>CM038682.1:282833177-284033177 GCA_021605205.1 Aegilops longissima
GGTTATCTTGTTGGCCCTTTCCATTGCGTTCTTCTTTACCTTCCTGTCTTTTCCTCATCAGACGCGGGATCCTTGGTACTGTCAGAATCGGCGTATTTGACTAAAGCCTCCATCAGCGTACCCATATCATTACAATCATGCTTGAGGCGCCCCAATTTCTGCCTCAGCGGTTCAAATCGGCAATTCTTCTCCAACATGAGGACTGCAGAGCCGGCATCCATCTTGTCAGACAAATGTATTATCTCCTTGACCCGGCGTACCCAATGAGTTGTGGATTCACCCTCCTCTTGCTTACAATTTGTTAAGTCCACAATCGACATAGATTGCTTGCAAGTGTCCTTGAAGTTCTGGATGAACCGGGCCTTTAGCTCTGCCCATGAACTAATGGAATTGGGCGGCAAGCCCTTTAACCAAGACCGGGCCGTTCCATCCAACATCATGGTGAAGTATTTAGCCATTGCTGTGCCACTGACTTCCAACAGTTCCATGGCCATCTCATAGCTTTCGATCCATGCCCCGGGCTACAAGTCAGCCGTATAATTTGGCACCTTTCGGGGTCTCTTGAAGTCCTTGGGCAAACGCACATTGCGTAGATCCGGCACCAAGCAAGGAACGCCGCCGGTTCTGGTGGCCACTCCTGCCTCAACGGAAGTCATCGGATAATCTGGAAAGTCCTGATGAGCCGTTTGTTAAGCCGCCAGCTGAGCCGCCCGCTCGTCCTCCTGACGTATCCGATCCTGCACCGGGTTATAACCGCCAGGCTGGTTACGGCGCTGGGCATTACTTGACAAAGCCTCTGACTCCATGTGCCTGCTGTAACTCGGGCTCCGGTTTGGACGAGACGGAGCTAACCACGGCGGAGGAGTTGAATGAATCCTGTCCCGGCTATAAGAATAAGTCTCTTGCTGAGCCAAGGCCGTCTGAACGAGTTCTCTGATCCTTCGGGTATCCACTGTTGTTGGATCGTCTCCGTCCACTGGGAGAGCCGCCAAACGTGCCGAAGTTGCAATCAGGTTCTCCATGGGGTTGGAAAAGTGACCCGGTGGTATCGGCACATAACGGGGCGGTGCCATATTCCCATGAGGAGGTGCCATCACCCGAGTTTGAACCGGTCCTCCTGCTCCAGATGTCATGAACTGATTTGCTTCTGGCGGGTTACTAGAGCCGGCTCTGGGTGTAGCGAAAAGGTTCTGAGGGTCATAAATCGGAGGCAAACGGGACTGAGTTTTCTGGTGTCTCCTCCTCATCACCTCGTTAGATGCGTTCAGACTCATTGTAAGCTGGAAGGCCTCTGACTGGAGATGTTGCGCCCGTGCATCCAAAGCCGCTCGTTCTGTGGCTAACCTGGTGTCCTCAGCTGCTAAGGCCTCCTTGGCCCGAGCTATTTCCTCACGCACCTGTGCCACCTCCGCATTATGCTCATCTTGATTCGCAGGGATAACTATGGTGGTTAATAGGGCCGTCAGTTTATCCATGAGATCCATCAGCACCTGAGCCGGCGGGCGCACAGGGCCTCCTGCCCCGGCTCCTCCTGACCCATACGTTATTGCCACTACGGGTGTAGAGTTTTGACCGGGTTGAGTCCCAGCCATGAAGACCCCTAGGCAGCTTGGTGGCTCAAAGGGGTCCGGAATACTGCTGCCATCGGAACAGCCCCCAAGCCTGCCAGCTTGCAGTTGATACAACGAATCCGTCTCACTAGTGGACGAATCACCATCGGAGTGGATGGCCGTCTCACCGCCCTCTACGGATCCCTCAGAGAGTTCTCCTCCGTGGATGCAACCCACGAAGGCACGCTTTACGCCGGGTTGAGCTCGGGCGGGTCTCGCACACTGAGCCGTCTCGACAAGGTTGATGCAGCTGTCCGGCTCAGGGCCCGGCTCACCAATCCGGCCGATGAAGACGTGGATTCCACCGAAGGGGACCCGGTATCCATACTCAATTGAGCCGGCATTGGGGCCCCAGCCTTAGTTGTCGATGCAGATCTTGCCACGACGACTCTTGGTCATCCGGCCCACAGCGTATCCCTTGAGCCCTTCGAAGTTGCCCTTCAAGAACTCAAATCCACCGTGCGCTGTCCCCACAGTGGGCGTCAAATGTCATGGAATTGTCACGGCAGATGTCCTCTTGCAAGGACTTAGTCGTGGAGCCATCGCAACTAGGAAGCTTAAAGGGGTTAATCGGGACAAAGGACACGAGAGAGTTATACTAGTTCGGCCCCTTACGGTGAAGGTAAGGCCTACGTCTAGTTGGGTTGGTATTGCTGGGGTTTCGATGACCAGGGAGCGAGATACGCTATGCCCGGTTCTCGATGAGTTGTTTCTTGCCCTAAAGCCAGCTGGTCGCCCCTTATATACATGGGTTGACGCTAGGGCCTAAGAGTCCCAAATTGCTCATAAACAAAGTCGGCTCGTGACTAGTTAATTCTACCTTATGATACAAGTTATGCCATTATGGCGGTTTACCACTACGGGCCTTAAGTCGCCTGTGGGCTTTAGACCCTTTATTGAACCGCCATCTTCATGCTTGGTCTTGGGCTTCTGCTGATGAATCCTTATTTTCGTAACCCGACCCCTCATGGGCGGCTTACACAAATAGTTATATCCCCAACAGGAAGGACAGAAACACATACGGTGCAACGGGAGCAGCACCATTGGCGTTGAGGTTGTCGCCCATGTCGTTGAGGAAGAGGTTGTCGAGGTCGGAGAAGAAGTCGTCGTCGGTGAAGTCGTCGCTGCTAGCAATCGCGAGAGTCGCGCCCCAAATTTCAACAAATACCACTTGAATGGAGCGCAGGAGGGAGTGGCTGTAGGGGGCGTTCATGACGAATCGAATCGGCGAAGAGTAGCCCACGAAGCAAGAGATGGTGCTCCTCCTAGTCTCTATTCTTATCTCTATCTCTACTACTCTTCTTTGTTTTTATAATATACTGGTTGTAGTTGTCAAATCGAATAGTCTCAAGGCCATCCACCGCACGCCTGAACAACACGCCTCGCCTCCATCAAACCCTCCGTTAAACCTGCATGCAAACCGAGAAACCTACTCCGGCCCGCGGGAGGAAATTTGCCGGTTGCCGTTGGAGAATAATAGAGTCACATCCAATCCGTTTCAGTTAATTGCGTGTATGATTCTCCCTCTATAAAAAGTTTGTGCATGTCAACAAAAACTATATCGTTGGATTCGTATTTGAACATAGTTTTGAATGATATAATTTTAGGTGACATGCATCAGCATTTATCGTACTATATATAATGTTAGTTCAATTTTTGGTCGTACTAATCTATTGTAGTAAGGTGCTCGTGCGTTGCACCGAAGAGTGAAATGCATTGATCGGGGAGTTGTTTATTTTGACAAAGGATGTGGGGGTCATCTCATGTGTAGCGGGTATCGATAGGTTTCTTCGGATATTATTTCATCTCTAGAGCTCACAAACATCCGGGTGAAATAGATAAAAAGGTATCTTTTGCAAACAAAAGCGTTCAACTGTTCAACCTGCATCCAAAACTTGTGAAGAAATAACACTTATTGTGCTTTGCAAGAAATGATCTTTAAGAATTAGTTTTTGAGTATCGATTGTTATACATGTTGGCTACAGATGACATGGCACTTTCTTATGGTCAACAGTTGGCTATACTATTAAGTAATATTAACCATGCCCTTATACACCTAGACGGAGGGATTAAATCAGGATGACTTGCAAGTGGGCAGAGGAGATGTAAGAAATGGTTCATCGTAAGTCTTTCACCAGTATTGTAGTAAAAAATTCATACATGGAAGATTCTAGACTAAACCATAAATGGATACACTTTTATTCATGTGTGATACTCCAATAGAGCAAGATCCTGCATGGAAGTTTCCACATGCTTAGACGGCGGATTACATTGAGCGAAGACTAATGATCAACATCTAACTTGATAATGCGTATGTCCAGGTGAACCTCCTTGGAGTCCCCGTGCACCGCGTCGGCGGGTAAAGGATGCCATGGGTTTTCCAAGTCCACATTGGCAGGATAGTCCCAACTCCCCAGAGTCCAAGTCCGTTCGATGAGGCCGGTGTCGCCGCCCACGCGACCCGGAGGGGTAGTAACACTGACCACACACCTGTACATCGGCCTCGTGTCGATGTCGGCGTCGTGGCGTCGCCGACGCACATTACGAAGGCAGGCGGCGGCTCTGCGGCCTCGCCGGTGCCCACGATCAAGAGGAAGACGCCGTCCTCCTCCGAGACTAGCGGGCGGCGGGATCCTCCAGCGACTCGGCATAGTGAGCGGGTAGCACGTCTCGTACTTGATGTTCTCCGCCAAGGGCCAGCAGTGACCGCTGCGCATCCGTGGTGATGCACCATGTCCGCTGGCGAGCCACAAAAGCGGCATCGGGCACTCATAGCAATGGGACGAAGGGCCTGTTATCGTTTTTTGGATTGTTGGAAATATGAGCAAATTACTATGATATTTAATCCGAATAAATAGGAAATAGATCATGATAGCATTGCGGAGATTAAACTAATCATGCGAACTAGCATAGCGAGATGAGCAGATCACATACTAGAAACATGAATTCTACCACGATCTCGAGCAGAAGGATATAATCACATACGGTGCAGCGGAGAGCAGCACGCCGCGGCGTCAACGTTATCGCCCGTGTCGCCGAGGATGAGGTTGTCGAGGTCGGGAAGAAGTCGCTGTCATTCAGCAAGTCGTCGCTGCCGGCCGCGCTTAGTGCGCTCCCAAAATCCTGATCGCCCTCTCACATGCAGGATCACGAGGCGGGGTTCCGAACTCTTGTCCCTTCTCCCGGTGCACACCGAAAGGAGGGATGGAGAATACTGGCTTGGCGGCGCAATGATCTGGAACAGTGGTGAGAAACTATACAGTGCGGGCCGGGTAGGTCGTGGGAGTATAGCTCTGTCCTCGGCTCGGCTCAATCCCGCAACCCGCGGCGCGTCGTGATGAGGCGTGGCGTGGCGAGGCGAGCGAGGAGGAGGAGTGCGCGTGTAGGTCTCCTATTCTCATCCTCATACAAGTGGTAGAAGAGCTCACCTTATAAACGCCTACTAGCAAAATTCCAACATCGACCAGGCCGTCCATGAAATGGGAGTGGTTGTAGGGAACGTTGCGCCAGTTGAATATATGAGCAAGTTACTACGAGATTTAATCCGAATAAGCACAAAATAAATCATGACGGCTATAACAGAGATGAAACTAATCATGTGGACTAGCATAGTAGTAGGATCTGAGTAGAAACATGAATTCTACCACGATTTGAACAGGAAGGACAGAAACACATACGGTGCAGCAGGGCAGCACCATTGGCGTTGAGGTTGTCGCACATGTCCAAACACCACGTAGACACGGTCTTTGAGCACGGTTCGTAGTCGTTCCACGCTCGGGCATTGAAGTTTGTAACTATTTTAGATTAGAATATAGTACTCCTCCGGTGCTAGTAGTAGAGCAGAGTCCTACTCTACTACTCTACTCAAGCAAGTTAGGGCATAGCACTGTAGGGAGTACCAGTATTGTGATCACTCAAGCAAGTTGTTTGGCATCGACATGACCCTACGCTGCTGGTATGTGTCTCGTAAGTCAAGCGGCGTGTTGTAGTCATCATCACCTATCCACTTCCCGCAGCACATATTAAACTTCTCCATCTTTGTCCGCACATAATCTCGTCCAATCTTCCATCCCGCTAAGCGCCTCCCCCGTCGTCAAAACCCAAGAACTAACAATGGCAGAACTGAGCAAGCGTCCGCCCGAAAAGAGTGGCTGAATTCACTCCCACAAAGGTAATCAAGCTCATTGTTTCGCGTGTGGACAATCTCGATTACCATGCCGCTTTCGCGTGCGCGTCGGGGCTGTACGGTTTACTCAAAGCCCTCGGGCGGAGCTTTTAAGCCAGCTCCTTGCTTGCGATCTTTGATCTTGAAAACGCATGTCACGTAGCATAACGATCGTAGAGTGGCGAGCATCAACCCCCTTGACTGTGATCCGATCCCCGTCAGCCTCAACTACATTAACGGTATGTACTGGGTTGGCATGAACACATCTTGGATGGTGCTCGTCGACGGTCGCGGCAGCTGGATGCTCGTGGAGGTCTACAACCGGCGATTTATCCCCCTTCCTTCGATTAATACTGAACTGCTTTGGCACCGCGGCCCAGAATACTCGGAATCTTACAGTAACCAACATGATACCAAGTTTGATTTGCTCAAGGTTGTAATCTGCCAAGTGCCCACAAGATCTGCGAATTATAAAGACTTCAGGCTAATTGCGTTCTTCAACCGCGGTCTCGCCTATCTGACAGGTCACTTTGGTAAGTGGATAAATCTGCACGTCCATCACAAGATCATACATCCTCCATGGTTCTCTGATGCCATTGAACACAAGGGCTTCATTTACGCTGTCAACTCATTCTATGGCTGGACATATTGTTTGGCCTACTCCGATCCTTCGCTACAAGCGGTATTCTGACGAAGATGTTACTTTCCTATGATATCATGATGGCTTGCACTGTCAACATTTGCTGAAAAAATATTCATGCTCATAACATGATGTTCTTAAGATTGACTAAACCAAGAGCCCTTTTTTATTTGACTCCAACTTGATATGATGTTGTAGGCCGCCTGGTGTCCCTACCCTTCCTAATCCCACAACCTTTCAAAGAAAAGCGGCATGGCGCTCACGGTGGTTCTGGCTCGACGATGATGGCGAAAGATTGATGATCGTTAGCATGTACCGACGTGTTGTTTTGCGGAATACAATCACGATCCTTTACAAGGTCTTTAGTAGGATCCCAGCTTCTCTGGGCCTTGAGGAATTTTTGATGGAGGTGGTAAGTAACCTTGGTACACGCTCTCTGTTTGTCGGACTGAATTATTCGATTAACGAGGAGATAACCGACGGCAAGGATCATGATGGCGCGCGGTTTCATTCATCGAGCAAAACTGTGTGTACACACACATACCATGCGTCTCGCATGCACAATACCCTCGATATGTGCCGCCACGCCTGCAGCCCAAAGTAGGAGAGAGGGTGCAAGTGTCGGACTTCGACCTATTTGGTGGAGTTTCCCCAGCACCCATCTGGTTCAAGCCGTCGGCCAATCTCCACACAAATAAATAGTAACGTCTAAGCGAGCCGGATAGTTAGATCGTACACTTGGTGTAGTAGGATCTTTATTTAGTTTGATGCATACACTTGTTCTTTTTGGTAGCCCTTTTGTAATGATGGCTGATGTTTGGTTTGGAAGAGAGAGCTGCGTCTTCACTCTTCTGGCCTGCTTACTGCTTCTGTTGCACCCCCAGCCTTGGTTGATCCTGTAGTGCCCCGTACCGTACGTAGCGCATACTATTTTTCGTACGGAACACATTTTCTTTTTTTTTTGAAACTCGGAACACATTTTCCACTTGTTGATAACACGCAGCCCACTGATGAAGGCCCAATAGAGAAGCCCATAATTAACTGGAAGGGAGGCTCTCACATGAATCCGGCCAAGGTACATGCTCATGGTCCCTAAACATAAATAAGTAAACAAATAAATAAAGCTAAATGCTCATGCACCAGTTCTTTGGGAAAATAGGTAACCCAATATTTCTTTTGAAGAATACCCAAGTTAGGCCTATTTGTTTTCTCGAATTATCGGGCTGCAAATCTTTCAAGGCGAGGAGGATGCATTCGGCCTGGCTTAAGAGTATGGTCAATGTCATTAAAAGTAATATCAAAAGGGTTGAAAATTCCAAAAAATTATAGCAAATGGGATATAAGTTTCTTTTTTGTTTTGTTCTTCAACGATATCTTATCGTATTTCATTGGATTTAACATGACATAGTACTAATTTATTTTTAAATTTGTTTTAGTATGGCTATTAATTTTTGGATTAAGAATATTTTGTTCCCCAGCAAAAATTTGCGAATGTTCAAAATTTCCCACATATTTAGTTAATTTTTAACCTGTCTTGACGAGAAAATGGCCAGCAATTCTAAAAATGGAAAACGGGCTGCAATAAATTCCATATGAATTAGAAAATGAGTAAAAATAAAAATAATAACAAATGGGATGTACACGCCACAGATTTCGAGGCTGACTTGTTTACGCAAGGCTTTGTTAGTGAACACATGATTCTAGCAGCAGTTAGTGTTGGATGTCCATCCAACGGCCGACGTGCTTCTTCAATCTCGATCTTCTGCTCGGCCGCCTAAACTAGTGCCGGCGGGACTGCTTGCTCCCTCCTCTTGTGGACCGCTGTGATGTCGCGCAGGCTTCCCCGGCCCACCCTACTCCCTCCGCTGGCCTGGCAGCACGCAATCAACTGCCTCCTTATTATGCGAAAAACAATGATTCCTCCCACTGACATCTAGGGCGCACCGGTTGGGAGGCTGACCTGTGGGCCTACTAAGTTGACGCGTACGCAGGGCTTGTCAACTTAGTCAACAAACGATTTTAGCAGCGAGAACGGTGGATTTAAATCGAGCGGTCCTGCTGCTTCTTCAATCGCCGCTCTTCTTGCACCACCACCCGCATCTGGCGCCGGAGACCGCTTTGCTCCTGCCTCCAGTGGTCGACTGTGCTGCCGATGAATCATCATCGCCCCCTACTACTCCCACCGCTAGCCAGGCCCTGCGGCGATGGCAGCCTCACACCGCAGCCGAACCAGTGAACCCTCGTACTCCTCTCCGCATGGGCATCCACTGCCGCGTCTTCCCCGGCTCCGCGTCATCCCCTTCCGAGGCCTCGCCGTCATCCAACGCCTTGGTGCTCTCGGCGCGGCATGGTCAACGTGGTCAACGACATTCCATCGGAAGAGTACTATATGTGGAGAGGCTGACAGCTGGGTCCACGGCCACAGCCTAGTTTTTTTGTGATTTGCCAAGTAAGTCGCTTTGTCAGCCTGTTGGGCTGCAAATCTTTCAAGACGAGGAGAGCTTTCATTCGGCTGGCCAAGAAAATGGCCCATCAGTAATGAGAAATGGGTTATACATTTTAAAACACATCAAACGGCAATTAGTTTCAAATATCTTTTTTCATTTGAGATTTGAAATTACATTAATTTTTATGCGTGGAGAATTTGTTGGATTTTATATTGATATACATTTATTTTTAAAATCAGTTTGAATGTGAGTCGAAATTTCGGGATTAAAATAGTTCGGACCTCACCGAAATATGAAAATTTTCGTATAATTTTTTAACCGTGGCCACAATATGGGTTGTAATGCTAACAAAAAGAATATGGGCTCTAAAAAACCTTAGTAATAAGCAAATGGGCTGTAAATTATTAGAAATAATGGCAGATGGGTTGTATGCTGTTTTCCACAGATTTGAGGCTTTCCTAAAAAGGTTGGCGACTTAAGCGGTTATTCGTTGGATGGCCATCCAACGGTGTCGTCTTCTTCAATCTCTGCTCTTCCTGCTCCGGCCGCTCAAGCAGGCGCCGGGCGGACTGCTCGCCCTCCTCCCTCAGACCATTGTCTTTGCCTTGTGAGCCCTCATCGCCCACCATACTCCCATCGCTGGCCTAGTCATCCCTCTACTCACCCACACTGTTGTTATTCTCCGCGACGGCAGAAGAACCATACACCCTCATGCAGTCTTACTCCCCTCCGTGTGGGAAACAACTGTCGAGTCTTCCCTGCCTCCGTGTCGTTCCCTTCCTAGGCCTCGCCGTCATCCACCGCCATGGTGCTCTCGGCGCAGCCTAGTCAACGTGGTCAAAGATCGACATGCATCTGAAGTGGACTTTATGTGGAGAGGCCGACAGCTGGGTCCACAACCGCACGCAAGGAAATGCCTCCTTATTACGCGCAAAATAATGATTCCTCCACGACATCGGGGACCCACCGAAGGGCCTCTGTATTTGTGAAAAAACGTTACCGCGGCCGACACTCGGACCCACCATATATCTTCGCACGCAAGGAAGTGTCTCCTTATTACGCACAAAAAAATGAATACTCCCCACATTGGCTGGGACCCAGATAGAGGCAGGCTGACTTGTGGGCCTACTAAGTTGACGGGGACGGAGGGCTTTGTCAACTTAGTCAATATGCACGATTCTAGCTCCGGTGACCGTCGATGTCCATCCAGCGGTCGTGGTGCTTCTTCAACCTCTGGTCTTCTTGCTCCACCTGCCCAAACCAGCGCGGTCGTGCCTCGTGCTCCCGCCTCCGTGGCGGGTGCGATGCGGCGGAGGCCTCACCGCCCTACTAATCCCACCGCTGGCGTGCCATCCTCTACTCACCCACACCCTGTTATTCTGCGGCGACGGCAGCCTCACACCGCAGCGAACGGTGAACCCTCGTACTCCTCTGCGTGGGCATCCTTGCCGCGTCTTCCCGGCTCGCGTCGTCCCTTCCTAGGCCTCGCCGTCATCCACCGCCTCTGGTGCTCTCGGCTTGGCGTGGTCAGCGTGGTCAAGGAACGGCTTCCATCGGACGTGGATCGATGCGGAGAGGCGGCGGTTGGTCCACGGCCGCAGCAAGAAACCGCCTCATTATTACATGCAAAATAATTATTCCTCCACGGCAGCGGGACCCACCAGATGGGCCACCGTGTTTCGCCCCCATTGCTGGGACCCACGGATACATCTTCGCACGCAAGGAAGTGCCTTCGGTCGGGACCCACCGGTCGAAGCGTATGTAGCGTTGTCATTCTGGTCGTGACGTGTAATGTACATATATCTTTGGTGGATGTAGAGCGCCGCGCGTGTAGTAGTAGAGGCACGCACGTAGCATGTACACATCGTCTGCCGCCGGGTGCAAGAAAGAAAATCTGCCACGTATGTGTACATCTGGCGGGTCTCAACGCCTACTCGCGCATCACGTATGGCGGGGCTCGTTGACATGGCTGGGTCGGAACGGAGAAACAGCGTCGTCGTCGTGTTCATTGGGAGGCAGCGGAATGCGTCGTGTTCATCGGGAGGCAACGGCACGCGGGAGCTAACCGGTGGGTCGGAGCAGAATGCGTGGTCGTGTTCGCCGGGAGGGCTTGGGCGGAACAGGTGATGGAAGCGAGGCTGGCGTGCCGCTGGCGGAGAAGCGGCCTTGTGTTCGACCGCCACGTTCAAATGGGATCCTGTTCGCCGGGAGAAGTGCAGCGTACCGCAAAAGCGGAGGAAACGGACCTCCTATAGTCGAAACGGGGTCTGTTGATCGGGAGGGTGTGGTGTACCGCAAAGCGGACGAAAGCAGACTTGTGTTGGGCGCTTCTGATCCGAAATGGGGTCATGTTCATCCGGAGGGTGTGGCGTGTCGCAAAACAGGACTCCATGGGATCTGTTCATCTCCAGCGTCGACCTCCTCCGGCCTCCACGGGCTCCTGTTCATCCAGCCTCCACCGTGCGCTACTCCACCGCTCTTGTTCAACTACCCCTCCACCGTCTCTGTTCATCCAGCCTCCACACCACGGCGGCTGTTCAACCACCCTCCACAGGCACCCTCCACCGTCTCACTGCTCATCCAGCCCTCCACACCACGGGTCCTGTTCATCCACCCTCCATGGGCACCCCTCCATCGTCTCATCGTTCATCCAGCCCTCCACCACACCACGGGTCCTGTTCATCCGAGGCAACGCCACACGCTCCTTGCTTCATCCAAACCCCTCGCAACGCTCACTTGCTCATCCCAGGCAGCATCGATCGGCTTGATTAGCGGCGAGAGCGAAGAATCGCTCGTCGAGTTCGATTAATAGCCATCGATCGATCGCTCGGGTTCGATAACGCGTAACTGCAAAGTCTGTCGCTCGGGTTTAGTTAGAGCCCAACGCCTCGCTTTCGGGTTCGATTAGAGCCAACGCCTACACACACGCAGCAGCGTCGTGTACGAGAAAGCGTGCATCGCTCGCCTCCGACCTCCCACCTTAACAGGAACTCCCGAAATTTTTCCTCCCCTCGCTTCTACCACGGTTTTTCCGTCATGGGCGGCCCAAAGAATGTCATGCAGCTGCGTCTCCGGCCCGCCCAGGACAAAAAGCCCATTTTCTATCATGATTTTTTGTCATAGAAGTAGGATCCCACCACATCTATGATCATACCGGGTTTTGTCACAATTATCGTCATAGAAGTGTCATATGTATGACAGGAAAAAAAATCGTTCGGCCCAAAATGTCACGGATGTGTCTTTTTTTTGTAGTGGATGCCTCTTCGTCTCACTGGACTAATGGCTGATACGTCTCCAACGTATCTATAATTTACGATGTATTCATGTCATGTTTACAACAATTTCATATGGTTTTGATGCACTTTTATATGATTTTTATGGAACTAACCTGTTAACCTAGTGCCCGATGTCAGATGCTATTTTCTGCATGTTTTTGGTTTTCCAGAAAATTCATACCAAATGAAGTCCAATTGCCATGAAACTTTATGGTGATTTTTATGGGCCAAAAGAGACCCACGAAGTGCTGGAGGTGGAGCAGAAGATGCCCAGGGGAGCCACGAGCCTGGGGGCGCTCCCCTAGGGCATGCCCCCTGAGCTCGTCGGACCCTCGTGGCCCCCCTGACGTGAAATCAACGCAAAAAAATCCTATAAATACAAAAAAACCAAAACTTAACCTAGGACTTCCACGTCGCCGCAAGCCTCTGTTCTGAAGCGATCTCATCTGGAGGCCTTTTTCGGCACCCTGTCAGAGGGAGAAATCATCATTGGAGGCCAACTTCATCATCCCGGTGGCCACCATGATGAGGAGGGAGTAGTTCACCCTCGGGGTTGAGGGTATGCACTGCTATGTCTCCAATGTATCTATAATTTATGAAGTATTCATGCCATGTTCACAATAGTTATATATGATTTTGGTGCACTTATTATTATTTTATGGACTAACTTATTATTCTAGTGCCCAGTGCAAGTTCCTGTTTTTTGCATGTTTTTAGTTTCTCAGAAAAACCATACCAAACGAAGTCTAGACACGATAAAATTTTACGAAGATTTATTTTGAAATATATATGATTTTTGGGAGGAAGAATCAACAGAACACAGTGCTCGAGGGCTCCACAAGGCAACAGGGTGCGACCTACCCCCTGGTCGCACCCCTTGCCTTGTGGGCATCTCGTAGGTTGGTTGGAGCCCTTCTTTCACCGCAATAAAGATAATTTCCAGATAAAAATCCCCTCAAAGTTTCATCCCAATCGGAGTTACGGATCTACGGGAATATAAGAAATGGTTTTCAGCCAGAAACAGGGACGCGAAACAGAAGAGAAACACATAGAGAGATCCAATCTCGGAGTGGCTCCTGCCCTCCGGGAGACATGGAGGCCAAGGTCCAGAGGGGAAATCCTCCTCCCATCTAGGGGGCAAGCCATGAAAGAAGAAGAAGGAGGGGGGCTCTCCCACTATCCCTGGTGGCGCCGGAACACCGCTGGGGCAATCATCATGGCGGCGATCTACACCAACAACTTCGCGGCCGTCTACACCAATAGTTTTATATTCATTGCTAACTCTGCTGAAATTCCATTCTACTTTATTTCAAGCTCCCTAGCAGAACCCAAACAATTGTCTTGAATATCCAAACTACCAATGGCACAACAAAAAACCGGAAGGATATAGGCCAAGCAACATTGTTTATTATGAGTATTCATTATGTTCAGACAATTCAACATACTGTACCAAGTGATAATTTATATGTCCCGTTGATACACACTTTGACCAAGTGCAACATTACAAACAACCTACTAGTCATCATTACAATCATCTTCATTTTGCTTACAAACACAACATGTTACATCCTAATTGAAATAATAACCAACTAAAATCTGACTTATTTTTCATCCCAACTATGGATGAATGTTTCATCATTAATAGCTAGGCCGACCTACTAAGGCAGACGTTTGTTCATCATGCACGATGGTCATCGATGAGTTATCCTATTCGCCCTTTCACATTGTTGAATACTCAACATAGTTAAACATCAACTACGATAATAATTTTAACCTGCAACTACTATATTTACATCTCACCTTTGTCTGAATATTAGTACATATAATCTTTAATCCATAACTATATGTAATTAACAACATAGTCAAGTTTCAGCAAGTTTTATCGTAAATTCATTTCTATAAGATTTAATTCATGATTAAGTAACGTAAAACAATGTTTCTACACGAATAAGCGCACTACCTCTGGTTTTGTCCAAACGCTACTATTCCAGATCATAATCTTGCATTATACAAAACGTCAATGTCTCAAACAATACCTCATCAGTAGTTTGAAGTAATATTATTGTTGAGAAAAAACAACACAAAGTTATAGACATAAGCATGATTAATAACATTGAAGTACTTCTAAATTTAATTCAAGCGAGTCAAAACTAGTGTATCAAAATTCTTTCAACATGACTAATTATGCAGTTAAACTAATAAATAAGAACCAAGTATTTTGTTAAGCTTAAGTTTCATTACTAGTAACTTCGCCTTCAACCGTAAAAAATATAGTTTCAATGAATGTGACTTATTTAAACACATTTTATACACATATATCTATTGCCACTGTTTCCATATGCATTCTAAGATCCAGTTCATCGAACTTCATATTAGATAGATTCAAAATGTCAAACAGAAAAGTTGTTTGAGGATAACCAACGACTACAGCAAATAAAAAAACAAAGGAAGATGAAAATCAACAATGATATTTCCCAACTACACAAGACTGGATCTTAACCAAATATATAACAAAACAAACCTTTTCAAACGAATTTGTACATTTGTCTTCACGCTTTCATATTTCCGAAGGCCTTCACTCTATAAAGGAAGAATATAATCTCTAACCTTTACATAAGAAAATCAACCTTCTCAAACGAATATGTACCTTATTGTACCAATATACTCCTGCCGGTTTTCATATCTTCTAAGCTCTTCAATACGTAAGGACCGATTGAAACTATGCTTAAACATGAACGTTCTTTTTTGAGAAACAGGAAGATAAGAACAAATAAGAGCAACTCCAACAGAGAGACCCAAAAGGACGCGGATTTTGTCCGCTTATTTTCGTTTGGGTCGGCCATGCGGACATCCGTGTCCGCTTTTTCATTTGGGTCAGCCGGTGTGCCCAATGCGGGCTGACGCGTTTTGGACATGACCATACCAGCATTTCGTCAAACACCTGACGGGCCGCTGCTCCCTGCCCGCAGACGAGGACGACACCAACCCCGAGCTCCTGCTGCACCCGCTTCCCGCTGCTTGCCTGCGTGTCTCCTGCCACGGCCGCGGACTTCCGTTGCGCGAAACGCCTGCAGCGGCCGCAGCCTCCCGCTCACCTGCTCGCGCCAGCTTGCAGCGGCCGCCGTGCCCGCGCGCGCCGCAGCTCGTCGGGGCCTCCTGCTCGTGCTCATCGCCGCTCGCCCCACCCGTCGTCGCTAGCCGCTCGCCCCTCCCCGCGCCCACCGCGAGCTCGCCTCCCCGCGGCTGCCGCAGCTTGCCACGCCCGTCGTGCCACCGCACTAGCCTCGCAGCTCCCCGCGCCCGCCGCGAGCTCGCCTCCCCGCGGCCGCCGCAGCTTGCCACGCCCGTCGTGCCACCTACACGGGCGCGTACGAAGGGCGCCTGGAGGTGGCATCACCTGCTCCTGCTGCTTAAGTTCGGGCGCGGGGAGGCGAGGCCAGGCCGGGCGCGGGTGCGAGGCAAGGTCGACAGCTGTATCAGCACCGGCCAGGCGCGGCGCGAGGCGAGGCACGGTGAGCACGGCGCGGCACAGCGAGCATGGCGACGCGGCGGAGCAAGCCGATGCGTTGGAGCTGGTTGGATGCTAGTCGGATGCTGGTCGGGAGCAGATCGGATGCTCACCCTTTCATACGCGCTAGCTAGCTACGCGCCGCCGTTGGCCGTACTGGTCGCTGTGTATGTGCTAGCTAGCTAGCTATCCACGCCCTGCACAGGTGCAGGTGTGCTATCTAGCCAGCCAGTGGCCGCGTACGCGTGCTAGAGCGGCCTCGAGCAGCACCAGCTCGGCCCCGACGACACCAGCGAGCAGGCCGAAGTGCCTAGCTGCTGTTGCACCCCCGGCGGCGGCCCACCTCCTGGCGTGGCGGTGCAGATCTCCGGCGGCGCGGCTTGCACATCCGCTGCAACGCGGTGGTGCATGTCTCCGGCGCGCGGCGATTCCGGGGTTGGCATTTGGCAAAGCGGCTTGGTGGGTGGGTGAGTGGTGGGCCAGAGAGGGAGGAAAAGAGGATGGTGGGTGGGTGAATGCCAGGTGGGCCAGAGAGCACATGCAGCGCGCATAGGCGGACGAAGAGGACGCAGCAAGCGTCCGCTTTGTGTCTGCCAGCGACCCAAATCAGTCCCAAATTTGAGCCGGAAATGGATCCGCGCGGACACAAAGCGGACAGGAAATGAAAATGGGTACCTGCGTTGGTATCGATTTTTGTTCACACGGATCCAAACAGATGCAGGCGGACGATTTGGGTCCCTGCGTTGGAGTTGCTCTAAGAACTAAGAACAACAACACAACAATGGCTTAGTGAATCGCTTTTCCTTTCTATAGTTGTTTCTTCCTTCCCGATTTCTGCTTTGAAGGACCCACAGTGACATGTATCAAACCCTAGACCGACATGTATGGCACCTTGATATACAAATACATTATATACTTTAACCAAAAATGGAACTCTGAGTATACATACGCAATGTCACAAATCTTGTCGCGGATCGGCGGCTCACAATCCGCATGCTCTCGCGCCGGCGTACCATAAATCATCTCTTATGCTGCCATGTTTAATGCAGCACAGTAGTAGTAAGATGCACTTGATTTTGGATATTATAAAGGGAATCACTAGGGATCAGACTACTGATCCCTAGCTTTTCGTCAGACCAGTGGATAGCCATTGGATGAAATATTGTTGGACGTTGGATGCATTCCTTCAACAGCGCCCCTTTCCTTGACAGTTTCTAAAGCGATTTCCTATATACATGTAGTTTCCATAATATGAGGTCCCTATAATCACGTATGATAACTGCCTCGACAGTTTCCAATTTTTTTTCCTTTATTCACGTTGCTTCCATATATGCGGTTCCTATAATCATGTGTGTTTATGTAAACAAACAATGCTTCCTTCCATTTTATACCTGATTGCATGATGTGATAAACATGCTTCCCACAATACAAGCCATGCTTCATAATTCTTTAAGTCTACCTTTTTTCAAGTAGTATCATAATTCATTTTGTGCTATGAAGCACATGTGGATGTACTTTGGAACACAATTTTATGGTACTTGGAAGCATGAAAATCTAGTACCAAAACATTGCTATGACAGTGTAAGGAACGAAGCATGCAAGTATGTCATTGGAAACGTATTTTATTTATGTGGGAAGCATGTCAAATGTAATTGTGAGAATTTATGTGGTAGTGAGCCATTCGAAGCACAGTCAGATATATGTTGAAGCAGGAAAAAAAGTAGTACAAAACCATTATCTCTGCTGTGTAAAGAAAGGAGCCCATATGTCGACATTTCGAAGCTCATTGTACATAAGTTGGAAGCATGACACATATGATACCAAAGCACATGTATGGTACTGAAAACAATGGAAGAACATATACAGGGTCACTAGAATACTTAATATACATATCCCTGAAACATTGCATATGTTACAAGAATCACAACATTCACACTAAGGCAAGGAGCCGGTCACTTTGAGACCACGGAGACGAACCCGCTGGATCATAGTCACCATGCTGCGCCCCGTGTGCCGCCATTGACCACGTCGGCAAGGGAGCATTCCGGTGAGAGCACTCTGGGGAGATGAGAGATGTAACACGTCGTCGTGATCAAAGGAGTGGTTGTTAGCACAACGGAAAGGAACCATAGGTGGTCGTCGGCAGGTAGCATGTCGAGGTAGATGGAGCCTGGTGGCCAAGCAAGGTCGCCGAGACCTCGTGCCTTGCTTCATTACCTTGGATAAACTGAAAACATATGAAGTCAAGTACATTAGGTGGTACAGAAAAAATATGGAAGTATTCTATGGAAGCAAACGATGTAGACCAAAGAAACAAATTCAGTATAGATGGGTGCATGCCATATTACAATGGTGAAATCAAAGACAATAAATCTCTCTTTGTTTGTAAGAAGCCTGAAGTGTGGAGGCAATATATTGGAACAGAAGAAATATATGAGGTATAATTTAGACGCCCCATGAGTAGGAAGCGTGGAAATGTGCAATGTTAATATGATTTTTCTTCATTGGAAACACTGAAGTTGAAACGGAAATAAACTAAGATTCCACCACCATGGAGATGGATGTTTCTGCAACCTACATGTCAAATTCACAAAATAAAATGTAGAATTGTAGAAGCAAACTATCTAGACAGTAGAATCATGTATAGTACTTGTAGGAAGCTCCATACATAGGAAGCATGATAAGATCAATATCACAACCTAACTCATTTTAAGTAGAAGCATATGGATTTGAAAACAGAAATTAAGTACGCCGCCACATAGCTAAGCAAGTTCGTGTGATCGAATAACAAAATATACCTAAACTGGTTGATACTTTACTGATTAAATGCAGAATGGAAAGAACAAATCTGCACCCAATACCCTCAATTCGAAGGAGAGGCGTCAAAAAGGGGAAAAAGACCTTTGGCACTGCTAGTTCTTGGGCCGACAGACGCTCTTCGGGCAGCCTGGTGAATCACAAACACCGCGGTGGTCCTGGCGAGCACCGACACCACTCAACAGAATGGCGCATCGGCGAGGTGGACCGGCGGCCGCATCAACAATCGGTGGCATTGGAGTGGGTTGAATCTGGGCAGCAAGGTAGACGGTGAGCACACCCGTGAGGTGGACTCTAAGCACGGGAGGCGGGGAAACGGATCTAAGTAGCCCTAGTGGTGCGAACAGGTGCGACACCCGGCTCAGTGGAGGGAGAGCTTTGCGGCGAGATTGAGCTGGGACGGCGAGGTCGGCGAGGTTGGGGACGAGCCCATGAGAGGCGAGGCGGGCTGTGGTGGATGGGTCATCTCGCCCCGGTCAAGGTGAGCTCGTTAGAACGGGCCAGCAGGCGAGATTAACTCAATACATATCAGATAATTGTGTGCTTAATTGAAGGAATTGATGATTTGATTCTAAATATAGACCATGGGATTAGAAGAGAATCAACGACGTGGGAGTGGTCTGATGAAACTTTCCTATCAGAATACTGATAGGAAGCGTTTCCCTATTATAAACACGTATGCATCGTCCCAATCTTTGATACCCAGAAAAAAGTACGGTGCAGATTCCAAACAGGGCCCCATATATTTACACTTTCATGCGGCTACATCATTATAAAGAAATGTTCCAAAGCTTAGCCTGTTAGCCACCTCTTTTGCCATCAGCTTTGGCAAAGAGTGGTCTCATTAACTTTGCCCTGTTAGCAATTTAAGGGAGATGCTGCCACGAGAGAAATGCTCGTTCGTTTTCTCTTTTGTTTGAGAGAATAAATGCTCGTTCGTTCGTGTACACACCCAGGTGCATGCATGTACACGCCGGGCGCGGCGCACGAAGGAGGTGCATGCATGACGCACCATGCACCATGCATCGACGTCGCATCGGTGCGATACGGATGAACGTACCGTTCATTCAGCTTCAGGACGAGGACGTCTCCGGATCAGTCGCCTCGTGTTTGCATGGATTAGTTTAGTTTAACCCAAGTGATGTTGCCTTGATTTACTCCCCTTGGATCGTGTTTGCAATCAATCCTCCTAGTTTCTGGCCCACTTTATTCCGGGCCCACGGATCACATGAGCATTGAGACCCACCTGTCCGGTTGTGTCCCGATTTCAAGTCACCCCGTGACCCGGTCCACCGCCGCATTGACGTCGCTGCCCCCTGGTTACTCACTGGTCAAATAGTAGTATGATCGAAGGACACCCTTCCAATTTCCTCTATCAGGCTGGTCATAGCGAGGAGTAACTTGGTAGTGTCGTATACGTAATCTTGAGTACTGAGCTTCTACCTTCATAACTGAAAGAATGATAGTAGTGTTATAGGTGAAACCGTTTATTACCATGAGATTAATCTTGTCTTTGAAACATGTTATATTACGATATTATTATATTCTGCACCTCGCATTAAATACTTGCCACATAAGCACAAATTCCTTGCGGTCTTGTTATATTCTTAATTAAGCTTCTTTCACTATGACTAGTCTCGGTAAATGCCGTAGCTACTGTAGTACACGATCTTCTCGCCACACAAAAGTTGCAAAATTTCTGGCACAGTACGTCTGTGCCGGCCGGTTGGACTAGCGAACGACGGCTAGCAACATACGCTAGCGGCTCCTGTATGTCAGCATGTGCACAGACCATATCACAGTGCACATTGTTGCACTCACAATGAGTGATTCAACTATACCCATGATCCAAGCCACATCGCGTCAACTTCCCACTGTATCTACGCGTGTTCGTCGCACAGACGACCCACCATGTGTTGGAAAGCCCGGCCGCGTGTGCCTGCCTGCCCTTCTCATTGCAAGCCATGGGGACGCAGGCAGAGGCAGGGCGAGCCCATCCATGTGCGCGGCGCCGCTGGGCATCGTCTACCACTGATACGCAAAAGCAACATCCGCGCAGTGCAACAGCGACGAGGAAGGCGGCACATGACATGGACGTGCGGCGCAATCAATCTCATCATCATCATCATCCGTTCCCCCTGCTAGATGCTAGTCTCTCTAGCCACATTCGTTCCATCGTTTGCTTGCACGAGACCGGCGGAAGAGAGAGACTGGTGTTCCATGTTGGTACGGGTCATCGAGATCCAGCGGTGGGGAGGGGGTGAACCGGACCATGCATGTGGGGGCGCTCTCGCGTCGCACGGCATTGAATCGGGCTTCTTGGTCCACAGCGGATCGCGTCATCATTTCGTTTCGTTCCGTCTCGGTATCTCTGCCCGCTGCAGCAGTTGTACATGTGGCGCGCAACACAGCTGCTAGCACCGTGTGGCGAGAGCAGATAGTGGATTAAAGGCGCTCTGAGTGCCCCTCACCGGCACTGCACGTGCCCAGCAGACACTCGTCTCCCCACCTCGAGTCTCAGATACCGCTCGTACCCTTCATGAGTTTTGAAGTTACTACTCCGAACTGGTCAGCAACGGGAACATGCATCAAGCAACGGATCACCGAACGGCACGGCCTCAAACGAGTTCGTCCGCGGAGAGTGCACCGGCCGTTCAACCATAGGCACCAAATATTCGATCCATTTTCAACGGACCACATATAAACACCGATGAAAATGACGCAAAATAAATGGAGTTTAAATATAGTTTGATTTTTTTTTTAGAAAAGGAGGATGACCGGCGCCTGCGTCATGCGATCGATACGTAGCTTTATTAATTATTCTCACAAGACCTTACAAAGTGATACGAATTAACAAGATCGACTAAAGCCACCGTCTAAGCAACGGTATCGCTACACCTATCCGGTGATGAAGGCGCGGATAGCACAGGACTAATACCAAAGACATCGCAGCCCAAGCCTAACATCTAAGACACAAACCCCAACCTAGCCACTTGCAGGTGCAGGGCACACACTGGTCGGCGTGCTTTCGAGGCCGCCACCGCCAATCGCCACCGCTCCATCTTGAGCTGTCTTGATGCATCAACCTTGCTCGGTTTACCTATCGTCGGCGCCACCACGGCGCCTAACGCCTCCTCCTGCGCTGGCAATGAAGCACATCGCGGTCGCCATCGATACATCTCGGCCATGCTTGCCAAGTACCACCACCGACCGACTTGAAGCTTGGAAGATCTGTCGTCGTAGAACACCGCCGACCGGGCATGACAAGCGTAGCACTGTCGGTCGAGCATGACTTGACATCTCCACGAAGCTCTGTGCAAGGCGGCCGCTCCACCTCCGCGCTCGACTTCCAAATACTATTGCTCCTGGCGATGCTCCCAAGAGAGAAACGACACCGCAGATGCCGCCATCATCCGATCTGGAAAATCAGATCATAGGGTTTCCGGAAGCGACGAGAGTGGGTCGGCGGTGAATTCTGAGCGATGCCTTCATCAAGGTAGCGGCGCGAACGCCGCCATCGTCCGCCATCGGCTCGGTTTTCACCGGCAACTATGTCTCCCGACTTCGTGGCGGGACTAGATTATAGATCTCGAGATCCGATCATCCGATCTCGGTCGACCACCTCGGCGTGAGGAGATGACCACCACCGCCATAATCCTCGTGATACGATGCGGACCGGAGTGCTTGGCGAGCCGTCGCGAATCCGATGAGATGCAGCAGTTCGAGGGCGTAACGGCAGCCGGGGCGCGCCCGCCGCCGCTACCGCCATCTCGTACTACTCCCGCCGGCTGCAGCCAAACCCCCCGTCGCGCCCCGGCTGCCGCTGCCCGCCATCCTCGTCGGAGGAGATCCAAATCAGCCCGCCGCCTCCAGATCTCGGGGCGCGAGAGAGGTCCGCCGCCGCCGCGCCAGGGGCCTTCGCCCAGCGACGTTGCCGGTGGTGGCGGAGGAGAAGTGCACGAAGTCGAGGAGATCGAATGTGGCCGCTTCGGTGCGGCCAGCGGCGCCGCCGCGAGGTCGGGAGGAGGAGTCGGGGTCGGGAGGACGTACGTACGGCTTGGTACGGAAGAATAATAGTACAACAAAACAGATGAAATCTAAGGTCGTGGCTATATATCAGTTATCTGGAAAAAAATTGGGTCAGTCGATGTCGGTGTCAAAACCGGCCGATCTCGGGTAGGAGGTCCCGAACTGTGCGTCCGAGGATCGAAGGTAAGAGGAGACAAATGGGACACGATGTTTACTCAGGATCGGCCTTCTTAACGGAGATACTTCCTGCTTGATTGACTTTGATGAGTATAGGGGTGTTGGGGAACGTAGTAATTTCAAAAAAAAATCATACGCACACGCAAGATCATGGTGATGCGTAGCAACGAGAGGGGAGAGTGTTGTCCATGTACCCTCGTAGACCGAAAGCGGAAGCTTTATAACAACGCGGTTGATGTAGTCGTACGTCTTCATGGCCCGACTGATCAAGCACCGAAACTACAGCACCTCCGAGTTCTAGCACACGTTCATTTCGATGGCGATCCCGGACTCAATCCAAAGAAAGTGTCGGGAGGAGTTCCGTCGGACGATGGCGTGGTGATGATCTTGATGTTCTACCGTCGCAGGGCTTCACCTAAGCACCGCTACAATATTATCGAGGATTATGGTGGAGGGGGGCACCGCACACGGCTAAGAGATCAATGATCAATTGTTGTGTCTATGGGGTGCCCCCTCCTCCGTATATAAAGGGGAGGAGGAGAGGGCCGCCAAGGGAGGAGGCGCGCCCAAGGGGGAAATCCTACTCCAGTAGGTTTGCCCCCTTTCCTATTCCAACTAGGAGAAGGGGAAAGGAGGAGGTGGAGAGAAGGAAGGAGAAGGGGGGCCGCCTTTCCCTTGTCCAATTCGGATTGGGGCAAGGGGCCGCCACCTCCTGGCCTCCCTCTCTCCTTTCCACTAAGGCCCAATAAGGCCCAATAGCTTCCCGGGGGGTTCCGTAACCCGGAACTCCGGTTTTATCTGAAACTTCTCCGAAACACTTCCGGTGTCCGAATATAGTCGTCCAATATATCAATCTTTATGTCTCGACCATTTCGAGACTCCTCGTCATGTACGTGATCACATCCGGGACTCCGAACAACCTTCGGTACATCAAAACGTATATACTCATAATGAAACTGTCATCATAACGTTAAGCGTGCGGACCCTACGGGTTCGAGAACAATGTAGACATGACCGAGACACGTCTCCGGTCAATAACCAATAGCGGAACCTGGATGCTCATATTGGCTCCCACATATTCTACGAAGATCTTTATCGGTCAGACCGCATAACAACATACGTTGTTCCCTTTGTCATCGGTATGTTTACTTGCCCGAGATTCGATCGTCGGTATCTCAATACCTAGTTCAATCTCGTTCTTGGCAAGTCTCTTTACTCGTTTAAGTAATACATCATCTCGCAACTAACTCATTAGTTGCATTGCTTGCAAGGCTTAAGTGATGTGCATTACCGAGAGGGCCTAGAGATACCTCTCCGCAATCGGAGTGACAAATCCTAATCTCGAAATATGCCAACCCAACATGTACCTTTGGAGACACACAGAGAGCACCTTTATAATCACCCGATTCGTTGTGACGTTTGGTAGCACACAAAGTGTTCCTCCGGTAAACGGGAGTTGCATAATCTCATAGTCATAGGAACATGTATAAGTCATGAAGAAAGCAATAGCAACATACTAAACGATCAAGTGCTAAGCTAACGGAATGGGTCATGTCAATCACATCATTCTCCTAATGATGTGATCTCGTTAATCAAATGACAACACATGTCTATGGTTAGGAAACATAACCATCTTTGATCAACGAGCTAGCCAAGTAGAGGCATACTAGTGACACTCTGTTTGTCTATATATTCACACAAGTATGATGTTTCCGGTTAATACAATTCTAGCATGAATAATAAACATTTATCATGATATAAGGAAATAAATAATAACTTTATTATTGCCTCTAGGGCATATTTCCTTCAAGGGGTTACAAGAGTCGATCTACCTCGAGATCGTAATGGCTAAACCCTAGCTATCTAGCCTATGTAAATTCTGATAGGCTCTACGGACAAAACCCTCTGGTTTATATAGACACCGGAGGGGCCTAGGGTTGTACAGAGTCGGTTTACAGAGAAAGGAAACTACACATCCGGACGTCAAGCTTGCCATCAACGCAAATGAGAGTCCCATACGGACACGGGGGAAGGCCTTCTGCCTTGTATCTTCACGGCCCGCCAGTCCGGCTCATGTCACATAGTCCGGACACTCGAGGACCCCTTAATTCAGGACTCCCTCAGTAGCCCTTGAACCAGTATTTCGATGACGATGTGTTCGGTACGCAGATTGTCTTCAGCATTGCAAGGCGGGTTCCTCCTCCAAATACTTCACAGCAGTCTTCTGAGCAAGAGAACTGTATCCGGCTTTGTATAACAGTTACAACCCTCAACCACAAGGGCACAATACTTAATCAAAATAAGGTATGTCCATTGACAGCTTTTTCGGCGAAACATTACGTCTGGCCTCTTTATTATTTCAAACCGTTTTTTGTCCTCCCGCTTTGCGTTTTGAGGCGCAGCCTTCATTGACACGTCTTGTCAAAGCAGAGATCGTGTCCCCTTATTGCGAGATTCTCATCAATACGGGTTTGGGTAATCCAACCATTCCATTCGCACGACCCCTTGGGAACAAGCGAGTTTTAAGGCTAGAGGGGGCGCTTGATATTCACGGCCTATATAAACGAATAAAGATCCCTTCTTTTCACCCCACGCCTTCTTCCTTCCTCAGCCTTCCCATCCTCGAGCTCCAGCACCCAAGCTTCGATCTTCCCCACCGCCACCAACATTTCAAGCTATTCCGGATCCGGTTCTCAAGGAAAGTGGGTGGCCTCCTCCGTGACGGAGAAGGACATCAAGGAGCTTCAGGAAGCGGGGTACCTGAGTGCGGACGTCGCGCACAGGATCCCTGCCAAGAAGCAGGTCATCCCCACCCCGGAGCCCGGCGAAAGGGTGGTATTCACCCCCCACTTCCTCCGTGGACTAGGGTTTCCCCTTCATCCCTTTGTCCGTGGTCGCATGTCCTATTACAGGCTAGATTTCCACGATCTAGCCCCGAATTCCTTCCTCCACATCTCGGCATTCATCGTCAAATGCAAGGCGCTCCTCCGCATCCCCCCACATTTAGGCCTATGGCTCAAGGTCTTCAACGTGAAGCCGAAGGTGGTCGACGGGCAGCACGTGGACTGCGGCGGCGCCATGGTGAGCAAGCTCCCCAATGTCACTTGGCCCAAAGGGCCTTCGTAGAGACTGTCAAGATATGGCAGCAGGAGTGGTTCTACATCACTGAACCTCGCGGCGCCACATGGGCGGCCACTCCTGAGTTTAGATCCGGACCCCCAATGCGGCTCGCGTCATGGACCAACAAGGGTCTGGACTGGGGGTCGGCCGACGAAGTGATGATGCTGCAAACGCGCATCAAAAATATAATAGACAAGAACACCAGTCTTACTGACGTGATTCAGGTGATGCTTTTCTGACGGACCCTTCCCTGCCAGTGCCGGCCTCTCCACATGTGGGATTTCAATCCGGAAGGGCCACGTACCCTGCAACGATTCTTCGGTGCAACACACGAAGAGATCTGGAAGCTGCTCTTCAAGGCCCAGAAGTCGTGGCCGGAGATGACCGACGACATCGGCCTCGACAGCGCGCATCCGGCCACTCCGGTAAGCTTTTAGTTTTTGAACATAACTCCAATTCACAATTCAAAGAGTGTGCTGAGCCTTCCCTCTTTCGACCAGGTCTGGACAAAGAAGGCGGAGCGGATCAAGTGTCCGGCTCCGCTACCCGAAGACCCAGCCATCCCTCTGCTAACGAGGATGCTGGTCCCAGCGCCGGAGAAGAAGGCCAAGAAGAAGAGCAAGGAGGCCAAAGGTGGCCTCCGCCGTAAAGTTACTTCGGATGCCGTGTCCGGAGAGACCGAAGCTCTTTCCTCCCACGAGGGAGATGAAGATGAAGAGGAGGAGGAGGCAGAAAGCAATTCTCCACCTAAGGGGAGGAAGAAGAAAAGGGCGGCCTCCGTGGACCCGGAGGCGGAAGCGTCCAAGAGGGGAAGGTATCCCTCTCGCATGGCTCGGATTCGGATGTCGAAGCCATCCCCGAGTGGTGCCCCAAGACGAAGCCCCTGGCTGCATCGTAAGTATCCAAGGATGCCTTACACATATCTGGTCTTTATAATTGAAGTCTAACACATTATATTGTGTGCTTCAGCCCGGCCCGCGATCTCCTGCAACAATCATCATTAGAGGGGAACTCCCTGGAGCCGGAGATGGTGGAGAGCGAGACGCCTCTACGAGCCTCTCCGCCAACTGCCACGGACGACACCGAAGTGTTGTCCCAAAGGGCCTCTCCGGGCCACGGAGAGGTGCGGGAGGCTGCCAAGACGGCGCCAGAGGGTTGGTACGTCTCCAACGTATCTATAATTTTTGATTGTTCCATGCTATTATATTATCTGCTTTGGATGTTTAATGGGCTTCAATATGCTATTTTACATTATTTTTGGGACTAACCTGTTAACCGAAGGCCCAGTGCAAATTGTTGTTTTTTTGCCTATTTCAGTGTTCCGCAGAAAAGGAATATCAAACGGAATCCAAACGGAACGAAACCTTAGCGAGGATCTTTCTTGAAACAAACGCAATCCAGGAGACTTGGAGTGGAAGTCAGAGATGCAACGAGGCGTCCACAAGGCAGGAGGGCGCGCCCAAGGGGGGTAGGCGCGCCCCCCACCCACGTGGGCCCCTCGTAGCTCCACCGACCTACTTCTTTTGCCTATATATACTCTTATACCCTGAAAACATCCAAGAGATCCACGAAACCACTTTTCTACCGCCACAACCTTCTGTACCTGTGAGATCCCATCTTGGGGCCTTTTCCGGCGATCTGCAGGAGGGGGATTCGATCACGGAGGGCTTCTACATCAACACCATAGCCTCTCCGATGATGTGTGAGTAGTTTACCACAGACCTTCGGGTCCATAGTTATTAGCTAGATGGCTTCTTCTCTCTCTTTGGTTCTCAATACAAAGTTCTCCTCGATGTTCTTGGAGATCTATTCGATGTAATAATCTTTTGCGATGTGTTTGCCGAGATCTGATGAATTGTGGGTTTATGAACTTGATTATCTATGAATATTATTTGGTTCTTCTCTGAATTATTATATGCATGATTTGATATCTTTGCAAGTCTCTTCGAATTATCAGTTTAGTTTGGCCTACTAGATTGATCTTTCTTGCAATGGGAGAAGTGCTTAGCTTTGGGTTCAATCTTGCGGTGCTCGATCCCAGTGATAGAAAGGGAAACGACACGTATTGTATTGTTGCCATCGAGGATAAAAAGATGGGGTTTATAACATATTGCTTGAGTTAATCCCTCTACATCATGCCATCTTGCCTAATGCGTTACTCTGTTCTTATGAACTTAATACTCTAGATGCATGTTGGATAGCGGTCGATGTGTGGAGTAATACTAGTAGATGCAGAATCGTTTCGGTCTACTTGACACGGACGTGATGCCTATATTCATGATCATTTCCTTAGATATCATCATAACTATGCACTTTTCTATCAATTGATCGGCAGTAATTTGTTCACCCACCGTAATACATGCTATCATGAGAGAAGCCACTAGTGAAACCTATGGCCCCCGGGTCTACTTTATATCATATAAGTTTCCAATCTACAATTCTAGTTTACTATTTATTTGGCAATATTTATTTTCCAATCTATACAACAAAAATACCAAAAATATTTATCTTATTATCTTTATCAGATATCACTTTTGCAAGTGGTTGTGAAGGGATTGACAACCCCTTTATCCCGTTGGTTGCAAGGTTCTTATTTGCTTGTGCAGGTACTAGGCGACTTGCGTGTAGTCTCCTACTGGATTGATACCTTGGTTCTCAAAAACTGAGGGGAATACTTACGCTACTTTGCTGCATCACCCTTTCCTCTTCAAGGGGAAACCAACGCATGCTCAAGAGGTAGCAAGCAGGATTTCTGGCACCATTGCCGAGGAGATCTACGCCAAGTCAAGACATACCAAGTACCCATCACAAACTCTTATCCCTCGCATTACATTATTTGCCATTTGCCTCTCGTTTTCCTCTCCCCCGCTTCACCTTTGCCGTTTTATTTGCCCTTTTTTCCGTTCGCCTCTTTTCGCTTGCTTCTTGTGTTCTTGGGTGTTATTGTTCCTGTTTGCTTTGATGGCTTTTCCAAAAAACATTGATCCTCACCTTAGAAGGTTGGAAGAAATTGAAAACAATGTTAGAAGCTTTATGTCTTTGCAATTTGAGCATAATAATTTCTTCAGAAATGAGCTTAAAGAACAAAAATGTTTTATGGAGTACATGAATAAAGAGCTCGATGATATGTCTAAGGAATTTTATGGTTTGAAATCTCAGTTTGCTCATCTTGAAAACTTAATAGCCCAAATTTCGGATAAGCAAGCCACCTTAGTTAATAAGATGGTTGCTAAACCGGAAGATCTAGATGATAATAATGATGAAGATATAAAAGTGATTGATATGTCTCCTATTAAATCTTTGTTTTCCAATATGAATCTTGATAAAGATGGGATTGGAGATGAGTCAACTTACTTAAAAGGCGTCCCAGTGATTCGCAGTTTTTAAATCTTGATGCAAAAATTGGTAAAAGTGGGATTGAAGAGGTCAAAACTTTACATAGCAATGAACCCACTATTTTGGATTTCAAGGAATTTAATCATGATAATTGTTCTTTGATAGATTGTATTTTCTTGTTGCAATCCGTGTTAAATTCTCCTGATGCTTATAATCATACAAAAGCTTTTAGCAACATATCGTTGATGCTCTGATGCAGTCCTATGAAGAAAATCTTGAATTAGAAGTTTCTATCCCTAGGAAACTTTATGATGAATGGGAACCTACTATTAAAATTAAGATTAAAGATCATGAATGCTATGCTTTATGTGATTTGGGTGCTAGTGTTTTCACGATTCCAAAAACTTTGTGTGATGTGCTAGGTTTCTGTGAATTTGATGATTGTTCTTTAAACTTGCATCTTGCGGATTCCACCATTAAGAAACCTATGGGGAGGATTAATGATGTTCTTATTGTTGCAAATAGTAATTATGTGCCCGTAGATTTCATTGTTCTTGATATAGATTGCAATCCTACATGTCCTATTATTCTTGGTAGATCTTTCCTTAGAACGATTGGTGCAATTATTGATATGAAATAAGAAAATATTAGATTCCAATTTCAATTAAGGAAAGGCATGGAACACTTTCCTAGGAAGAAAATTAAATTGCCTTATGAATCTATTATGAGAGCCACTTATGGATTGCATACCAAAGATGACAATACCTAGATCTATTCTTGTTTTTATGCCTAGCTAGGGGCATTAAACGATAGCGCTTGTTGGGAGGCAACCCAATTTTATTTTTGTTTCTTGCTTTTTGTTCCTGTTTAGTAATAAATAATTCATCTAGCTTCTCTTTAGATGTGGTTTTATGTTTTAATTAGTGTTTGTGCCAAGTAGAACCTTTGGGAAGGCTTGGGTGAAGTCTTTGCGATCTTGCTGTAAAAAACAGAAACTTCTGCGTTCACGAGATTAGATGCCATTTTTTACTGGAGAGTGATTTTAGGTTGATTCTTTTTGCAGATGATTAATAGACAAGTTCATCACATCCACCAATTTATTTCAGAATTTTTGGAGTTACAAAAGTATACATTTTATACAGATTTCTACAGATTGTTCTGTTTTTGACAGATTCTATTCTTCGTGTGTTGTTTGCTTATTTTGATGAATCTGTGGCTAGTATCGAGGGGTATGAACCATAGAGAAGTTGGAATACAGTAGGTTTCACACCAATATAAATAAAGAATGAGTTCATTACAGTACCTTAAAGTGGTGATTTGTTTTTTCATACTAACGGAGCTCATGAGATTTTATGTTTGAGTTTTGTGTTGTGAAGTTTTCAAGTTTTTGGGTAAAGATTTGATGGGTTTTGGAATAAGGAGTGGCAAGAGCCTAGGCTTGGGGATGCCCAAGGCACCCCAAGGTAAAATTCAAGGACAACCAAAAGCATAAGCTTGGGGATGCCCCGGAAGGCATCCCCTCTTTCGTCTTCGTTTATCGGTAACTTTACTTGATGCTATATTTTTATTCACCACATGATATGTGTTTTGATTGGAGCGTCTTGTATGATTTGAGTCTTTACTGATTAGTTTATGATACGTCTCCAACGTATCTATAATTTTTTATTGTTCCATGCTATTATATTATCTGTTTTGGATGTTTATGGGCTTTATTATACACTTTTATATTATTTTTGGGACTAACCTATTAACCCAGAGCCCAGTGCCAGTTTCTGTTTTTTCCCTTGTTTCAGTATTTCGAAGAAAAGGAATATCAAACGGAATGAAACCTTCTGGAGAAGTTATTTTTGGAAAGAAAGCAATCCGGGGGACTTGGAGTGCACGTCAGGAAAGCAACGAGGGAGGCACGAGGCAGGGGCGCGCCACCCCCTGGCGCGCCCTCCACCTCGTGTGCCCTCGTGGCTCCCCTGACGTATTTCTTCCGCCTATATATATCCATATACCCTAAAACCTTCGGAGAACAGAATAGATCGGGAGTTCCGCCGCCGCAAGCCTCTGTAACCACCAAAAACCAATTGGGACCTGTTAAGCACCTGCGGAGGAATCCCTCACCGGTGGCCATCTTCATCATCCCGGCACTCTCCATGATGAGGAGGGAGTAGTTCACCCTCGAGGCTGAGGGTATGTGTGACGCCCCTCATTCAATCATACACGCAAACGTGTACGATCAAGATCAGGGACTCACGGGAAGATATCACAACACAACTCTAAAAATAAAATAAGTCATACAAGCATCATAATACAAGCCGGGGGCCTCGAGGGCTCGAGTACAAGTGCTCGATCATAGGCGAGTCAGTGGAAGCAACAATATCTGAGTCTGGACATAAGTTAAACAAGTTTGCCTTAAGAAGGCTAGCACAAACTGATATCTGATTGAAAGAGGCGCAGACCTCCTGCCGGGATCCTCCTAACTACTCATGGTCGTCGTCGTGGGCTGCACATAGTAATCGCGCACCTCCGATTAGTAGTAGGAGTCGTAAATCGACAGTGGCGTCAGCTCTGGGCTCCGACATCTGGTTGCGGCAACCAGGTAGAAGGGAAAGGGGAAAGGGGAGAAAAGCAACCATGAGTACTCATCCAAAGTACTGCAAGCAAGGAGCTACACTACATATGCATGGGTATATGTGTAAAGGGCCATATCGGTGGACTGAACTGCGAATGCGAATAAGAGGGGATAACTAATCACAGCCGAAGACTACGCTTACAGTCGCCTCCATCTTGCAGCATGTTGAAGAGAGTAGATGGTAAGTTCACCAAGTAGCATCGCATAGCATAATCCTACCCGGCGATCCCCTCCTCGTTGCCTTGTTAGAGAGCGATCACCGGGTTATATCTGGCACTTGGAAGGGTGTGTTTTATTAAGTATTCGGTTCTAGTTGTCATAAGGTCAAGGTACAACTCCAAGTCGTCCTGTTACCAAAGATCACAGCTATTCGAATAGATAAACTTCCCTACAGGGGTGCACCACATTACCCGACACGCTCAATCCCTCTGGCCGGGCACACTTTCCTGGGTCGTGTCCGGCCTCGGAAGATCAACACGTCGCAGCCCTACCTAGGCTCAACAGAGAGGTCAGCACGCCGGTCTAAACCTAAGCGCACAGGGGTCTGGGCCCATCGCCCTTAGCACACCTGCACGTTGCGAACGCGGCGGGAAGCAGACCTAGCCTAGCAGGCGTTCTAGTCCAATCCGACGCAGCGCCTCGATCGTGACGTCAAAAAAGCTTCGGTGATACCACGGCGCGGTTGCCCATATCTTGTCCCACGTGGCGGTTAGTGCGTATAAGGTCAACGACCCAACTTAGATCAAATACCAAGATCTCGTTAAGCGTGTTATTAAAGTAACCACGAACGCCGACCAGGTCCAGGCCCACCTCTCTCCTAGGTGGTCTCAACCTGCCCTGTCGCTCCGCCACAAAGATCCACTCAGAGGGCAGTTGGGACAAAGGTCCTTTCAGCCCCCAATCCGTGAATCACTCGCGGGTGCTCCACGAGCCGACCCGACTTTAGTCACCACATGTATCATGTATAAAGTATATAATATATACCCATGATCACCTCCCTAGTGATCACGGCCCCATAGTATAGCATGGCAGACGGACAAGAATGTAGGGCCACCGATGAAACACTAGCATCCTATACTAAGCATGTAGGATTGCGGTAAAGGTAACAACGATAGTAGCAAGGACAGGCTATGCATCGGGATAGGATTAACGAAAATCAAGTAACATGCTACACTACTCTAATGCAAGCGGTATAGAGAAGAGTAGGCGATATTTGGTGATCGGGGGGCTTTCTGGAAGCTCAGTAGAAGGAGGGTCAAACAACGTAGTCGATCGGGCACCAAAGAATGCGTCGATCTCGTAGTCTACCGGAGAGAAGGGGAAGAAACAATAAATCTGAACAAACAAAGCATCACAAAACATAACGAGTAATACGCGGTGCGGGGTGATCTAACGCAGGTTAGGTGATACCGTGAAGGAAACATCCGGAAAGTATTCCGGTGTTTAGCGTTTTACAGATGAACCGAGGGGGAAAGTTGCGTGTTTGCTATGCTATAGGTGTGTGGCGGATGAACGGACTGCGTATTCGAATTCGTCTCGTCGTTCTGAGCAACTTTCATGTACAAAGTTTTTCCATCCGAGCTACGGTTTATTTTATATTGATTTTAAAAGAGTTAAATCACTTTAGAATTTATTTAATTATTTTAAATCAACATTATAATAAATAGTGTATGCTGACATCATCATGACGTCAGCATGATGTCAGCAGTCAACAGAACGTTGACTGGGTCAAACTGGCGTGTGGGTCCTGCACGTCATACTCTGTTTAATCTAATTACCATTTAATTAATTAACAATAGTTAATTAGGTTAACTAAACATGATTAATTAATATAATTAATTTAATTAATTAATTAATTAAATTTATTATTATTATTATTTTAATTTCTTTTTTTATAAAATCGTTCTGAGGGGGTTGGGGCCCCACATGTCATAGGGCCCAGAGGGGCTAACGGGCACGCGGGCATGCGGGCACTAGCGGGCGAAGCTAGCGCCCAGCCCGATTGGGCGCACCGCTACGGGCGTCGCCTCAACCAACGGGGGAAGGGAGCGGTTGGCGGGCCGGCGAGGGCGTGCGTGCGGACGCGGGTGCACGAGCAGCCAGGGAGGCGCGGGAGGAGGCAGGCTCACGGTGGGGAAAGCGAGCGGTGGCGTCGGCGGCGGAGTGGTGCGAAAAGGCGTGGTGGTCAGGCGTAGCCGCAGCGGCGGCGGCACGCGCTAGCGCGAGCAGGCAAGCAGAGGCGACCCGGCGCAGGCAAGGCAAGCGAGTGACGGACGAGGCGCGTCTGAGGAAGGATCGGCGGGCGTGGGCGCCATGGTGGGAGCAGCGGCAACACGGTTTCCGCGGGCTCGGCGGGCATGGCGTGGCTGCCGACGCAGACGGGCATGGCCACGGGCGCAGCAAGTGCGGACGTGCACGGGAGATCGCGAGGCGTGGCGAGGCGGTCAACGTGCGGGGACGAGCGAGAGGGAAAAGAGGAGGTTGGGGTCCTCGCGGGCGAGTAGAGACCAGGGGGCGGCGAGGCTCGAGGGAGGCCCTTGGGGAGGAGGACGGGGATGGGTCAGCGACGGTGAGGCAGTCCGGCGAGGGGGTCCGGGCGGCGGCGAGCGGCGAGGTCCCCGGGTGGCGGCGCGTCCAGATCGGGGGAGAGGGGGAGGCGCCAGGGAGAGTGGGACGAGTGGGGGATCGGGAGGAGTGGGGGTAGGTGGAGTAAGGGTTCGGGGAGGATAGGCCATATAGGCCGTGACTCGGCCGGCCAGTTAGTTAGGTAGCTGGGCCGGTGGGGAGGGTCCTCCTCTTTTATTTTTGTTTATCTAATTTGTTCTTTTCTCTTTAGTTAATATAATTTTCTATTTAATTTTAGTTTCCTCTTAGTTTCTATTTTATAAAAATTATCACTAGTACCTAAAATTGCATTTATAATTATACTACTGCCATAGTAATTATTAACCCAAAACAAAATAGTTTAATATTTAATAAAATCCAATATGTATTTATTTAATTGTTTTAACTACTGCTTTAATTACCTAAGTGCATTTAAACCTTTTATAACAATATGGTTTCTCCACCATTACTACTTATGAATTATTTGGCTCACCCGAACATTTAGTTTTAATATTTGAAAATTTTATTATTTGCTTTTATTTTAAATTTGAAATTTGAACTGTGTTTCGACCTGACACGAGTTTATCCACAGTAACCGAGGTGACGTGGCATCCTTAGCGGGGGATCACTGTAGCTTAATTATCCGGGCGTCACAGTATGTACGAGTAGCTATGTGTTTGATCTCTCTCTCTCTCTCTCTCTCTCTCTCTCTCTCTCGTGTTCTTGAGGTGATACGATCTTGATGTGTCGCGAGCTTTGCTATTATAGTTGGATCTTATGATGTTTCTCCCCCTCTACTCTCTTGTAATGAATTGAGTTTTCCCTTTGAAGTAATCTTATCGGATTGAGTCTTTAATGATTTGAGAACACTTGATGTATGTCTTGCCATGCATATCTGTGGTGACAATGGGATATCACGTGATTCACTTGATGTATGTTTTGGTGATCAACTTGTGGGTTCCGCCCATGAACCTATGCATAGGGGTTGGCACACGTTTTTGTCTTGACTCTCCGGTAGAAACTTTGGGGCACTCTTTGAAGTACTTTGTGTTGGTTGAATAGATGAATCTGAGATTGTGTGATGCATATCGTATAATCATACCCACGTACTTGAGGTGACATTGGAGTATCTAGGTGACATTAGGGTTTTGGTTGATTTGTATCTTAAGGTGTTATTCTAGTACGAACTCTATGATAGATCGATCCGAAAGAATAACTTTGAGGTGGTTTCGTACCCTACAATAATCTCTTCGTTTGTTCTCCGCTATTAGTGACTTTGGAGTGACTCTTTGTTGCATGTTTAGGGATAGTTATATGGTCCAATTATGTTATTATTGTTGAGAGAACTTGCACTAGTGAAAGTATGAACCCTAGGCCTTGTTTCAACGCATTGCAATACCGTTTACGCTCACTTTTACCACTTGTTACCTTGCTGTTTTTATATTTTCAGATTAGAAAAACCTATATCTACCATCCATATTGCACTTGTATCACCATCTCTTCGCCGAACTAGTGCACCTATACAATTTACCATTGTATTGGGTGTGTTGGGGACACAAGATACTTTTTGCTATTTGGTTGCAGGGTTTTTTGAGAGAGACCATCTTCATCCTACGCCTCCCTCGGATTGATAAACCTTAGGTCATCCACTTGAGGGAAATTTGCTACTGTCCTACAAACCTCTGCACTTGGAGGCCCAACAACGTCTACAAAAAGAAGGTTGTGTAGTAGACATCAAGCTCTTTTCTCGCGCCGTTGCAGGGGAGGCTAGGTAAGCGACACTCACACCCCATCAACTAAGCTCTTTTCTGGCGCCGTTGCCGGGGAGGTGAGTGCTTGAAGGTATATCTTTAGATCTTGCAATTGAATATTTTTGTTTCTTGTTTTAGCACTAGTTTATTTTATAAAAGAAAACTACAAAAAATGAAATTGAGTTTACCTCGTACGCTTCATCTTTTTAATATCTTTCGTGAGTATCATGGAAAGGAAAATTGTGCCAAAGTGTTAGAAGAAGAAGTCTATAAAATGTTTGGCACTAAATATGTGAATGATGAGCATGATTGCTTAGAAGAAGAAGTCTATAAAATGTTTGGCACTAAATATGTGAATGATGAGCATGATTGCAATGTTGTTAGTATGAATTCCTTGAATATCCATGATGCTAATGATATGCAAAGCCACAAGCTTGGGGAAGCTATGTTTGATGAAGATGATATTTTTTGTCCCCCAAGTTTTGATGAGCAAATTTATTATGATGAAAGCATGCATCCTATCTATGATGATTATTGTGATGACACGTATGCTATAAAGAATAATGATGACCATGAAACTTGTCATCTTGATCTTAATTTTCAATCATATGATAGTTATTTTGTTGAGTTTGCTCCCACTACTATTCATGAGAAGAAATTGCTTATGTGGAGAGTAATAAAAATTCTATGCTTGTAGATCATGAAAAGAATGCTTTAGGTACTGGTTATATTGTTGAATTCATTCACGATGCTACTGAAAATTATTATGAGGGAGGAATGTATGCTTGTAGGAATTGCAATAATATCAAGTTTCCTCTCTATGTGCTTAAAGTATTAAAGTTATGCTTGTTTTGCCTTCCTATGCAAGTTGATTATTGTTCCCATAAGTTATTTGCTCACAAAATCCCTATGCATAGGAAGTGGGTTAGACCTAAATGTTCTAGTCATATTCTTCATGATGCTCTCTTTATGTTTCAATTCTTATCCTTTATGTGAGCATCATTGAAATCATTATGCCTAGCTAGGGGCGTTAAACATTAGCGCTTGTTGGGAGGCAACCCAATTTTATTTTAGTTTCTTCCTTTTTTGTTTTGTTTAGTAATAAATAATCCATCTAGCTTCTGTTTATATGTGGTTTTATGTTTTAATTAGTGTTTGTGCCAAGTAGAACCTTTGGGAAGACTTGGGTAAAGTCTTTATGATCATGCTGTAAAAAATAGAAACTTTAGCGCTCACGAGATTTGCTTCAACTTTTTACTGGAGAGTGATATTTATTTGATTCTTTTTTAATATGATTACTAGAAAAATTCCCCAGGTCAAACAATTTATTTTAGAATTTTTGGAGTTCCAGAAGTATACGTTTGATACAGATTACTACAGACTGTTCTGTTTTTGACAGATTCTGTTTTTCATTGTGTTGCTTGCTTATTTTGATGAATCTATGGCTAGTAAAATAGTTTATAAACCATAGATAAGTTGGAATACAGTAGGTTTAACACCAATATAAATAAATAATGAGTTCATTACAATACCTAAGTGGTGATTTATTTTCTTATACTAACGGAGCTTACGAGTTTTCTGTTGAATCTTGTGTTGTGAAGTTTTCAAGTTTTGGGTAAAGATTCGATGGACTATGGAATAAGGAGTGGCAAGAGCCTAATCTTGGGGATGCACAAGGCACCCAAGGTAATATTCAAGTATAACCAAGAGCCTAAGCTTGGGGATGCCCCGGATGGCATCCCCTCTTTCGTCTTTGTTCATCGGTAACTTTTACTTGGAGCTATATTTTTATTCACCACATGATATGTGTTTTGCTTGGAGCGTCATTTTATTTTCTTTAGCCTTGCTTGCTGTTTGAATAAAATACCAAGATCTGAAATTCCTAAAATGGGAGAGTCTTCACATAGTTGCATAATTATTCGACTACTCATTGATCATCACTTATATCTTTCGGAGTAGTTTGTTGTTTGCTCTAGTGCTTCACTTATATCTTTTAGAGCATGGTGGTAGTTTTATTTTGAAGAAATAGATGAACTCTCATGCTTCACTTATATTATTTTGAGAGTCCTAAACAGCATGGTAATTTTCTTGGGTTATGAAGCTAGGCCTAATATGATGGGCATCCAAGATGGGTATAATAAAAACTTTCATATAAAGTGCATTGAATACTAAGAGAAGTTTGATACTTGATGATTGTTTTGAGATATGAAGATAGTGATATCAAAGTTGTGCTAGTTGAGTAGTTGTGAATTTGAGAAATACTTGTGTTGAAGTTTGCAAGTCCCGTAGCATGCACGTATGGTAAACGTTATGTAACAAATTTAAAACATGAGGTGTTCTTTGATTGTCCTCCTTATGAGTGGCGGTCGGGGACGAGCGATGGTCTTTTCCTACTATCCCCCTAGGAGCATGCGCGTAATGCTTGGTTTTTGATGACTTGTAGATTTTTGCAATAATTATGTGAGTTCTTTATGACTGATGTTGAGTCCATGGATTATACGCACTCTCACCCTTCCATCATTGCTAGCCTCTTCGGTACCGTGCATTGCCCTTTCTCACCTTGAGAGTTGGTGCAAACTTCGCCGGTGCATCCAAACCCCGTGATACGATACACTCTATCACACATAAACCTCATTATATCTTCCTCAAAACAGCCACCATACCTACCTATTATGGCATTTCCATAGCCATTTCGAGATATATTGCCATTCAACTTTCCACCATTCCGTTTATCATGACACATTCATCATTGTCATATTGCTTTGCATGATCATGTAGTTGACATAGTATTTGTGGCAAAGCCACCGTTCATAATTCTTTCATACATGTCACTCTTGGTTCATTGCATATCCCGGTACACTGCCGAAGGCATTCATATAGAGTCATACTTTGTTCTAGTATCGAGTTGTAATCATTGAGTTGTAAATAAATAGAAGTGTGATGATCATCATTTTCTAGAGCATTGTCCCAAGTGAGGAAAAAAAGAGAAAGGCCATAAAAAAAGAGAAGGCCCAAAAAATGAGAGAAAAAGAGAGAAGGGACAATGTTACTATCCTTTTACCACACTTGTGCTTCAAAGTAGCACCATGATCTTCATGATAGAGAGTCTCTTGTTTTGTAACTTTCATATACTAGTGGGAATTTTTCATTATAGAACTTGGCTTGTATATTCCAACAATGGGCCTCCTCAAGTGCCCTAGGTCTTCATGAGCAAGCAAGTTGGATGCACACCCACTTAGTTTCTTTTGTTGAGCTTTCATATATTTATAGCTCTAGTGCATCCGTTGCATGGCAATCCCTACTCCTTGCATTAACATCAATCGATGGGCATCTCCATAGCTCATTGATTAGCCTCGTTGATGTGAGACTTTCTCCTTTTTTGTCTTCTCCACATAACCCCCATCATCATATTCTATTCCACCCATAGTGCTATATCCATGGCTCACGCTAATGTATTGCGTGAAGGTTGAAAAAGTTTGAGATTACTAAAGTATGAAACAATTGCTTGGCTTGTCATCGGGGTTGTGCATGATGAGAGCATTCTTGTGTGACGAGAATGGAGCATGACTAAACTATATGATTTTGTAGGGATGAACTTCTTTGGCCATGTTATTTTGAGAGGACATAATTGCTTAGTTAGTATGCTTGAAATATTATTACTTTTATGTCAATATGAACTTTTATCTTGAATCTTTCGGATCTGAATATTCATACCACAATTAAGAAGAATTACATTGAAATTATGCCAAGTAGCATTCCACATCAAAAATTCTGTTTTATCATTTACCTACTCGAGGACGAGCAGGAATTAAGCTTGGGGATCTTGATCGTCTCCAACGTATCTATAATTTTTTATTGTTCCATGCTATTATATTATCTGTTTTGGATGTTTATGGGCTTTATTATGCACTTTTATATTATTTTTGGGACTAACCTATTAACGCAGAGCCCAGTGCCAGTTCCTGTTATTCCCTTGTTTCAGTGTTTCGAAGAAAAGGAATATCAAACGGAGTCGAAATGGAATGAAACCTTCTGGAGAAGTTATTTTTGGAAAGAAAGCAATCCCGGGGACTTGGAGTGCATGTCATGAAAGCAAAGAGGGAGGCACGAGGCAGGGGGCGCGCCCACCCCCCTGGGCGCGCCCTCCACCCTCGTGGGCCCCTCGTGGCTCCCCTGGCATATTTCTTCCGCCTATATATATCCATATACCCTAAAACCTTCGGAGAACAAAATAGATCGGGAGTTCCGCCGCCGCAAGCCTCTGTAGCCACCAAAACCAATCGGGACCTGTTCAAACCACCTGCGGGAGGAATCCCTCACCGTGGCCATCTTCATCATCCGGCGCTCTCCATGATGAGGAGGAGTAGTTCACCCTCGAGGCTGAGGGTATGTACCAATAGCTATGTGTTTGATCTCTCTCTCTCTCTCTCTCTCTCTCTCTCGTGTTCTTGAGGTGATACGATCTTGATGTATCGCGAGCTTTGCTATTATAGTTGGATCTTATGATGTTTCTCCCCCTCTACTCTCTTGTAATGAATTGAGTTTTCCCTTTGAAGTAATCTTATCGGATTGAGTCTTTAATGATTTGAGAACACTTGGTGTATGTCTTGCCCTGCATATCTGTGGTGACAATGGGATATCACGTGATTCACTTGATGTATGTTTTGGTGATCAACTTGCGGGTTCCGCCCATGAACCTATGCATAGGGGTTGGCACACGTTTTTGTCTTGACTCTCCGGTAGAAACTTTGGGGCACTCTTTGAAGTACTTTGTGTTGGTTGAATAGATGAATCTGAGATTGTGTGATGCATATCGTATAATCATACCCACGGATACTTGAGGTGACATTGGAGTATCTAGGTGACATTAGGGTTTTGGTTGATTTGTATCTTAAGGTGTTATTCTAGTACGAACTCTATGATAGATCGATCCGAAAGAATAACTTTGAGGTGGTTTCGTACCCTACAATAATCTCTTCGTTTGTTCTCCGTTATTAGTGACTTTGAAGTGACTCTTTGTTGCATGTTGAGGGATAGTTATATGATCCAATTATGTTATTATTGTTGAGAGAACTTGCACTAGTGAAAGTATGAACCCTAGGCCTTGTTCCTACCAATCTATCCTCCTAGGAGCATGCGCATAGTGCTTGGTTTTGATGACTTGTAGATTTTTGCAATAAGTATGTGAGTTCTTGATTCCATGGACTATACGCACTCTCGCCCTTCCATCATTGGTAGCCTCTTCGGTACCGTGCATTACCCTTTCTCACCTCGAGAGTTGGTGCAAACTTCGTCGGTGCATCCAAACCCCGTGATATGATACGCTCTATCACACATAAGCCTCCTTTGAAGGAAATATGCCCTAGAGGCAATAATAATGTTATTATTTATTTCCTTATATCATGATAAATGTTTATTATTCATGCTAGAATTGTATTAACCGGAAACATAATACATGTGTGAATACATAAACCTACAGAGTGTCACTAGTATGCCTCTACTTGACTAGCTCGTTAATCAAAGATGGTTATGTTTCCTAACCATGAACAAGGAGTTGTTATTTGATTAACGGGATCACATCATTGGTTGAATGATCGATTGACATGACCCATTCCATTAGCATAGCACCTGATCGTATAGTTTGTTGCTAGTGCTTTTCTTCATGACTTATACATGTTCCTATGACTATGAGATTATGCAACTCCCGTTTGCCGAGGAACACTTTGGGTGCTACCAAACGTCCTGGCGAATCGGGTGATTATAAAGGTACATTACAGGTGTCTCCGAAGGTACATGTTGGGTTGGCATATTTGAGATTAGGATTTGTCACTCCGATTGTCGGAGAGGTATCTCTGGGCCCTCTCGGTAATGCACATCACATAAGCCTTGCAAGCATTGCAACTAAATGTGTTAGTTGTGAGATAATGTATTACGGAACGAGAAAAGAGACTTGCGATGAATGAGATTGAACTAGGTATTGGATACCGACGATCGAATCTCGGCAAGTAACATACCGATGACAAAGGGAACAACGTATGTTGTTATGCGGTCCGACCGATAAAGATCTTCGTAGAATATGTAGGAGCCAATATGGGCATCCAGGTCCCGCTATTGGTTATTGACCGAGAGGTGTCTCGATCATGTCTACATAGTTCTCGAACCCGTAGGGTCCGCACGCTTAACGTTCGATGGCGGTCATAATGAGTTTATAAGTATTGATGCACCAAGGTTGTTGAGTCCGGATGTGATCACGGATATGACGAGGAGTCTCGAAATGGTCGAGACATAAAGATTGATATATTGAAGCCTACATTTGGACATCGGAAGGTTCCGAGTGAAATCGAAATTCTGCGAGTACAGGAGGTTACCGAACCCCGGAAATACATGGGCCCATAGTGGGCCTTGGAGGAAAGGAGAAGGGCCAGCCCTAGGTGGCCTGCGCCCCCCTTTCCCTAGTCCTATTAGGACTAGGAAAGGTGGGGCAGCCCCCTCTCTCTCTCTCCTCAGGAATCCTATTCCAACTAGGATTGGGGGAGTCCTACTCCGGAGGAGTAGGACTCCTTAGTCGCCTCCTCCTCTTGGCGGCCACCTCCCCTTGGCTCCTTTATATCTGAGGGGGGGGAGCACCCCAAGACACACAAGTTGATCTACGGATCTTTCCTTAGCCGTGTCGGTGCCCCTTCCACCATATTCCACCTCGGTCATATCGTCGCGGAGCTTAGGCGAAGCCTGCGCTGAGAGAAGTCATATCGTCGCGGAGCTTAGGCGAAGCCCTGCGTCGGTGGAGCATCATCATCGTCCTGCACGCCGTCGTCTTGTGGAACTCATCCCGACACTTTCTGGATCGAGTCCGGGATCGTCATCGAGCTGAGCGTGTGCGAGAACTTCGGAGGTGCCGTCGTTCGGTGCTTGGATCGGTCGGTCGTGAAGGCGTCGACTACATCAACAGCGTTGTTATAACGCTTCGCTTTCGGTCTCACGAGTGCGTGGGCGGACACTCTTCCTCTCGTTGCTATGCCATCACCATGGTCTTGCGTGATCGTAGGAAAAATTTTGAAATTACTCGTTACCCATCGGTGGTATCGAGCCTGGTTTTATGCGTTGATGTCATGTGCACGAGTAGAACACAAGTGAGTTGTGGACGATACAAGTCATCTGCCTACCAGCATGTCATACTTTGGTTCAGCGGTATTGTGAGATGAAGCGGCCCGGACCGACATTACGCGTCGCTTACGCGAGACTGGTTTCACCGCTCAGAGCACTCGTTGCTTAAAGGTGACCGGCGGTGTCTGCTCTCTCACTTTAGTTGAATCGAGTGTGGCTCGCCCGGTCCTTGAGAAGGTTAAACGGAGTCTATTTGACGAAATATCGTTGTGGTTTTGATGCGTAGGTAAGAACGGTTCTTGCTCAGCCCGTAGCAGCCACGTAAAACTTGCAACAACAAAGTAGAGGACGTCTAACTTGTTTTTGCAGGGCATGTTGTGATGTGATATGGTCAAGGCGTGATGCTATATTTTATTGTATGAGATGATCATGTTTTGTAACCGAGTTATCGGCAATGGCGAGAGCCATATGGTTGTCGCTTTATTGTATGAAATGCAAGCGCCATGTAATTGCTTTACTTTATCACTAAGCGGTAGCGATAGTCGTAGAAGCAATAGTTGGCGAGGCGACAACGATGCTACGATGGAGATCAAGGTGTCGCGCGGTGGCGATGGTGATCATGGCGGTGCTTGGAGATGGAATCACAAGCACAAGATGATGATGGCCATATCATATCACTTATATTGATTGCATGTGATGTTAATCCTTTATGCATCTTATTTTGCTTTGATTGACGGTAGCATTATAAGATGATCCTTACTAAATTATCAAGAAGTGTTCTCCCGAGTATGCACCGTTGCGAAAGTTCTTCGTCTTTGAGACACCACGTGATGATCGGGTGTGATAGGCTCTACGTTCAAATACAACGGGTGCAAAACAGTTGCACACGCAGAATACTCAGGTTATACTTGACGAGCTATGCATATAAGATATGACCTCGGAACACGGAGACCGAAGGTCGGCGTGAATCATATAGTAGATATGATCAACATATTGATGTTCACCATTGAAACTACTCCATCACACGTGATGATCGGTCATGGTGTAGTTGATATGGATCACGCAATCACTTAGAGAATTGGAGGATATTTTTCTAAGTGGGAGTTCTTAAGTAATATGATTAATTGAACTTTAATTTATCATGAACTTAGTCCTGGTAGTATTTTGCAAATTATGTTGTAGATCAATAGCTCGCGTTGTTGCTTCCCTATGTTTTTATATGTGTTCCTAGAAAATTGTATTGAAAGATGTTAGTAGCAATGATGCGGATTGGATCCGTGATCTGAGGTTTATCCTCATTGCTGCAGAAAGAATTATGTCCTTAATGCACCGCTAGGTGACAGACCTATTGCAGGAGCGGATGCGGCGTTATGAGCGTTTGGCTAGCTCAATATGATGACTACTTGATAGTTTAGTGCACCATGCTTAACGGCTTAGAATCGGGACTTCAAAGGCGTTTTGAGCGTCATGGACCATATGAGATGTTCCAGAATTGAAGTTAATATTTCAAGCAAATACCGAGTTGAGAGATATGAAGTCTCCAACAAGTTCTATAGCTAAAAGATGGAGGAGAATCGCTCAACTAGTGAGCATGTGCTCAGATTATCCGAGTACTTCAATCGCTTGAATCAAGTGGGAGTTAATCTTCCGGATAAGATAGTGATTGACAGAATTCTCTAGTCACCATCACTAAAGTTACTAGAACTTCGTGATGAACTATAATATGCAAGGGATGACGAAAACAATTCCCAAGCTCTTGGCGATGCTAAAATCGTGAAGGTAGAAATCAAGAAAAACATCAAGTGTTGATGGTTGACGAGACCACTAGTCTCAAGAAAAGGGCAAAGGGAAGAAGGGAACTTCAAGGAAAACGGCAAGCAAGTTGCTGCTCGAGTGAAGAAACCCAAGTCTAGACCTAAGCACGAGACTAAGTGCTTTTGCTGCAATGGAACTGGTCACTTGAAGCGGAACTACCCCAAGTATTTGGCGGATAAGAAGGATGGCAAAGTGAACAAAGGTATATTTGATATACAGATTATTGATGTGTATTTTACTAGTGTTCATAGCAACCCCTCAGATATTTGATACTGGTTCGGTTGCTAAGAGTAGTAACTCAAGCAGGAGTTTCGTAATGAACAGAAACTAGTTGAAGGGAAGTGACGATGAGTGTTGGAAGTAGTTCCAAGATTGATATGATCATCATCTCACACTCCCTATACTTTCGGGATTAGTGTGGAACCTAAATAAGTGTTATTTGGTGTTGAGCATAAATATGATTTGATCATGTTTATTGCAATCTGATTATTCATTTAAGTAAGAGAATAAATTGTTGTTCATTTACATGAATAAAACCTTATATGGTTACACACTCAATGAAAATGGTTCATTGGATCTCGATCATAGTGATACACATATTCATAATATTGAAACCAAAAGATGCAAAGTTAATAATGATAGTGCAACTTATTTGTGGCACTTGCCGTTTAGATCATATTGGTGTAAAGCGCATGAAGAAAACTCCATCTTGATGGACTTTTGGAATCACTTGATTATGAATCATTTGATGCTTGCGAACCGTGCCTTTTGGGCAAGATGACTAAAACTCCGTTCTCGGAACAATGGAACAAACTCTTGACTTATTGGAAATAATACATACCGATGTATGCGATCCAATGAATGTTGATGCTCGTGGCAAGTATCGTTATTTTCCGACCTTCACAAGATGATTTGAGTAGATATGGGTATATCTACTTGATGAAACATAAGTCTGAAATAGTTGAAAGGTTCAAAGAATTTCAGAGTGAAGTGGAAAATCATCGCAACAAGAAAATAAAGTTTCTGCGATCGATCGTGGAGATGAATATTTGAGTTCTGAGTTTGGTCTTCAATGAAAACAATGTGGAATAGTTTCACAGCTCACGCCACATGGAACACCACAACATTATGGTGTGTTCGAGCGTCAGAACCGTACTTTATTTTGATATGGTGCGATCTATGATGTATCTTACCGATTTACCACTATCGTTTTGGGGTTATGCATTAAAGACAGCTGCATTCACGTATAATAGGGCACCATCTAAATCCGTTGAGATGACACCGTATGAACTATGGTTTAGCAAAGAAACCTAAGCTGTCGTTTCTTAAAGTTTGGAGTTGTAATACTTATGTGAAAAAATTTTCACCGATAAGCTCGAACCCAAATCGAATCGTCTTCATAGAATACCCAAAGGTAACTATTGGGTACACCTTCTATCACAGATCCGAAAGCAAGATATTTGTTGCTAAGATGGATCCTTTCTAGAGAAGAAGTTTCTCTCGAAAGAAGTGAGTGGGAGGAAAGTAGAACTTGATGAGGTAATTGTACCTTCTCCCTTATTGGAAAGTAGTTCATCACGGGAATCAGTTCGATGATTCCTACACCAATTAGTGAGGAAGTTAATGATGATGATCATGAAACTTCAGATCAAGTTGCTACCAAACCTCGTAGGTCTTCGAGTAAGATCCGCACAGAGTGGTACGGTTATCCTATTCTAGAAGTCATGTTACTAGACCATGATGAACCTACGAACTATGAGGAAGCGATGATGAGCCCAGATTCGCGAAATGGTTTGAGACCATGAAATCTGAGATGGGATCCATATATGAGAACAAAGTGTGGACTTTGATGGAGTTGCCGATGATCGGCAAACCATATTATATAAATGGATCTTCAAGAGGAAGACAGATGCTGATAGTAGTATTACTATCTACAAAGCTCGACTTGTCGCAGAAAGGTTTTCGACAAGTTCAAGGTGTTGACTACAATGAGATTTACTCAAGCTGTAGCGATGCTTATGTCTGTCCGAATCATGTTAGCAATCGCCACATTTTATGAAATCTGGCAAATGGATGTCAAAATACATTCTTTAATGGATTTATTAAAGAAGAGTTGTATATGATGCAACCAGAAGGTTTTGTCAATCCTAAAGGAGCTAACAAAATGTGCAAGCTCCAATGATCCATCTATGGACTGGTGCAAGCATCTCGGAGTTGGAATAAGCGTTTTGATAAGTTGATCAAAGCATATAGTGTTATCTGAGACTTACGGTGAAGCCTGTATTTACAAGAAAGTGAGTGGGAGCACTACAGCCTTTCGATAAGTATATGTGAATGACATATTGTTGATCGGAAATAATGTAAAATTATTCGCAAAGCATAAAGGAGTATTTTAAAGGAATTTTTCAAAGAAAGACCTCGGTGAAGCTGCTTACATATTGAGCATCAAGATCTATAGGGATAAATCAAGACGCTTGATAAGTTTTTCAATGAATACATACCTTGACAAGATTTTGAAGTAGTTCAAAATGGAACAGTCAAAGAAAGAGTTCTTGCCTGTGTTACAAGGTGTGAGATTGAGTAAGACTCAAAACCCGACCACGGCAGAAGATAGAAAGAGAATGAAAGTCATTCCTATGCATCAGCCATAGGTTCTATAAAGTATGTCATCTTGTGTACCAGATCTATTGCATACCCTACCACTAAGATTGGCAAGGAGTACAATAGAGATCTAGGAGTAGATCAATGGACAACGGTCAAAATTATCCTTAGTAGAATAAGGATATGTTTCTCGATTATGGAAGTGAAAAAGGTTAAATAAATAAAGGTTACGTCGATGCAAGTTTTAAACACTAATCTAGATGACTCGAGTCTCAATCTAGATACATATTGAAAGTGGGAGCAATTAGCTAGAGTAGCTCCGTGCGAGCATTGTTGACATAGAGATTTGCAAAATACATACGGATCTGAATGTGGCGGACCGTTGACTAAACTTCTCTCACAAAGCAAAACATGATCACACCTTAGTACTCTTTGGGTGTTAATCACATAGCGATGTGAACTAGATTACTGAATCTAGTAAACCCTTTGGGTCTTGGTCACATGGCGATGTGAATTATGGGTGTTAATCACATGATGATGTGAACTATCGATGTTAATCACATGGTGATGTGATCTAGATTATTGACTCTAGTGCAAGTGGGAGATCAAGGAAATATGCCCTAGAGGCAATAATAATGTTATTATTTATTTCCTTATATCATGATAAATGTTTATTATTCATGCTAGAATTGTATTAACCGGAAACATAATACATGTGTGAATACATAAACCTACAGAGTGTCACTAGTATGCCTCTACTTGACTAGCTCGTTAATCAAAGATGGTTATGTTTCCTAACCATGAACAAGGAGTTGTTATTTGATTAACGGGATCACATCATTGGTTGAATGATCTGATTGACATGACCCATTCCATTAGCATAGCACCTGATCGTATAGTTTGTTGCTAGTGCTTTTCTTCATGACTTATACATGTTCCTATGACTATGAGATTATGCAACTCCGTTTGCCGAGGAACACTTTGGGTGCTACCAAACGTCACAACGAATCGGGTGATTATAAAGGTACATTACAGGTGTCTCCGAAGGTACATGTTGGGTTGGCATATTTCGAGATTAGGATTTGTCACTCCGATTGTCGGAGAGGTATCTCTGGGCCCTCTCGGTAATGCACATCACATAAGCCTTGCAAGCATTGCAACTAAATGTGTTAGTTGTGAGATAATGTATTACGGAACGAGAAAAGAGACTTGCCAGTAACGAGATTGAACTAGGTATTGGATACCGACGATCGAATCTCGGGCAAGTAACATACCGATGACAAAGGGAACAACGTATGTTGTTATGCGGTCTGACCGATAAAGATCTTCGTAGAATATGTAGGAGCCAATATGGGCATCCAGGTCCCGCTATTGGTTATTGACCAGAGAGGTGTCTCGATCATGTCTACATAGTTCTCGAACCCGTAGGGTCCGCACGCTTAACGCTTCGATGATGGTCATAATGAGTTTATAAGTATTGATGCACGAAGGTTGTTCGAGTCCCGGATGTGATCACGGATATGACGAGGAGTCTCGAAATGGTCGAGACATAAAGATTGATATATTGAAGCCTACATTTGGACATCGGAAAGGTTCCGAGTGAAATCGGAATTTATTTGAGTACCGGAGGTTACCGAACCCCGGAAATACATGGGCCCATAGTGGGCCTTGGAGGAAAGGAGAAGGGCCAGCCCTAGGTGGCGCGCCCCTTTCCCTAGTCCTATTAGGACTAGGAAAGGTGGGGCCCCCCTCTCTCTCTCTCCCCTCAGGAATCCTATTCCAACTAGGATTGGGGAGTCCTACTCCCGAGGAGTAGGACTCCTTGTCGCCTCCTCCTCTTGGCGGCCACCTCCCCTTGGCTCCTTTATATCTGAGGCGGGGGAGCACCCCAAGACACACAAGTTGATCTACGGATCTTTCCTTAGCCGTGTCGGTGCCCCTTCCACCATATTCCACCTCGGTCATATCGTCATGAGCTTAGGCGAAGCCTGCGCGGAGAAGTCATATCGTCGCGGAGCTTAGGCGAAGCCCTGCGTCGGTGGAGCATCATCATCGTCACCACGCCGTCGTCTTGACGAACTCATCCCGACACTTTGCTGGATCGAGTCCGGGATCGTCATCGAGCTGAGCGTGTGCGAACTCGGAGGTGCCGTGCGTTCGGTGCTTGGATCGGTCGGTCGTGAAGACGTCGACTACATCAACAGCGTTGTTATAACGCTTCGCTTTCGGTCTACGAGGGTACGTGGACGGACACTCTTCCCTCTCGTTGCTATGCCATCACCATGGTCTTGCGTGATCGTAGGAAAAATTTTGAAATTACTACGTTACCCATCATCCTTATATCTTCCTCAAAACAGCCACCATACCTACCTATTATGGCATTTCCATAGCCATTCCAAGATATATTTCCATGCAACTTTCCACCGCTTCTTTTATTATGACACGCTTCATCATTGTCATATTGCCTTGCATGATCATGTAGTTGACATTGTATTTGTGGCATGGCCACCGTTCATAATTCTTTCATACATGTCACTCTTGATTCATTGCCCATCCCGGTACACCACCGGAGGCACTCATATAGAGTCACATTTTGTTCTAGTATCGAGTTGTAATCCTTGAGTTGTAAATAAATAGAAGTGTGATGATCATCATTATTAGAGCATTGTCCCGTGTGAGGAAAAAAAGGCCAAATAAAAAAAGGGAAGGCCAAAAAAAGAGAAAGGCCCAAAAAAATAAGGCCCAAAAAAATGAGAGAAAAAGAGAGAAGGGGCAATGTTACTATCCTTTTTCCACACTTGTGCTTCAAAGTAGCACCATGATCTTCATGATAGAGAGTCTCTTATTTTGTCACTTTCATATACTAGTGGGAATTTTCATTATAGAACTTGGCTTGTATATTCCAACAATGGGCTTCCTCAAATGCCCTAGGTCTTCATGAGCAAGCAAGTTGGATGCACACCCACTAAGTTTCTTTTATTGAGCTTTCATACATTTATAGCTCTAGTGCATCCGTTGCATGGCAATCCATATTCCTCGCATTGACATCAATTGATGGGCATCTCCATAGCCTGTTGATTAGCCTCATCAATGTGAGACTTTCTCCTTTTTTGTCTTCTCCACACAACCTCCATCATCGTATTCTATTCCACCCATAGTGCTATGTCCATGGCTCGCGCTCATGTATTGCGTGAAAGTTGAAAAAGTTTTATAATACTAAAGTATGAAACAATTGATTGGATTGTCATCGGGGTTGTGCATGATGAGAGGATTTTGTGTGACGAAAATGAAGCATGGCCAAACTATATGATTTTGTAGGGATGAGCTTTCTTTGGCTATATTATTTTCAGAAGACATAATTGCTTGGTTAGTATGCTTGAAGTATTATTATTTTTATGTCAATATTAAACTTTTGTCTTGAATCTTTCGGATTTGAACATTCATGCCACAATAAAGAGAATTACATTTAAAATTATGTTAGGTAGCGTTCCACATCAAAAATAAAGTTTTTATCATTTACCTACTCGAGGACGAGCAGGAATTAAGCTTGGGCATGCTTGATACGTCTCCAATGTATCTATAATTTTTTATTGTTCCATGCTATTATATATCTGTTTTGGATGTTTAATGGGCTTTAATATGCTCTTTTATATTATTTTTGGGACTAACCTATTAACCGAAGGCCCAGTGCAAATTGTTGTTTTTTGCCTATTTCGGTGTTTCGCAGAAAAAGAATATCAAATGGAATCCAAACGGAACGAAACCTTCGCGAGGATCTTTCTTGGAACAAACGCAATCCAGGAGACTTGGAGTGGAAGTGAGAGACGCAACAAGGCGGCCACGAGGCACGAGGGCAAGAAGTTGAAGGGAACGTCGAAGTAGCGAATCCATCAATCCAAATTGAGTCAAATACATCTGATTGATAGTAGGATCACTAACTAAACAACCGCCGCACCCAAGGGGGTAGGCGCGCCCCCCACCCTCATGGGCCCCACGTAGCTCCACCGACCTACTTCTTTCGCCTATATATACTCTTATACCCTGAAAACATCCAGGGGAGCTACGAAACCACTTTTCCACCACCTCAACCTTCTGTACCCGTGAGATCCCATCTTGGGGCCTTTTTCGGTGATTTTCCGGAGGGGGATTCGATCACGGAGGGCTTCTACATCAACACCATAGCCTCTCCGATGATGTGTGAGTAGTTTACCACAAACCTATGGGTCCATAGTTATTAGCTAGATGGCTTCTTCTCTCTCTTTGGTTCTCAATACAAAGTTCTCCTCGATGTTCTTAGAGATCTATTCGATGTAATACTCTTTTGCGGTGTGTTTGTCGAGATCCGATGAATTGTGGGTTTGTCAACTTGATTATCTATGAATATTATTTGGTTTTTCTCTGAATTCTTATATGCATGATTTGATATCTTTGCAAGTCTCTTCGAATTATCGGTTTAGTTTGGCCTACTAGATTGATCTTTCTTGCAATGGGAGAAGTGCTTAGCTTTGGGTTCAATCTTGCGGTGCTCGATCCCAAAGGATGTAAAGGAAGCGACATGTATTGTATTGTTGCCATCGAGGATAAAAAGATGGGGTTTATATCATATTGCTTGAGTTTATCCCTCTACATCATGTCATATTGCCTAATGCGTTACTCCGTTCTTATGAACTTAATACTCTAGATGCATGCTGGATAGCGGTCGATGTGTGGAGTAATAGTAATAGATGCAGAATCGTTTCGGTCTACTTGACACGGACGTGATGCCTATATTCATGATCATTTCCTTAGATATCATCATAACTATGCATTTTTCTATCAATTGCTCGGCAGTAATTTGTTCACCCACCGTAATACATGCTATCATGAGAGAAGCCACTAGTGAAACCTAAGGCCCCCGGGTCTACTTTATATCATATAATTTTCCAATCTACTATTCTAGTTTACTATTTATTTTGCAATCTTTATTTTCCAATCTATACAACAAAAATACCAAAAATATTTATCTTATTATCTTTATCAGATCTCACTTTTGCAAGTGGCCGTGAAGGGATTGACAACCCCTTTATCACATTGGTTGCAAGGTTCTTATTTGTTTGTGCAGGTACTAGGCGACTTGCGTGTAGTCTCCTACTAGATTGATACCTTGGTTCTCAAAAACTGAGGGAAATACTTATGCTACTTTGCTGCATCACCCTTTCCTCTTTAAGGGAAAACCAATGCATGCTCAAGAGGTAGCATCTCCTCGGTTATTAGCGACATAATCCAGGTTCCCAAAACTGATCTGATGACCAGGGCGTAGCTGTCGATCTGTTCAAGGTGGCCAATTGAGCTAGCACGCAGAGCGAAGCCGCCGAACACAAAAATTTGTCCGGGGAGGAAGGTTTCCCCGAAACAGCATCATTGTAGATGATCGAACGAGCCATCGAACCTTCTGTCGACGGCACAACGGAACTCTCAATGAAAGCACCAATGTCGGCGTAAAAACCGGACGATCTCGGGTAGGGGGTCCCGAACTGTGCGTCTGAGGATCGAAGGTAACAGGAGACAAAGGGGACAAGATGTTTACCCAGGTTCGGGCCCTCTTAATGGAGGTAATACCCTATTTCCTGCTTGACTGACTTTCATGAGTATAGGGGTTACAAGAGTCGATCTACCTTGAGATCGTAATGGCTAAACCCTAGCTGCCTAGGCTATGTAAATTTTGATAGCCTCTACGGACTAAACCCTCCGGTTTATATAGACACGGAGGGGTCTAGGGTTGTACAGAGTCGGTTTACAGAGAAAGGAAACTACACATCCGGACGTAAAGCTTGCCATCCACGCAAAGGAGATTCCCATCCAGACACGGGGTAGGCCTTCTGCCTTGTATCTTAACGGACCGCCAGTCTGGCCCATGTCACATAGCCCGGACACTCGAGGACCCCTTAATCTAGGACTCCCTCAGTCGATATTTGAGCCGTCCGACAGGAACCTCTCGCCGCCCTCCTCTTCGTTTTTTGAGCCGCCGCGCCGCCGCCAGCCTAGCCGCCTGCTTCCGTCACTTGCGGCCGGCGGCACTCCCGTGACTGCGTCGCCACACCGCCCACCCCTGAACTGTACCCCACCGTTGGTCTTGCTGCCGCCCTAGCCATCCCCTCTAAGCCCGACGACCACCCAAAGAACTCCGGCGAAGCAGCACCCTACCCCCACCCTAAGATAGATAGTAGGGGTGCTTCTTCGGCAAACCCCCACCCGCCACCCTAAGATAAGATAGTGGGGGTATTCTTCCCCGGCGCCGGCGACCTCTCTATCTCCTTCTTCATCTCAAACGCTTTCTTCTTTCTTCTCCAATTCGAATGGACTGACATTTAGCTATTGTGGAAATTTAAACAGGTTCAACCTAAATTTAAACTAATCCTAACTAAAACTAGAGGAGGTGTCAGACAGTAATTCATAAGGGTGGCCTTCGAGGCAACCAACACCTCCGTCGTTCGATCTGGAGCATGTGGTCGCCAATATGATTGTGGTCCCCTTCACTGGCGCATAATGACGATCATCACCCTCCTCATCGGTGATGTGGGCCCCTTCAGTTCCGCTTGCTCCTCCTTAAACATTTGCACCAGGTCCGGCCACAGGGGAACTAGCACCTGAGCGGCACCAGTTACCCCTGGATCAAGGATCGTGTGTCGGCGACCACTACTCTGTGTCGGACTTCTTGCTCGTCGCGGCAGGGCGAAGGTGTGGTGGTGTATGGTGACTGGTTGATGTGTGTGAGAGGATGAGGATTATTGGGGTAGGGTTTGCGAAGGAGCCCAGATGACTTTAAACCAGAGTGGGCGTCTCGGTCGCCACACCGCCATGACTAGAGTGGACGTGATGGGAGTGGGGCTTTTGGTACGTTGTCAGAGCCCAACGTGGCCAACGGTCGGACTCCCTCAAACCTCACCCCCGTTTGATGCGGTTTGAGGGATTTAGACGACTGGATCAGTCCAGACCAATTTAGTGACCGTCGTTGGATGGCCTAAAATATCTGGACATTTGAGGGCGATTTGGTGATCCGTGTTGGATTAGCCCAAAGAGTAGCCATTTCTTGGTCAATGTGGTTTCCTACTATATAAGCCTAACATAAGCATATATACATGCCACTGGTGTAGTAGACAATAGTGACTTGTAACCGTCGCACTTGATCAACGACTGCTGAAGTGGCATATCCATGTACGTGTGAACTCCTCATCTGCCGCAGTCGTCGTGCCGAGGAGGTGCGGTTTTGCTCCTCCTCGCCTGAGAAACCCACTATGGTGGTGTATGGCAACTGGTTGATGTGTGCAAGAGGATGAGTCGGTCGCCACACCGCCATGGCTAGAGTGGATGTGATGGGAGTGGGGCTTCTGGTGTGTCCGTTGTCGGAGTCCGACGTGGCCAACGTTTGGACTCCCCCAAACGTCACCCTTGTTTGATGTCGGTTTCAGGGATTCAGACGACTGAATCTGTCAAGACCAATTTAGTGACCGTCATTGGATGGGCTAAAGTATCTGGACATTTAAGGGCGATTTGGTGATCCGCGCTTGATTAGCCCAAAGAGTAGCCATTTCTCGGTAATTGTGGTTTCCTACTATATAAGCCTAACATAAGCATATATACATGCCACTCGTGTAGTAGACAATAGTGACTTGTAACCATCGCACTTGATCAACGACCGCTGCAGCGGCATATCCATGTACGTGTGAACTCCTCATCTGTCGTAGTCGTCGTGCCAAGGAGGTGCGGTTCTGCTCCTCCTCGCGTGAGGAGATCGACTCCGGCTTAATGTCTGTCGGAGCCGTGGAGGATGAGGGGCCCGAAAACCGTGGGCGACGACGCCAACTCGATGGGGAGCCACGCGCCGGCCACCACTTCTCGGCATCAGACTTCTTTTTCATCGCGACGGAGGTGTTTTGGGTGTGCCGCGACTTTGAAAGAGGTAAGGGGTGTAGGGTTTGCATCTTGAGCTCGGTAGACTTTAATAGCCGGAGCAAGCCCGACAAAGCTTCAATGTGGCGGAATATGCTTCTTGGTCTCCACACTGTGAATGTCAGGTAGACGGACGACTGTCAGCCAATATGAATACGGGTTGGTTGTCGTCCGGACACGGTCACTCTGGCTGACATGAATGTGGCGTGGAGAGAGGAAGAATAACCGACGCGACGGAAGAAGGTTTTTATTCCAACAAAGTTTGAAGTATACTTTTTTAAGGGCGAAGGGAGTAGGTTGGTTCGGGGTGTCAGAGTCTGACATGGTAGACGTCTGAAACCATCCAAATCCCCTTTAGTTTGGTGTAAATTTGCGGGATTTCGGATGCCGGATCGGTCCGGACAATTTATGTAACCGTAAACTAAAAATATCTGGTCCAAATGTTTGCGATCGATTTGGTGAGGTGCAGTAGACCTTAGTATGAAGCTCGAGTATCTTGAAACCGAAAGATGGGTGAATGAATGATGAACGCGGTTCCCCAAAAAAAATGCACGATGAACGCGCTTACTCGAGGGCAAAACGGCCATTTTGAACACTCCCTAGGCTTCTACTAAAGCTTTGCTCTGCGAGCTCACTCCACTCAGCAGGTGTCCACTCCACTCCACTCCACTTGAGACAAAGCCATGGCGTCTCCCGCTCCAAGCCCGGCCACGCCGCTCCTCGCCATCGCCACCGCCATCCTCGCCGTGTTCGTCTCCGCCACCACAGCCGGCCCGGCATGCTCGGAGTCCGACCGTGACGCGCTGCTGTCGATCCGCGCGGCGCTGTCGGAGGCGCACCTCGGCGTCTTCTCGACGTGGAAGGGCGCGGATTGCTGCGCCAACTGGTACGGCGTGAGCTGCGACCCCACGAGCGGCCGCGTGGCCGACCTGACCCTCCGCGGCGAAGCCGAGGACGCCGTGATGGCCCCCGACGGCCACCCCGCCTCGGGCGTCATGTCCGGCTACATCTCCGACCACGTCTGCCACCTCGACGCCCTGTCCTCTCTCATCCTCGCCGACTGGAAGCAGATATCCGGGCCCATCCCATCCTGCGTCGCCACCTCTCTTCCCAACCTCCGTATCCTCGAGCTCCCCGCCAACCGCCTCACGGGCGAGATCCCGCCGTCCATCGGCAGCCTCTCCCGCCTCATCGTGCTCAACCTCGCCGACAACCTCCTCTCCGGCGCCATTCCCAGCTCCATCGCCTCCCTCGCATCCATCAAGCACCTCGACCTCGCCAACAACCAGCTCACCGGCAGTATCCCAGCCAACATCGGCAACCTCGCCACGCTGAGCCGCGCGCTGCTCAGCCGGAACCGGCTGTCGGGACCCATCCCTCCGTCCATCGGGTCCCTCACCCGGCTGGCGGACCTGGACCTCTCCGAGAACCGTCTCACCGGCGCCATCCCGGACAGCGTCGGGTCGTCGGGCAGCGGCGTGCTCACCTCGCTGCACGTCGGCGGCAACCGCATCTCCGGGCGGATCCCGGCAAAGCTGCTGGGGACGAAGGGGCTCGCGATCGTGAACCTGAGCCGGAACGCCATGGAGGGCCCCATCCCGGACGCGTTCACGGGCAAGTCCTACTTCATCGTGCTGGACCTGTCGCGGAACCGGCTCACCGGCGGCGTGCCGCGGTCCCTGGCGTCGGCGGCGTACGTGGGGCACCTCGACCTCAGCCACAACCGGCTGTGCGGCACCATCCCGGCGGGCCCGCCGTTCGACCACCTCGCCGCCGAGTCCTTCGCCAGCAACAGCTGCCTCTGCGGGGCCCCGCTCGGCAAGTGCACGTGAACGAGAGATGGATCGCCAGAGCCATCCGATCGCGTCGACCCGACTTCGGATGATTTTTAATACCGTGGCGCCCGTGCGTGTGTGATATACTGCACTGATGATGTAACATAGCCCGGTAGCCGTGTACCAAGGTCCAAGTGCCAACTGTGTGCTTAACTTTTACTATAGTTTTCTTTTTAAAAAAACTTGTACTATAGGTTGGGTATGGAAGAAGATAAATAGTGTACTGCCGATCGTGTGTGAGCGCGGAAGAGGCAAGGAAATGGAGAGAATCCTCCTCCATTCCTCTTCATTTTCCTTTTTTCAGTTGCCAGTGATTTCCATGAGAGTGTGCTGCTACTATGAAGTTTGGACTGTTGAGCTACAGGCACTTGGCGCTGCCGAAAGCAAGGGCAATGCTGAGAGCCTGTGAGAAGTGTGTATTTTTTGTATTTTAGACTCGTGATTTGCTCCCGCAGTTGCGAATATCACATGCCGACAACAAACCTAACATGAACATACTGATATGATAATGGTATGAACCTCTAAACTCGTGCTGCATAATCACCGGAATGTGATTTTGGCCCTCTGTAATTACTTACCAGTTTTCAAGCCTCGCTTCCTGGTACCCTGTCCTGTTCCTTGACCAACACAGCACAGTAACCAGTGCAGCTGCTCCTGTCGTGTTTCATGAACACACGAAAAACCTTTTTTTTTTGAACAAGAAAAGAACAAAAAAAAACTATTTGAAGCTACAGATGGTCAGACTGCAGAAGTGCACAGCCCACAGACGAGGCCTTTTTTTTTCCTTTGGTGAACTTTGACAGCCAGGGACGGATTCAAGGGGGGACCGGGGGGGCGAGACCCCCCCTGACGATCACGTCGCCCCTTAATAGCGATCAGTTTGTTCGCTAATTTCTCTCGCTATACCTGCCTATGGCTTGCTTCGCCCCCCCTATGGGCTCCCTTAGCTAGGGCCCGTGTACCTTTTCTAAGCGATTGCACGCGAAAGGCCAAAATTCCAGAAAATGAAAAAAGAGAAGCAGCCCACAGCGGAAGCAATACGCGCATAAGAGCAGTTTATAATCCCTAAAAACACGTATGCACAGTTGAGATCTCCTCTATTCACCCCTTAAAAAAAGATCTCATCTAATACAACTGCTCCTGAGGCTGCCGCCGGCCGCCGATCGGCTGCTTGATCGTCTAATCTCTCCGTCGAGAAGGGAAGGGGATATGCAAGCGCCTCGTGTTGATCTAGGTGCATTCTGGCCGGCCGGCCGCAGGGATGAACTCGACCAAACTATGAAAACGGTTAGTCTATTTTTAGCATCAGATTCATTTGCGTCTTTCAAATCGTAGAAGTGTAGTCGTAGAATTAAAGACGTTAACAACTAGCTCGGAAATTTCGATCTTTGATATTGTCTCATAAATCAATTTTGAATTAATAGCGATATAAAGTTTTACTATCTATAGGGCCTGTTTGGGTCAGAGTCCCGAAGTGCCCGACCAAATATTTGGCATTGTTGAGCGTGATAGCCACTGTTTGGTTTGTGATCCAATTATTTGGGTCTCCCCAGCCCCGTTACATCATCCCGTTTACATAACCAAATTTTTTCGAGGCGTTGGTGGTCTTTCCCTCCAGCAAAATTTTGATTGATGTTGGTTAGTTGGGTGAATACAGCATATATGAAATCGAACCTAGATTTTCCAATATGTATTACATTATGTATCTATATCTATCCTATGATTTTTAAGCTTCTAGTTCTTGCCCCCCCCCCCCTCCCCCCTATCTCTATTTTCTGGCTCCGTCCCTGTTGACAGCCTATCGTTTCGTACTACTACTGCTCTTTACTACCAGCTCAAGATCTGAGCAATAGCCGTGCTTGGAAATGCATTGGAATTTTGGACCACTCTCTCCTCTCCCGTTCAATTTCTTTAGATCGAAAAGCAAGGCATCTTGAACACAGTGCCGTTGCACATGGAGTAGCTTTTATTTTTCCCAAATGATAAAATCTGCAGTTAGTTTTTTTTTTTGCAATTTCCGAGCGAACGACCTGGGGACCGTTAGATTTGTACGCACGAATATTGGCACACTACGTACCTCGCTATCTCAACATCGAGCAGTCGTTGTGAACCAACCTGTGGTTGGATAGTTAGAGAGGCAGTGGTATACCAGCCCACCAGGGTTCAAATACTGATGCTCGCATTATTCTTGGATTTATTTCAGGATTTTCGGCGATGCGTTTTCAGTGGGAGGAGACGTTCTCATCGATGACGAGGCGCCTACAGTGACTTCGTAAATCTCAAGATGCTAGCCGGCTCAGTCTCTCGAAGGTGCTCATAGGGGTATGGTGTGCATGTGTGTGTTCATAGGAGTGTATGCGCGTATGTACAGGGGCGGAGCCAGGATTTGGGTATAGGGGGACCAAGCCAAGTATGGATAAAAAATCCAGTACAAAAGATGATTATTGAGAACAAGGTTGAACACTTGCACATAAGTAGGGCGTTTTGATGCCCAGGCTCATCTGCACCCGGTTAGAAAAAAATTCGTAAAAAATTCAAAACAAATTCAAAAAATCCAAATAAAATTTATGTGGTAGACAATTTGATGCGTGAGGCTCGCTCCAAATTTTGGCCTGATTTGTCTTTTTTGCTGAGAGCTGCTCATATCTCCAAATGACTTGAAATTTGGAGCGGGCCTCACGCATCAAATTTTGTACCACACAAAATTTATTTAGAATTTTTTGAATTTTTTAGTATTTGTTTTGATTTTTTTTCGTCGGTGCTGGTGCAGATGAGCTCGGGTGCAGAAATGAATTTTCGCTTGCACATCAGCTTCATTAACAATTTGACAATTCGAAGCATCCGGCTTAGAAAACGAATTAATCTTAATGGTGTTTGGCAGCGGGTTTTTTCCCGGAACGTTTGGCAGCGTTTTTACTTCTCATAAGATGGGAATCTGAGTTTCAGAAGCAACCAGCTTAGAGAATGAATTAATCTTAGTGTTGTTTGGCAGTGTCTTTTCTCTTCATAGTTGAGGAATTTTAATTTCTGAATTCTATACTCATACAGTCGACATAAGAAATTTTTACACCACAAAAAGGAACTCATACAAGATAATTTGCATCACGAAAATTTCTAGGATGCGTACAAGATATGAATTAATAGCATCTCAAATCAAAAAATAAAACAACTAAATTTAGTGTATAATTTCAAAACTGAAACGAGATGAAAATCAAGAGAAATTAGTATGCTGTGATGTGCTAACCTGCTAGTTTGTTGGCTGAACCAGTGAAGTGCGTTGCATCATCAACTCGCCGTATGAATCAGATTGTGAGAAGCAGAATAGGCAGTAGGGGATAAGAGTTAGACGGGCGGCAAGGGCACACGGCGGCGGCGGCACCGCCTAATTACGGACGAAACAACGGAGTCCAAGAGAATAGATCAGAGGTTTTTTTTAGACAAAGCTAGATCGGAGGTTACGTTGTCTAAAGTATACACATTAAGAACCTGAGATTGTGGCGCGGGGGGCAACTTCGTTGTACATGCGATTATGGGCTTGTTGCCTATTACGTCTCCAAGTATATCGCTCTCGTCCCCCCTTTGCTCCGCCGCTGCGTATTTATGAGCGCTTTGCGTCTGTACTGTGTTAACCATCCAATCTGATTAGAATATCATAACATAAAGTATAAGTGGCAGACTTTTTTTGTAGGAATGTTTTATCAATTCATTTTCATTTCATTTGTACCCCTGGCAAACTCGAACTTTCATCGAAATGGTATCTACTTTCATTAAAATATTTATTAGATAATGGAAAACAGAGGATCTTGAGTACTATTCGAAATTCAGAAGAATTGCATAGTCAATCCTACTTTCGATAGGACCAGTTGACAATTGAATCCATTTTTTTTCCATTATTTGACTAGCCATAATAGTGCGGAAAGAAAGCCCGGAGGAAGAGTGGCCTTGAGTTTCTCGCCCCTTTGCCTCGAGCAGTCATTCGCTCCGGGTTTTTTGCGTCCAAACATACTTGTTTTATTCAACAGTAGCGTTCATAGGAATACAATTCAAAGATGGGGGGTTTATGAGCCACACATGGTGCCCCAAACCTAGTCTGAAAGCATGTTTGGCGAGGGCATGAGCCTCTTGATTCGAATCACGCCCTTCGAAGATGAAGGTGCATTGCTGAAATTGTGCCGCCGTAGCTGTAATCTCCTTCACAATACTTGCGTACATTCCTCCTATACCTTGACTGATGTCACGCACCACTCCCTGGCAAGCAGACGCGATGATAACATGTGTTATAGCCAGATCATGAGCCATGGCAAGTGCCTCTCGACAGGAAGCGCTTCAAGGGTTGCTGGGTCAGTTACTCTGATGCATCTGATGGCCGAGGCTCCCATGTGTGTACCCTATGAATTCCTGCAAACTGCGTTGTAAGCTCCTTCATTACCTGACCTAGCCACAACCCAATCTACTCTGATCTTAAACATCACCGTAGGTGGTGGAATCCACTTGGGTTTGGCTCGGACTGGAGTTGCATACGTGACTGTTGGCTTCTTCGGCCTGCACTCTTCAAGTTCATGGAGATATTTCATGATAAAACTGTGGGTTTGATGTGGTCTCTGGAAGATATGTTCATGGAGTGCCTTGCACTTAGAGTGCCATATCGCCCATAAACTAATCAATACCTGACTGAAATCTGTCGGAGGTAGGATCTCCATCAGCTCAAACACCCATCTTTTGGCATCAGTTTCCGTACACTATTAACTGCTTCAACAAGGTCAGGATCTTGGAGAGCCCACACACATCCCGCCACTGTGCAATGCAACAATGAGTGTTGCCAAGAATCCTCCTCTCCAAAGGCCACAAGATGAAATAGTTGACATATTTCTATGGTGGAGAAGATCGGCCGTTGGGATCGAGTGTTGAGCCAGACGCCATAAGAATATTTTTAACTTTGAAGGCACGTCAATTTTCCACAACTTCGACCAAGCTTTCTGCTCACCTGAATCATTTGATGAGTCGGAGCGCCCCTCTAACCATGCCTCACACCTTAACTTGGTTGTCACTAGCATCCGGTAGGCAGACCTGACTGAGAACATGTCGTTTTTCTCATGTATCCAAGACCAGAAGTCTTCGATCTGGCGCATGCAAAGCGGAATAGCTTGTATTGATGCGGCGTCTATTGGAATAAAGATCTCTGCAATTGCCTATCTGCCCCATTCCGCCCTAGGGAGGATCATGTTCCGAATCAATTGCGGGGGGTTGGGTATTCAGCTCATAATTGGCCGCATATTATGTGGATGGGGTAGCCAATTATGTTGCCAGATTGATGTGCTATTTCCATCTCCTATCCTCCTGATCAAACCCTGATTTAGCGTGTCCCGTCCATCCATAATTGACCTCCACACTTGTGAGGGAGCTGATCCTAGCTCAGCTTGCAAAAACTCACAGTTTGGGAAATACTTTGCCTTAAGGATCCGTGCACTTAACGAGTTTGGTTCCATGAGGATGCGCCATGCTTGCCTTGCCAAGAGTGCAAGGTTGAATAATTCTATGTCTCTGAACCCTAGCCCGCCGCATTGCTTTGGCCTTTACATAGTGCTCCAAGACACCCGGCTAGCTTTCCTCTTGCCTTCCTTGCTTCCCCACCAAAATTTCTGAATAAGCGAATTCAGATGCTCACATAAACCACGCGGGAGTTTGAAGCAGGACATAGAGTAAATTGGAACTGCTTGGGCCACCGATTTAATTAGAACCTCCTTCCCCCCAACTGACAGAACCTTTTCCATCTAACCTTTAACTTTATTCCACACCCGGTCCTTTAAAAACTTGAAGGCTCCGTTCTTACTGCTACCAACATCAGTGGGCATACCAAGATATCTATCAGACATGCTTTCAGTGGGAATATTTAAGGCCTGCTTGACATCTGTTTTGAGGCTGTTCGGGCATCCCTTGTTGAAGTAAACTGAAGACTTTGATAAATTAATTCTCTGACCCGATGCATTGCAATATCTCTCCATCAAAGAGGACAACTTGTTTGCTCCATCAACACTAGCTTTCACAAACAGTAGGCTATCATCCGCAAAGAGCAAGTGGCTAACCAGCGGAGCCTTGGGAGCCACTTGAATTCCACTAAGGTGCGGTGATTCATTTGTTATTTTTAAAAGGCATGAAATGCCCTCCGCTGCAAGCAAAAATAGGTAAGGAGAAATTGGGTCCCCCTGACGGATTCCCCTAGAAGGTATAAAACCTTCCAATTTGCCACCATTAAACAGTACTGAAAAAGTAACTGAGCTCACCATCCTCATGATCAAAGAGACCCATGTTGGCGCAAAACTCAGTTTTAACATGATCGCCTCTAAATATTCCCATTCGACACGGTCATACGCCTTCATCATATCCATTTTGATGGCACAAAACCGATTTCTTTTGGCTTTATTCCTCTTCATGAAATGCAAACACTCGTATGCAGTGATGATATTATTTGTGATGAGTCTTCCCGGAACAAAGACCGACTGCTCCTCAGATATAGTCTCTGGTAGAATCTGTTTCAACCTGTTTGAAAGGACCTTCAAAGCAATCCTGTACAAAACATTACACAGACTTATTCGCCTGAACTGAGTAAGCTGAGTGGGGTCTTTTACCTTTGGGATCAATACGAAAATTGTTTCATTAAACAGTTCCGGGCTCTCTTCACCTCGTAATATATGAAGTACCACTTCAGTTATCTCACCACCACACATATCCCAATGCCTCTAGAAGAAATGTGTTGGTTATCCGTCCGGCCCCGATGCCTTCGTTGGGAACATTTGGAAAAGAGCACGTTTCACCTCATCACCATTGAAGGTGGTTGTTAACATTGCATTCATTTCTGGTGTTACCTTTTTGGTACAGAATCAAGCACAACTCCCATACCGGATGTGCCTTTTGACGTGAATAAGTTCTGGTAAAAGGAGTTCGCCATAATAGCCATCTCTTTCGGGTCGGATGTCATAGTTCCATCCGCCCGTTGAAGAGATTTTATTAAATTTTTACTTCTCCGCATACTCGCGCGTCTTTGAAAGTACTTCGTATTCTTATCTCCATCTATTAACCAATCAACACGAGAGCGCTGCCGGAGCAAGATCTCTTCCATATGGTATAGTTCAACTAACTTCTCTGTAGTTTTTAGCTTTGCATGTGATGGGGGGCTAACCTTTGAGGGTCATTTTGCATTTTTGCCAACTCTTTCTTCAATACTTTAATCTGCTTAGAGATTTGACCAACAGTGGCACCGCTCCACTGCGTGAGAGAGACCGAAAGTGCAGCCAATTTTTTATTCATATCCACAACTGAGTGAGCGCCTGCATCCCCTGTCCACATGCTGGCAAAAGTTTCATTATATTCTTGATGGCGTTCCCAATAAAGCTCATATCTGAATGGTTTCTTCCCTACCGTTGCACTTGCTCTGGGCTCCAACTGCAAACGTATCGGACAGTGATCTGAGGTTGCGCCCGTCTCATGAACTAAAGTAGCTTGGGGAAACATTGCCATCCTGTTAGAGCTGGCCATGGCTCGATCAAGGCGGACACGACAGAATGTGCCACCTGCAGTTTTCTTATCAAAAGTCCAGGGTTTTCCTTGATACCCTACATCTGCTAGTGCACACACGTCCATCGCATCACGAAAGCCAGCAATCTGTGTACTCCTCCTCTGCCCAGCACCAGAATGTTCATGGGGATGGAGTACTTCGTTAAAGTCACCTATGCAGAGCTAAGGTAACGTACTTGCTGTAACAAGGGATTTCAGCATGTCCGAGGTTTTGTATCTCTCGCCCACCTGTGCTTCACCATACACACATGTAAGTTCCAATCCTCCCAGGCGGGAGAGGAGACAGTTGCATCCACATGATACTTCGAATAACCAAAAACATCACCTTCTATTGTTGCATCATTCCAAAACAAACCCATGCCACCGGTACAACCCGAACTACTAACATCATAAGATTTTGAAAAACCTAAAGTATCAGCAAGACTCTCGACACGTGCTTTCAAGATTTGTGTTACCACTATGCATAGCACGGCCAGGGCAAATTGCTTCGCTAAATCACGAAGCTCTCGAATTGTCGCTGCTTTGCCCACACCACGACAATTCCAACAAAGGATATTCATTGTGCCCGGCGATCCTCCACTCAGGAGGTTGCCGATTTTTCTTCAGTTGGTTTTTCAGAAGTTGCACCCTTCTTTCCGCTGTTCTTGTCCGTCGTCACTCGAGTTCTCTTAGGATCTTGCTTAGATGATGGGCTTGTAGGCACGACCGGAGGTGGTAGTGCTAGTAGATCTTTGGTAGCAAGCGGCAGGCCATGGCCTACTGTAGGCTGTTCATTTGCCCTCTTCCTGCTGCCATCTACATCATCCATAACCGCGTCTAGGTCAGCGTGTTCCGGTGGGTTTTCCACTTCGCGGTGGGCATGCATCACATCCCCTCCATGGCCCTCAGTCCGACCGCCTCTCCGGCCACCTCTACGACCACATCCTCTTCCACCGCCTGGCCCAGCTCCAACCCGCATGGTCCATGTAGCTCTCAAATCTTTGTAGTACAGGGCTGACGGAGGATGAATTCCATCACCATGTTCCTTAAAAACGTGACCCAGATGGCCACAAACTGCACACCAGTCCGGAAGCCTCTCATACTTCACCCTATAGATCTGCCTCTTCGAATCACGGATCATTGAAACTGTGTTCTTCAACGGCTTGTGCACGTTGATCTTTACCCACACTCGGTAGAAGTTCCCAGCAAAATCATGTGTTATTGGTTCGGTGAAGAGGACCCCCACCTTAGGTGCTAGAGGAGGTACAAGGTGTGCATACAAATCAGGGACATCATGAATCAGAATCCAGATATTGATAGTATCCAAGTTCACCATTGTTGGCTTTGTTATACCATCGTACGGGGTAAGAATGACTGCATTCCCCCTAAAATTCCAAGGCCCATCATTCATGACGCGTTCCCAATCTCCGAGATAGAAAAATTGAAGCGTGTACAGGTTATCCTCCAATGGACGAAACTTGACATCGTGTGCCAGATCCCACGCAGAACGCATGTTTTTGAAGAACCAATACTGACTATAAGGCTTGTCAATATGAACTCGACATACCGCCATCCATCTGGTAGCCTCTGGCAGTGCTTCTTTCTCATCGAACACGACATCATCTAGATCCTCTTCCCGAAGACCTAGTTCCACTACAAAAAAAGGTGACATTTTGGGCCGAATGAATTTTTTTCTGTCATACTTATGACACTTCTATGACGATAATTGTGACAATACCCGGTATCATCATAGATGTGGTGGGCTCCTACTTCTATGACAAAAAATCATGACAGAAAATGGGATTTTCGTCCTGGGCGGGCCGGAGACGCAGCTGCATGACATTCTTTAGGCCGTCCTTGACGGAAAAAACCGTGGTAGAAGCGAGGGCGAGGAAAATATCAGGGAGTTCCCGGTTACGGTGGGTGGTCGGGGGCCGAGCGATGCGCGTTTCTCTCATACTTACGCGCGTGTGTGCGAGGCGTTGGGCTCTAACTGAACCCGAGCGATTGCACTGCAGGTTACGCGTTACTGAACCCGAGCGATCGATCGACCCCTTGCTGTTAACTGAACCCGAGTGTGATTCCTTTGCTACTGCTGCTAACTGAAGTCGATCGAACACTGCTGCCTCCTTCCCTGGATGAACAGTGAATGTTGTTGAGGGGGTTTGGATGAACAGTTCCCGGTGGGGGGTTGGATGAACAGGACCCCGTGGTAGTAGAGGCCATTGCCACTGGATGAATAGTAGCCCGATCGATCGAGCCGCTGGATGAACAGGACCTCGTGGAGGGCTCGATGAGCGATGGCGGTGGAGGGCTGGTTGAGCGATGGCGGTGGAGAGCTGGATGAGCAGAGCCCGTGGAGGGTGGTTGAACAGGACCCGTGGAGAGGGTTGGTTGAGCGATGGCGGTGGAGGAGCGCATGGGGGAGGCTGGATGAACAAGAGCCCGTGGATGAACAGTCGCAGCTGGAGGATGGAGGAGGTCGATGGTGGATGAACAGGAGCCCGTGGAGGCTGGAGGAGGTCGACGGTGGAGATGAACAGTATCCTGTGGAGTCCCGTTTTGCGGTACGCCACACCCCTCCCGATGAACAGGACCCCGTTTCGACCGTAGCACTCCAGCACAAGTCCGTTTCCTCCGTTTTGCGGTACGCCACACCCCTCCCAATCAACAGGACCCCGTTTCCACCGTAGGAGGTCCGTTTCCTCCGTTTTGCGGTACGCCAGACCCCTCCCCATGAACAGGATCCCGTTTCCACCGTGGCCGGTCGAATACAAGGTCGTTTCCTCTGTTCTGTGATATGCCAGGCCTCGTTTCCATCGCCTGTTTCGTCCAAGCCGGTTGGCTCCTGATGAACAACATGCGTTCTGTTGCCACCCGATGAACACGACGCATTCTGTTGCCTCCCCATGAACACGACGACGACGCAGTTTCTCCGTTTCGACCCAGCCATCTACATAAGCACTGGTCGTACGTATGCGCGAGTAGGCGTTCGAGACCCCACCCGTATGTACGTACGTGGCCGTATTTACTTTCTTGCACCCTGGCCGCTGTACGTACGTGTACATGCTACGCGCGCGCCTCTACTACGGCAAGTGCGCGCCTCTACTACGACACGTGCCCTTCCTTACACGTTACACGACCACGGTTCATCGCTGCAACCTGCAGACAAACCGATCGTATGTACGTACATGTTCGGGACCAGAATGACAACGCTACGTACGCTTCGACCAGGTGGGTCTCGACTGTCAGGCACTTCCTTGCGTGCGAAGATGTAGCTGGTGGGTCCCAACAGTTGATACGTCTCCAACGTATCTATAATTTTTGATTGCTCCATGCTATATTATTTACTGTTTTGGACTATATTGGGCTTTATTTTCCACTTTTATATTATTTTTGGGACTAACCTATTAACCGGAGGCCCAGCCCAGAATTGTTGTTTTTTACCTATTTCGGTGTTTCAGAGAAACAGAATATCAAATGGAGTCCAAACAAAATGAAACCTTCGGTAACGTGATTTTTCTCACCGAACATGATCCAGGAGACTTGGAACCTACGCCAAGAAACAAAAGAGGCGGTCACGAGGGTGGGGGCGCCCCCTAAGCGCGCCCCCACGCCTCGTGGGCCCCTGTTGCTCCACCGACGCACTCCTTCCTCCTATATATACCTCACGCACTCCCAAGCGATCGACACGGAGCCAAAACCTAATTCCACCGCCACAACTTTCGATCCACGAGATCCCATCTTGGGGCCTATTCCGAGCTCACGGAGAGGGCCGTCATCACGGAGGGCTTCTACATCATCATAGCCTCTCCGATGAAGTGTGAGTAGTTTACCTCAGACCTTGGGTCCATAGTTATTAGCTAGATGGCTTCTTCTCTCTTTTTGGATCTCAATACAATGTTCTCCCCCTCTCTCGTGGAGATCTATTCGATGTAATCTTCTTTTTGCGGTGTGTTTGTTGAAATCAATGAATTGTGGGTTTATGATCAAGTCTATCTATGAATAATATTTGAATCTTCTCTGAATTCTTTTATGTATGATTGGTTATCTTTGCAAGTCTCTTTGAATTATCAGTTTGGTTTGGCCTACTAGATTGGTTTTTCTTGCAATGGGAGAAGTGCTTAGCTTTGGGTTCAATCTTGCGGTGTCCTTTCCCAGTGACAGAAGGGGCAGCAAGGCACGTATTGTATTGTTGCCATCGAGGATAACAAGATGGGTTTTTTATCATATTGCATGAAACTATCCCTCTACATCATGTCATCTTGCTTAAGGCGTTACTCTGTTTTTAACTTAATACTCTAGATGCATGCTTTGGATAGCGGTCGATGAGTGGAGTAATAGTAGTAGATGCAGGCAGGAGTCGGTCTACTTGTCTCGGACATGATGCCTATATACATGATCATACCTAGATATTCTCATAACTATGCTTAATTCTGTGAATTGCTCAACAGTAATTTGTTCACCCACCGTAGAATACTTATGCTCTTGAGAGAAGCCACTAGTGAAACCTACGGCCCCGGGTCTATTCTCATCATATCAATCTCCATCACTTTATTATTGCTTTGCTTTTTACTTTTCACTTTGCATCTCTATATCAAAAATACTAAAAATATTATCTATCATCTCTATCAGATCTCACTCTCGTAAGTGACCATGAAGGGATTGACAACCCCTAATCGCGTTGGTTGCGAGGAGCTATTGTTTTTGCGTAGGTACAAGGGACTTGCGTGTAGCCTCCTACTGGATTGATACCTTGGTTCTCAAAAACTGAGAGAAATACTTACACTACTTTGCTGCATCATCCTCTCCTCTTCGGGGAAATCCAACGCAGTTCTCAAGAGGTAGCAAGAAGAATTTCTGGCGCCGTTGCCGGGGAGTCTGCACAAAAGTAACATACCAAGTACCCATCACAATACCTATCTCCCGCATTACATTAGTTCACATTTGCCTCTCGTTTTCCTCTCCCCCACTTCACCCTTGCCGTTTTATTTGCCCTCTCTCTCTCCCAATCTCCTTCTCTTTTTTCGTTTTCCTTTTTCTCGGTTGCCTTTTGTTTTCTCGTGTGTTGGATTGATTGTTTGTCGCGATGGCTCAAGATACTACCAAATTGTGTGACTTCACCAATACCAATAATAATGATTTCCTTAGCACTCCGATTGCTCCTCTTGCCAATACTGAATATTGTGAAATCAATACTGCTTTGTTGAATCTTGTTATGAAAGATCAATTCGCCGGCCTTCCTAGTGAAGATGTCGCTACTCATCTGAATAGCTTCGTTGATTTATGTGATATGCAAAAGAAGAAAGATGTTGATAATGATGTTGTTAAATTGAAGCTATTTCCTTTTTCGCTTAGAGATCGTGCTAAAGCTTGGTTTTCGTCTTTGCCTAAAAATAATATCGATTCTTGGAACAAGTGGAAAGATGCTTTTATCTCTAAGTATTTTCCTCCCGCTAAGATCATCTCTCTTAGAAACGACATTATGAATTTTAAGCTACTTGATCATGAACATGTTGCACAAGCATGGGAGAGAATGAAATTAATGATACGTAATTGCCCTACTCATGGTTTGAATTTTTTGTTGATTATACAAAAAAAATATGCCGGATTGAATTTTGCTTCTAGAAATCTTTTAGATTCGGCCGCGGGAGGCACTTTTATGGAAATCAGTTTAGGAGATGCTACTAAACTCCTAGATAATATTATGGTTAATTATTCTCAATGGCACACTGAAAGATCCACTAATAAAAAAGTGCATGCGATAGAAGAAATCAATATTTTGAGTGGAAAGATGGATGAACTTATGAAATTATTTGCTACTAAAAGTGTTTCTTCTGATCCTAATGATATGCCTTTGTCTACTTTGATTGAGAATAATAATGAATCTATGGATGTGAATTTTGTTGGTAGGAATAATTTTGGCGTATAGAGGGAATTTTAATCCTAGGCCTTATCCTAGTAATCCTTCTAATAATTATGGAAATTCGTACAACAACTCTTATGGAAATTTTAATAAGATGCCCTCTGAATTTGAGAATAGTGTTAAAGAGTTTATGAATTCACAAAAGAATTTTAATGCTTTGCTTGAAGAGAAATTACTTAAAGTTGATGATTTGGCTAGGAATGTTGATAGAATTTCTCTCGATGTTGATTCTTTAAATCTTAGATCTATTCCTCCTAAGCATGATATCAATGAGTCTCTCAAAGCCATGAGAATTCCCATTGATGAGTGCAAGGAAAGAACCACTAGGATGCGTGCTACGAAAGATGCCTTTATTAAAGCGTGTTCTTCCAATTCCTATGAAAATCAAGATGAAGATCTAAAAGTTATTGATGTGTCCCCTATTAAATCTTTATTTTGCAATATGAATCTTGATGAAACTGAATATGATCTTCCTTTACCTGGAAGGCGTTCCAAAAATTCTGAGTATTTAGATCTCGATGATGAAATTGATAAAAGTGGGATTGAAAGAAATAAAACCCTAGATGTTGCTAAACCCACTATATTGAATTTCAAGGAATTTAATTATGAAAGTTGCTCTTTAATTGATTGTATTTCCTTGTTGCAATCCGTGCTAAATTCTCCTCATGCTTATAGTCAAAATAAAGCCTTTACCGAACATATTGTTGATGCCTTGATGCAATCTTATGAAGAAAAACATGAGTTGAAAGTTTCTATCCCTAGAAAACTCTATGATGAGTGGGAACCAACTATTAAAATTAAAATTAAAGATCATGAGTTTGATGCTTTGTGTGATTTGGGTGCTAGTGTCTCCACTATCCCCAAAACTTTGTGTGATTTTCTAGATTTCCGTGATTTTGATGATTGCTCTCTAAACTTGCATCTTGCGGATTCCACTATTAAGAAACCTATGGGAAGAATTAATGATGTTCTTATTGTTGCAAATAGGAATTATGTGGCCGTAGATTTTATCGTTCTTGATATAGATTGCAATCCTTCTTGCCCTATTATTCTTGGTAGACCTTTCCTTAGAACGATTGGTGCGATTATTGATATGAAGGAAGGGAATATTAGATTTCAATTTCCGTTAAAAAAGGGCATGGAACACTTTCCTAGAAAGAAAATAAAATTGTCATATGAATATATCATGAGATCCACTTATGGATTGCCTACCAAAGATGGCAATACCTAGATATATCCTCGCTTTTATGCCTAACTAGGGGCGTTAAACGATAGCGCTTGTTGGGAGGCAACCCAATTTTATTTTTGTTTTTTGTTTTTGTTTATGTTTAGGAATAAATAATCCATCTAACTTATGTTTAGATGTGGTTTTGTGTTTAATTTAGCGTTTGTGCCAAGTTAAACCTATAGGAACTTCTTGGATGATAGTTATTTGATCTTGCTGTAATTTCCAGAAACTTTGCGCTCAGTGCCGAATTATTAAAATTCACCAGAACGTGATAAAATACTGATTCCAATTGCTGCTGATTAATAAACAAATTTCCTAGGTCTTCCTATTATGTCTGAATTTTTGGAGTTCCAGAAGTTTGCGTTAGTTACAGATTACTACAGACTGTTCTGTTTTTGACAGATTCTGTTTTTGTGTGTTGTTTGCTTATTTTGATGAATCTCTGGCTAGTAAAATTGTTTATAATCCATAGAGAAGTTGGAATACAGTAGGTTTAACACCAATATAAATAAAGAATGAGTTCATTATAGTACCTTGAAGTGGTCTTTTTTTTTCTTTCTCTAACGGAGCTCACGAGATTTCTGTTGAGTTTTGTGTTGTGAAGTTTTCAAGTTTTGGGTAATTTTTTTGATGGATTATGGAACAAGGAGTGGCAAGAGCCTAAGCTTGGTGATGCCCATGGCACCCCCAAGATAATCCAAGTACACCAAAAATTCAAAGCTTGGGGATGCCCCGGAAGGCATCCCCTCTTTCGTCTACTTCCATTGGTAATTTTACTTGGAGCTATATTTTTATTCACCACATGATATGTGATTTGCTTGGAGCGTCTTGTATTATTTGTGTATTTGTTTGTTAGTGTTCCACAATCATCCTTGCTGTACACACCTTTTTAGAGAGCCATACATGAATTAGAATTTGATAGAATACTCTATGTGCTTCACTTATATCTTTTGAGCTATGTAATTTTTCTCTATATGCTTCACTTAGATCTTTTAGAGCACGGTGGTGGATTTGTTTTAAAGAAACTATTGATCTCTCATGCTTCACTTAGATTATTTTGAGAGTCTTAATAGCATGGTAATTTGCTTAATAATAATATGCTTGGTATTAAAGATTTGTGAAACTTTCTTTTGAGTGCGTTGAATACTAAGAAAAGATTGATGCTTGCTAAATTGTTTTGAGATATGAAGATGGTGATATTAGGGTAGTGCTAGTTGAGTAGTTGTGAATTTGAGAAATACTTGTTGTAAGGGCATATTTATTCCCTAGTGGTTTTGGTGATTGATGACAATGCTTTTGCGGACTAATCGTGTGCGTTAAGTTCTTTCAGAGGATCATCCATTGGCACGAGACGATTTCCTCCCCTCGGTGTTTTTATTCAAGACGGTGTAGCTCCTGCGGTTCGTTGTTGGTGGACTAGTTTCGTAGGGGTCACCGTACTATTAAGAGGGGATCCGCTTTGGTAAGACTAGGGTGGAATCAACACGTACACATCCTTATCACACCCGTCGTCTTCCTTTCGCATCTTTGGAGCTGCCCCTCTCTCCTTCGTTCCGGTTTCGCCCTGTGCCAGCGGTAGTACCGCGACCTACAGCGGTAGTACCGCCGAAGCCCGCAAGAGGTAGTACCGCCGAAGCCCGCAAGCGGTAGTACCGCTCACCTGAGCGGTAGTACCGCTCCCAGCGGTAGTACCGCTCCGATGAGCGGTAGTACCGCTCGCAGGCTTCGGCTATACTACCTCAGTAGTACCGCGCCTACTACCGCCTCGATTCGAGACGATGTTTTCTCGTGTCGGGTTTTGCGGCACTAGTTGCGGCAGTAGGAGCGGTAGTACCGCTCTGAGCGGTAGTACCGCTATACTCCCGGGTAGTACCGCTCTGGGGCCAGTGGCCTGCCTCTCTCTTCAGCGCGGTAGTACCGCTTGGTAGGGAGCGGTAGTACCGCCCTCAGCGGTAGTACCGCCCTTCCCTAGCGGTAGTACCGCTCATCTTGAGGCTGCATAGTGGGGTAACGGTTGGATGTGTTCCCCCACTATATAAAGGGTCTTCTTCCTCCTTGTTGACCTACCTCTTTCCCCAAAGCTCCATTGTTGCTCAAAGCTCCATTTTCGCCGATCTCTCTCCCTAGCCAATCAAACTTGTTGATTTGCTCGGGATTGGCTGAAAAGGCCCAGATCTACACTTACACCAAGAGAAATTTGATTCCCCACTTATCCCTTGCGGATCTTGTTACTTTGTTGGGTGTTGAGCACCCTAGGCGGTTGAGGTCACCTCGAAGCCATACTCCATTGTGGTGAAGCTTCGTGGTGGTGTTGTTGTTGTTGTTGGGAGCCTCCGGTTGTTGTGGAGTTTGCCCCAACCTTGCTTGTAAAGGTACGGTCGCCGCCTTCAAGGGCACCAATAGTGGAATCACGGCATCTCGCATTGTGTGAGGCGTGAGGAGAATCTGATGGCCCTAGTGGCTTCTTGGGGAGCATTGTGCCTCCACACCGCTCTAACGGAGACGTACTTCCCCTCAAAAGGAAGGAACTTCGGTAACACATCCTCGTCTCCACCGGCTCCACTCTTGGTTATCTCATCCCTTTACTTGTGCAAGCTTGTTTGTGTTTTTATCCTTGCTTGCTCGTGTGCTAGTGTTGTTGCATCATATAGGTTGTCCACCTAGTTGCACATCTAGACAACCTTTATTATTGCAAAGTTTAAATTGGTAAAGAAAAGCTTAAAAATTGTTAGTTGCCTATTCACCCCGCCCCCTCTAGTCAACCATATCGATCCTTTCAATTGGTATCAGAGCCTCGTCTCTTTTTAAGGACTTTACCGTCCGTAGAGTATGAGTTGGCGTCGTAGATGATGTGGGGAGCACTCCGGTCTTGAATCCGACATCATCTACGGAGATAGGAGTACCTCGATCTCGTGAGGGATTCAATGTGGCGTTGGACACATTGAAAACCTCCATGACGAGCGAGGTCAAGGACATGTTTAAGGAATTCCTAGAAGGGCTTAAACTTTCCACCGCGCCCGTGAAAGTGGGTGATCCCGCCAACACGGGAGCGGATGCTAACTCCGATAAGGGGGAAGCTACTAGTGAGAAAGCCCCCTCGTCTAGTGGTAAGAATGGCACCGGCATCTTCGCCCATGTGCAACCTCCCGTTTATGGTGGACCGATTCCTTCCACTCATTTGAATCATGCCGGTCCACCACCTAAGATTGATAAAAAGGAGGATTTTGATTCTTGGGTTTATCGTTTTAAGCGTCATTTAAATCATGTGAACACTAACCTTTGGAGAATCATTGAAGAAGGTTTCTATCCGCATGATCCGAGCAACTTTCTCCAAGAGAGGTCGTGGACCATCAATTCAATGAGAATGCTCTCTTCATCATCCAAGAAGCAATCCTTCCCGAAGACCTCCCTCATCTCCGGCCTTACATCCGTGCCAAAGATGCTTGGCTCAAGGTGGTTTCCATGTATCGAGGAAGCGCAAGCATTCAACGTTCAATTATGAAGTGGTCCAAGACGAAGCCGATGAGTTTGCAATGAAGGAAGAAGAAGAACCTCGTGAGCTCTATCGGAGTAACCAAGCTTGCCGTCTCCTCCGGGATCATGGAAGTAAGGACACCGATGACAAGCTGGATCAAGCGCCAAATTTCTCAAGGCAATGATGCCATACCACAAAGTAATGTCCTCCGTCATCCGTCAACGACGGACTTCCACACCTTGTCCTCAAGTGATGTGTTGGATGAGTTTGTGGCTATGAGCATATTGGACAAGACCGCCGACAATGCGGTGCTTCGCTCCCAAAGAGCAAAGAAGCCCAACCTCGCTTTGAAGGCCAAGACTTGTGTCAAGAAGATGGAGAGGAGGAAGAAGAAGAGAGCAACCTCGAAGATACTAAGTATGATTATCATGAACACATGGCCCTTGCTTCAAGACAATTTTGGAGCAAGAAGAACTCAAGGCCCAACTTCAACAAGAGCAATTCAAGTGGCTCTAAGGGCAAGCAACGTGTGAGGACGTGTTTCAATTGTGGCAATGTGAGTCACTTTGTTGCGGAATGCCCATATGAGAAGAGGGAAGACAATGATGGCAAGCTCATCCGTAAGGACAAGGTCAAGTCTTTCCCCTACAAGAGCAACTTTCCAAAGAAGACTCCTCACAAAGCCTTGGTGGTTCAAGAAGAGTACAATGAGGATGATGATGATGATGAGGATGGTGAACCGGTTGCCATGGCTTCCGTGGCCATTGCAATGACTCCTCGGGTGTCTCTCTTCGGTTCACCCAATGAAAACATCACCGCCAAGTGCCTCATGGCTAAAGCCACCAACAAGGTAACCCCCAACATCAAAACTACCATCATCAATCATTCTTCCTTGACGGATTGCATTGATGAACATGAGGGGACTAATGTAGAGGAAAATGAATTTGAGATCTTTATGAGTAAACTCAAGGGCAAATCCAAGAAGCACTTCGTTGCTCTCTTGGAACAACTTGGTGAAGCCAATGCCATGATCGAGACTCATGAAGAAACCATCTCTAAGATGGAAGGGCATAGTCGTGACTATGCCGATGAGATTTCGGATCTTTCCAATGCTCTTGAGGAAGAGTGTGGCCTTCGTTTGGCTCTTGAGGTGTCACACAACGATGATCACTCTAAATTAAAGAAAGACCTTGATCATGCTCTTGTTGTGTCTCGTGTGCTTAGTTCCGAGATGGCAAATCTTGGAGTTGATCTTGCTAGACTCAACGAGGACTTTGACACTCTCGACAAGGCTCACAAAGTCTTGAAGGGTGCTCATGCTAGTCTCAAAGAGTCTCATGATCAACTCCAAGTGAAGCTAACCAAGGAGAAATCCACCTTTCCTCATATGATATTGATTGATAATGCAAATGCTACTAACCCTTGTTGTGAGCATGTGCATCTTATTGAGGAGAATGCTAAGTTGAAGGAGCAACTTGAAAAGGGCCTTGTCACATGCATTCAAGGTGAGAAGAACCTTAACGACCTTTTGAGTAATCAAAAGGAAGTTGTAACCAAGGAGGGATTGGGTTCGCGCCCAAGCCCAAGAACAAGAAGAAGAATGACAAGACCAAGCAACCTCCCCCTCTCAAGCAAACTTTTGTGAGGGAGGGAGAGGGTGCTTCCAAGAAGAAGAAGAACCGTGCAAAGGGTGGCAATGTCAAGAAGGACAACGTCATCCCCACGAACATAGCCGGCGACTTTAACCCCTCTTATGTGTTGTGCCGTGCTAGTGATGGGCATGTTTATGCTAAATTTGTTGGCTCTTCTTATGAGTACATTGAATGGTCTATTTGGGTTCCTAACACTCTCGTTACTAACATCAAAGGACCCATTACCAAATGGGTACCTAAAACCAAGCATTGATCTCTTGTAGGGGTTTGCTTCCTGTGGGGGATCATGGTTGCTTGATAGTGGAGCAACAAATCATATGACCGGAAGCAAGGACATGGTGGTGGACGTGCAAGAGATTCCATCTATGCCCACTGATGTCGAGTGGGGTGATGCATCACATTCTAAGGTATTGGGTCTCGGCAAGGTTGTCATTTCTCATGATCTTACGATCGAGAAAGTCATGCTTGTTGAGTCCCTTGCATACAATTTGCTTTCCGTTCGTCAACTTGCAGTCATGGGGTTTGCTACTTTCTTTGACATTGATACCGTGGCCCTCTTGTGGAGCAAGACTCTTAAAGTAGCCTTTGTTGGGCATGTCGAAAACGGTCTCTATGTGATTAACTTTTGGGCGACCCACTAAGACCGCGACATGCCTAATGGCTAAAGTTGGCGTGGGATGGCTTTGGCATCGTCGTTTAGCCCATGTCAATATGAGATCTTTGCAAAGTCTTCTCAAGGGGACCATGTTCGTGGACTAACAAATGTTAGCTTTGCCAAAGACCGTGCTTGCAAAGCTTGTATTGAAGGAAAGCTTCATGAGAAGGCTCACCCTCCCACAACTATCATATACTCAAAGAGACCCTTGGAGCTCCTTCACATGGATCTCTTTGGGCCACCATCATTTGATAGTCTTGGAGGAAGAAAGTATTGCTTGGTGATCGTGGATGACTATTCAAGATACACTTGGGTATATTTCTTCAAGAGGAAGAGTGAGACCCAACAAACCGTCATCGACTTTGCAAATGAAGCTCAACGTCAACATAATGCAAAGATCTTGACTATAAGAAGTGACAACGACACCGAGTTCAAGAACTACACCTTGGATGAGTTTCTTAGTGATGAGGGAATCAAGCATCAATATTCTGCACCATATACCCCTCAACAAAATGGTGTGGCGGAGAGAAAGAACCGGACGTTGATGGATGCGGCAAGGACCATGATGGCGGAGTTCAAGTCTCCATACAACTTTTGGGCCGAAGTCATCAACACCGCTTGTCATGCATCCAATCGGCTCTATCTCCACAAAGGCTTGAACAAGACTCCTTATGAGATACTCACCGCAACAAGCCCAACCTCAAGTACTTCCGGTGTTGGTGTAAGTGTTTCATTCTCAAGAAAGGTGTTCGTTTGTCTAAATTTGAAGCTAGAGCTCATGAGGGCATATTTGTTGGTTATGCTACAAACTCTCATGCTTACCGTGTCCTCAATAAATCCACGGGACTTATTGAGGAGGCGTGTAACGTGGAGTTTGATGAGAATAACGGCTCCCAAGTGGAGCAAAGTGGCACTTGTGATGTAGGTGATGAAATTCCTCCCAAGCCATAAGAAGAATGGGAGTTGGCTTCATCCTACCCATTGAGGAACCCCTTGTGGCGAAGGAGAAGGACAATGCTCCACTCAAGTGGAGCCATCACCAACCCAAGGCCCACACGCTTCAAGAACAAAGTGAAGGCCCTCAACCTCAAGAACAAGACCAAGGGCAAGATCGTGCTCAAGACGATGATATCACCTTAAATGATGCCCAAGGTCAAGTTCTCTCCACCGAGCATGCTCAAGATGAAGTTCATGCTCAAGACGGCGCTCAAGATGATCAAGTCACCCCTCCTCATCTCACCTCCGAGGAGGAATTAGAGCGTCGTGCCGCCAAGATTGCTTCCAAACTCACAACCAAAGGCCATCTCATGGAGAATGTGGTTGGAAGCCTAAGAAAAGGGGTAAGCACTCGTAGACAATTGGCAAACTATTGTGAACATCACGCGTTTGTCTCTTGTGTTGAACCTCAAAAGGTCTATGAGGCGCTTGGAGACTCGGATTGGCTCAATGCCATGCATGAAGAACTCAACAACTTTGAGTACAACAAGGTGTGGAGATTGGTGCCAAGGCCATCGGAGAACCACAACGTCATTGGAACCAAGTGGATTTTCAAGAACAAGCAAGATGCTCATGGGAACATCATTCGCAACAAGGCAAGATTGGTAGCACAAGGCTACTCCCAAGTCGAGGGTATCGACTACGGTGAAACCTTTGCTCCGTTGCTCGCCTTGAATCCATTCGTTTGTTGATTGCTTATGCTTCCCATCACAACTTTAAGTTGCAACAAATGGATGTGAAAAGTGCTTTTCTTAATGGTCCCATTAATGAGTTGGTCTATGTCAAGCAACCCCCCGGGTTCGAGGACCCCTACTTTCCGGATCATGTGTATCAACTCGATAAGGCACTCTATGGCCTTAAACAAGCCCCACGCGTGGTATGACCACCTTACCGAGTTGCTACAAGATCGTGGCTTTGAAGTGGGGCAAATCGATCCCACTCTTTTTACTAAGAAGGTCAATGGGGAGTTGTTTGTATGCCAACTATATGTTGATGATATTATCTTTGGTTCTCCTAACAAAGCTTTCAATGAGGAATTTGCCGCTCTCATGACCTCCAAGTTCAAGATGTCTTCGATGGGAGAGTTGAAGTTCTTCCTTGGTTTCGATATCAAACAAAGAAGAAAGGAACCTTCATCAACCAAGCCAAATACACTCAAGACATGCTCAAAAGATTCAAGCTAAGTGATGTCAAGCGGCTACTACACCAATGCCTACCAAGTGCCAACTTGACATTGATCCCAATGGTAAGCGGTGGATCAAAAGGTATATCGCTCCATGATTGGATCTTTGCTTTACCTTTGTGCATCTAGACCGGATATCATGTTGAGTGTGGGTATGTGTGCACGGTTTCAAGCCGCACGAAGGAAAGTCACTATGTGGCGGTCAAGCGAATCTTTCGATATTTGGCTCATACCCCAAACTTTGGCTTATGGTACCCAAGAGGAGCAAACTTCAAGCTTGAAGGATTTACGGATTCCGATTGGGCGGGAGACAAAGTGGATAGGAAGTCCACTTCCGGAGGGTGCCAATTTCTTGGTTGCTCTTTGGTGAGTTGGTCTTCCAAAAAGCAAAGTTGTGTGTCTCTCTCGTCCACCGAAGCGGAGTATGTGGCGGCGGGTAGTTGTTGTGCTCAACTCCTATGGATGAGGCAAACTTTAAAGGAGTACGGTGTCAATTGTGACAAAGTGCCTCTTTGGTGTGATAATGAAAGTGCCATCAAGATTTCTCTCAACCCGGTACAACACTTCAAGACGAAGCACATTGAGATTCGGTATCACTTCATCCGGGATCACATTAGGCGAGGGGAGATCGAGCTCAAGTATGTCAACACTCATGATAACCTTGCAGATATTTTCACGAAGCCCCTGGATGAAGCAAGATTTCGCGAGTTAAGGCATGAGCTAAATATCATTGATTTGAGCAATGTGACTTGAACCCGTGCAACCCCCACCACACTCAATGTAATGTCTAGTTTAGGTGTAGGCATGGACATAGGGGGAGTGTTGTTCTCTCAATGAACTCTCCCTCCCCCCTTCATGCATAAAACGATCAACTCTTTCACTTTAGCCATTGTTGATGGTGCTTGTGCTTCAAAGAGGAGTTTTGGTCATGGACCCAAGGATAATTCTTCGCGGTGCCATACCAATTGACTCAAACATAGGTGGCTCCGGCCACCGCCCTCTCTTGAGAGAGGCCTGAGCTCGCTCTTTTTGGTGTTGTTTGTTTTGAAGGAGTGGGTTCCGGTTCGTGTTTCATATGTGTTGTTTTGCTGGTCTCTCTCCTGTCGTTGCATTCCCATTCTTCTCTGTGTGTTTTGTCCTTTTTTTTGTTTTGCCTATGTTGTCTTTTTGGTTGCTGGCGGTACTACCGCTGCTGGTAAGCGGTACTACCGCTCGAAGCGGTACTACCGCTCTCCAGCGCGGTACTACTGCTGAGAGGCGTGGGTGGGGGTTATATCGGGGGTAGGGGGAGTTTCTTCTCCCCCATACCCATTCGCTCGCCCCCTCGCTTGTTCCTCTCTCTCTCCAAGAATCGGCGCCATGGAGGGCTCCGTGGATCTCCTCTCCGGCCGTCCCTCTCCATTCCCTTGGTGGAGTCGATCCCCACCTCGTCCTCTTGCCATGGATGCGGTATTGCCCCGTTCTCTTGTTCTTTTTGTCTAGGTTTTCAATCTAGCTTCTTAGGGCAGAGCGGTTGCATCCTTAGATTTTTGGCCAAATCTAGGCTTGAGTAGGATGGAGAATGCTTCTAGGCTGTTTGGATTAGTGTTTGGTTGGAGTATTTTTGAATTTGGTAGGACGGAAGTACCGGATCTGACCACGGTAGTAGGAAACGGGTGTTTCCCCGCCCCGAGCGGTAATACCGCTCTCCTCGAGCGGTACTACCGCTGTGAGCGGTAGTACCGCTCTCTGGAGCGGTACTACCGCCCAGGAGTCACGGTACTACCGCCCTCTACCGGATTCCATCCTACTCCTACCTCTCCGTGATCCTCTTTGTTCGTTTTTGTGGCTTATACTCGTTTCTTCTGGTTGTTTGCGTGTTTTGTGTGTGTGGTTCCAGGTGATGAGGTTCCTGAGCCTCAAGCTCGTCGTGTCAACCCCGGTCGTGCTTCGTCCAAGCGCTACCGCACCACTGAGCCTGCCGGAGGATCTTCTAGTGCTCCGCCTCCTCCCCAAATGCAGAAGAAGACTGGGGTCAAGTCAAAGCCGGGCAAAACTGTGCCAAATATGCAGCCCAAGGAGTTACGGGCAAGGCGCCGACGCGCAACCCGTATGAGGTCGACCAAGATCCCACTTTGGTCAACCGTCCGCTCGAACAGGTTCGATTTGCCACCTACTTTGATGTTCTCAAGGCCAAGAAGAATCTCTATGTCAACGTGCACTCCATCGACATCGAGCATATGAAGAGTGATCCTGACTACTTTGGTGAAGCTCTTGAGATGTGCACTCAACTGAACATTCTCGGGATCATGCAATTCAACAAGGACTATGACGCTGATGTTGTGGCTCAGTTCTATGCCACGGTTCACCTTGGGACTGATGAGGACAGGACTCTAACCTGGATGACAAATGGCAAGTTGTTGTCAGTCAAGTGGAAAGCTTTCATGCAGTTGATTGGGGTGGAAGATCTTGGACTTGAGTCTGCTGTCGGCTTTCGCCCCCACCGTCGAGCCACTGCCACTCACAAGCAAGCTCTGGGCCCTCACACTCTGAAGATCAACCATGAGACAAAGAAGGAGACCTACGAGCTGCCTGCCTATCTGGATATACTTCACCGTATCTTCAGAGAAACTCTTTTCCCTCGCATTGGGAATCTGGACCAGGTTCACTCTTATCTCGTGGACATGCTTCTCTTCTGTCAGCGGGAGAAGGGGCAGAGCACCGGAGAGTCCTTGGATATCTCTCATGTTATGTGGTCTGAGCTGTTTTCTGCAATCTCCGAGCGCAAGTGCCCGATTTATGGTCCGTTCATTATGCTGCTCATTGAGAAGGCCTGGGATCATGTCTATCCCAAGGTGGCACTGGAGCTTGGAGACTTGGTTTCTCACGATGTCAAGCGTCTGAGGAAGAAGGATAACTGGGGCACTCAGGCCCCTAGGACTGGTGTTCCGTCATCTGCTGCTGCTATGGAGACTGAAGAGGAGTCGGGTGTTGAGGATGAGGATGAGGATGATGACTACGTGCCCTCTGGGACAGAGCCATCTTGGGCCAAGAAGCTCAAGGCCAAGGTAAAGAAGCTCTTCGCATGGAGTCTCACGGTCGATTACATGGCTCACGTGGCTGAGAAGAAGGCCGAGGTCGTCACAAGGAGCTCAGCGCGTCGGTTAGGCGCTTCTGATCCAGTGGATCGAGGACCAGCTTCTTGAGGAGGAGGAGGATTCAGCAGACTTGCCCATGGACCGATTCTGAGACCGAGCACTTCGGTCGACGACGGTGGTGCCGATGATTCTGCTGGGCTCGATCGTGTGTCCCTCATTTGCTCTCACACAGGGCCGTGGCGCTCCCTCTCCTTTTGGTGTCTCGATGCCAAAGGGGAGAGAGCTTAGGATTTGAGTTGTGTCTCTTTCGTTTCGTGTGTCTTGTCTTGTTAGTGTTTTGGTTGGTTTGCTTTGGTTGGTTTGTCAGTGAGACCTAAGTTCGAGTAAGAATTAAGTTGAATCATATGGTGTGAGACATATGCTACCCTACCCTTCAAAGATCATTATCTTTGTCTATCTAGCTCATGAGTTGCGTGCTTTTCGTGTTATTTCATCTATCTTGCTCTCATACACCATGCTTAGATTATTGGTCTCTAAAATGTAGGGGAGCTTTGATCCAGTATGTGTCTTGTGCAGTCCAAAGCACTTATCTAAATAGCACACATCGAGGGGAGCCCAACTACATGTTAGGACCGTCGGGTTTGTATGCTTACTATATCGTGTTTATGCAAATCCGTATTGTCATCAATCCACCAAAAGGGGAGATTGTAAGGGCATATTTATTCCCTAGTGGTTTTGGTGATTGATGACAATGCTTTTGCGGACTAATCGTGTGCGTTAAGTTCTTTCAGAGGATCATCCATTGGCACGAGACGATTTCCTCCCCTCGGTGTTTTTATTCAAGACGGTGTAGCTCCTGCGGTTCGTTGTTGGTGGACTAGTTTCGTAGGGGTCACCGTACTATTAAGAGGGGATCCGCTTTGGTAAGACTAGGGTGGAACCAACACGTACACATCCTTATCACACCCGTCGTCTTCCTTTCGCATCTTTGGAGCTGCCCCTCTCTCCTTCGTTCGATTTACATACAATGCGGTAGTACCGCGACCTACAGCGTTAGTACCGCCGAAGCCCGCCAGCGGTAGTACCGCTCACCTGAGCGGTAGTACCGCTCCCATCAATAGTACCGCTCCGATGAGCGGTAGTACCTTCATGAGGCTTCGGCTATACTACCTCATAGTATCGCGCCTACTACCGCCTCAATTCGAGACGATGTTTTCTCGTGTCGGGTTTTGCGGCACTAGTTGCGGCAGTAGGAGCGGTAGTACCGCTCTGAGCGGTAGTACCGCTATACTCCCGCGGTAGTACCGCTCTGGGGCCAGTGGCCTGCCTCTCTCTTCCGCGCGGTAGTACCGCTTGGTAGGGAGCGGTAGTACCGCTCTGTGCGGGGCTGCATAGTGGGGTAACGGTTGGATGTGTTCCCCCACTATATAAAGGGGTCTTCTTCCTCCTTGTTGACCTACCTCTTTCCCCCAAAGCTCCATTGTTGCTCAAAGCTCCATTTTCGCCGATCTCTCTCCTAGCCAATCAAACTTGTTGATTTGCTCGGGATTGGTTGAAAGGCCCAGATCTACACTTCCACCAAGAGAAATTTGATTCCCCACTTATCCCTTGCGGATCTTGTTACTCTTGGGTGTTGAGCACCCTAGGCGGTTGAGGTCACCTCGAAGCCATACTCCATTGTGGTGAAGCTTCGTGGTGTTGTTGTTGTTGTTGGGAGCCTCCGGTTGTTGTGGGTTGCCCCAACCTTGCTTGTAAAGGTTGATCGCCGCCTTCAAGGGCACCAATAGTGGAATCACGACATCTCGCATGGTGTGAGGGCGTGAGGAGAATACGGTGGCCCTAGTGGCTTCTTGGGGAGCATTGTGCCTCCACACCGCTCTAACGGAGACGTACTTCCCCTCAAAAGGAAGGAACTTCGGTAACACATCCTCGTCTCCACCGGCTACACTCTTGGTAATCTCATCCCTTTACTTGTGCAAGCTTGTTTGTGTTTTTATCCTTGCTTGCTCGTGTGCTAGTGTTGTTGCATCATATAGGTTGTCCACCTAGTTGCACATCTAGACAACCTTTATTATTGCAAAGTTTAAATTGGTAAAGAAAAGCTTAAAAATTGTTAGTTGCCTATTCACCCCCCCCCTCTAGTCAACCATATCGATCCTTTCACTTGTGTTAAAGTTTGTGATTCCCGTAGCATGCACGTATGGTGAACCGTTATGTGATGAAGTCGGAGCATGATTTATTTATTGATTGTCTTCCTTATGAGTGGCGGTCGGGGACGAGCGATGGTCTTTTCCTACCAATATATCCCCCTAGGAGCATGCGCGTAATACTTTGCTTTGATAACTTCTAGATTTTTACAATAAGTATATGAGTTCTTTATGACTAATGTTGAGTCCATGGATTATACGCACTTTTCCCATCCTTCCACCATTCCTAGCCTCTCTAATACCGCGCACCTTTCGCCGGTATCATACACCCACCATATACCTTCCTCAAAACAGCCACCATACCTACCTATCATGGCATTTGCATAGCCATTCCGAGATATATTGCCATGCAACTTTCCACCGTTCCGTTTATTATGACACGCTCCATCATTGTCATATTGCTAGCATGATCATGTAGTTGACATCATATTTGTGGCAAAGCCACCGTTCATAATTCTTTCATACATGTCACTCTTGATTCATTGCATATCCCGTTACACCGCCAGAGGCATTCATATAGAGTCATATTTTGTTCTAAGTATCGAGCTGTAATTGTTGAGTTGTAAGAAAAATATAAGTGTGATGATCATCATTTTTAGAGCATTGTCCCAAGTGAGGAAAGGATGATGGAGACTATGATTCCCCACAAGTCGGGATGAGACTCCGGACGAAAAATAAATAAAAAAAGAAAAAAAAGAGGCCATAAAAAAGAGAAAAGGCCCAAATAAAAAAATTAAAAAATGAGAGAAAAATAGAGAAGGGACAATGTTACTATCCTTTTACCACACTTATGCTTCAAAGTAGCACCATGATCTTCATGATAGAGAGTCTCTCATTTTGTCACTTTCATATACTAGTGGGAATTTTACATTATAGAACTTGGCTTGTATATTCCAATGATGGGCTTCCTCAAATTGCCCTAGGTCTTCGTGAGCAAGCGAGTTGGATGCACACCCACTTAGTTTCTTTTGTTGAGCTTTCATATACTTATAGCTCTAGTGCATCCGTTACATGGCAATCCCTACTCACTCACATTGATATTTATTGATGGGCATCTCCATAGCCCGTTGATACGCCTAGTTGATGTGAGACTATCTTCCCCTCTTTTTGTCTTCTCCACAACCACCATTATATTCCACATATAGTGTTGTGTCCATGGCTCACGCTCATGTATTGCGTGAAGATCGAAATGGTTTTGAAAATGTTAAAGTATGAAACAATTTCTTGGCTTTTCATCAGGGTTGTGCATGATTAAAATAATTTGTGTGGTGAAGATAGAGCATAGCCAGACTATATGATTTTGTAGGGATAACTTTCTTTGGCCATGTTATTTTGAGAAGACATAATTGCTTTGTTAGTATGCTTGAAGTATTATTGTTTTTATGTCAATATGAACTTTTGTCTTGAATCTTTCGAATCTAAATATTCATACCGCAATTAAGAAGATTTGCATTGAAATTATGCCAAGTAGCACTCCGCATCAAAAATTCTCTTTTTATCATTTACCTACTCGAGGACGAGCAGGAATTAAGCTTGGTGATGCCTGATACGTCTCCAACGTATCTATAATTTTTGATTTATCCAAGCTATATTATCTACTGTTTTGGACTATATTGGGCTTTATTTTCCACTTTTATATTATTTTTGGGACTAACCTATTAACCGGAGGCCCAGCCCATAATTGATGTTTTTTGCCTATTTCAGTGTTTCGAAGAAACTGAATATCAAACGGAGTCCAAACGGAATGAAACCTTGAGGCGTGATTTTCTCACGAGCGTGATCCGGAGACTTGGACCCTCGCCAAGGAACAAAAGAGGCGGTCACGAGGGTGGGCGCGCGCCCCTGCCTCGTGGGCCCCTGTTGCTCCACCGACGTACTCCTTCCTCCTATATATACCTACGTACCCCCAAAAGATCGTCTGAGCCAAAACCTAATTCCACTGCCGCAACTTTTTGTATCCACGAGATCCCATCTTGGGGCCTGTTCCGGAGCTCTGCCGGAGAGGGCCGTCATCACGGAGGGCTTCTACATCATCATAGCCTCTCCGATGAAGTGTGAGTAGTTTACCTCGGACCTTGGGTCCATAGTTATTAGCTCGATGGCTTCTTCTCTCTTTTTGGATCTCAATACAATGTTCTCCCCCTCTCTCGTGGAGATCTATTCGATGTAATCTTCTTTTAGCGGTGTGTTTGTTGAGATCGATGAATTGTGGGTTTATGATCAAGTCTATCTATGAATAATATTTGAATCTTCTCTGAATTCTTTTATGTATGATTGGTTATCTTTGCAAGTCTCTTCGAATTATCAGTTTGGTTTGGCCTACTAGATTGGTTTTTCTTGCAATGGGAGAAGTGCTTAGCTTTGGCTTCAATATTGCGGTGTCCTTTCCCAGTGACAGAAGGGGCAGCAAGGCACGTATTGTATTGTTGCCATCGAGGATAACAAGATGGGGTTTTTATCATATTTCATGAAACTATCCCTCTACATCATGTCATCTTGCTTAAGGCGTTACTCTGTTTTAACTTAATACTCTAGATGCATCTTTGGATAGCGGTCGATGAGTGGAGTAATAGTAGTAGATGCAGGCGAGTCATCTACTTGTCTCGGACGTGATGGCTATATACATGATCATACCTAGATATTCTCATAACTATGCTCAATTCATCAATTGCTCAACAGTAATTTGTTCACCCACAGTAGAATACTTATGCTCTTGAGAGAAGCCACTAGTGAAACCTATGGCCCCCGGGTCTATTCTCATCATATCAATCTCCATCACTTTATTATTGCTTTGCTTTTTTACTTTGCTTTTTACTTTTCACTTTGCATCTCTATATCAAAAATACCAAAAATATTATCTATCATCTCTATCAGATCTCACTCTCGTAAGTGACCATGAAGGGATTGACAACCCCTAATCGCGTTGGTTGCGAGGAGCTATTGTTTTTGTGTAGGTACGAGGGACTTGCGTGTAGCCTCCTACTGGATGGAGACCTTGGTTCTCAAAAACTGAGGGAAATACTTACGCGACTTTGCTGCACCATCCTCTCCTCTTCGGGGAAATCCAACGCAGTGCTCAAGAGGTAGCAGCAGTCAGGGGGCAAATCTTTTTTTTGCCCGTAATATGGACGGCACTTCCTTGCGTGCGAAGATGTAGCTGTTGGGTCCCAGCAGTTAGGGGGAGAAAACATTATTTTTGAGGGTAAGAAGGTTGCAGTTGCATGCATGAGTCCATGGGCGTGGTGCATCCCCACTGTCAGCCTCTCACGTACAGTCATCTTCCGATGACTCTCGGTTGTTGACCACGTTGACCACACTGTGCCGAGCGCACCAAGGTCAGTGGACGACGGTGAGGCCCCAGACTGGAATGACCCGGAGATGGGGAAGACGCGGCAGTGGAGTCGCGGATGGAGAGGAGTGGGAAACTTGACTGGTTCGGGTGCGTGGCAGCATTGCTGCGGTGCCGCCCACGGGAGATAGGAGCAAGAACAGAGGTTGAAGAAGGAGCACGACTGTTGGATTAACATCCAACGGTTCAGCTGCTAGAATCATTTGTTGATTAAGTTGACAAAGCCCTGCGTACACGTCCGCTTAGTAGGCCCACAAGTCAGCCACCAAATCTGACGGGTCCCAGCTGTCAACGGGAGGAATAATTTTTTTCGCATGACAAGGAGGCACTTCATTCCATGCAAAGATACAGCCGGTGGTTCCCAGCTGTCAGGGGGAGGAAACATTTTTTCAGCGTAATAAGGAGGAACTTTCCTTGCGTGAGACCATGGACCTCGTGGGTTCCATCCGTCAGGCTCTCCACGTACAGTCCTCTTCCGATGACTCTCGTTTGTTGACCACGCCGCACCGAGCGCAACGAGGCGATGGACGACGGCGAGGCCCCGGACGGGAACGACCCAGAGATGGGAAGACTCGGCAGTGGAGTCGCAGATTGAGACGGGGAGAAGGGTTATATATAACTGGTTCTGGTGCGGCGTGGGGCTGCAGTCCGTGGAGAATAACAGGAGGTGTGGAGGGGTGGAGGGATAGCCTGACTGGCGGTGGGGTAGCGCTTCGCAGCGATGCGTGCTAAGTAGAGCCGCTAGCCACCGGAGGCCGGACCAGGCGGTCCCGGCGACACTGGAGGAAGAAGACGAGATATTGAAGGTGCATGCCGGCCGTTGGATATAAATCCAATGGCTGTGGATGTCATAATCATTTGTTGACCAAGTTGACAACGCCCTGCGTAGGCTTCGACCTATTGGCCGACATGCCAGCCTGCAAAAATGTGACATATCTTTAACCCATGTTTTGTCCATTTGCTGGGCTGGGTGAATAAATAATTTCGCGTCAATGTGGCCCATTTATATTTTCTAAGAAATCCCAGCCCATTTGCACTTTCTTGAAATACACGAATTAGCCGGGCTCGTTCCATATATAAAGTTAGGTTAGAAGGAGCAATTAATGTCAAAAAATAAACCAGAGCGACACATTTTTTATATATAAAATTATCAAATTAGCGAGTTATTGCTCAAAATAAAAATGAGCGCGTTATTATTACATTGGTCCTTAAAATCTTATGGCTTTTATGCATAATCACCAGGATTTTCCTTGCCTATGAGTCAAAAACAACCAGGATTTTCCTTCCCAACCACATTAAACATTTACTTTTATAAGTTAATAACCGTGGGATGTTTTTATAATGTATATATAAGTCTCTATAAAATATACGCTAATATAAATAATATAAATATATATAATGTGGTTAGAAGGGAAAACATAAATTGGAGACAGCATTATTATTCTTATATATAGATAAATAGAACAGAGATCTGCGTTTTACTAAAAAAATACATTGGTGTGCTGATCTTTAAGAAAAAGCCCATAGGCCGGTATGGACCTCAAAAATAAGTTGAAACCACTGTCTCCGTATGTCGTGGGGTACACATGTTAAAAAACAAAACCTAGGCCTAGCTGATACTTGTTCGCCATCTGGAAAAAAATTATACCAGCTAGATCCCCGAGCGAACTAGATTAAAGAGGGGTCGGCACACATTGAAGCACATCGGGGCGATTTTTTCTTGATGGATGGCTCTCGATGGTGTTTTTTTACTTCCCTCTACACCATACAACTTCTATTTTTAGCCTCCCAGTCCGTGGTGGACAAGCAGCCCATTTGCTGGGCGGGCCAACCTACAGAAACCAGCACTCTATTTTTCATCAAGCCCCAAAAACAAGGCACACTACTATGTTTGTTTTGAGGCCGAAAACATTACGGCAGGGGTTGAGCAGGGGAGGGGGAAGACAGAGCAAAAAGATTAAAAAGAGTTGATGCGCCATTGCTACCCTAACAAAGCAGGTGCAATTCTTCTCGGGAAGAAGGAGTGTCGTTGACACCCACACGTCAAAAATCCCACAGTAGGCATACTAACAAGTTCACACATAAGTATAACAGAAAAAGTAAACATTCGTATCAAACTCAGGTTCACAGGACACGTTCATATTCATAGCCAAAATTCACAATCAACAACTCAAAAGATTCATATGTACACAAGTTCAGCATGTCTATGCATCCAAATGATTGATAGATCACACGACAGTATTCATAGATAACTCACAAAAAGATTCAGATATACACATGTTCAGTATGTTTATGCATCCAAATGATTGAGATTACAGCAAATAACATCCATGGACAACTTTAATTACCTACGGTATAGACTGGTAAATGGTGTTCAGTCGGAGGTACTTCTTGCTAAAATTAATGCTTGTACGAGTAAACTTTCGAGTACATAAGAGGCGGCACAGACAATCTAAACTTTGCTTGTAGGTTTATCCTCAAATAGTGGCCTCGTGCCGAGGGAGGTTTGAGTAACTTGGCCACTACTTTCATCGAACTAGTTTACTGGCTCATCTTGGTCCTATAGGTCACCAAAATTCTACATTGCAGACAAGAAAGGAGGCGGTTGAGAAAATGAACCACCCAAATTTTTTGTGCAGTTCAACTGAAATGGAGCATCCCTAGCGTGCAGACTGATTAAGTGCCAGATGAATATACGCGTCAACCAACTTGCCTGGAATCTTTAGACTCCATGCCATACAGTTCACTAGCATACGTGCCGATAACCAGAAGGCACAAGTTGGGACCAAAGACTGGACTGCGTTTTTCTGGGCTATGCGCCAAGCAATATTTTTGGCGTTCACTCTCCTAATAGTTGGAGTTTGACAACTGGTTGACGCCGGTTCATACTCGAATGAATATAGGCAATTCTTCTTGTCAACATCGATGCTTGTCTGAGTGAACTTTGGAGTACATAGCAGCAGCATAAGTACCTGCCCATCTGATCTTTTTGTGCAGTTCTACTGAAATCACCCAATGTAATGATTTGCCTGCGAGTTTAGGCTCCAAGTTACTCCTTTATGAAATCGGCAAACAGTAGCACAATACCAAATCACCAATACATATGACAAGCACAATAATCAAGATAAAGACCAGTACCAACCCGTGTGAGGTAGCATATCAATTACTATTTCCTTTAACCGAAAGCCGAGATAAGCCAAGTGACTGACAGCAAAGGAAGAATGCAAGCCGAGATTAGCGACTGACAGGAAAGGAAGGAAGTTGTCGAGGCAATGAAGCACCCAAAGTTTTTCTGCAGTTCCACCAAAATCGAGCATCCCTGTTGGCACATATATTGAGAGAGTGAGATTACTGTAATAGTGGGACTAGTTGATGAAACATACAGTAACATATAGAAGCACCCTCATTATCTTAATGGGTAAAGTTAGCAACATAGCAGTCTTGCTTAAAGAGAGGTATTTCTTTATTTAATCAGTGCCAATTAGCTCAACACTGAAAGCATTGCCATGTATCATACGTTGCAAAACTTTAACATGCAAAGATAAAGGAGTTTCTCATGACAGTAGCACGATACAAATAGAGATGACAGCAAACTAATATGGATAAAGGCCATAGGCGGGTACCAACCTGAGCAAAAAAGCTTATTCATGTAGTCCCAGAAGAGATGATAAAGCACTCACTGGAATCACTCAATAGTATATATTTTTGTGCACTTCAAATGTATGGTTGAAATCACTCTTGTTTACCAAAGGCTTTGAGATTATATCGAAAGATTATCAAGAACTTCCAGCGAGTTAAAGCCTTTGGTTGGGATCAGATTCATTGTATTGTCTTGTGTAGTTCCACTAAAATGTATGATTGGCACAACATGATCCCTGTTTGAACAAGTAGGAACAAGGTGAAACCTTCATTAGCTTAGTGAGAAAGGATAGAAAGACATTAGCATATTACTCTAACAGTAGCATCAAATTCATCATGGACAATACACAGAAGTGGAAGGGCTCCCTGGAGGATCGTCTCACATGTAAGGTAGACATTGCCGAAGCCCTTGAATGGCATCGACTGAGGCCTCGGCTTCAGCAATATCACCTTGGCACTGTTTATTCTTCTTCCTCCTCCTCTTCATGCTCTGTTTCTCTTTCTCCTCACCAGTTGGTGAAACCAAGTACATGATTGGCCTTCTATTTTAGAATTGATTTTGTCAGTGAGGGAGTACAAGTGTACTAGTAAACAATAGCATTATTTTCTCATGGCAGTCACAAAATAGAGATGAACACATGCATTAAATATCATTCTTACCTAAAGGAAGGTTATGGTGCCAATATGGATGATGAGGATTGGAACGCAGATCTCCCTTTGTGCAGTTCCAGTGAAATGAACCAACTGTTCCATTCTGACATTCTAGTTAAACATCACAAAAGTCACTTCTTTTAAGAAGTGTTTTGTCTGATGCACCAAAAGGTCACAACAACAACTGGTGAAATGGATATCCTGTTTGCACAAATAGCTACAGAGGAAACAATCAGAGTCTCAAACAATTACAGGCAAAAACATTTGGCTAGACTTGTCATGGCTTATAACAGTGGCATGGCTTCATTTTACCAGGGGCATTAGATTAATAACAGCTAAAATATTTGGTATAAGGGCATGGGACAGTGGGTGCACCTGCAGTCCAGCAGCATGTACCTAAACTGGGTCATAAAGTGGTGATTCAGAGTTTGTTGCCCCGAGAAACAAACATCCAAGAAACATATCTGGGTTGGTCCCATTTTTGTTCACTCTAGCCACATACTCCTATGATTTTTTTTGGAAATGGAGGCGTGTCCCCGGCCTCTGCATCATAATGATGCATGCAGCCATCTTATGTGTGGATAGAAAATCTAGTCCTGGTCATACCACTTTGTATCTGAGTTTCCCTATATTTCCTTTTCGACCAAGAGACCGGTTGGATGACCAGTCAGTACTACTTTCACCCCCTATCCTTCCTGTTTGTACCAAGTCCGATGCACATACTAAATTCCCCCACCCCCACTTCATTTCTTGTTTGTACCAAGTACAAGATTTGACTCCATGAAGTAGCTTTACCTCTAACAATATAAGAAAAAAAAGGTGACGTTGGACCATCCGATCGAGAGGGGCTGAGAGGCGAAAAATGATGCACATGCAGACAACGTGGCAGTGGGAAGTAGATCTACGGCGGTTTCGAAGGAAGATATACCTGAAGGTCGTCGGGATGTGGATAGGTGGGCGGCGGGAGGCCGGATCCGCCCACACTAGGGCAACGACGAAGGGATCGGAGGACCTCCCGCGCTAGCGCTCGGCCAGAGATAACGGTGCGGCCGACAGTTGGTCTTCTCCCTCGCTGTCGACGACGGCCTAAACGTTGCCCCTCCCCCCCTTCACCGGTGGAGGGGGATATGTCCGGATCTGTAACCAGCGGTGAGGATAGAAAGATAGTGTTTTTTGAAGGGAGAAAGATAGTGTTACCACCGCTATCTTGTTTAGATCTGGAGAGGATGAGAGTGTGTGAATAGAGCAACCCTAGCAAGCAAGCGCGGAGGCTCCAACCTATATATACGTAGTGGTGTAGTTTTCCTTTTTCACTCCATCAAAACAATCGTTTAAAATTGTGTACGTGCCAGGTGGCCGTTTTTTTAGTTGTTGATTGTTTTTTGAGATAGCTACCCGCTTATTCTAAGTGGTGTTACGGTGTGCCAGGTCGCGCTTTGTATCGTTCAAGTCTGGTACAAGACCCTCCATTAAATGAACAACCACCCCCTCGTAAAAATTGTGAACAAGCCCACGGCTAAAATTATCGGAAACGTGGGCTGCCCCAACATGCATTATTATTTATATTTTCTACTCCCTCCGCTCCTAAATATAAGTCTTTTTAGACATTTCAAATGGACTACAACATACAGATGTATGTAGCCATATTTTAAAGTATGGATTCATTCATTTTGCTCCGTATGTAGTCACTTGTTAGAATCTCTAAAAAGACTTATATTTGGGAACGGATGGAGTATGTGGGAGTATCCTCAAAACAAAATGTGAGAGTACAATATTTATTGGGCCCCTTTGTAGTTGGTGCTAAATTTTGACCAAAGATTTAACTGAAAAATGTTAGTGCATGTTAACAAAACATATATCGTTTGATTCGTATTTGAACATAGTTTTCAATGATGTAGGGGCTGTTTGGTTTCCAACCACATATTGCCACACTTTGCCACACCTCACCTTGGGAAAATTTGACCAAGTTAGGTGGGTGTTTGGTTCTAGCCACACCTAAGGCAAGAATTTTTTTATTAGCAGTGAACCCCACATGTCATAGACACAAAAAGTGTGGCAAGATTCCCTTAGGCAAGCCAAAGTGGGTCTAAGAATTTGAGCAACTCAAGTTAGGCAAGTGTGGCAAAAATAATGTGGCAACATAAGACAAACATAGTCACAATCCAAACAGCCCCGTAATTTTTTGTGACATGCATGAACATTTGGTTAGTTAAATTTATAGTCAATATTTGGCAAGGTGCATCAAATCAACACATGCAAGTATCAAAAGGAAAGTCATGGCATGCATGCATGCATTGTACTCCCTCCGATTCCAAATATAAGTATTTTTAGAGATTGCAACAAGTGACTACATACGAAGCAAAATGAGTGAATCTACACTCTAAAATATGTCTACATACATCAGTATGTTGTAGTCCATTTGAAATGTCTAAAAAGACTTACTATATTTAGGAACGGAGGGAGTAACTAATGCATCGGTAAACTCAAATTATTGAAATATATCGAGTGCAGTGCTTTGATGTGTCACGTCAACTCGTACAAGACCGAGAAGTTTGATTACTATAACGCCCTCTCGCCTTAACCGCACCTGCCTTTGGCTGCATGATAGGTGGGCCACCGACCTGTTGGGCCCACCCGTCATAGATGCAAAGGCAGGAGCAGTAAGTCAATGAAGTTGTGTCCCTCCCTCGCCCATGAGCGTGGTGGCTGGCAGGACTAGGAGAAGCTTTAGTTACTACGCTTTCCCTCCCTTGCGGGTGGACATGCAGCAGATTCAATCGGTGTCGATGGCGGAAGCATCTTGTAGTACTCCTCCACTGCAGTAGTACTCCATCATTGTTCGACTTCGAAGAGGCGAAGAGCCAAGCGCAACCAGGGCGCCTCGTGTGGCAGTTTCATGTGTAGAGTAGTCTAGGATAGCGTGTACTGTGCCTGTAAGCTTAAAATCGTTGGGGTCGGCTCCATGCTTTTTTTTGATTAAAATAATCTTCTGGCCCTACCCGTCATCTTGGTGATTCTAGTTTGCACCCTCATCTGGTCAAGACAGGAATATATATTTTAATTTGTGGTGTGCTAAATGTTAGAGGTTGCAGTAAATGGAGTATTGTACACTGCGGGTCTTTCAGCCAAGTTTAGAGGCAACCATGTGGGGCCAGTGCTATGATGTGTCGTGTCAACTCGTACAATGAGGAGAAGCTTGATTTTACTATTACACGCCTTCTCCCTCGCCCATGCACGCGGTGGACGGACATGCAGCAGTGGATTCGATACTACTGTAGAAGTAGTAGTAACATCATTGTTTGTCTTCTTGAAGAGGCGAAGAGCCAAGCGCAACCCGAGCGTGGCAGTTGCGAACGCTCACGTGGCAGTCTTTGTGTAGGGGTGGGGCGTGGTGCGGAGCCTTGGAGCACGCATATAGCCAGGCTCTTGTATGAGACAAAATTGCTATTTGAGCCCAGTATTGTAGTACTAGTACTTGCTAGTATAGCCCTGTAAACCGGAAAGGAGTATTTGCCTTTCTAGAGATTTCACCGTGTGCAGTACTGGCTCAAATCTCATCAACCAAGGCATTTTGTGATTGGAGGAATGTATCTCGTACTTTACAAAACTACCCTAATTAAACTCATGCATTAATTACGTAGTTCTCTCGTTTTCCTCTCCTCCTTGGTCGCGGTTCACAATATTGAGCACTCCTATATGACTAGCCGCTCTATCTACATGCAGGACATCAAAGCATCCGGGCCCGCGTGCCATCCACCAAATCACAGCGAGGTGCTACAGTCGAGACTCAGCGGTCACCCCGGTGTGGCCGTCATGACCTGTCATATCACAAAACCCACCTTTACCAGCAGTGGTAAAGTGGCCTCGAAGTTGGACTGGACGAAGCAACTATCATTTCACTGGAACGCTCGTTGAAGCCCTTTCTCCCCTTTCTTGAAGAAAACCTCACTCCAGGCTACTCACATCTGCCATTTTTCTTCTGTACCGACGAAGGAAAGGTGGGTGAATCAGTGATGCTGCTATATTTTCATTCCAAGAATCTTCTTTTTGCGAAGCACCGACCGATTCTCACAGCCATTCTTTTCCCGTTTTCATTGCGATTGCGATTTCCTTTCGATTGCTTTTTGTTTGTTAGTTCATTGATGGATCCTGGAGCACTAGCCAAAGAGTTGCCGGCGGACAACCCACTGGAGACAGCGATCTCCAGGAAGCGAGCACCGACCAACGAGTTGACCATGTTGGCGGGCCAACCCATGAATCTGAAGAACTCCAAGAAACAAGCACCGCCAAAGAGTTGGCGGCGTTGGCGGGCGAACTCCTCAAAGAAAGTTGGAAGAACAGCAAAGGCCCCACCGTGCCTACCCCAGAAACTCTAATGGCCACCTATGCGAGGCTCAAGGCCGAGTTTGAGGAGATAGTCGCCATTGAGAAGCAGTATTCCTCTGGCAAGGTGATGGCCCCCATCGAGGACGAGGAGATGTCCCCTGGAGGGATGGGATCCCCCGGTCAGCTGCCAAGGTAAAAAATAATGGCTTACCATAGTTGTGGTTTTTGATTATTTGCAATGTGCTTGCTAATATGTTAGGGTTGTGCAGGTGCCGGTGGACGTCCTTGATGATTCTGATGTCGCGGCCCGTCCTATGGACAATGCCCCAGAGATCATTTTTGATGTCGCGGTCCGTCCTGTTGACATGGCCCCAGAGATCGATTCCGATGCCGCTATCCATCCTGTGCACATCGCCCCAGAGATCGACTCCGATGTCGCGGTGGACATTGCCCCAGAGATCGATTCCCATGACGTTGTCCATGTTGTGGTCATTGCCCGAGAGATCGATGACAAGAAATAGTTGGTCGTGCTAATCCTTCAGGGTAGTTTGCATTGCCCTGTGTTTAATTACCATAACGATGCATGTTATCAAACCATCTTGGGGCTAGTGCACTGTCTTGTGTGGGCGGTACTTGCTACTTTTGTTTGATAGTGAATCATGTGAACCCTCTCCGAGTTATGGAAACAGATGTATCCTCACCAGCTTTTGATGTAATATATCGCATGCTTAGATGTAAGTTCGAACTGTTTATCATATCAGCAGGGCTTGTTTGATGATTCTTGGTGTTAGTAGGCTAGCTACCTTGCCAGCTATAGTACTTGCAAAACACTCACCAAAGAGAAACGTTGGGGCCGATGAGCTCGTGGTATGCTTATACTTATCCATCGTCGATCGGCCAATAGCCCAAGCTCCTAAAATTGCAGGCTTAGCGATCGATCAGACAACAGTTGATACGGATACATTCAGGCCTCATTTGGTTCATAGGGTAGGAAAATCGTAGCAAAAGTACAGAGACGTACAACACAAAATCATAGCAGCACAGAGACGTACTCCTCCATTCCAAAATAGATGACTCAACTTTGTACTACTAACTTTGAAACGGAGGGAGTACAGATCCTAGGCGGGCTAGTTTGGCCTAGTGGGTTTCAGTGATATGACATGTTACAGTGTTGTCCAGTCTTCGCGTGTGGTAGCAGTATTGCGGGTACGGTAAGTTTTCTTGAAGAAGTGGAATTCAACGAAGTCATGATGGTTCCTTCGTCCGACCAACTTCTGTGGGAAAGGTTGGGCTGCGCCATGACGGGGTGGACGGGATAATTTTGTGCATGGCGGTGGACCAGGGATGGTCGGCGTCCCTCATGTCGGCAAATGGAAAGTATTCTTTTCGATATAGAGGACGAGCAGCAGTATTCATTGTTTATTTTGATGAAAGCTATTATCTCCATCGATCTGACGGAGGAGTGTGAAACACTTGCAGCCAGTGAACTTGGCATGTGAACCACTCCTCCTTCCTCATGTAATACTACCATAGTGTTGACTATAAGGTTGGATATAAAGGTTACAACTTTTTCTCACTTTCTCTCTATCTATTTCCTCTCAAATGTTTTTTACCTTTCTTTTTTAGACACAATTGTTTTTATGCCTCTTTTTTTAGAATTAGTTTTTTATACCTAGGAGCACGTGTGAGGCGGGCTCTTGCAGAGCCCACTCCTTGACTTTGTCAATGCCTCTCTCTCCTCCACATAAGCGTGCTTATAGGCGATATTTTCTTGGTACTACTTGCTATGAATGCGGGCAGTGGCGTCGAGGGGAGGGCTTGGAAGCGGTCCGGACTCCCGCATGGCCCACCTCACATTATCACCATATATTTCTTGGAGTCCGTGCGCGGCAAGCGGGCGATCTCTCCTCCCTCCCCCGTTTCTCTCTTCTTAGCCGACGCCCGCCGAGCGATTAGATTTCGGCTATCGACGGTTTATTCAATTGCAGTCCCACATGTCAATGAAATTGCAAGACAACGCGTGTCCCTTCTGGTGAGCGGCGTGTGAGCCGGAATGTCGGGGGTGCGACGCGTACGAGTCGTAAGTGTGCCACCTTTTCTTTTGAACTTGCAAAGCGAAACATTTTCGTGCGACCAGTCGATAGAAATCCAGAACAAAATGACGAGGGCGGTGCTTTCCCGCGCGTTAGGCGGGCTAGTTTGAGTGATATTCCGTGCTACAGTGCCGTCCACTTGCTCCATTTTTATGTAAGCAAGAGTTTACACTCTTACGTGGGAGGAGTGCGAAACACGGCGGATCTGATTTTGATCGAGGGATAACTGTTCCCTGCCAAATAATAGACCACTGTTAATCTCCAGCGTTGGCCCACAAATTTACACCGACATCTGTCCGAGGACATCATGGATGCCATCCAATGCTGCCCGCATACCTTTCGACAACTATATGAACTAACCGGACAAAATTCATGCAAACAAAGCAAATTTCAAAATAACCGGATGAAATTCATTACATTTCGAAAACTTTTCCTACAAACTGGATGAAATTCATTACATATTTCGCACAAACCGTACTAAAACCTACTATAAACCTAATCTAAATGATCGCCGGCGCCCGACCACCATGTCCGGCCATGAACCCGAGAAAGTCGGCCATTGTCTTTGCCTCCTCCTCATCCGCCTCGATAACCTCCTCCTCCGGAGCATAAGGTTCTGAAGATTTTCGCCTCCATGTCGCCGTCAAGCGGCTAATCAGCCGCCGATGTTTATCCCACCAAGCTTGGCGTCGAATGAGTGGAGGAGCGGTGGCCTTCCTGGGACCAGAGCGGCGGCAACCTACCGTGTACTACTCTTCCTTGCTGCCGTGGCGCCCGCGCGTCGCGCGGCTTAAATGTGGTAGTGGCGGCGGAGGCGGCGAAGGGAGCGGCGATCTCTTCGTGCGCTCTGCGACAGTACATCCAAGAGACTTTGGAGCGCCGGGCGGAGCCGCCGATGTCGCCGTCGCTCCTGCGACGATGGCGTCAAGCGCTTTGGGCGCTAGGAGGCCATGGTTGGAGTGGTGCCGACGAAGGAAGGGACGGAGGAGAATGAGTGTGGGTCTTTGGCTATGGCTGGGGCTGGGGCTCAAGTTAATATAGCGGGGAATGGCAATGAGCAGCGGCGAACAGATGGACGGTGGCGCGAGTAGGTTCATCGGGCGTGAATGTGGGCGCTGCTTGATGACTTAACTGCAGTGCGTTGGGTCAGCGACATGTGGGCCCAGCGGGCATCCGCCCGCATGTCGGTGACACACCGACTACACTGCGATTAAGTCCGGTGAATGCGGCATTGACGTCTGGAGAGACGGTGACCGTTTCAGGCGGGAAGCGCGCGCTAGCGATGGAAGGGGTTTTGGTAGGCCAGGGCGGTCAGACGTTGGCGTGGTGGTAAAATTTTAACTCATGGATGACGAGCCTTTGAAGTGTATGTGGCATGTATTGACAACCAGGTGTCCATGCAACCGGTCTTGTCGCCAGCTAGCCTTCGACGACCACCATTAGACACCACACAACCATGTAACTTACGAATAATGGATGAATCGATCAGACACACACTCGTGTGCAGTGGCACTATGAACGGTCGCTCACGATAGTACATACTCCGTACCATAGTACCCTCTCTAGCTAGGTTGTTTTATATATTGTCGTTGTGATGGACGATATACATGAGCAAGGCGCTGAGTCCCGAGTATGACCGTTGGTGTTGAGACAGGTGAATACATGCTCGGTGTTCGCGGAGGCCTCCATCAAACGTCTAAACAGTAATGTCAGGCACCGCCGGGGCGCGCAGGTGACGGGCTCGCCGTTTGCGTTGTGCCATGAGCAGGACTTTGATTGAGAAGGCGACGTGCATGCATTAGCATGGTTTGACAACGTGAGCGTGAGTATCTGCACGCGTACATGCCACTTGCCTCTATGGACGGTGTGCGCTAATGTGTGCATCACGTATAATATAATGATCAAAGTGATCTATCAACACAAGTTCAATGACCGCCAATGCATTTTACTCGGTAATAAATGACCAGGATTGAAGGGAATCCAAATTTCCTTCGTCTTACGTCCTTGAGCTCTTGACAAACCAATGCACTACTAGCAAGAGGCCAATGCGTTGCATGGAACATCAAGATGCATTTATCTGAGCTGTTTATCTCGTGGGAGACGAAGATGAACGAGGGAAGTCCTTATCTGCAAATGTGGAGAGGGGTGCGGGTATCTTTTTGCAAAATTGTCATAGTCTGCTTTCTTTCCGTCAGATATAGATCGGACGGTCTATATTGCAGGATGGCAGGCACACCATCATCACCAACTCGGTTTTTATAAGAGTAGAGATAAGGTTGTCCGGCCACTCCACCCCAGAGCTCTCACCAAGCGTCGTTCGTTGCACACTAACCGGTAAGGAAGCGATGGCATCCCGCTGCGCCGAGTTCCTCGCCGCCCACGACCGCACACAAAATGATAGGGAAGCGATGGCATCCCGCCGTGCCGAGTTCATCGCCGCTCGTGACCTCACACCTACGTGGGTGGAATTTGAAGCTGCCAAGGCCGAATGGGCGGTAGAGCAAGAGGCGGCCAAAGCCGCACAGAGGGAGCGGAGAAGTCAGAAAGCACTCAAGAAAAGAGAGGCCCGCCGCCGCAAGAAGAGGACGCACGCGTTGCTACGGAGATGTAACATCCAAAATTTTGGAATGTTAATATAATTAATTGAATTGTTTGTTTGTTTGCTTGAGTGAATTAAACTTGAGTGAAATTTGAACCTTTTCAAAAACTTTTGAAAGAGAGGAATAAAATGACTTTCCCTTCTCCGTAAATTCAAATTCATCCTATTAAAATCAATGAGAGAAGATGACATGACTTCTTCAACTATAAAGAATTTGAGCGGAGTTTTGCAATTTAATTCTTTCAAATATTTGCACTTGCTTCTCTATTTTTCTTCCCGAGAAATACCCGAAAATAAATTCTTGCAAGCAAGAAAGAGCGGAGAAAATGACCCTCCAAAATCAGGGGCATTTTTGAAAATATTGAGCCAAGAAAAACCAAAGTTTTTATTTAAAATTATTTGCAAAAAGAAATAAAGCCTTTAGGGATTTTCTGAAAAACATTTTTTAAGTTTTTATTTTGGCCGTGGAATAATGCTCATCATCTACATTTTATTTTTCTGATAATTTTAGTATATAAAACTCTTTATTCGAATTGATTTGATTTCCTTTTTATTGTTTTAGTTTCCTAATTTTAAAAATAGGAATGGAATCGTTTTATTAGGAAAAACCTGCTGGCCCATTAAGCACTTTCCTATTCTAGCCCAACAAGAGATCATCTCCTTCCTCTGTTTCCTCTCACGTTCTGAAGCTTTCCATGTCCATGGAGACAGAAATCTCCACCTTCCCGATCTCCCTCGTCTTTCCATCCCAGCGCCTCCCGAGACCGCCTATAAAACCCCTCCCTCTCCTCGTTCCATTTTCCCATCACCACCCCTCCTGCCCGTAGCCTTCTAGCCACCGTCCTCCTTTTCCTGCCTAGAGCGCTCACCAGAGCTCTCCTGGAACCTCCCATCGCCCAGCGCCACCTCCCCAGCGCCGACCCCTCCTCCGCCACCCCCACCCTCGCCGGCGACCTCGCCCCTCGCGGAGCAGCCCTCCACATCGCCGTCTCCTTCCTGCCATCTCTGCCTCACGTCAGGTAACTCCGTTTTCGTTTTCAGATTTATTCCCGTAACAGATTTAGTTCCGTTCTTGTTTAGCTTATGACTTTTGATCTAGAAGTCCAATGATGCTGATTCTTTTGTGTTAGATCACAATTTTCTTGTAGTTTCCAAAAATATATAATTTGTCTATGTTTGGATTTATAAAAATTGAGTTAGATCAGATTTGAATTAAAGCTTGTTTTGCTTATTCGGGAGTTTAAAATAGATTTTATTTGATTCTTTTTCTACTGATCACTAGTGATCATATTTACCAGTGGTAAAACTTCAAAATTGTTTGAGTATTTTAGCTTATTGTTTCATGTAAAACAAATTCTGTTTTAGTTCTATTGAATTATAGCTACTTCTTTTCTATAGTTGTTTTAAATTATTTTATTTTATATTTGGAAAGTTTATGTTTGGTTTCTATTAGTTAAACAGTAGGTGTTCAACAAGTTTTTATATTTATTTTTATTTTGTTATCGTGAAATCAATTCAAGTTAGCTAATAACTTGCAATGGATTTCTCTCTGTTTTAACTCCCAATTGAAAATACTTTCAAAATAGCTTTATGAAAAAATACTTTTTTGTCTTAACTAAATTTATATTTTATTCTCTGTTATTTTAGTGTTTTATTTTCCGTTAGACAAAACTATTTTTGTGAATGTTGTAGAAGAAGACTCCTAGTTTTATTTGAAGTTCCTTGATTCTTATTCACTCTCTCTTTTGTTTTGATTGTTAGTGTGAGTGCTTATGTGAATGATATGTTTGTTATATAGATTTCATCAGAGAGTGACGAGTAGTCTATCAAGTTATTTACGGAGAACGATAATTCTTCTTCGTCAACATCACCGAGCAAGTTCACTTTGATCATTGCTTTCATACCTATGTTTTATTGCATTTAGTGGCATCCTTGCAACCACCCCTCGAGTAGTGTTATTGAATCCTTGTAGTTGAGTAGTATGCATGAGGTAGGAACCCACCCCTGTTACCAAGCCGGGGCGATATTTTATTTAATGCTACGCTATAGTAGGCGGGGTTTGGTATGAGTGCTCGGAGTGGTGTGAGAATGGAGGATCTCGTCATTGGCGACAACACCATGATGAAAGCTGCAAGGACTGCATCTTCAAGGCCTCAAGACTTCAAGACTCGAGACAAGAATTCAATACATACTCTTTGGGTGAAGGGCGGTTGTGGGCACCTGGAGAAACCAGTGGTTGGCGGGATGCATGGAGAAGCGCCATGACATCTTGCGAGCTTCACCCAGACTCAAAGAGACGGAAGAATACTTCATGCCCGGAAGCTTACCTGTGCAACCGCAAGTCATTATGGGCTCGGCTTGGTTGACCTTAGTTGTGACTCTGGCTGGGGCGGTGCTAGCAGATGTAGAACTACGGTAGGATTGGATGGGTACGGACGGTGGTCGGAGGAACTCTTTGGAAGACCATGTTTGGTCATCTTGTTCTCAAACACTCTGAAGTGCGAGAGCGTAAAAGAGGATCGAATCTTGCGGGTAAAGTGTACAAACCTCTGCGAGAGGTTATAACCTAATCGATTAGCCGTGTCCCGATTCACGGACAATTTGAGCATCTGGACTGGATCTATCTCGGAACTCTCAACACGGATTGATAACTTAATTGTGGGCAACTTATGATGATTTTGGGCTATGAGACATCGGTTGGCGGAACCATGTCATGATAGAAAACTCCATAGTACAGATTTCATTTATTCCTTTGATGTAGGGAAAATAAAATCAGCTTTTACATAAACAAAACTCGAATCTGAGCCACAAAGCCATATTGCATATAGTACAGTTTTATCATCTGTTTTCTCATGTTGTGATCTTGCGGTACATTCAATGTCTTGACCTACACGGCTGCAACGTATCATGTTGCGATATTTCCTCGACGAGTAAGAGTTACGATCTGAGGTTACGGTCTACACTCAACCTGCCGATGGCGTTGATGGGACTCCACACCCGTTTGATTGTTTCGCTGATTATTATGAGGTATATATCATTTCGTTATTTATACATGTGATTGCACTTTGATATATACATTAATGTCTTGTGTGCCCGACATACTTGATCCGAGGATGGCACGATAACACGAGGCTTGACCGTCCGAGGTCGGGTCGCTCTGAGATATGGTATAAGAGCACATGTTGGTATGGGGCGTGACCCTAGAAACCGGAAAGCCCTAGGACGGAAATCTCTAAAACTTTATTTTCAAAAGGATCCTTTACTTCTCGTCTTTTCTGATTTTATCGGATAGACCCTCTCACCTCAAATAGTTAGAATATACCCTTATCCTTTGATCACCGGAGGATCAATCAAGACGCTCAAGAAGGATTTGATATCGGAGAACTGATGACCCCTTGAGTAAAGAGGATTTCTCCATTAGAATCTACAACAGTTGAAGACTCAAGACTTGAAGGATCTGAAGAATTATTTGACCTTTAGAAGACCAAACCCTGTTATACACCTCGTTAGATGCGATGATTTGTGAGCTGTCATTTGTTTGATGTTTTCCGACAGCCCCAAAATAAAACCTGTTTCTTCAAAAACTATTGTTTGTATTGTGTGTATATCCTCCCCACCTCTCTCATCTCACCCTAAAACCCTTGAACCCCATAGATGATGAATGAAGTTGGACTGATATTCTCGGACCAAGACTCAGCCCGAGGCGAGCTATGGATGCGAGAACATGGAAAATCACTTGGGAGCAATTTGGTTTCAAGGAAGTATGAGGTTCAATATGCTCTTCAATACTTTACAAAAGTGCTGCAACCTGGTGGAACATGCATCAAGCCATACAGGATTTAATGGAGCAAGAACTTGGGAGGAATTCAAGAAGACCTGTTGAAATCACGTCTTATCCGGAAACACAATGTGGCACCAAGAAGTAAACCTTGTGCTGCAAGATTTCTGGAGAAATAGGACACACCAGGAGGAACACAAAGATGGATGCCCTCATTGTGAGGAGAAACACCCGGTGAGGAATGCCCAACTAGCTGGTGACTTGCTTCCTGTGTGAAGGAACCACCCACTACCCGTGCAAAGTCACATTTACTCCACGGTGCAACAAACTATTCGAAGCGGGAAGATGGAATGAAAGAAGCCCTCAAGGAAGATCTAGAAGAACCAAGAATGGTGAAAGTGTTGAAGACCTGGATGGAGAAGGTCTCAACAGATTTTACTCAATGCACGCTATTCATGTGGAGAAGAAGGACATTTTCACAAGATTGCACCAAGGAAAGAAAGGAGTATCCAGGATATTTCCCGACAGCGAAGTGAAGTTTGACCCCGGAGATAGAAACTCGATCATTACAGAGAAATCCAGGAAGAAAAGGAAGGCAACCGAGAGCAACACAATTTTTGCAGAGAAGGACTTGAGTCATATCACCTGTTACAGGTGCAAGGATTTAGGTCATTACGCTAGTAAATGCCCAGAAAAGAAGCCAAGAATCCAAGGAACCCGCATAATCACAAAGAAGCCCCGAGACATGTCGGAAGTCATTTGTTTTCGCTGCAAGGAGGTAGGGCATTATGCTATTAAATGTCCCGACAAGATGAAAGCTGGAGTTGAGTAGTTGGAATTTTGATATGGATAATAAGAGTAGTAGAAAGCAATTTCCTTTTCATGAGCTCAATGAGTTGAGTTATGTAATAGATTTCTCAGAGATTGTAATAGTTCATGACTCAATAAAGTTGTAATGTCACATGCTGAAAAGCTTTAAGGAGTTGTCATATTTTATCTTGGAAATTAATATTCTGGATGAACATGGAAGAAAGTGAGTTGTGATGCATAAACAGGAAATTGGAATTGAGATTGAAGTTTTGTTTGGATGATATGAATGTGTGCCCAGGAGATAAGTACCTTAATTCTGAGCATCATTTCTGTTTCACAACTGCAGATGACGACCCTTTACGAGTCTTTCCTTAAAGGTCCGGAAACCATCATGACCCTGACAAGTGATCATGATTACCCGAAGATCCTGAAGGACATGATGAAGCATATTCACCTTGAAGGAGATGCAGTCTACAAAGGCTACCCTTCAGGCATAAGGGAGTGGAACTTTGGTATGTGGAGTACACCTCCACCATTTGAAAGGAGTTTGCCCAAAGATGATGGGACAGTACTTTTTCATTTCACGTGTGCCACAAGCAACTTTCTTGATGCTGTTAAGTGAAGCAGCCATGGAAGCCATCGCCGGATCGGAGAAATACTTGAAGCAAGACTCCGTTATACTCGGGATTACCTAAGCGAAGTGCATGCGAGAGATGATGAAGGTGAAGCTCAAGGCCACCACAATGAAACAGAAAATTGAAGATTTCAAGGCACATGTCGCACAATTCCAAAGGATGAAGAATCCTCGAGGAGGATAAATGAATAAAGTTGGAAGTAATGCCCCACCATACCAAATCATGTGGGTGGCAGCATTTGTAACAAAGTACTTTTGGAATTTGAATTTACTGAAAATGGTTAAGGATGTAATAAAAGATTGATATGAAAATAAAGGGATTTATGGATAAGCTAGTGCATGTTTTCTTTGGTGTCATAGTACTCCGTAAAACCACGGGATCAATGAAGAAAGAAATGTGTTATCCATGATGGTCCATAGAAGGAAGCTGGACAAAATAAGTTGGAATTTTGCTTTTGATATGATGGTATGAAGAAACAGTACTACTAGGAGGTGTAACAAGAGAGTTACTCCAAGGATGAAGTTAAAGCTGCACTAGTGTTGAAGTGGGCCATAACCCACAGGCCCAGGATTTTGAAAGGAACAGATGTAACCTTGATGAAGGAATAAATTGGAGGAATCAGCGGTCCAATCAGCATCGTTTCATAGGAGATTACGCAAAAACCTAAGAGTGGTGAAGTAACGATAGATGTTTTGTTTGGCTTGCGAAACCATGGATTTACTCGAACCCAATTCGAGGACAAGAGAAATTCTGCAATGCTTGTGAGTATGCCCAAGTGTTAGAATCGTGATTCCTTTGTTTACGTATGTGGTAATGATTCAAATGCGGATGGATTGGCCCCATACGAAGACTTCTATCATGAACTATCATATGTTGATGGAAAATCAGAGACTTGAAAACCTTTGAAGAGTGTCGACGCTATAAGCCCTAAAACCATAGAATGGTAGGGCGATGGAATCCCTTCTACGAGCAACGATGCCAATCGTAGGCTATACGGTGAGGTTCCACCTAGACCGTTTCTGCAGGAGAAACCATAAATTGTAGACCACCATGAGTATTTGAAAGTTGTCTAGAATGGACACGAGCCTATCAGCTAAGAAGATCCGATCCGGACAAATTTTCAACTTTGACGAACCGACCCAAGATTACGAGGAAAACTCTATGCTTCGACGGAGGAGCTATTGTAAGATAGGTGAAGAGACATGCATTGTCAACACTCCAGAGGAAGTATCTGAGTTTATTGGGCCATAACCTTGCTTTTAAGTGTGGTAGCCCACGACCTTCGACGAACATTTGCTAGAAGACCCCAACCCCTAACCTTTTCTTGCTAGCCTCTTGAATCTCGAGGGCGAGATTCATTTTAAGTGTGGTAGGTTTGTAACATCCCAAATTTTGGAATGTTAATATAATTAATTGAATTGTTTGTTTGTTTGCTTGAGTGAATTAAACTTGAGTGAAATTTGAACCTTTTCAAAAACTTTTGAAAGAGAGGGAATAAAATGACTTTCCCTTCTCCGTAAATTCAAATTCATCCTATTAAAATCAATGAGAGAAGATGACATGACTTCTTCAACTATAAAGAATTTGAGCGGAGTTTTGCAATTTAATTCTTTCAAATATTTGCACTTGCTTCTCTATTTTTCTTCCCGAGAAATACCCGAAAAATAAATTCTTGCAAGCAAGAAAGAGCGGAGAAAATGACCCTCCAAAATCAGGGCATTTTGAAAATATTGAGCCAAGAAAACCAAAGTTTTTATTTAAAATTATTTGCAAAAAGAAATAAAGCCTTTAGGGATTTTCTGAAAACATTTTTTAAGTTTTATTTTGGCCGTGGAATAATGCTCATCATCTACATTTTATTTTTCGATAATTTTAGTATATAAAACTCTTTATTCGAATTGATTTGATTTCCTTTTTATTGTTTTAGTTTCCTAATTTTAAAAATAGGAATGGAATCGTTTTATTAGGAAAACCTGCTGGCCCATTAAGCACTTTCCTATTCTAGCCCAACAAGAGATCATCTCCTTCCTCTGTTTCCTCTCACGTTCTGAAGCTTTCCATGTCCATGGAGCAGAAATCTCCACCTTCCCAATCTCCTCGTCTTTCCATCCCAGCGCCTCCCGAGACCGCCTATAAAACCCCTCCTCTCCTCGTTCCATTTTTCCCATCACCACCCCTCCCCTGCCCGTAGCCTTCTCGCCACCGTCCTCCTTTTCCTGCCTAGAACGCTCACCAGGGCTCTCCTGGAACCTCCCATCGCCCAGCGCCACCTCCCCAGCGCCGACCCCTCCTCCGCCACCCCCACCCTCGCCGGGCGACCTCGCCCCTCGCCGAGCAGCCCTCCACATCGCCGTCTCCTTCCTGCCATCTCTGCCTCACGTCAGAGTAACTCCGTTTTCGTTTTCAGATTTATTCCCGTAACAGATTTAATTCCGTTCTTGTTTAGCTTATGACTTTTGATCTAGAAGTCCAATGATGCTGATTCTTTTGTGTTAGATCACAATTTTCTTGTAGTTTCAAAAATATATAATTTGTCTATGTTTGGATTTATAAAATTGAGTTAGATCAGATTTGAATTAAAGCTTGTTTTGCTTATTCGGGAGTTTAAAATAGATTTTTATTTGATTCTTTTTCTACTGATCACTAGTGATCATATTTACCAGTGGTAAAAACTTCAAAATTGTTTGAGTATTTTAGCTTATTGTTTCATGTAAAACAAATTCTGTTTTAGTTCTATTGAATTATAGCTACTTCTTTTCTATAGTTGTTTTAAATTATTTTATTTTATATTTCGAAAGTTTATGTTTGGTTTCTATTAGTTAAACAGTAGGTGTTCAACAAGTTTTATATTTATTTTATTTTTGTTATCGTGAAATCAATTCAAGTTAGCTAATAACTTGCAATGGATTTCTCTCTGTTTTAACTCCCAATTGAAAATACTTTCAAAATAGCTTTATGAAAAAATACTTTTTTGTCTTAACTAAATTTATATTTTATTCTCTGTTATTTTAGTGTTTTATTTTCCGTTAGACAAAACTATTTTTGTGAATGTTGTAGAAGAAGACTCCTAGTTTTATTTGAAGTTCCTTGGATTCTTATTAAGCTCTCTCTTTTGTTTTGATTGTTAGTGTGAGTGCTTATGTGAATGATATGTTTGTTATATAGATTTCATCGAGAGTGACGAGTAGTCTATCAAGTTATTTCGGAGAACGATAATTCTTCTTCGTCAACATCACCGAGCAAGTTCACTTTGATCATTGCTTTCATACCTATGTTTTATTGCATTTAGTGGCATCCTTGCAACCACCCCTCGATAGTGTTATTGAATCCTTGTAGTTGAGTAGTATGCATGAGGTAGGAACCCACCCCTGTTACCAAGCCGGGGCGATATTTTATTTAATGCTACGCTATAGTAGGCGGGGTTTGGTATGAGTGCTCGGGAGTGGTGTGAGAATGGAGGATCTCGTCATTGGCGACAACACCATGATGAAAGCTGCAAGGACTGCATCTTCAAGGCCTCAAGACTTCAAGACTCGAGACAAGAATTCAATACATACTCTTTGGGTGAAGGGCGGTTGTGGGCACCTGGAGAAACCAGTGGTTGGCGGGATGCATGGAGAAGCGCCATGACATCTTGCGGAAAGCTTCACCCAGACTCAAAGAGACGGAAGAATACTTCATGCCGGAAGCTTACCCGTGCAACCGCAAGTCATTATGGGCTCGCTTGGTTGACCTTAGTTGTGACTCTGGCTGGGGCGGTGCTAGCAGATGTAGAACTACGGTAGGATTGGATGGGTGCGGACGGTGGTCGAGGAACTCTTTGGAAGACAATGTTTGGTCATCTTGTTCTCAAACACTCTGAAGTGCGAGAACGTAAAAGAGGATCGAATCTTGCGGGTAAAGTGTACAAACCTCTGCAGAGGTTATAACCTAATCGATTAGCCGTGTCCCGATTACGGACAATTTGAGCATCTGGACTGGATCTATCTGGAACTCTCAACACGGATTGATAACTTAATTGTGGGCAACTTATGATGATTTTGGGCTATGAGACATCGGTTGGCGGAACCATGTCATGATAGAAAACTCCATAGTACAGATTTCATTTATTCCTTTGATGTAGGGAAAATAAAATCAGCTTTTACATAAACAAAACTCAGATCTGAGCCACAAAGCCATATTGCATATAGTACAGTTTTATCATCTGTTTTCTCATGTTGTGATCTTGCGGTACATTCAATGTCTTGACCTACACGGCTGCAACGTATCATGTTGCGAGATATTTCCTCGACAGTAAGAGTTACGATCTGAGTTACGATCTACACTCAACTTTGCCGATGGCGTTGATGGGACTCCACACCCGTTTGATTGTTTCCGCTGATTATTATGAGGTATATATCATTTCGTTATTTATACATGTGATTGCACTTTGATATATACATTAATGTCTTGTGTGTGCCAAAGATCTTGATCCGAGGATGGCACAAGAACACGAAGGCTTGACCGTCTGAGGTCGGGTCGCTACAGGAGAGGTCGGCGGAGATCCAAGCACGGCGCGGTGTCGTTGACAAAGCCGGGAAGGAGAACGACGGCGTCTGGCCAGCATGTGAGAAGTAGTAGTACTAGTAGTAGTTAGTGTGTGTGTCTGTGTCTGAGTACGAGCATGTACCGATACTACTATTTACTACTGTAGTTTTTAGAGCAAATTACCAGTACATTAGCCTAGACCCAATGGAAAATTCCTATCCTATGCATCAAATGGCATCTCTTTCTCTATAGAAATTGAGATGCATGTCATCTCACTTCTTATGATTTTCATATTCCTATAAAATTCCTATCCTATGAACGAAATGAGGCCTCTGTTGGAGTAACAACTATAGCTAGCAGTACTGCTGGTACAATAGTTTTCTTCAAGAAGCGGAATTCAACGAAGTCATGATGGTTCCTTCATCCGAGCAACTTCACAGTGGGAAAGGTTGGGCCTGTGATTTGACGGCTCATTAGTCCTTATTACAGCGGCGCGATGACCGGGGTGACTCTCCCTTGGAGTTCTGCGTGCATGGCAAATGGACCAGGATGGTCGACGTCCCACATGTTGGTGAACGGAAGTATTCTTTCTGATATCGAGGAGCAAGGAAACCGCGTGGTATAGTATCACTGCTGATTTTTTTCTGATGAATGCTAGCGTTTCAACTCTTATTACGACGAACGAGTGCCAAACACGGCACGTGCTGGATGTCCCACACGTCAGCGAAAGGAGTGGGACATGAACAGTGTGGTAGAGCGTCTCCACTTCTTCCACTTCTGGGTCAGAGACCACACATAGTAGTACTAGTGGTATGAACGATACAAAGTGCGACCCGGAGAGAAAGACACGTCTAGTTGGAAGGTCTCGGGGCATACACGTAAAAAAATATAAAACCTAATATGTGCCTCCAATTAATATAGTAGTAGTATAGTACTTAGGCACGTACTCCATAACATCACCGTGCATGCACGTACAACATTTCGTGGTACGTAGTAGACAAATGCCTATATGCCATGCATGTTCATACTATTTGTGCCTTTCTACTTCACTTACTGCGCTACATTACTCAGGTTCGTACGTCCACTCCTGGGTACATGTCTGTCTCGTAGTTCCAGTCCCACGTGTTCTTCATAGATGGAACGATCCATATCATCGCAGTTAGTGTGGCTCCCCACGATGGGGACTCATCCAAACTATGGCCAGCCTCGACGCGGAGCAGCCGCGTGCACCGGGAAGCGGCGCTCTCTCGGCTGTCGCGCTGCTTCAAAGCCGGCGCTAGTAAGAGGTTGCCTCCGCTCTGGCCAGGCATTAATGCGGCACTGACACTCCAGGGCGACGCTGACCATTTCACGCGGGAAGCGCGCGCTGGCAAGGGAGTATTGGTTTTGAACCGTTTCAGGTGTAGTACTGGTAGTTTGCAAAACTACTCAATTATTGCACTCAGTTTCCTAAGAAATTGTGGTAAAAAATGCTACTCCACAGCCCGCTTCCCTTCTCCTTCCTCTCCACCGCTCGCTTACGTCCGCGGGAAGCGACCGGTCAACCCTTATATAGGAGTGCTAGCACAAAAAGATTCATGCATGACCACTAAAATTTCCAGATTAAAGCGCCGCTCCGGTGGGAGTATGGCATATGTCGTTACCTTTGGCCGGGCCATGGCTACTGGGCGACGGCGACCAGAGAAGAGGCGGCGGGAGGGGAATGAATGCAACTACTGTTTTGGTTCGCCGTCCGGCTTAATAAATGCACACCATCACGTGTACCCGCGGGTGCACAAATTGTAACATACGTGTCTTCTTAAGTGGGCGTCACGTAACTGGTGTGTGTGTGTGAGATTCTGAGAGACAGAGTGTGTGTGTGCGACTCTACTCTTCGGGCATGTACTCAACCTTTTGCATTGGGATATAAGTATAATGGTATTACCCTTTAGCTAGTGATTTACGTGGCCATGTTAACGTGGTTGTGTAAACAAATGTCACTTCCTGCTCGTGATTTGCGTTATATAATTACAAGCAAGATGCTCGTGCATTGCACGGAACATTAGTATGCATTTTTTTACAAAACACCTGTTGTGATTGACCCATGCAGGAGTAATCCCATGTGTAAAAACTAATGATATCTCGAGAATTTTATCGGAAAACTGGTATCTCAAGAATTTCATCGAAAAAATGAAAGATGAGAGATAAGGTGAGGAGGAGTGGAGCGTGGTGGTGACTGGTGGTCGGACTGAGCGGAGGCATGGGGATGGATGGCGCCGGCAGGCGGCAGGCGGCCACCATGCTAGATTGTTCCAGAGACTTCCTTTTTTAATTGCTCAGCAATGAGGTTGTGGGAGATAAGGATGTGGAGAGAGGTGCGGGTATCTTTTGTAAAATTATCATAGTTTGCTTTCTATCCATGATCGGACGGTCTATATTACAAGATGGCAGGCACACCATCATCACCAACTCGGGTTTTTATAAGAGTAGAGATGATAAGTTTGCTAACTACTAAAGTAAAGTGGAATTTGTCCATGTTATACAAGTAAATTAAGGTGATTGTTTATCATACGGGTAAGGTTGGACGAAGGGTGGTAGGAACAAATGCTCCGCCTAGAGAATGTGTGTGTGAGATGGAGTCTTAGTGTGTGCGTGTGTGTCTGGGGGTGGGTGGGTGGGTGGGTGCGTGTGTGTGTGTGTGATGAAGTCTTAGTGTGTGGGGGTGGGCGGGTGAGTGCGTGTGTGTGGGGGGGTGCGTGTGTGTGTGTGACGCGGGGTCCTCGGTGGCGCATGTAATTTAAGTGTGTGTGGATTCATCATAGAGAGGTGTTGTGTATGGCAGAGGCCACCAACGATGGGGTGCGAGAGAGAAAAGGCCCGTAGAGAGGGAAGAGAAGGTGTGTGCGCGTGAGAGGAGTCAACATCGAGAGAACGTGTTTGTTCGAGAGACACCGAGGAAGACTACTATATATCGATGGTGCATGTAGGCAGGAATTAAACAAAGGGATGGTCTTATTGGTTTCGGGGATATAGGGGAAGAGTGAGAGGGGGGTAGCTAGAAGGAGATTGTTAAGTGTGAGTGTGTGTTTTACCCATCCAGACGGAAGTTATGTGCACACAAGAAGAGAACAATTCGATGTGGCGTTAGGGTTGAGGTTAATTAACTACGCATGGAGACATAGAGACCTTGAACGTGCATGTGCGAGAGGTATACATGTATACATGGATGTGTGTGTGTGCGCGCGCGCGCGCATGATCGAGATAAAAGAAAGAAGACATAAGTCATAAGATCAACGACATGGGAGAGATGGATTGGTATGACAATATGCATGCATGTGAGAGTGCAGGGAAGAAGGCCCGACAATTGAGCATGTGTTTTTGTCTTTAAGAGATAGTGGTGTGGGCTGGAGCATGCATCTATGGCAAGCAGAGGGAGTGGGACACAACGATTGTGCAAAAGAGATCAACCTATAAATGCATGTATGGAGAGACATATATAGTGTGGGTGATAGGACGCAAGAGTGCATGCGAGAAAGAAATGTTGACGGAGAAACTATAGATAGATACAGAGATGGAAATGCTAGCTAGATGGACATCGACTAGTGTTGGAGATGACCGCCGGGTGGTTTAGAGGGTGAAGTTATGTGTGTGTGAGAGAAAGATAAAAAGAGGACACTTGACTGCATGTAGAGAGAAAAACATACATAGTGTGCGTGATAGGAAGCAAGAGTGAGGGCGAGAAAGAAGGTTGATGGAGAAACAGATAAATAGAAAGATAAAGATGCTAACTAGTGTGCGTTAGAGACAGGAGTCGAGTGGATCAGAAGGCTGAGTTATGTGTGTGGGTGTGAGAAAGATGAAGAAAGGGTGCATGTGACTCACATACAAACAAATATCAGAGAGAAATGAGATCCCGAGAGACGGAGTTTTGTGTCTGCGAGAGAGAAAGATATTTCACAACGAGAGTGATAGCTAGAGACACATATGAGGGAACGCAAGATATCTCTAGGGAGAGAGAGTGTGTGTGAGCGACATACAAGAGAATGGTGGAGAGATATGAGACCCTGGGAGACAGAGTTTGTGTTTGTGCGTGAGAAAGAGATATTTAAGAGGAAGAGTCGTAGCTTCTCATACCTAAGGAGCGAAAGACATCTCTGTGTGAGAGGGTGTGTGCGAGTGGCACACAGGGGAATAGTAGAGAGAAATGAGACCCCGGGAGACGAAGTTTGTGTTTGTGTGATAGAAAGAGATTTCACATGGAGAATCATAGTTAGAGACACATAGCAGGGAGCGAGATATACTTAGAGAGAGATAGAGTGATGGAGGTCGAGGGAGAGAGTACCGTCAGTGTGTTACGAAGATAAAAGATCATTGTCGACATACAGGTAGCATGAGAGATACCTGAGAGACGATGAATGTGTATAGGTCTAGAGAGATACTCCTATATAAGCATGAGTGATAGCTATATGAGACGAATATCTGGATTAAAGGGAATTCAAATATTTAAACTGGAGATCACAACATCGATAATATCATAACGCAAATTGGTGTATCAAACATGCATATTCATTTGAATTTGGGGACACGTGTAATGTTATATAGTTTATCAATATTAGTGATCCATATATTCTTTAATTAGAGAAAATGCATGGTTATATGCAATTAATGTCTAAACGGGATTACACTATATGTTGCATGTGTGAAACACATTATACATGTTTGAGAAGTAAAAAAATTAGAACCCGCATGAAACGCACATTAATTGGAGACAGTTAGCGAGGAATGCATACATTGGATTTCAACATAAAGTGGTTCCAAATATTTGGAAATCCAAATTAAGATGGATACAGCCTTATGAATATGAGATCATGCCATTTGTAAACCATATTTATGTATAAAGGGTGTTGTGCTTTTGAAAGTGTATATATAAAAAATGATGTATATAGAATTTTATTCCAATCGAAAATGGACCCTGCCCGAACGGAAATAGAACACAAACTGGATTTGAATTGAGTTGGCACGGTAAACGTGCACTCTTGCTCTGCAAAAATTTGAACGAAGCGGGGAAAGTCGCAGTAACCGCCCGAAACCAAAATTTGCGAGATGGAAATTACTGCTTATCCCTGCCACGCAAAGCCTATCGGCTCGATTTCTATATGTTTTGATAGGGGTAGGTTTGTAATTTCACTCAAACGTGACATGACCGCCTCTCACCCAGATTCATACACGGTGGGTGCCAAAACACAGTGTTTCCTCGGCCGAAATTGACTCCCTCCCCGATTCATACACGATGGGCGCCAAAAACAAACTCGTCGGCAAATATTCGGTGTATGCGAGATTACCGTCCTATCCCCAACCGACTAATATTGTTGTGATGTAGGAAATTTTAAACGGGCGCTAAGTTTGTAAATTTCCTCGCATTTGAGACAAGCGCGCCCTGAAGACATGGTTCCCCCCTTCCTCTCTCCCTCCATTTCCCCATTCGTACTCCGTGGGCGCCAAAACACCCTCTCCACCCCAGCCTCCTCCGTCCGCCACCCCATCAACCGCCGTCCTCCTCCACCATGCCGGAGCTGATACCCCGATGTCGTCGGCCATTACAAGAGATCGACCTCTCTCATCCACGGCTTTGGACCGGGATCCTTGCATCCTGTCCTCTCGCTTCATCCCCGCTGTCGTCCATCTTGCCGGCGCCGCTCCCACGACCGTCTCGTCCACCGCACCCCGCCGCCACCGTCTACCCTCCTAGATCTGCTTCCACGCCGCCGACAGCCATCGCTACCGCAGCACCGTCAAATTCTCAGCAGATGCATTGATGTCTACTACACAACCTTCTTCTTGTAGACATTGTTGGGCCTCCAAGTGCAGATGTTTGTAGGACAGTAGCAAATTTCCCTCAAGTGGATGACCTAAGGTTTATCAATCCGTGGGAGGCGTAGGATGAAGATGGTCTCTCTCAAACAACCCTGCAACCAAATAACAAAGAGTCTCTTGTGTCCCCAACACACCCAATACAATGGTAAATTGTATAAGTGCACTAGTTCGGCGAAGAGATAGTGATACAAGTGCAATATGGATGGTAGATATGGGTTTTTGTAATCTGAAAATATAAAAACAGCAAGGTAACTAATGATAAAAGTGAGCGTGAACGGTATTGCGATGCTTGGAAACAAGGCCTAGGGTTCATACTTTCACTAGTGCAAGTTCTCTCAACAATAATAACATAGTTGGATCATATAACTATCCCTCAACATGCAACAAAGAGTCACTCCAAAGTCACTAATAGAGGAGAACAAATGAAGAGATTATGGTAGGGTACGAAACCACCTCAAAGTTATTCTTTCCAATCAATCCGTTGGGCTATTCCTATAAGTGTCACAAACAGCCCTAGAGTTCGTACTAGAATAACACCTTAAGATACAAATCAACCAAAACCCTAATGTCACCTAGATACTCCAATGTCACCTCAAGTATCCGTGGGTATGATTATACGATATGCATCACACAATCTCAGACTCATCTATTCAATCAACACATAGAACTTCAAAGAGTGCCCCAAAGTTTCTACCGGAGAATCAAGACGAAAACGTGTGCCAACCCCTATGCATAAGTTCATGGGCGGAACCCGCAAGTTGATCACCAAAACATACATCAAGTGAATCACGTGATATCCCATTGTCACCACAGATACGCACGGCAAGACATACAGGTTAGTCCCAAAAATAATATAAAAGTGTTTAATAAATCCCATAAACATCCAAAACACATAATATAATAGCATGGAACAATCAAAAATTATAGATACGTTGGAGACGTATCATGCATACATGGCGCCGCACCAGAGGCGGTACTCTTTCGTATCTGCTCAACTTATTTATCACAGCAAGAAAATAGATCGCCACTACTTTACTCTTATTTCTTATCCATCACTTACTTGTTAGTTGAAAGAAAATATTGGTTGCGAAGTTGCCTTTGTCCGGTTTGCACCTTCAGATCCGCCATGGCACGCTCAACACTATACTCGCAATGCTTATGGAGAGCTCACCGGAGTTCGCCGATGCGAAGGAAGGGGCTCGGGTGGGGACGGTGGTTGTGGGGCGGTGGTGGGGCCTTGCCGAATGAAGAAAACTTCGATGCGGGTGGGGGCAGGGCTGGGGGTGGTGGTGGCGGAGGAACACAGCGATGGGGGCGGTGGTTCGCCGGCAGCCCGTCGGTGTTCTCAGATGGGAAGCACGAGATGTTCCTTGTCAGGAAGGGGAGCAGGGACATCTGCAGTCGACACCTCTATTGGACCGGTTCTGCTAAATGATTTCGCACTTCGAGTTGGTCTGCCATAATACCCGGAATTGATGGGAGCCGCACGGTCTTTGATAGACTAAACTGATAGTAACAGCTGTGCGCCTTCAGATGAATAGAGCTGGCTTGTAGGTGATCGATAGGCTGCATATTAGTAGTGGCAAAACTCTATGTTTTCCAGCCAGTTCCGCTTTCCCGATTTATTTATGGTTGTTATGGTGTACCCCTATTATCTACACTACGATCTGCCTACTGGCTCTGCGCTCTCGTTATCATGGTTTGGCAATAAACTTTCTATACGGTATATTATGAACATATCATCTGCCAACTATCCTTACATCTGGGTCCCCCAACAGGGAGCCTATTTTTTGTGTAGTTGTGCCAGATTATATTAATCTACTGACCATATTACAGCACACATGGGCTCTCTCATCAGAATCCAGTGATAGCACACAAGGGTTTACAGGGAGCCTCTATTATATTACAATATCCTATGCATTACAAAGATAATCTCACTACTATTTGTGCTTTCATGCTTTATAGATATTATACATAATCACAATGAATATAAGAATGCGCACATCAGAAGAATATTGCAGAACAGTTCAATGGGTAACAAACTTGGCATCAAGGGATTGAGGTCCATTGTGGATGCAATGAAACCCACATGCTCTCGACCTATAGATTCATATTCAGAATATGATCCTAATGACTATTCTGAGCTCAAGGAGTCAAAGGCAGATGGCCTATCCTGTTCACCCAATAAGGTGCCTGTTCTAATTTGGCAAGGTTTTATTGGTTGCACATATCTTGCATAAGGTGTCTTGCATTTCTTTTGCTTCGTTGCACTGCCATCTGCTTAGTTTACTCATGATATATGTGAAGATGACATGCCCATCCATTATCAACACCTATTCCATTTGTCGGCATACCATGTTTTTCCATTCAAATGTTGTTCTTGTGTTTCAAACATCCAAAAGGAAGAGGGTGATTGTAGAACCTGAAGGAGTACAAGCAAAGTCCTTGAAAAAGGTGGTGCTACCGGATAAATCACATAGCACCCGACATATATTGGCGATAGAACTAGCGGCGCAAAACCTAGGATATCGCAACTATGCCGGTCGCTGCTTTGCACTTGTGAGTACCTATTGTCCTATCGCTGCCCTTACATTCATACCTGGTGGATTATGTGACATCATTGTGCATTATATCTTGCTTATCCACTGTTCGCTCCAAATTATTAGATCTATATTAATGTAGAATAAACCCAATGCCTACGAAGAAATTTAGTTCTGCATTGTTCTTGTAAGTATCCGTTGTCCTTATTTTCGTCAGCTAGTTCTTCATGTACACTTTGCATCTTATTTTCCATTGTCCTCCATTTTTCTACACATCAGATCTACATTTACTCTTGCCAAAATATTGAATAAAACCAATGTTACTGAAGAAGTTTAGCTCCGCATTGCTCTTGTCAATGCATTCCGCCTGTATGTTGTATTTGCATTTGTACTCTGCATCTTAAGTTAAATAATCGCCATTTGTTCCTATATTTTAACATCTATATTTACTCTTAACAAAATATAGAATAAAGGCAATACTCTTGAAGAAGAGTGTGAGGTAAACTTCTTGAATTGCCCCCCCCCCATCAATATGGACAAGGCCTTTATAGAGCCTGTCTTCACTACTAATGTAAGTTTGTCCTCCTCGAGCCTTCAAACTTTGTTGTTTATATTTGGATAGCTATGAGTGCAAATGTTGTTTATTTTTGTCGTCTGCATCAAATTTCTTGTTCAAAGTTCATAAAGTAGAAGTACATAAACATTTTGTCATTCTCAATTTCAGTCTTTAGTTGTACAATCTAGTTCCTTATTCGTACCATGTAAATTAAACTAAACATAGAAAGTTATCTTCTTTAGCACTATGTGTATGCTTGTGTTCTTGATCGTAATCCAAAGGTGTGGTGAGACTACCAACAACAAAGACAATATCATATCTGATATGTCTCAACTATGAACAATGCCATATTATATTAATGTTATTTAAATCGTGTCTCTTTATTTACCAATATGAAATGGTATAAATTGACAGTACAGTCACCATTCATGCTTATACATTGTTTAGAACTACATCTATGCTTGTGTTCTTGATCTGTAATCCAGTGGTCTGGTGAAGCTGGCCGGTCCTGCACAATGTCATTTCCTGCCGTATTAACTATGAACAATGCGTATTATGTTAGTGCTATTTTAAACCGTGTCTCTTTATTTCTGACAAAGAAATGAGATGAATTGACAGCGCTGATGCTTATACGTGCAAAACCTGTTATCTACCTACTTGTTTCTCTTTCAGGGTGACAACACCGCTGCTAGGAAGAACTGCCACAATGATAGTGAGATGAACCCATTGTTTGTCCCTCTAACACATATTCCAGAGGAGAAGGCAACACATATTGAGGGTAGGGATACAACCCCGAAGTCACATCTTGATGTAGTGTCAAACTTACTCGATGACACAAGCTCGATGAAGTCGCCGCTTTGAATCATTCGACTTCTTCAGTCTGAAATTCAAGCAGAAATACATGCTTCCGCTCAAATACGACTGGAACTCCAATATCTATGCAAGATTAACTATAAGAACAGGACGTTTATTGATTCTATGCAGCTTAAGTTGGTGGATATGAGCGCCAAAGAAGCGCAGTCTCATCAGGTTGCTAAGCTGCTTGCGTTGCAGCTGCTGGGTCGGGCTAACCTTTCTTGAACTGTGTTGAAGTGTTGTCGGTTCTGTCTATTATTTTGTCGGCCTGTTAACTTCCACTGGTGGCGACCTGCCCAGTTTATTTAATCTACTGTCTGGTTGCCCTTTATTATCACTGGCGGCGAACTTTGATGCCGAGGGGATGTAAGATGATGTAATTTCTTTGTTGTATAGTCTAGGTTTATTCTTAGTCGGTATGCTGTAATTTAGGCCGGAAGGTCTAGTGGATCTCAGTGTTGTCGGTCTTCAGGGCGGCCCATTACTCATATGGGCCAAAACGTGGGCCTATAATCATCTTGGGCCATTAGCAGGTCTAAACCTTATGGTTGTTTCCCGCCTTTAACATGCCGAGTAAAGTTCTGGCCAGCTGGGCCAGAGAATATAATGGGCTTTTAACAGGCTAAAACCTAGGTTGGGCTAGCGTTGAGCCTAAATATTCACGGGCCAATACAAGCCAAAACTGCCTAAGGCCCATGTTTGGTCCAAATAGGACGAGCAGTTAACATGCCAAAGTACATCTCGGGCCCGTCTGGCCCAATAAAATTATGGGCTTTAAGCAGGCCGGTATCCACGCAGGCCATAGGTCCAAAAGTGTCACGGCCCATTATCAGATGGGCTGTAAGCAGGCCGGTATCCACGCGGGCCATAGGCCCAAAAGTGTCACAGGCCATTATCAGATGGGCTGTAAGCAGGCCAAATTCAACGCGGGCTGTAATTAGGCCCAACTGTTACACGGGCCATTAACAGGCCGATAGGCCAGTTGGGCTGAAATTTATCCATGAAGACTATGGGCCATTGAGAGGCCTAAAGTTACTTCGGACAAGAAATAGCCCAGTTTCTGCGTGGGCCGTTAAATGGACTAAAGTTAAACCGGGCCGACAACGTCCCGGATACTCCACGGGCCGCCAACAGGCCGAACTGGTAAACGAGCATTTGACAGGCTGAAATACAAACCTGTCTTAGAATTGGCCCAAAGGTACAGTGGCCTGTTAACGGGCCTGATCCGATATGGGCCATAATTTGGCCCAAAACTTCGGCGGTCGTGAATGGGCCTGATCTGATATGGGCCTCAATTTGACCCAAAACATGGCAGGCTCTTAACGGGCCAGCCCACTAGTGTCTAAAAAAACATGGTGGGCCTTTAGCTGGGCCGGCCTTTTCACCGGAATGGGCCTCTATTGGGCCGGCCACGTGTCGACGTATCATAGGCGCCTCCTGTCCAATGAGTGGATGACATATCTCCCAACGAGGAGCTGACATGTGGTTTCGTCGGCCAATAAGAATTTTACACGTGGAAAATCCCCATTGGTCCGGGCTGTTAACGGGTTATCGGATCCAAAACCGGACCCGATAGCTTAACGGCGAGCCGTTACGGTCGATGCCATGTGTCGGTCACCCTTGACGAAAGCACTTCTATGACGCGCGATTTATCGTCATGGAAGTGGACACTTCCGTGATGATAATTTTAGTAATGTCATGGAACACTTCTACGACAGCACATGTATGACTATCTTGATTCTGTCATAAATTTGTCATAGATGTACATGCATGACATAGAACGTGACCTACTGTGACAAACACGTATCATCACGGAAGTATATTTTTTTTTTAGGGTTCCTCCATCATCTTTGCAACCTCTGCCGCAGACGAGGAACCCACTGGCCCAGCAGCCGTTCCGCCTTGCGATGCCATCTTGAACCCTAGCCCGAAAATAGGATATCGGGCTTTGAAAGCTAACCCTAACTCTCCAGCAGCCTACCAAGGGATGATCAAGGCCGGCCGGAGATGCTAGATCTCCTTGAGTCAGCCCGAACCACGCCACGAGGAAGTTTTTTGGAGGAGGGAATGTAAGGTCTCGACGGCGGCGACCAAATCACCCCGGGAGAAGAAAACCCTAGCTTAGAAGGGGAAAAACTCAGAACCGCTCGTCGGCTAGTTGCTCCGGGGTAAAACCTAAGCGAACGAGTCAATGAAAAAGCCCAAGTCCCCCAGCGCACTGCTTTGGTCGACCTCTGTCTCATTTCTCCCCTCCCACACTGTCTCGATTCGTCTCGAAGTTGCTCGCTCTGCTCCGCCGCGAGGTGACCACACCAAGGTACGACATTTCCAATTTGGCACTGCAGGCGCCGGTTATAGCTGTTTCCGCAAACCGGCGTTAGCTGGGCTCGGCCCAACTACCATTTCCCCCCCGTTTTGAAACTCAAAAAAGGAGAGAGCAAGGGCGCAACCAAGAATCGAACCAAGGATCTCTCCGTCGATAGCTACCTTCACGAACCACTACACCGCAACCTTGATTCGTGAACACTAACCTCCTTTCCATTCTTTTATACATACAGGAAATGTCATCTATGTTTTCTGTGTTTTTCCACTTTCTTTTTTTGTTCCAAGTTTTCTTTTTATCTTAAATACGTGAAATGTTTACGAATAGACAATTTTTTTTCCTAATTCATGAAATTTTTCTTTAAATCGAGGAACTTTTTTTCAATTTCAATGAACTTTTTTTCAAACTCCATTAACTTTTTTTGAAAATAAATGAACTTTTAACATTTTTATGAACTTATTTTAAAAATCACTAAAATTTCTTCATTTCGATGAACTTTCTTTTCAAATTCAATGAACTATTTTTTATCTGATGAACTTTTTTTCAAATCTAATTAACCTTTTTCAGTTTGATGAATTTTTCTTTTAATCTGATGACCTTTTTTCAAATCTGATGAACTTTTTCAGATTCGTGAATTTTTTTCTAAATTTACAAAGTCTTCTATAAATTCGTGAACTTTTTTTCAAATTCAATGAACTTTTTCTAAAATTTGATGATTTTTTTTCAAATTCAATGAACTTTTTCTGAAATTTGATGATTTTTTTTTCAAATTTGATGAACTCTTTTCAATTTCGATGAACTTTTTTCAAATTCGGTGAACTTTTTTCATATTTGGTGAACTTTTTTCAAATTCAATGAACTTTTTCTGAAATTCGATGAACCCTTTTCAATTTTGATGAACTTTTTTTCAAATTCGATGAACTTTTTTCAAATTCACAATCTTTTTCCTTTTTTGTGAACTTTTCTTTTGAATTCATGGTTTATGTGAATGCGTTTTCACATTTATGTTTTCTTTATTCAAGTTTAATTTATAGTGGCTATATAATAGTACTGATTGATAGGTCCAAGTGCATAGTTTTCCTAATGTAATCAAGTACCTGGCATTGGTACACTGGTTAGCTCGTGTTGTGTTGACTAGGCCGCCGGGAGTTTGAGTCCCACTTCTCATTGATATTTTTTCTTCACATTTTGCTTTTCAGCAGGTTGTTGGGACGGCCCACTTCATGTCCGTGCAAGCGTCAGGGGCGTGAAACGGCGCCTGCAGCGCTCAATAGGAGCTCCCCGAGATACTCCTCCTGTCACTCATTGCCAACGCCATGGTCCCCGTTGCTGACTCCGCTGCGAGCATCGGATCGGCTAGATCTGGCCGACGAGGTCAACAGCTAGCAGCTGACTAGGATGTGGTGTCGCGGCGGGTGCTGGGGCTCGCGCGCGGGTGAAATCTGAGATCGACATCGATGAGTGAAACGCCGAACCATAAATTCCTTCACCTAGGTTCATTTTAGTGCCCGGCTATGCTTCTTATCCCCTTCTGAAAAACAAAAATGAACATCCTTCGCTGTGTATTTTATGCATCTTTCAAAACGTGGCTCGGAGTATGGCGCCAGTCAATTTTTCCATCCTTCAAATTTTGTTGAAGACTAGCTATTGTCTTTTGATAGGTTTGTGTGTAAATTGCCAATTAAACCAACTAAAGAAGATGCATGTTAGATATTCACGCCCTTGGAGTGTATGAACATGCTTTTCTCTGCACTTTTAGATTTATTTTTTGTTTCCCATAACATGGCAAATTTACATAATTCTGGTTCATTTCACAAGGAAAATTATAAAATTTGTGTCCTAAATCATGGCATTTTTTTTAAAGATTTTTTGTTTGTTTGTATGTCACATGGCAAATGTCTGAACTTGCTCTCTCCTGGTCACATGGCAGTTCTATAATTTTTTTTGTTTTGTTTAACATCACGTTTACAAAAAGCATCATTCACTCACATGGCAAACCTACAAATGTTGTTCTCTCCAACATGCCTTATTTTTTGATTCTGTGAAAATTAGTTTTTTTTTCAGTGGTAACTCTTTTACCCATGAAAAATGGCAAATCATGTTGTGATCCCATGACAAATTATGTTGTGTCTCCATAGTGAAATAAGATATATTATTTCCCATGTCATCTTCAAATTCACCACCATGGGAAACTTTTTTTACCCATGACAATTAGTTGTTATTTTTCTGTTCTTGTCTCATGATCGCTTTAAGATGGTGTTGAGGTTGGTTTTTGTGGATTTCTTGATTGGATTAGGGGCCTAGTGCGGCTTTGTTAGGAGAGACATAGTTTGTACTAGTCCCGTGGAAAATATAATTTCAGAGTCCTGAAAAAAGAATTAGGAAAGAAAAAAGAAATAGTTTTGTACTAGCTAGTCCCATCATATATATTATTGGCCCATGGCAAATTTAGACAATGGCAAAAAATCTGCCACACACGACAATTTCTGTAAAGCTATACCATTTTTTGCCCTACATCATGGCATTTTTTGTACAAGTTTTTGTTCTTCTCATTGAAAAATATGTACAACACATTGCTCCACATCATGGCATTTTCCACGACTGCTATACATTTTGTAAAACTTGCCATGTCTATTTGTACTATGTTTTTTCTCAATATTGCCATCACGTTTATTAATCACACGACAAAACTCAAAGTTTTGTATCTCTAAAATTTCGATGACAATTTTACAATAATAATATAAATATTTTTACAGATATCCATGTAATCTTTTTTTTGTTCAAATTCTATACTTTTTTCCATGTCACCAATATGTTGTTGTCCCCTCATTTGTCATGGCCTATATGATTTTTCTCTTAAGAAAGTTGTCATGTCTATTGTGTACTTTGTTCTTTTCATTTTCCATGACCTATAGACCATGTTATTTTTATTGTTCGTAGCATGACAATTTTATTCTTTAGATTATAACAGTTTTATTAATTAGAGCACAAAAAATTAATTAATTATTTTTTCCAAAACATGGCAAATTTAATTGAAATTGTGAGAAATTTTACGAATTATACTTGTCTCATGTGTCCGTGGGAATTCCTAAATTGCCATCCTTTCAAAGAATAAATCCCCTAACTTTGTTATCCTTTACAAATGAACAAATTTCAAAAAAATCCATGTCCCCATTACAATTATTCAAAAGATGAAATATTTTTAAAGAACTATTTTCCTTATTTTTGCCATGTGAATTTTTATTTAGTATCATGGTAATTCGTTTTAATTATACCATGGTACTTTATTATAGGTACAATGAAAACATTATTAATTCGACTATAGCATTTTTACTAATTAGACCATGTTAGTTTTATTGTTGGCACTATGGCAATTTTATTCTTTAGACCATGGCAACTTTATTAATAAGACCATGTTAGTCTTATTGTTGGTAGTATACCAATTTTATTCTTCAAACAATTAAAACTTTATTAATTAGACCAACACAAATTTTTTCCATGGCAACTTGTGTTTGAATAATACCCATCGTACAACATGCAATTTAAACACCATTTCACCATGGAAACTAAATATTTGTTGACATGATAATTTCAAATGATATTTTGCATGTAAACATAAGATGTTTATGGATGACTTTTTTTGGTGTACAAACATGAATGCCCTAGTTTGATGGCAATTTTATTCTACATATCATGGTAACTTGTTTGTATGTCTTATTTATTTATTTATCATTGAAAGTCATGGAAAGGTTGCATTTTTACTTGCAAATGACTAGAAATACATTATGAGCAGGAGTGTCATCTTTTTTTCTGTTTTTTGGGGTATAAATGATGTTTTCGACGAGCTTCGTTTGATGCTAGTTGCCATTGGACAATTTGAAGGATGTCAATTGAAAATGCAAACACTTACAATGAATACGTGGTAGTTTGTCACTTAGAAGCATGCCAATTCTTTTTTTTTTTGTAAAAATTTGTGGCAGTTGTTTTATTTCGAAAAGGATGGCCACTTTTTTGTGTGCTTTTTTAGCTTGTGTGCAAATTGTTAGCTTTTTCAAACCTAGTTTTAAGCGTGCAAAAGCTGAGCCTCTTCTTTTGGCCCAGTTTGTTTATTAGACACATTTTGTTTTAATAATCATGAGAGGTAGTTCATTCTGAATTCTATTTGGCGCCTTAAGTGCCAAATACAATGCTCTCTCAGTTCCAGAATATAAGGTGTATTGATTTGCATACAAGTCAACCAGTTGAATGTTTGAGCAACATTATATAATAAAATAACAACATATACAATACCCAATAGATCAAATGTGAAATTACTTTTCATAATGGGTCAGATGATAATAAATTTCATATTGTGGATATTGCTATACTTTTTAAAAAACTCGGTCAAACATGCACTTGTTTGACTTTTGAAAAAACAAATACACCTTATATAAAGAAACGGAGGAGTATTTGGTAGCGGGCGCACCCTCTCTCGCTTCTCTAGTCCCTAGTGGGCTGCCGGCCCATTACTGCCGCCCCACTAGTTTTCTGGGCTGGGTTTTTCATCTGGTTTTCTTCCGTTATTTTTCCATTTTTTTATTTCTGCTTGCCTTTCCTCTTTCTTTCTATTTTATTTTTCATTTTCCCTATTATTATTATTATTATTATTATTATTCTTATTATTATTATTATTATTATTATTATTATTTTCATTTCTGCCTTTTATTTAAAATTTGAAGACTTTTCTTGAAAACCGCAAACAATTTTTCATGTTTACAAAAGAAACTAAATATTTGTGAAAATTTTAAAAATGATGAAAATTTATCAAAATTGATGAACTTTTTTTCCTCAAAAAATCGATGATCTTTTTCAAAATTGATGCTTTTTTGCAATTCAATGATTTTTTATCAAAATTGTGAACTTCTTTCAATTAGGATGAATTGTTTTTCGAAATAGATTAACTTTTTTCAAAATTAGGATATTTTTTAAATCCATGAACTTTTTTCAAAATGATGAACATCTATTAAATTTGTGAAAATAGAAGTCAACGCTCAACGATCAGAGTCTTGGGTCAACAGGTCAAGAAGCGCCGGCCATCTGATTTGAAAATAAAACAGATAACGAGCAAGGGGCGGAGGAGCAACGAAAGTATTTAATAGGGCTGGCCCTGTTCAATGTGTAGCAGGTGCCAGTAGCCAAACTGGCGCTACAGGCGCCAATTAGGAGCACCCGTGGTTTCCGGGTGTTATTCCCAGCGAATTGTTTTCGTTTGGTGGAGGCTCGAGAGCAATTAATTAAGGAGTGCTCCTTGGCGAGCTCCCGCAAAGGGTCACTTTAAGCTTTGCTCTCAGCTGCCGTCACGTTTTCAGCTTTTTAATGAGTTTTTCATTTTTTTTGCTTTTCTCCGGGTTTTCTTAGATTTTGGATAAAATAAAAAATAAATTGCGCAAAAATACAGGTTTTACACAGATTTGCTCCCGCAAGAGGCACAATTCGGAGAAAGAAAAAAATACATGCAAGAGGCACATATTCACTTCTCGTTAAGGTATAGATTTGCTTTCGTGAGAGACACAACTATGCCTCTCGAAAAAGAAAAAATAGCTTTTTTTCTCGGCGAGAGGCACATATTTATTTCTCGCCAAGGCATAGATTTGATTCTGTGAGAGGGCTTGAAAAATCATGTTTTTTTTCTTTCGTGAGAGGCGCATATTTAATTCTCGTGGAGGCATAGATTTGCTTCCGTGAGAGACACAGTTGTGCCTTTCGGAAAAGTAAAAAAATACTTTTTTCTTCTTCTGCGTGAGGCACATATTTGCTTCTCATTGAGGCAATGATTTGATTCAGCGAGAGGCACAACTGTCCCTCTTCGAAAAGGAAAAAACACATGCTTCCAGGTTTTTTTTTCATCCATTTTTTCATGAAAAAAACTTCAACAAAACCTATTAACATGAGATCTAATATCGAATATCTCGACGCTAGGAATACAACGATGATAATGGTTCTAGATTTGGACACGCGGTTTAAAATACAAAATATTTTAAATAAATGAATCTACGAAAAAAGTAAAAACTCTTAGGTTGCGATAAATGGCACCCTTCAGTGTGTCAGCTGTAATAACCTGAAGAAGTGAAAATGACCTCTACAAAGAGTACTTCTTAATTAGTGATCTCGTCGAGGCTCCTCCTAGATCGAACCATTCATTCGGTGGATGTCCTTCCAGATCAATGTCAATTTTTTATTTTTGGGTTTTTCTAGACAAAGATATATTTTTTTTAAGTGAATCTAGAGAGCAACTAGTTGATGAGCGCTCCTCCGGAGCCTCCCAACCATCACTTGGGGTGGGCTGAGAGCGCGCCACTTAGCCGCCCCACATGTCGCGCTTTGGGCGCTCCCTTCGGATTTTTTTATATATTTTTTCGCACGCATTTTTGGTTTTTCACCGGTCTTTCTTACCTTTTGGAACAAAAAAATTTAAAAAAAAATTTACACGAAAAACCGCGTTTTCTTTTTTTCTTCCGCCAGAGGCACAGTTTTGCTTCCGTGAGAGGCACAATTTTGCTTTCACGAGAGGCACGACCATGCCTCTCGGAAACAGAAAAAAACGTGTTTTCTATTTCCTTTTGCTTCTGTGAGAGGCATGGTTTTGCTTTCGTGAGAGGCACGATTTTGGTTTCGCGAGAGGCATGACCATGCCTCTCGGAAATGAAAAATAACTCGTTTTCTGTTTTTTTTCACGAAAGGCTCGGTTTTGCTTTCGCACTGTGCCTTTTGGAAACGGAAAAAACGCGTTTTCTGTTTCTTTTCCTTTTGCGGGAGGCACGATTTTGCTTCCGCGAGAAGCATGGTTGTGCGTTCACGAGATCGGAAACGAAAATTAAACGCGTTTTGTGTTTTATTTTTCTTCCGCGAGAGGCACGGTTTTGCTTTCGCGAGAGGCGCGGTTGTGCTTTCACGAGAAGCATGGTCGTGCCCGTTTCAGAAAGAAAAAAACGTGCCCCGGTTCGGTTTTTCCGTTCTATTTTTTTCGTCCGGTTTATTCGTGAAAAAATGTTCGTCAAAATCTATCGGCATGTGATCTAGTTTTGAAGACCTCGATGCGAGGAATCCAATAATGAAAACGGTTCAAGATTTAGACGCATGGTTCAAGAGATAAAATATTTTGAATAAACGGAAGTACAAGAAAAGGGAAAACTCTCAGGTTGCGACAAGTGATGCACTGCATATGCGTCACTTGTCACAATCTAAGAAGATGAGAGTGATCTTTGAAAGGAGTACTTCTTAATTAGTGATTTCGGTGAATCCAGATCAATGTCAGATTATTCACGAGTTACAAAACCTCCCTGCCGGCCCAATAAATCACATTTTGTACCATGTCAGCCCATTAAAAGCAGCTCCTATTATTTCAAAACAGGCCGGTAAAATTTCTCGCCTTCCTCAAGCCCACGTTTTCCTCCCCTCCTTTTTCTTTCCAGTCCAGTTCAATCTCGAACGCGACGCATTCATCGGAGAGTTTCGATGGCGGGTGATCTCGACGGCCGCGGAGTGGGCGGGGACGGCGCTGGGCGGTGGACAACGCCCGGGGAGTCGCGGAAGTGAGAGGACCGGGAGCTGCCCTGCTACATCACGTCCTTTCCCACCGTCGTCATCCTCGGCGTCGGCCTCAACGCCAAGCCCGATCGAAACCTGGGCGCACCACAGGCCCTCGAGCGCCTCCAGTAGCAGGAGCTCGCCGCTGCCGCTGCGGCCGAAGCCGGTGCAGAATAACCCGATGGCCAGGTCTCCCAGAACTCATAGACTCCTCTGACAGCTGAAAACTGTGTCCCCGGAGGATTTACAGCGTGGTTGTTTCTTGTTTATTCCACAGCGGCAAACATGATACACAATCTGAATGCTGGTTTCGCAGTTGAATTGTTATTGAATCATGGCTGCACTTAGACATTGTGCTTTGGTGAATGCTCCATTTAGTGGAATGTGCCACTAATGTGTCAAACCTGGCACTGCCAAATGCCACGGGGTTTCACATTCTTGCTGATGAAATGCGACCAAGTACTTCTGTTACAGAAATCCAATGCTATTACCACTCATTCTGCTGATTGTACGGCGGTATGCTCCTGAAAGATCAGTGTGTGGAAATGACGAATGGTTACTTAGAAGATCAAGGCCCACTCTTAGGATTTGTTATGTTAAGGTTGTAGCGTGTACCATGCTACTCATCAACATGCTTCACTGAATTGAGGTTGTTAGTCTGTATGTTGGATTGTTGACGGAAGTAGCAAATGAAAGATGATTAATGTGGCTAATATAAGGATCGCGTCAGAGATGGCTTCTCCATGGTCTTTGGCCCTTTGTTAAGAATCTCCAAATATGATGTGAATTATTAAGGAAATGACTCAGTCTCAGTCCTGGGGCTTGTTTGGTATGGCTCCAGGACCGAAGAAATCTTGTTAGTCTGTATGTTGGATTGTTGACGGAAGTAGCAAATGAAAGATGATTAATGTGGCTAATATAAGGATCGCGTCAGAGATGGCTTCTCCATGGTCTTTGACCCTTTGTTAAGAATCTCCAAATATGATGTGAATTATTAAGGAAATGACTCAGTCTCAGTCCTGGGGCTTGTTTGGTATGGCTCCAGGACCGAAGAAATCTTGCTAGTCTGTATGTTGGATTGTTGACGGAAGTAGCAAATGAAAGATGATTAATGTGGCTAATATAAGGATCGCGTCAGAGATGGCTTCTCCATGGTCTTTGACCCTTTGTTAAGAATCTCCAAATATGATGTGAATTATTAAGGAAATGACTCAGTCTCAGTCCTGGGGCTTGTTTGGTATGGCTCCAGGACCGGAGTGACCACATTTTCACAGGATTTCTGCATCCTAGCCTTTTTGCAGATGCATGAAAGTGTTGGAAGATGAGCTGAACTTAATCTTCATACAGCAAAAAGGAAGTCATATCCTGAATTCTGCAGTAACCATTCATGTAACAGTATACTGCTGGAAACTTTGTACACATTCTCCTTCCTTAACATACTTGTAGTTCGGAAAAAAACACAGGTGTGAGCCTGGCAGGAAGGATACTCTACAACCATGGTAAAGGATGCAGTGTTACAAGCCTATAGAAGTATAGAACAGATCCTGTTCAAGTAAGGTCGTGCTACACTAAGCCACAGCTCGCCTTATAAGCTGGTCAAACTTCATGTGAACTGGCGAGGTGGGACTAATTAGAGCAGGCGTGCTGCGTGCAGCTGCTGCTCCGCCAGCACACGCGGATCATGGCCCATGCAGTAGTTGGTCATGAGAATGATTGGAGCCCAGCCCATGTAGTAAATGATTTTGAACCATTTTTTTAAACGGGTTTTGAACCATTTAAATGTCTGAAATTGCTGCATGGTCTGTACTTCTAATACAATGTTACTGAATTGGAGTAGTTTTTCTCCTTTAGCTTTTCCTAAATAAAACTACAGTATGCCATTTTACAGGAGTAGCAAAAAAAAAAAAGCAGACACACCGGTAGAAAGAAGAGAGAAAAATGTGACTGATAAAAACAAAACTGGAGAGAAAAATGGGTGTGGTGTAACTCCGGAACATCAGAGCATACACTTGTTGAAGTATTTTTATTGCGGATTTACACTGTTGTGTTACGACTTACCTGAAACGCATCGCCTGTATCTGCTTGGCCCAGTTGACACTTGATGCATCAAGTGTGGGCGGCTCGGTTGCTGCAAAATTAGTTGTGCAGTGCGAAACTTTTGAATTCATGGTCCCGATCTTTCTCAGAACTTCAGCCAATTAGTTACCCCTGGGAGACCATTGCTAGAGCTGCACAGCTTTCTCCTGACACCGAGCATAATGTGGGTTGTTAGATCGGAACGGTGTCAGTCTCTTTACCAACAAAAAGAACTGTATAAGTACTCATGAAAAGAGTGAAACATTTTATACTGTTACTGCAGCTTTTGATGTCCAGGCATCCGGTGCTCTTTCTCATGGTATGTGATTATCCTCTGGATACACCATTACTGTCCCTACGTTTTTGGTACCATAATTTTTTGTCCCCCTCGTAATTTTTATTGTGTGGAGGCTATATATACTCCTCCACCCCCTTTTCGTTTGTAAAAAGAGTCATCAGAAGGTGCCTACACTTTCATCATTCATTTTCTTAGAGAGAACCATCTACTCATGTCTTGAGATCAAGAGATTCCGTTCCAACCATTTGAACCTTAATTTCTAGCGTTTCCCAAATTGTTTTCCACTCAAATCTTTCTTCCACCATAGGCAAATCTGTGAGAGAGAGTTGAGTGTTGGGAGAATATCATTTGAAGCACAAGAGCAAGGAGTTCATCATCAACACATCGTCAATTATCTTTTGGCGAGTGATGTCTCCTAGATTGGTTAGGTGTCGCTTGGGAGCCTCCAACATGTTGTGGAGTTGAACCAAAAAGTTTGTAAGGGCAAGGAGATCGCCTACTTTGTGAAGATCTACCTGAGTGAGGCAAGTCCTTCGTGGACTATGGCCATGGTGGGATAGACAAGGTTGCTTCTTCGTGGACCCTTCATGGGTGGAGCCCTCCGTGGACTCGCGCAGCCTTTACCCTTTGTGGGTTGAAGTCTCAATCAACGTGGACGTACGATAGCACCACCTATCGGAACCACGCCAAAATACTCCACGTCTCCTTTGCGTTTGCACACTCCAATCCCATCCCTTTACATTCTTGCAATTTACATGATTTACCTTTTCCGCTGCTCATACTCTTTACATGCTTGACTGAACTGTATTGTGAATGCTTTAACATGTGCTAAACTCAACCTTAACTTGTAGAAATTAAAATCTGTCAACCTTTCTTATGAAGGGTCTAATCACCCCCCTCTAGACCTCTGATCTCCATCCTTTCAACAGTATAACAATTTTATTCTTGATGGTGACTTTATTAATTAGACCATGTTAGTCTTATTGTTGATAGTATAGCAATTTTAATCATTAAACCATGAAAAATTTATTAATTAGACAAACACAACTTTTTGCAAGGCAACTTGTGTTTGAATAATAGCCATGGTACAACATGAAATTGAAAGACAATTTCACCATGGAAACTAAATATCTGTTGACATGATAATTTCAAATGATTTTTTGCATGTACGCTTGAGATGTTTATGGATGACATTTTTTCCGGTGTACAAACATGAATGCCCTAGTTTGATGGCAATTTTATTCTACATATCATGGTCACTTGTTTGTATGTCTTATTTATTTATTTATTGTTGAAAATCATGGAAAGGTGCATTTTTTACTTGCAAATGAGTAGAAATATATTATGAGGACGAGTTTCGTCTTTCTTTCACTCTGTTTTTCTGGGGTGTGAATGATGTTTTCAGTGGGCACTTTGGTGCCCAGGCTCATGTGTACCCGGTTAGAAAAAAATTCATAAAAATTCAAAACAAAATCAATAAATTCCAATTTTTTTGTGCAGTAGAAACTTTGATGCGTGAGTCATTTGGACATCTGAGCAGCTCTCAGCACAAAAGACAAATCGGGCCGAAACAGTACATGAACATTACACTTTTTTACAGACCCCCAATTTATCTTTTTTGCTGAGAGATCCTCGGATGTCCAAATGATTTGAAAATTGGAGCGTACCTCACGCATCAAATTGTCTACCGTAGAAAAAAAAGTTGGATTTTTTGAATTTTTCTAGTATTTGTTTTGATTTGTTTTGTCAGCGCGGGTGCAGACGAGCTCAGTTGCAGAGATGGATTTTCGGTTTTCAGTGAGCTTCTTTGGATGGTAGTTGCCATAGCACAATTTGAAGCATGTTAACTGAAAATGCAAATACTTACAATGAATACGTGGTAGTTTTCTCACTTAGAAGCATGCCAATTTTTTTGTTTGTAACAATTTGTGGCAGTTGTTTTATTTCAAAAAAGGATGGCCACTTTCTCTGTCTGCTTTCTTTAGCTTGTGTGCAAATTGTTAGCTTTTCAGACCTAGTTTTAGTGTGCGAAAGTTGAGGCTCTCTTTTGGGCCACTTTGTTTACTAGAGACATTTTGTTTTAACGATCGTGAGGGGTGGTTAATTCTTAATCCTATTTGGCGCCTGAAGCACCAAATACAGTGTATTTGGAAGCGAGTTTGACCCCCTAGCTTCGCTAGTTCTAGTGGGCTGCCGGCCCATTCCTGCCACCCACCGATATTTTGGGCTGGGTTTCGGTGGGTTTTTTACCCGGTTTTCTTTCATTTTTTTTAACTAGCAAAGAGCCCGTGCGGTGCAACGGGAGAGAAAATAACACATGCTCTTAACCCAATAACCATGAGTCAAGACCCTAATAGATCCACGTTCTTTATTTTTACATGGCATCACATTTGTGTTTTCGACGATGGCCTCAGTGCTCACACAACGAAAACGCTGCCGGTACGAAAGAAAAGCAAACTGTGCACTATAGATTAAGTTTGCACCAAAAAATATTATTTTATAAATATTTTAACAGCTAAAAATAATATCATATTCAGATTCTATACATTTTTCTAATCAAATTTCATATATAACATGTTAAAATCAGAATTACGGTTTAAAAGATATAGATAATTTTGTTTTACAAAAACTACGGATTGATTAACCGAAAAGTCAAGGGTTTTGTGTTAAAACGAAAAAAACGATTCGGCTGACTTAAATATGGATTACACGTTGATTACCTGAATCTTCAAGGGGTTTTCCAAGAAAGTGCAAAAAAATGGTTCGGTATGACTCAAACGTGTACTGCGGGTTAATTTACAGAAAACAGCGGGGGTTTCTTGCAAAGAGGCGTGACGGACGATCAAAAGCACTCCATGCTTTATTATTAGGGCTAGATTTTTGTTTCTTCTTTTTTGTTTCTGTTGGCCTTTCCTTTTTCCTTTCTATTTTCTTTTTCATCTTTACGGTTTCTTCTTCTTATTAGTTTCATTTTTTACTTTTCTACTTAAAGTTTCAAGTTTTTTTTCGAAACCACAAGCAGTATTTCATGTTAGGAAAATAAATTCAAATTTTTGGAACATTTTATCAAATTGATAAAAATCAATGAACTTTTATCTACAAGAAATTGATGAACTTTTTTCAAAATTGATGATATTTTGTCAAATTTGTGAAATGTTTTCAATTTCGATGGGCTTATTTTCAAGATTGACGAACGTTTTTCAGTTTTAGGATCTTATTAAAATCTATGAACTCTTTTCAAAATCATGAAATTTTATTAAATTTGCTAAAATAGAAAAGTTGGTGAACATTTTTTTCAACTTGTGAACTTTTAGAAGTCAACGGTCAACAATTAGAGTCTTGGGTCAAAGGAGCTCCTATGCAGCGCTGCAGGCGCCCGTTAACGATCCGGGGCCGGCCCACTAGCGTGCTGCCCCTGTTATTTATTTATTTATTTTGTTACAAAAATGAAAATATGAAATCAAAAAAGGTTTTACAGGTTTATAGAGAAAAGGTTCATCCATTTGAAAAAAAAGTTCATATCTTTAAAAAAGGTTCATCAGTTTTGATTAAAGTTCATCAATTTGAAAAAAGTTCATTCAAATTGAAGAAATAGTTCATCCAATTTAGCAAAAGTTCATTAATTTTTAAAATTTCATTAAATTTGAAAAAAGTTCATAGAAATTCAAAAAAATTCATGTATTTTTTAGAAAAAGTTCATTGTACTGAATAAAAAGTTCATTAAAAAAGTTCATCCATTTTCAAAAAGATGTTCATCAAATTTTAAAATTTTTCATCAATCTGAAAAAAAACTGTTGAAAATTTTAAAAAGTTTATAGATATTCAAAAAAGTTCATAGAATTTTGAAAAAAAATGGCAACTGGCGCTTAGATGGGCTGGCCCATTTGCGGACGCCATAGGCGCCAGTTAACGAAAATGCACGTTAACTGGCGCCTGTGGCGCCAAATAGGAAATGCCTTGGGGTCAATGTGAAGGCGCACCAGCCATCGGATTTTAAAACAAGATAAACAACGAGCAAGGTGCGGGGGAGCGACAAAAGTATTTAATAGGCCCACCCCTGTTCAATGTGAAACAAGCGAGATTCTCAAAAAAAATGTGAAGCAGGCGCTAGTAGGCAAACCAGTGCTACAGACGCCGGTTAGGAGGCCCCCTTCCGGGGCGTTATTCTCAGTGAACATTTCTATTCGGTGGAGGCTCGAGGAGCTAATCAAGAAGTATTCCTTGGGGAGCCCCCGCAAGTGTCATTTTTGGTAGCCTAGGGTGCGGGGCGCTCTCAGCTGTCGCCACATGTCGCGTATTGGGCGCTCCCTTTTGGTACATGTTTTTGGTTTTAAGATGAATTTTTTTTTGGTTTTCCCTGATTTTCTTAGGTTTTGGACAAGGAAAAAAAATGCGTGAAAAAACTCATTTTCCTTTTTTCACGAGAGGCACATATTTACTTCTCGTGGAGGCACAAATTTACTGTTTCTCGCTCATATTTACTTCTCGTGGAGTCACATATTTGCTTCTGTTAGAGGGTTCTTAAAAAACATGTTTTTTTTGTGAGAGGCATATATTTACTTCTCGTGAAGGCATATATTTGCTTCCGCGAAATATACAACTGTGGCTCCCGGAAATGAAAAAAAAATCCCTCCTTCCATCTATATAGGGCCTAATGCGCTTTTCAAGACCGCCTTTGACTATTGACAAGATTAATAGTACATGACATGCATAATGTGAAAATTATATCATTGAAAACTCCTTTCACATAAGAATTTGACGATGTGTTTTGTGTAAGTTGCATGTCATATATTATTGCTCTAACATTTGGTCAAAGTTATTATTAGACTCGAAAAATACATTAGGCCCTATATAGATGGAAAGAGAGAGTACCTTTTTTCTTCTTCCACGAGAGGTGCCTTTTTGTAAAGGGAAAAATATTTTAAAAATATGCTTATGGTTCAGGTTTTTTTTCTTCTGATTTTTTAATGGTTTTTTTTAGAAACATGTTAACATGGGATCTAATTCCGAAGATCTCGATGCGAGGAATTCAACGGTGAGAATGATTCGAGATTTAGATGCACGGTTTAAGATACAAAATATTTTTAATAAATGAATTGAAAAAAACAAAAATTCCGATAAGTGACGTCCCTGCAATGCGAGTGCGCCACTTGTTACTATCAAATAAGGTGAAAGTAACCTTTGCAAAGAGTGCTCTAACTTTAGTGATTTTCTGGAGGCTCCTTTCCAGATCGAACCATTCATTTGGTGGAGGTCCTTCCAGATTTTTATTTTTTTGAGGGAATGAGGTCCTTCCAGATTCTTTTTTTGAGAAAGAGGTCCTTCCAGATAGAATGTCAGATTATTTACGAGTTACAAAACCTCCCTGTCAGCCCATTAAAGGCAGCTCCTATTACTTCAAAACAGGCCGGTAAAATTACTCGCCTTCCTCAAGCCCACGTTTTCCTTCCCTCTTTTTTTTCCAGTCCTGTTCAATCTCGAACGCGACGCATTCATCGGAGAGGTTCGATGCGGGTGGTCTCGACGGCCGCGGCTGGGGGCGCTGCGTGCGCGGAGTGGGTGGGGACGGCGCTGGGCGATGGACGACGCCCGGGGAGTCGCGAAAGTGGGAGGACTGGGAGCTGCCCTGCTACATCACGTCCTACCTCACCGTCGTCATCCTCGGCGTCGGCCTCAACGCCAAGCCCGATCGAAACCTGGGCGCACCACAGGCCCTCGAGCGTCTCCAGCAGCAGGAGCTCGCCGCTGCCGCTGCGGCTGCGGCCGAAGCCGCTGCAGAATAACCCGGCGGCCAGGTCTCTCAGAACTCATAGACTTCTCTGACAGCCGAAAACTGTGGTTGTTTCTTGTTTATTCCACAGCGGCAAACATGATACACAATTTGAATGTTGGTTTCGCAGTTGAATTGTTATTGAATCGTGGCTGCACTTAGACATTGTGCTTTGGTGAATGCTCCATTTAGTGGAATGTGCCACTAATGTGTCAAACCTGGCACTGCCAAATGCCACGGGGGTTTCACATTCTTGCTGATGAAATGCGGCCAAGTACTTCTGTTACAGAAATCTAATGCTATTACCACTCATTCTGCTGATTGTACGGCAGTATGCTCCTGAAAGATCAGTGTGTGGGAATGACGAATGGTTACTTAGAAGATCAAGGCCCTCTCATAGGATTTGTTATGTTAAGGCTGTAGCGTGTACCATGCTACTCATCAACATGCTTCACTGAGTTGAGGTTGTTAGTCTGTATGTTGGGTTGTTGACCGAAGTAGCAAATGAAAGATGATTAATGTGGCTAATATAAGGATCGCGTCAGAGATGGCTTCTCCATGGTCTTTGATCCTTTGTCAAGAATCTCCAAATGTGATACAAATTATTAAGGAAATGACTCGGTCTCAGTCCTGGGGCTTGTTTGTCATGGCTCCAGGACAGGAGTGACCACATTTTCAAAGGATTTCGGCATTGTAGTCTTTTTGCAGATGCATGAAAGTGTTGGAAGATGAGCTGAACTTAATCTTCATACAGCAAAAAGAAAGTCATATTCTGAATTTTTGCAGTTGGATTACCATTCATGTAACAGTATACTGCTGGAAACTTTGTACACATTTTCCTTCCTTAACATACTTGCAGTTTGGAAAGAAAAACACCTACTGTTTCTCTAAAAAAACTTCAAAGAAGTTTCAAAAAAGGATTTTTGGGGAGTCTGTGACAACCTCTAGGTCACCCTACACAGGTGTGAAGCCTGGCAGATGCTCCAAGTCAGGAGCAATCTAGGCCGTTAATCACGCTCTGGCCTAGAGTTTAGAATGCATCAACCAGACTTAAGTGCTTGCCTCCTTATTGGTAAAGAATGCAGCCTAGAGGTTAGAATGCATCAACCAGACTTAAGTGCTTGCCTCCTTATTGGTAAAGAATGCAGCGGTACGAGCCTATAGAACAGATCCTGTTCAAGTAAGGTCGTGCTACATTAGGCCGCAGCTTGCCTTATAAGCTGGTCAAACTTCCTGTGAACTGGCGAGGTGGGACTAATTAGAGCAGGCGTGCTGAGTGCAGCTGCTGCTCGGCCAGCACACGCGGATCATGGCCCATGCAGTAGTTGGTCATGAGAATGATTGGAGCCCAGCCCATGTAGTAACTGATTTTGAACCATTTTTTTAAACGGATTTTGAACCATTTAAATGTCTGAGTATTGCGGAATGGTCTGTACTTCTAATACAATGTTAGTACTGAATTGGAGTAGTTTTTCTCCTTTAGCTTCTCCTAAATAAAGCTCCCCGCGGTGTGCCATTTTACAGGAGTAGCAGATATACTGGTAGAAAGAAGAGAGAGAAATGGGACTGATAAAAACAAAACTGGAGAGAAAAATGGAAAATGGGTGTGCTGTAACTCCGGAACATCAGAGCATTTACTTGTTGAAGTATTTTTATTGCATTTACAATATCTATGCTGAGTCAGTGGCTGTGTTTCCTCCTGCCTTCACTTGCACTGTTGTGTTACAACTTACCTGAAACGCATCGCCTGTATCTGCTTGGTCCAGTTGATACTTGATGCATGAAGTGTGGGTGGCTCAGTTGCTGCAAAATTAGTTGTGCAGTGCAAAACTTCGAATTTTTGTTGTTCATGGTCTTGATCTTTCTCAGAACTTCAGCCAATTAGTTGCCCCTGGGAGACCATTGCTAGAGCTGCACAGCTTTCTCCTGACACCGAGCATAATGTGGGTTGTTAGATCGGAACAGAGTCAGTCTCTTTACCAACAAAAAGAACTGTATAGTATTCATGAAAAGAGTGAAACATTTTATACTGTTACTGCAGCTTTCGATGTCCAGGCATCCATTGCTCTTGCTCATGGTATGTGATTATCCTCTGGATACACCAATATTGTCCCTACATCTTTGGTAGTAGCATAATTTCCAATATTGTCCCTACATCTTTGGTAGTAGCATAATTTTCCCCTCTTAATGCAACCCTGCGTGAATTTCACTGCATCCCTATTTATTTATGATTTGACACATAAACAAAGTTACTGTTTAGTTATAGCTAAAGCTTAAGATGATGTTGAGATTTTGCCAACCAGACTGCTAAATCAATTCATGAAATCTCTTCATCAGTTCTGGAGATTCTTTGAGCTGTCAGTTTCTTACTAGTTCTGATAAATGCGTTAACCTTAAATTCTAGCTATAACTGAATAATATTGTATTACAACAGTAAAGCGTTAATCCGTGCCCATGTTACTGAACTGTTGACCTTTTACTAAACAATTTGGTTAAGCTGATTGATCTAACTCCATTTGTTATGGACCACAAGCATATGCACATGCGGCAGCGGTCTTCTGTTTAATGTCTTGAGTTGGCAGGTTGAAGTTTGGTTACTGTAAGGACTATATATTAGTACCGTACATTCTGTTAGGTACTAACAAGCGGCTATAACTAAGGCCACACCATAATCTTCTTGTATTTAACCTGAATGGCCAGCCAGTGTCTAAACATTGTTCAACACCCTGTGAGTGTGATGCACTGTACTGTCAGTTAATTGTGAGGAGTCGATCTCATGGGATTTTTGGTCTACCAAATAAAGAAGATATGCCCTTCACATACTTGTTGTTTCTTAACGTTACAGCCTATAAACCCTGGTCCTCTGGGCGGCTTATTTAACACTCTGATGTGGATTTGCTCTGCCCGCGTGCTCTTTTAGAGTGTTTCAACTTGCAGCTATGTGTGCGGTACTTTTTTGGTGGCCTGTACATGTCTACTACCCCACATATGAGTACAGGTTTCAACTTTTGCACAGATCGAAAGCTTTAGACAGAGCTTCAGTTCTTTGCCGGATGCCTCCTGTTTCATCCTGATGAGGCACACACATCGCCATCCAAAGCTAGATAATGGGAGTAACTTATCGTGCAAGCTTTGCAGTGTTTACCGACCGATCTTGTTGCTGCGACACAAACATCTTACCTGATGGTAGCTTTTGAAAGAACTCCGGCTAACCTTCCCCTTCCCCAACAGACATTGAGGTGTAACCGTCCTACTCCCTGGCATCGTATATGGGTTGCGTCAATTAATTTGGACCGGAGGGAGTTGCGATTTTCATGGCGAGAAAATGTAGGTGTGTAATGGAGGTTGATGGCAAGTTTCTGGTTAGGGGGTCACTGCCCACTGCCGCTGTGGTCTCAAAGTAACATATGCTTGGCGCTAAAGGGTCTGTGTGGAATCATTAGCACCGGCGCTCATGCTGCTCCGTCTGATGCAAAACGTATGATTTACCTTTATTTCATGTTCCCTAGCTGCTGCTGCACATCATGAGCAAATTCAAACGGCCATGGCTCTGCCCTGTTCGTCCCCAATGGAGGCAAATGAAACATTGCTTTCTCATCATCATCCATTCTGCTGATGCATATGTGTGCTCGAAACATGTGTGCTCTCCTGGCCTTTTCGTCCGGCGTGCTTGGCTCACCGTCCGGCCGGACGTGCCTCCAACGTGACTCCAGGTCAGTACCTAGTTCACCTACCCCTGTTGCTTGCTGGCTCTTCCAAGTGTATGTGTATGTGGTTACGACGTTCATGTTCAGGCACTAGCATCACTGATCTGGCTGAACGCATGGGTATAGCAAAGCAGTACTGCAACCCGGTGCTTGCTGTTGGCATGTCCTTATATCGCACTATGGCTCTTTTCCGAAGATAACAGCAATTTTAATCTCTTCATTCTGTTACTGTAAGCTGTGTGGGACATCTGAATAGCTGAATGACACTTGTCGGTCTGTTTTATGTTAATAAGGAGAATTGTGGTTACATGTCAAATCTTGCCTACGCTCATAAATTCCATGTGTCTCTTAAGATGCTTCTTTTCCAAAGCCTCTTTGGTCAGCATGAGATGGATTATAGTACTATTATTACACGCTATAGCTATGCCAGTGATGAAGACTGAAAAGGCCCCCTCACCGACCGTTGGCAGATCCCTCGTTGGAGCCGCACTAGCAGAGAATTGAGTACACTGAGGCGTACGTGCATACATAGCCTTGTCTGCAAAGGACCACTTGGCATAGCATCATGGTCTAATTTGAACAGCATTAGTAGTAGCGATGGGACGTCCTTAATGAGACTTGGACAATTTGATTCTTCAGTGCTATAGTGTGGTGCTTCATCTAGGATTTATAGTTTAGAGACCTCCGTCATTCAAAATGTGCTTTCCTGGCTGGGAGTCTTCAGAGGTTGCTATTCCGACAACGCCGGGTCTCTTGGAATCGTAGGGTTCAAAATACACACACACAAAAATTATGATATGAATGTATGTATAGCAATAGGTGATCGGAAAACACATAAATTTCGTAGAGACCCAGATGTTCTTTTTTGCGAGAAAAATTGAAAATCATAAAAATCCTAATAAACATACTCAAAGCAAAAATAGTCCATTGTCAAACATGAAATTATGTTGTTGTTATGCTAGTTTTGCTTTCGTGTGTAGGAACTAATGAGGTCTGAATGGAAAAATGAAATTCAAGTGCTTTCCGTTTTTGAAACTAATACGAAATAAATTGTGTGTTCCTTTATCTCTGTTTGTTTGAATGAATGGATGAATAGTCCCACAAAGGAAGAAAAAAAAACATTTCTCATGCTTCCTCGCATGATCAACTAAGCTCATACTCCCTCCCTTTCTTTGTACTCCGCATATAAAATTTGTCTAAAGTCAAACTTCATAAAGTTTGATCAAATTTATATTTTAAAACATCAACATTTACAATACTAAAATTATACAGCATTAAAAATAATTTCATAACGGGTCTAATGATATTGATTTGATATTGTAAATGTTGATATTATTTTAGATAAACATAGTCAAACTTTACTATGTTTGACTTCAAATAAATCTTATATGGGAATTAAAAAAAAAGAAACAGATGGAGTGCACTACAAGATGTTTACCTATTGATGCTTAAATGCAGCAGGTTTGCTATTTTTCTTAGTCACTTGAGAAATTGTTATTCTTAGTCGGCCATGCTGCACATTACCAGACCTACACTTACACATTTTTATTATGCAACTTAAGCTCTAAAATTGAGAAACTGGTCGATTGCACATTTGATACCTAAAGTTCTATATAATTTTCAAACACAACTCAGATAATCGTTAGACTATAAATATTCAAGATCATCGATTTAGGACTAACCATTTCTTGACCAACTACAAAATAGGCGCTCGTTTGCTAGGAATAGTATGGCCGACCATCGAATTTCAATTACTATTTTCAAAAAAGGAGGATAAAATCCCTGGCCTCTGGATCACTATGATACACATCCATTTTTGTATGAATTTCATGGAAGGCAACGGTGCCGAAATCATCAAGAAGAGGAGTACAAAGCATAGACAACAAAACACCATTGAAGATATGAATAAACACCTAGCACAATATTGACTTCTTTCACAACAACACCTCGAAGAAGGGATAAACGTCCTCGCACAACTGTTATCATGCCCGAATGAAGACGAACAGGACAAGGATTTTCATCTTGGTTACCATGGCCAACCACTCAAAGATAGCACATCGGCAAGGAGACAATACCGACGCAAGTTTGTCGTTGCTGAGTATGATGATTTAAGGTCAAAACAAGATTTTTCATCTCGAACATGAAGTGATATTACAATCACCATCTTGATGATGTTTTTCTTTTTGAAAGTCACCCCAACCAGTACTCCAAGCCAGGGCAGAGTGGTGTTAGCACCGGTGGGATGATCAACACAGTCATCGGGAGGGGGGGGGGGGGAGGATGTGACAGAGCAAAAAAGGCCGCTGCCACTACACATCTGCGTGAAAACAGACATATCGCACCCACCACGTCTCTAACGTTATTGCCCGAGTATACTCCATGTGAGCAGAAGCATATTTCTTTTGAACATATGTGAACAGAAGCATATGCCGCCCTGCAAGATGCCCACGAGGATTTCTACTCCCCGTTTTTCAAATGTAACCCAGAACTTTTTTGATTCAAATGAATTTTAGAGGACTTAATTTATGTTCTTAGGATTTTTCTATCAGATTGTTCGATCGATAGGATTATTGTTCTTAGGAAATTTCCTAAGAATTGTTTTACACTCCATTTTAGAGAAAAAAACCATCAACTCAAATCTCATCATACAATTTCTTTGTTTAGTTGTCATACACTCTTTAATCCAAATTTCCATAGTTTTTTTCGCGGGAAAACTTCGAGTCTGGTTATCTTCAACCATGACAGTTCAACAAACCAGAAATAATGAAAATAATATCGAGATCCATGGACCACGTAGCTACGATTACAAGCACTAAAGCGAGCCGAAGGTGCACCATCGTCATTGCCCCTCCCTCGCCGGAGCCAGACAAAACTTATTGTAGTAGACAATCAGGAAGTCGCCGTGCTAAGGCCCCATAGGACCAGCACACCGGAACAACAACCGTCGTCGACGAGGACTAGCATAGATTGTAAGGATCCAACCTGAAGACACATGAACGTAGACGAACGACAAGCAAATTCATCAAAGACAGATCCGCCGGAGACACAACTCCACACGCCCATCGACAATACTAGACGCACCACCGGGATGGGGGCTAGGCGGGAGGACCTTACTTTATCCTAAGGGAGCCGCTGTCATCTCATCTACCGGAGCAGGATACAAACCCAAACAAGAAAACACAAAGAAATATAAAAAACGGATCCCTCACGCCGGCAAGGGCCGAGATCCACCGCGCCACCATGGCCCTAAGGCCACCAGAGACAAGGCGGACCGAGGCAACACCGAGGGAGGCAGAGGAACCCTAACTTTTTTTTCCTGTGGAGGAGGCAGCTAAATTCCCATATAGTGTTCTAATTACTTCAAATTTAATAGGACACGTCAATAAAATCCTATGTTTTGAAAAACTTGTGAATCAAAAAGACATTTTGAAACATAAATAGTATCTCTAAATGGAGAACGAGTCTCGTGCCAAAAGAAAAAGAGAGCCATTCACGAGTGCAAGTACGATGTACTACAAGGTCGTAGGTGGGGCGTTTGTTCATGTTTTTCCTTCTACCGCCCTGTGTACCACCACCACACCGGTCGCTGACTTGCGCCGTATACCGTATCTATACAGCTGTTAGGCGGTGGCACACACTCCGTAGCAGCAGCCAGCAGGTGTCGCCCGACGCGGAGGAGCGCCGAACGCAGCCACTGGCCGTGCCGTGGGCCGTTCTTCGTAGCATACGCCAAACTCTCGGATACGCCGTGGTGACCGGAGCCGGTCGGTGTCCACCGACAGCTTCTCCCCGTCGCGCCACCAGGGTCCGGTCACCGCCCTTTAACAAATCGGAAGCCGGAAAAGGCTTTCCTTTCTCACGTCTGCTTGGTTTCTTCTTTTGTGCGAGTGTGGAGAATATGTTCGTAATCAATCGGGACGGCTGACTTGCTCTTTACATGGGCGCCACGCATTATAATATGCACATGCACTGGAGCACGGACAAGTAGGGTAACATGGAACATGGAGAAACGCCGCGTTGCCGAGCGTTGCCGAGCGCGGCGAAACCACCCGGCAGGACCGTGTGTCCCATGTACCGTCGGCTTGCTCTGCTCCCACGGCCACGGGGCAATGGCGCCGTGGATGGCCTGGAGGTAGAAGAGGACCACCTTTGACATCCAACTGTTTAGAGCCTGGAGAGGAAATTCATGGTTAACCCCATGTATATTTCGCATGTACCCCTACTCTACGTAGCTTTTGCACGGAGTAAAATGTACTTGGCGGGCGACGGCAACGCACGTCGCAATGATCGGCGTTGTCAAACGCCGTACCTGGCCGTTAACGCGTACAAACGTGTCGTGTTCCATGAGGCGATGACTAAACATGACCATCATGTATAGGTCTACTTTGGGAAATGGGATGGTAAGTAGGTGAATCTGCCGAGCACGTTATGGGAGAGAATGTCTTTCCGCCGGTGTATATATATAATAATATAGACATGCGTATTGCTTGAAAAGAGTATAGTACTGCTCTAGTTGGCTAGACCCGTGTACTCTGGACGCATACACATATTTGGTGCAGAATAAAGGGCCAGCGAACGCATAAAAGAGAGTGATGATCATTAAAGGAGAAGAGAAGCTAGGACCCACCTCAGTTCACAAATATCCTTGTTTCTTTAGGGCATCTCCAGCGCTGACCCGTAAATGAACATCGCAAATGTCTGTTTTTATATTTTGACGTGGTATGTGGACATAATGTGGAAGGGTAAACGTTTGTGGCCGGCGGACCGGCCGAAACTTCAGCCGGTCGCGCGCGGCGGGTACAAGGTGTGGGCCTCGTGCGACAGCTGGCCCACCTGCTCGCCCGACCCCTCCCGATCCCCTTCTCTCGCTCATCGCTCATCTTCTTCCTCTCGACCCCCTCCCTCTCTCAGCCGCTCCTCGTCTTCCCGCCTCGTTCAGATCCCGCTGTCGGCTAGCCCCAATCCCATGTGAGTCTCCGTCTCCAACATGTGCGCCCATAAACACTTCTTCCACTGCTCCGGCTTGCAGATTCCTTCCGCCCCGGCGAGCTGGACTTGGGAAGCTTCCATGGACATGCCATCCATGAGCTGCAGCACACAGTTTTCATCTGTTGGAACCGTCCCATCGGAGATGCTACAACCATCGCAGTCGATCTCCTCCCCACCGCTGCACCATGTCCTCCCAAAACAAACTCGAAGCATTTTTTTTCTTGCTCCTCCATTGACGCTGCAATCGACTACCAAAAAGCTACAACCCTTTGATCGAAAGCTTCAACTGCGGCATATAAAGTTTCAACCGGACACCATGCAATCAAAAAGCTACATTCATTCATATGAAAGCTGCAACCGTAGTTTGAAAAAGCTTCAACCTGCTTCTGTAGACAGCTTCGACCAGCTGAAAGCTTCGACCCCCGCAGAAAAGATGCAACCCCCCGTTGAAGGTGCTCGAACCGTTGTGCAGAAAAGTTGCAACCCCCCAAGTCAACGGCGGCGATGGGAAGCAAATTAATCAGGCAACCGACGACAAGAACTTTGCTGGAAACGGCCAAGGTTTTTGCTACAACCGTCGCCAAATTTTGCTACTACCAACGACATAATTTGCTACATCTATCACTGCGGAGCTCCGACGTACTACGGCGGTGGCTTTTTTTGTTGCAACCGTCCTCGGATTTTGCTACTAACGGCGTGGGATTTTGCTACATCCATCCATGGCGGAGTCGCGAGCAGCAACGGCGGCGAAGACGAAGAATTGCTACAACCATTTATTCTTTTTTGCTACGACCGGCACCGGAGTTGCCATGGCCAATAAGCGCGGCCGCCAAAGGATGTGACACCGAGCACGAGGCCTAGAACGAGCACGGGCGGCCAAGGATACGGCGGCGAGCGCGGGTTGCCGGCGAGCACGAGGACGAGGACGAACACGGGTGGCGCGAGTGGGGACCGGCGACGAGGACCGCCGGCGAGGATGGGGACCGCGACGAAGCGCGCGCGCCATGGCGAAGGGTGACGAAGCGCGTGGCGCCATGGTGGGCGACGAGCTCCACAGCGCTGTGGCGACGAGCACGGAGGTGCCAAGGCGGCAAGCGCGGGCGTCGTGGTCGCGCATCCATGGCGGCCTTGACTGGCTCGCTCCTTTCTCTGTGTGCTGGAGACGGGGATAAGGTAAGGAAAAAAAAGAATATGAGCTGTAATCTGACGGTCTAGTGCAGCCAGATCGGGCGGCTGGGGGCAGACCAGCCGAAACTTTCGGCCGGCGCACCGGCGTCCAGTGCTGCCCATGTGGAAGGGGGTTATTCAAAGTTATTCACAAATTAATCCGGTTGGGAGAAGAGAGAGCAGAGTGGACCATGCATGTGGTAGCATATTGTGGTGTGGTGTGCGGGTAGTAGGAGAGAGAGGAGATGCTGATACATCCATCTTGCATCATGATTTCCTACTGTTATTTATCTTATTTTGAAGTTATATTTCATATTATGATGCAATTTAATGTCTTTTATCTATTAAAGTGCAAGATACATCAAAGGAGAGGGATTGCCGGCAGCTGGAATTCTGACCTGGAAAAACTACAGCAAAGATAGCAATTCTCCTGAGTTCAAAATGAAGTAAACTTTTACGTAGATTTATTTTGGAATATATAAAAATTATCAGAAGAGCGAAGTAACGTGGAAGCCCAACAGGGGCCCCACAAGCCCAGGGGCGCGGCTTGTTGGGAAACGTTGCATGAAAACAAAAACAAAAAATCCTACACCCACGCAAGATCTATCAAGGAGATGCATAGCAACGAGAGGGGAGAGTGTGTCTACGTACCCTCATAGACCGTAAGTGGAAGCATTTCACAACGCGGTTGATGTAGTCAAACTTTCTTCGCGATCCAACCGATCGAGTACCGAAAGCACGACACCTCCGCGTTCAGCTCGGTGACGTCTGCGCCTTCTTGATCGAGCAAGACGGCGAGGTAGTGGATGAGTTCCGACAACACGACGGCGTGGTGACGGTGACGGTGAAGTTATCTCCGCACGGCTTCGCCTAAGCACTACGAAAATATAACCGAGGGTGTAAACGGTGGAGGGGGCGCCACACACGGCTAAGCAATTGTCTGTTATGTGCTAGGCGCCCCCCTCCAACATATATATAGGTGGGAGGGAGGGAGGAGGAGCCAAGGGGGGCGCCCAAGTACAGGGAATCCTACTTGGGCTCTCTCCCAAGCCGCTCCCCTCCCCCTTTCCTCATTTGGAGCGCGGGAGGAAGGAAGGAGGAGGTGGCGCCCCCTTTCCTTTCTCTCCTAAGGAGGGAAATGCAGGAGGGGCCACCCCTCCCCCTTTCCTTCCCCTAGGGCCGGCCAGCCAAGAGAGTGGCGCACCAGCCCCCTAGTGGGCCAGTATGTCCTCTCTTTTGGCCTTTTTGGCCCATAAGGTCCATAACTTGCCGGGGGGTGTCCGGAACACCTTCCAGTGACCCGGTTACTTCCCGGTACATCCCAAAATACTTCCGGCGTCCAAATACCATAGTCCTATATATCAATCTTTACCTCTCGACCATTTTGAGACTCCTCGTCATGTCCATGATCTCATCCGGGACTCTGAACAACATTTGGTCACCAAATCATATAACTCATATAACACTATGTCGTCATTTGTCAACGAACGTTAAGCGTGCGGACCTTATGGGTTCGAGAAATATGTAGACATGACCGAGACACCTCTCCGGTCAATAACCAACAGCGGAACCTGGATGCCCATATTATCTCATACATATTCTACGAAGATCTTTACCGGTCAAACCATTATGACAACATATGTAATTCCCTTTGTCCATTGTTATGTTACTTGCCCGAGATTCGATCGTCGGTATCTCTATACCTAGTTCAATCTCGTTACTGGCAAGTCTCCTTACTCATTCCATAATACATCACCTCGTAACTAACTCCTTAGTCATTTGCTTTCAAGATTATGTTGTGTATTACCGAGAGGGCCCAGAGATACCTCTCCGATACTCGGAGTGACAAATCCTAATCTCGATCTATGCCAACTCAACAAACACCTTCAGAGATACCTGTAGAGCATTTTTATAATCACCCAGTTATGTTGTGACGTTTGATAGCAAACAAGGCATTCCTCCGGTATCCGGGAGTTGCATAATCTCATAGTCGAAGGAATATGTATTTGACATGAAGAAAGCAATAGCAATAAACTGAACGATCAAAATGCTAAGCTAACGGATGGGTCTTGTCCATCACATCATTCTCCTAATGATGTGATCCCATTATCAAATGACAACATATGTGCATGGTTAGGAAACCTTAACCATCTTTGATCAACGAGCTAGTCTAGTAGAGGCTTACTAGGGACACGGTATTTGTTTATGTATTCACACATGTATTTAAGTTTCCGATCAATACAATTCTAGCGTGAATAATAAACTTTTATCATGAATAAGGAAATATAAAATAACAACTTTGTTATTGCCTCTAGGACATATTTCCTTCACGGCTACCCTCCAAACCACTCCACCTAGGCTTGTGGGGCCCATAGAGCTCATCTCCCAGCGTCCTTTGGTCATATACTCCCATTTACCATAGAAAAAAAATCAAGAGAAGACTTCCTGGATCTGCCGTCGTCTCGAGGCGGAAACAAAGATGGAGCACTTTTACTCTCCGGCGGAGCGATTCTGCTAGGAAAACTTCCTTCCGGGAGGAAAAAATCGAAGCCATTGTCATCACGAACGCTTCTCTCATCATCATCACCATCTTCATCACCTTCATGTCAGCTAAAAACCCTAGTTCATCTCTTGTGTTCAATCTTTGCATCAATCCACATATTGGTACCTGGGTTGCTACTAGTGTTGATTGCATCTTAGGCTTAGTTTGGCGGTATATTTTGGGAAAACCAAAGTATTCTAAAACAACAGTATTCTAATGGGTGAGCAACAAATACTTTGGTTTCTAAAAAACATAGTTTTTCTCAGTTTTGTCAAGTCCACCGTAGTGTTTGGCTAAAATTGTTGTGCTGCAGCTTTTTTACTGATAACTTTACTACATGGCCAAATCAATCAGCAGTGCCAACTCAACTACACCTAGCAACACGACCGGATTAATCAGCATGTGCTAACGGATGTCGGCTGCATGCAGCCCTGCCATGCATGAGGTCAGCCTCCTGTGTATGAGTGTGTGCTTCGATGACCAACAACCTACTCCACATGCTAGCTTGGTTCGAGACGTGCAACACTACCAAAAGCCCAGAATCCAGAAAATAATCGGTAACCAGCGAATTGTTTAAAATATACGCAACAGATAGAGGAGTCGGAGGCAGCAATCAGATTTTCTAATCTGGACATCAACGGGCTAAGTGTTCTCCCCAACGATTTCTCTTGGCTCGGTTTAAAAAAAGTGGTCATGACCTCTTTTTAAAATACTATAGAAAAACTACAGTATTAGAGATACCACAGTATCTTAAACCATTCTAATTTTTTAAGCCAAACACCTCAAAGTATTTAATACCAAAGTTTTTTTAGAAACCACAGTATTCCCAAAAAAACTTTAAAAATACATCACTCCCAAACGCACCCTTACAGTTGATGCTAGTTAGTTTACTCAGTGGAAGATCATTATGTTTAGATTGTTAATTGCATATTTATACCCACTGAACATGTTCAGTATGTTGAGTTGTGAGTAGTTCTATTTGTTCTTGAGGACATGGAAAAAGTATTGTTATTAGTAATCATGTGAAGTTGACCACCGTTCAATGTTTTGATATTATGATGTGTTTTTCTTCCTCTAGTGGTGTTATGTGAACATCGACTATATGACGCTTCACCATCCTTGGGTCTAGGGGAAGGCATCGTGGAATTAGTTTGTGGATGATGGGTTGCGGGAGTAATATAAATTTAAACCCCAGTTTATGAATTATTCCGTGGGGGCTATTTTTTTAAGAAATCATCGGGGGAGCAGTCCCTCCACCTGAATATATTACTCAAAGCTCCCATTATGCCAAGATAGTGATCCAATTTATTGGAAAATCGGATCGAAAACCTGAACAAGTTGACCCCGTTTATAAGGGAAACCAAGCCGAAAACCATACAAGTAACAAGGTTACAGAAGGATGAGAAGAACAGGATGCCAAGATAAGGCAGGACCTAGCTAGCAGGTGGACCAACACCACGAAAAAGACAAGTAGATGTGGGGTGTCGTCTAAGGATCACAATACCAAGACTTTGCGAGCAACCTAACGCACCGCACCAGCGTGAGTACCGAACCCACGACGCTACACAGGAGCAACCACAACCAACGTGTGCCAAGAACGAACCTTGACTGGGAGCTTCGCCAATGAAATTCGGAACAATTAGCAAGTTGGGAGGCTTCTTGCGCCGTCACTGAGCAAAGTTGAACGTGACAACACCAAAAGCACGAAGCTCGCCACAACACAATAGTATCCATGGGAGGGTCTTGAGCCTGCACAACAATAGGGATGACACAAAGGCACCGCCGCCGAACCCCTACACAACACACCGCCAACAACAGACAGACATGGCCGAGATGGTCATTCCACAGCACGGAGCGGTGTTGTTGCCAGACCCCAACACACACCACCGTTGACCCCAAGCCAGTCGCACCACCACCACCAACATCCCTACCACTAGCAGTTACCCAATGAAACAGCCTGGCCAACTTCTCGACGATGCCTTCAAGAAGGGGTGCGACACACGGTTGCATCGCTGTCGGTGCCAAAACCGGCGGATCTCGGGTAGGGGGTCCCGAACTGTGTGTCTAGGCGGATGGTAACAGGAGACAAGGGACACGATGTTTTTACCCAGGTTCGGGCCCTCTCGATGGAGGTAAAACCCTACTCCTGCTTGATTAATATTGATGATATGGGTAGTACAAGAGTTGATCTACCACGAGATCGGAGAGGCTAAACCCTAGAAGCTAGCCTATGGTATGGTTGTCCTGATACTGTCCTACGGACTAAACCCTCCGGTTTATATAGACACCGGAGGGGCTAGGGTTACACAGAGTCGGTTACAAGGAAGGAGATCTACATATCCCGTATTGCCAAGCTTGCCTTCCACGCCAAGGAGAGTCCCATCCGGACACGGGACGAAGTCTTCAATCTTGTATATTCATAGTCCAACAGTCCGCCAAAGGTTATAGTCCGCTGTCCGGATACCCCTAATCCAGACTCCTCAAGAGCCCTGAACCAGGCTTCAATGACGATGAGTCCGACGCGCAGATTGTCTTCGGCATTGCAAGGCGGGTTCCTCCCCCGAATACTTCATAGAAGATGCTTGAACACGAGGATCGTGTCCGGCTCTGCAAAACAAGTTCCACATACCACCGTAGAGAGAGTAATATTTTCACAAATCTAATCTGCTGACGTATTCTGTAGCGTGACATCACACCACAGCCAAGCCTAAATCGTTTTTTTACTGTCACACCTCATCGCGTTTTGCGAGGCGGTTTCCTTGGCACGTCTTGTCGAAGCAGAGATCGTGTCCCCTTATTACGGGACGTGGGTAACCCAATCGTTCCCGCTGGTATGTCTCCTCAATCGAAGGCAAGTCCCAAACGGTCACGTGGAGGGCTCTCGGTATTCCACCTCTTTATAAGGAGACCAAGGCCTTACTTTTTCTTTTGACCTCAATCGAATCCGCCTCCCACCTCGAGTTCCAACACCCGAAGCTTTAGATTCAGGCGCTTCAGACCTTCGATCATGTCCGGATCCAATCTCCAAGGCCGATGGATGCCTTCCTCCGTCATAGAGGAAGACATAATAAAGCTAAGGGAGGCTAGGTACTTGACCAGCAAAATCCCGCATAGGCTTCCTGCTCCAGGGCAGGTTATTCCCACTCCCAAGCCCGGTGAGAACGTCCTGTTTGTTTCTCACTTCCTCCGAGGGCTAGGCTTAACGCCGGATCCCTTCATGAGGGGGCTCATGTTCTATTATGGGATGGACTTCCACGACTTAGCTCCGGAGTCTATCCTCCACATCTCATCGTTCATAGTCGTGTGCGAAGCTTTTCTCCGCATTACCCCTTACTTCGGATTATGGCTCAAGGCCTTCAAAGTGGAGCCGAAGACGGTCGAGGGACGGCAAGCAGAGTGCGGAGGCACCGTAATAAGCAAGAATGCTGACGCCCCATGGCCCGAGGGCTCTTTCCCAGAGGAGTCCAGCTTATGGCAACAAGAGTGGTTTTATATCACAGCTCCCCGGGGTACAAAGTGGGTGGCTCCGCCTGTTTTTCGCTCTGGCCCCCCGCCACGACTAACGTCATGGGTCAGCAAGGGATTAGACTGGGGGCCGGCAAAGGACGTCCTCATATTGCAGAGCCGCATTCGAGACCTCTTGGAGAGAGATGTCAGTCTGGTTGTGGTGATGCAGGTTATGTTAATTCGCTGAGTTCTGCCCTGCAAACGTCGTCCCCTCCGCCTGTGGGAGTTTAACCCGGAGGGACCGCGAGCTCTCCAACTTTTCCTTGGCATGACGCCTGTGGAGATGTACAAACTGTTCTTCGGACCACAAGCAATGTGTCCGGATTCCACTGAGGATGCAGGTCTGAGCTGCAATCGTCCGGATACCCAAGTAAGTGGCCCCGCATCCGAACACCCCATCTGTTTATTTATCGCAACATTGCCCTTAAAAAAGCCGCTCTTTAACCAGGAATGGATAACGAAGGAAAGTTGATCAGGTGTCCGGCCCCCCTCCCTGAGACCTCGCCAGACCCTGTGCTAACCAGGATGCTGGAGATCGCGCCTTATCCAGCGCCTTCGGGAGAAGATAAAGGGGGAAACAAGGAAACTACCGCCTTCGAGGAGGAGCTTAACCGAAAGGGAGGAATCGAAACTTCCTCTCCTCAGGGAAAGAAGAGGACCGCCTCTGAGGACCCGGAGACAATGGTCTCAAAACGGGGAAAGAAATCTTCGCCGGAGGATCCTGCACCGGGGGATACCCCGGTCGTACCATGCCCTCAAGGGGATCAGCCCTCTACCGAGCCGTAAGTGAAAGGGTACTTAATAATGAGGAAGAACCTCGCTTTACCTTTGAGAAAAATAACCGAAGCCTTTATCTTTGTAGTTCGGATCTTAGTCCTTCCCAGCAGAGCTCGTCTTCGGGGGGTCTTTTTCCAGAGATGATGGAGAGCGGAACGCCTCCCCCAGCCATACTTCCTATGGGGCGGGCGACCCCGAAGTGTCGTCGCGGCAGGTTTCTCCTGATCCGGCGAGGCCAGAAGGTAGTCATATGGCCACCCGAAGCCCTCAGAATCCGGCTTTTGAAAAGAGCAGTCAAAGGAGTCCAGCACCGCCTGGTGTGCGGTCAGACGTGCTGAGGGATCTGCTAGGGCGAGCAGTTATATCAGAGGAGCACCGCACGTTAATGGGTACGGTAGTTGAAAGGATTTCGTCCGCAGAAAGCGGGTTGCATGAAGCTGTCATGAGTCTACTGACGGGTTTTGAGGTACACGAAGTGATGCACCTTTTTGACAGTACCGCATATGTTTAAGATGCGCCCTGTATAGATAGTAGCCCCTGAGACTCTGGGTGCTGTCGTAAACAACATCATGCAGAGGATCATAGTCCCAGGTATAATTTTGCCGCCTTCATATGCAGGTGGCGAAGTGTCCGGTGGCCAGCCGGACTGCTGAATTTGCCGAGTTAAAGCGGCAACTTGACGTGGCAGATGCCGACATTGTGCTTGTCAACAAGTGGCTTGACGAGGCATAAGGTATGTGATTTCTCCGGAGACACATGGTAAGAGGAGCATGATGCCAGTATCTATAACATGTGTGTTTAATGCATATGGAGCTGCGGCCGTGGAGAACCTGCGGGCAGAACTTGCCCGAGCCAAGGAACAAGCCAGAAAAAGCGATGCGGCTGCCCTAAAGGCAATCGAGGAGCTGAAAGCCGAACAGGCTGCTCACTGCCAAAGCAAGGAGGAAATGGCCAAGATGGCTGTGGAATTGAAGAACGCAGCTGACCGTTATAAGCTTCTTGAAAAGGAATATCAAGCGAAGAGGACATACCTGGAGAAGGCCACGATGGCGGCGAAGGATATCCGCTCTGCGATGAGAGCAAAGAAGGAGGAGCTGCGTCAAGCCGGAGACATCGCGGCTGGGAAGCCCTTTATGCTGCGGATGAAGTTCGGAGATCCTAAATATGCTCCTTTGGACCGGTTGTGGAGCTCTGCAGACACATATCTGGATTTAGCGACGAGTGCTGCTGATGCGGCCGAACACTTCCGTGATCAAAAGGATCGCGAAGTGGAAAAGTTGTTCTTGTCACAATTTAATGATCCAGAGCGTCCGCTTCCATTGACTGATCGGCTGGCCGAATGGGCCGAGCTAAATAGATTGTCTGGACTTGCCATGAAGTATGTCATGGATCATCTGTGGCCGGAAAGGCCAAAGCTGAAGAGTTACTTTAGTTTGGTGCAGCAGTTCCTTGGTGCAGTACCGCATATCAACGCGATGAAGAGGTCGGCGTGCGTAGAGGGTGTGCGGATGGCCCTTGCCCGTGTGAAGACATACTGGGCAGAGATGGAGGCCACCGCCATTGCGTCCCACGACTCGGACCGAAGCCGAGTGCCTGCCGAGTACTACTTCCAAGAAGTTCTTGAGGGTGCTCGTTCAATAGAGGCGCAGTGCTCTAAGAATATTATGTTCGAATGACATGTATTCTTATTGAAAATAATGTTTGCTTAAATGTAAAGGCTTTTTTATACTTGTGCCTTCAAGAATTATAATACCTCCTGTTCGGTCGTCTGTGTATATATGTATATAACCTGAAAGATGGCAGTCGTCGGCTTCAGCCCCCACGCATATAATGCGGGGTGTTTGCAGAAGACGCACGTTCACACTTGATCCAACGTCTTGGTCCATTAAGGAGGTGATAGCGTAGCGAACTAGGCAATCGGACTATAATGCTTTATCACTTTCACTTAGCCATAGGAGTTTGAAAGTGGGGCTACTATATAGCCCCTGGTGGCTCCGCGCTCACCCGGATTCGGGGCGCGTGTGTGCCTGGCCGGGAAACGGCCCTTCGTTAAAGTGGAGGAATCTCGAAGATTCCGCTGGGTCATCGAGTGGTTGACCAGTCTCGCGCTATATCATGACAGTCAGTTTTCGGCTTTCTCTACTGAGGTGCTCGCCTGGCTGAACCGGGGCATAATCGCAGTAGTTCTCCTGGTGCTGCCTTAGCCGATATTGCGGAACGTAAGGCAGCAAAACACAGGAGCCGGGCAAACCCAACATTTGACCAAATACATGATTCGGAGCTGATGCATATAGGGCCAAACTCGCGACGCCGAACACTCCCTAGGGTATTCGGTCTTTATTGATATAAAACGGGCTGAACGGCGCCCTTTCAAATAAGCCCCTGGTGTCCGGGTACGTGCAATACTCTGACATGGCCACATGCCAAGACGCCAGCCTCCCTCGCGGTTATTCTGAGAATCCGGGGGATGTGTATCAACAAGAGACAGTAAAAAAGGTTTACGCAGGGTCTTAATCTAAAAAGAATCCTTGGAACGGGTCCCTGCTGCACGTCTGCGCCTGTGTCTCCGTTGTGCCATATCCTTGACGGGTGTAGCACGATGTTCATCTGTAAAAGAGAGGAACTTGGTTGAAAAAGTAGTCGTGCGAAATGTATGTTATAGTGAGTAAATAAAGTATGATTCAAGGTGGGAAGAATTGAGTTTATTGCTGCTTGTTTACATGCGCGGAGCCCCTTGTATAGGGGTGTATAACCATCAAACCTTTAATAATTATATAGTTACGCCGGACTCGTCCAGCCGTGTCCGTGGTCTTAACGACCTATTAGGCGCTCTGGTTGGTGAGGCAGTTTAGTGTGTGGCTGTCGAGGCAGCCGCACAGTCTTCCGCGCGCAAGGAGCGCTCAATGTTTCCCTTTACTGAAACGATGCCTTGTGGACCGGGCATTTTAAGCGTGAGAGACGCATAGTGCGTTATTGCGTTAAAGCGAGCGAAAGCGTCGCGTCCCAGTAGTGCTTGATAGCCACTTTTAAACGGGGCGATGTGGAAGGTTAGCTTTTTGCTACGGAAGTTATCGGGAGAGCCGAATATGACTTCTAGTAGGAGGGAGCCCGAACAACGAGCCCCTCGGCCTGGTGTTACTCCTTTAAAGGAAATATTGCTATGGCTAATTTTTGTTGGGTCTACCCCCATTTTGCGGACCGTGTCCTGATATATCAGGTTCAAACTACTGCCGCCATCCATCAGGACTCGTGTGAAGTAGTATCCGTCAATTATCGGGTCTAACACCAGGGCAGCCCACCCTGCGTGTCGGATACTTGCGGAGTAATCCCGATTGTCGAAGGTGATCGGTTTGGATGACCAGTGGCGGGACTCCGTTGTGATAGGCTCTAGGGCACATATCTCTATGGGCGCCACTTTGCTTCTCCCCTTTGTCACGTGTAGCACGTTTACTGTTTTTACTTCTGATGGGAATTTCTTCTGTTCCCAAGTGCTTTGCTTGCGGGGTTCGTCGTCGTTTTCACTTGGTGTATCCAGCCCCTTGTGTTCGGCGTTGAGTTTGCCGGATTGTTTGAATAACCAACATTCTCTACGGGTGTGATTTGCAGGTTTATCAGGGGTGCTGTGGATTTGACATATCTTGTCCAAAATTTTGTTAAGACTAGACAGTTCGTCTCTGTTGTCTACGAGAGGCAGCTTTAGCTGACCCCGCTGAGAGCTTTTAAATCCGGCGTTAACTGCCGTGCTCTTCGGGCTGTTTTCCTTATTCCGGCGCTGGTCTTTGCTGCGTCGTGGCTTCCCATTTCCATCCCTGACTTCGGATGTACTTGGGTCGCTGGTGCTGCATCTTGCGAGCCAGCTGTCCTCGCCCGCGCAAAAGAGGGTCATGAGGCTTGTTAATGCGGCCATTGTTCTTGGCTTTTCCTGGCCGAGGTGCCTGGCGAGCCATTCGTCTCGAACGCTGTGTTTAAAAGCTGCTAAGGCTTCGGCGTCCGGACAGTCGACTATTTGGTTATTTTTAGTAAGAAACCTGTTCCAGAGTTTTCAGGCTGACTCTCCGGGCTGTTGAGTTATATGACTTAAATCGTCTGCATCCGGTGGTCGGACATAGGTCCCTTGAAAATTTTCCTGAAAGGCGTCCTCGAGCTCTTCCCAACTTCCAATAGTGTTTTCGGGGAGGCTTTTGAGCCAATGCCTGGCTGGCCCTTTGAGCTTGAGGGGTAGGTACTTGATGGCGTGGAGATCGTCTCCTCGAGCCATGTGGATGAGGATGTAGTCCTCAATCCAGACCCCAGGGTCTATCGTTCCGTCGTATGCCTCTACGTTTACGGGTTTGAATCCCTCTGGAAATTCATGGTCCAGCACCTCATCGGTGAAACATAGGAGGTGAGCGGCACCCCTGTATTTGGGTGTACTGTGGTGTTCGGAATTTTGTTGCATTGTATTGCGTGTTTGAGCGCGCTTTCTTGGCCCATAGATAGATCTGACTGGGCCGTCCTTTTGATGCGAGTCCTCGTGTGGATCGCGTGTTGGCTTGTGTGCGGCGTCGTTTGCCGCCCTATGTGGGCCATGAGGTCGTGTATCCGACCGGATGGCTGTTTTGTTTTTTGACTGGGGGGCTCTAAGGCCTCCTCATCAAATTCAGGCAGTAGCTTTCGCTTCGGGTAGCTCTTTGTGTGGCGACTGCCGCCGTATTTGTCTGCGGTGTTGAGCACTTTACTCCATCTGATTCTAAGTGCATCTTCCGCAGTCTTGAGCTTCCACTTCTGCTTTTTCAGGCTACGCACGGTGGTGACGAGCCTTTTATGGAGGTTCTTCTGCTCCAGGCACTTATTCGGCGTGAGGTCGTCCGGACTATTATCTTCGCCGGGGATGGGTTGTTCGGATTGATTATCCGTGTTGCCCTGGTCGGACGGTTGTTCAATGCCATGTTCGTCGTCCGCCGGCTCACCCTGCTCTATCGCTGGGTCTGTATGACCGTTGTTTCTGTCGAGGCGGGGTTTGGAGCGGCGCTTACGCTGCCGCTTTGTCTGCTTTTTCGAGGGAACGATCCTTCGCTGCGTCCCTCCGTTCCTCGTCGTCTCTTCCTTTAGGTGTGTCCACCATGTATACATCGTGGGATGAGGTGGTTGTCCAGTGCTCTGCAGGCGCCGGTTCCTGTTCGTCTCCTGCATCGTCGTCCATACCGTCGATGTTTTCGGAGTCGAAGTCGAGCATGTCGGTCAAGTCATCGACAGTGGCTATGAAGTGGGTGGTGGGTGGGCGTCGAATTTCTTCGTCGTCCGCATCCCAATCTTGCCGGTCATAATCCGGCCAGGACTCTCCTGACAAAGAGAGAGATCTTAGTGAATTCAGTATGTCGCCGAACGGCGAGTGCTGAAATATATCCGCGGCGGTAAACTCCATGATCGGTGCCCAATCGGATTCGATTGGCAGGGGCGCGGGCAGCTCGGAGTCCGGAGGGGAGTCCGGCAATTTGGAGTCACGGGCCTCGTGAAGGGTATCCGGCTCGATCGCCGTTGAGGCTGCGACCTCCATGGCGGGGCCCAACCAGCCGTCCATGGATGGCGCGATTGGCTCCGAATTGAAGGTCGGAGCGGTTGCAGGTGCGACTTCCTGAACATTGTCCGGCGGCAGAGCTAAATCATGCCCATCGTGACAGTGCGGCGCACTCGGCAAGGGCTCGAATCCGTTGAAGATCAAGTCTCCGCGGATATCGGCCGTGTAGTTTAAGCTTCCAAACCTGACCTGGTGGCTAGGGGCGTAGCTTTCAATCTTCTCCAGATGGCCAAGCGAATTGGCCCTCAGTGCAAAGCCGCCGAATACAAAAATCTGTCCGGGGAGAAAAGTCTCTCCCTGGACTGCATCGCTAACGATGATCTAAGGAGCCATCAAGCCTGACGGTGACGACACAGAGGAACTCTCAATGAAAGCACCAATGTCGGTGTCAAAACCGGCGGATCTTGGGTAGGGGGTCCCGAACTGTGCATCTAGGCGGATGGTAACAGGAGACAAGGGACACGATGTTTTTACCCAGGTTCGGGCCCTCTCGATGGAGGTAAAACCCTACTCCTGCTTGATTAATATTGATGATATGGGTAGTACAAGAGTTGATCTACCACGATATCGGAGAGGCTAAACCCTAGAAGCTAGCCTATGGTATGATTGTCCCGATTCTGTCCTACGGACTAAACCCTCCGGTTTATATAGACATCGGAGGGGGCTAGGGTTACACAGAGTCGGTTACAAGGAAGGAGATCTACATATCTGTATTGCCAAGCTTGCCTTCCACGCCAAGGAGAGTCCCATCCGGACACGGGACGAAGTCTTCAATCTTGTATCTTCATAGTCCAACAGTCCGGCCAAAGGTTATTGTCCGGCTGTCCGGATACCCCCTAATCCAGGACTCCCTTAATCGCCGTCATCGGTTCCAGGTAAACCCGAAAACAGAGTTTCCTCCGAAGTTGAGCATAGGGTGGTGAAATCAAAATTTCGACGACGCCTTCAAGAAGGTTAGTGGCGCCCATGGGCGTCACCATCGTCGGCTCTAAGTAGAGCATGGCTTTCACCGAGTTGAGCACACAGGCACCATGAACAGACTATTCGAGATAGACTGCCGCACATGCACCACCATGAAGCATTGGGCCATTGCAGCCCCGATGCCGCACATGACCGAATCATACCACCGTAGGCCAAATCCAGCCGGATCCGACCCACCCACATCGTGCCTGCCAGATCCGAGCAGTCGAGGCTAGCAGCCACACCGCATAGCCATCTACGCCTCCTGGCAACACCAACATCCTCACAACACGCACAAGGGCATTTGCAACCACGGGATGCACTGGCTACCGAGAGCGCCTCACTGGAGCACCACCATCGTCAGCAACCTCCAACACTGTCCGACCAACAACCGCTCCACTGCCCGGCCCAATGAGCCAAGATCTGGCTCGCACAAGCCCGGGCGCACGAGCCGATGCGGATCCTTGGCGCATGAATGGACCCTCGCACACCCGAAAAACAACCAACGCAAGGGCACTGAACCTCACCGCTTCAGCCCCGGAACGCAGACCACCACGTCTCCCCTCGGATCCATGCCGCCGTGAAGAACCAGCACCACCAGGGCCCGCAGCACTGTGCCCAAGCACCCAGCACAGCAGCAGCGAGGAAGCAGCCCACCCGAGCAGCTCACGCCAGATCTGGCCACCGGCGCGTCGACATGGCCACCGCCCGCCCCAGACGCTATAGACCATGAGGGGACCTCGGTCGTGTCCAAGGGCCACTTGTACCATGAGCAAAGGTCCCTGTTGCCGCCGTCTGCAGCACAGCTTCGCTGGCCGCGTCCTCCATCGGCGGCGGATCAGAGGGAGAGGAGGTTTGAGGTGGTAGCGGCTAGGTTCTGTCTTCCGCCCGAGCCACCCACACAGGAGCGACGCGGGGGCTGAAGTGCCGGAGAAGTTTCGAGGGGTGAAAGCACAAGTGCTCCCTGGGTTATTTTGGTAATTAATGTCAACATGTCTCTTGTTGGACTAATGCTTTTATCTAGTGTATTTCAGACAAGTTCAACAATGGCGTGGAAAGGACTGATACGTCTCCAACGTATCTATAATTTTTTATTATCCATCTTTGATGTTTTATATCCATTTATATGCTATTTTATATTATTTTTGGGACTTTTTACAGAAAAGGAATATCAAACGGAGTCCAAATGAGCTGAAAATTTACGATGATTTTTTATGGACCAGAAGAAGCCCCCGAAGCAAAAGAGTTGGGCCAGAAGAGTCTCGAGGTGATGTCAAGGGTGGAGGGCGCGCCCCCTGCCTTGCAGCTGCCCCGTGGACCCCCCTGACATGAAACCGATGCCAAAAATTCCTATAAATATAGAAACCTCCGAAAAGAAACCTAGATCGGGAGTTCCACCACCGAAAGCCTCTGTAGCCATGAAAAACCAATCGGGAGCCCATTCTGGCACACTACCGGAGGGGGAAACCATCACTGGTGGCCATCTTCATCATCCCGGCGCTCTCCATGACGAGGAGCGAGTAGTTCACCCTCGAGGCTAAGGGTATGTACCAGTAGCTATGTGTTTGATCTCTCTCTCTCTCTCTCTCTCTCTCTCTCGTGTTCTTGATTTGACATGATCTTGATGTACCACGAGCTTTGTTACTATAGTTGGATCATATGGTGTTTCTCCCCCTCTACCTTCTTGTGATGGATTGAGTCTTGCTCTTTGAGGTTTCGTTATGTTGGATTGAGTATTGGATTTGAGAACACTTGATGTATGTCTTGCGATGGGGTATCTGTGGTGACAATGGGATGTTTATTGATTCACTTGATGTATGTTTTGGCACTCAACTCACGGATTCCTGAGGTGACATTGGGGTAATCTATGCGTAGGGGTTGATGCACATTTTCGTCCTACGTTCTCCGATAGAAAATTTGGAGTGATTCTTTGTTGCATGTTGAGGGATTGTTATATGATCCAATTATGTTAGCATTGTTGAGACAACTTGCACTAGTGAAAGTATGAACCCTAGGCCTTGTTTCCAAGCATTGCAATACCGTTATTGCTCACTTCTGTTACTAGTTACCTTGTTGTTTTTATATTTTTAGATTATAAAAACCTATATCTACCATCCATATTACACTTGTATCACCATCTCTTCACCGAACTAGTGCACCTATACATTTTACCATTGTATTGGGTGTGTTGGGGACACAAGAGACTCTTTGTAATTTGGTTGCAAGGTTGTCTGAGAGAGACCGTATTCATCCTATGCTTTCCACGGATTGATAAACCTTAGGTCAACCACTTGAGGGAAATTTGCTACTGCCCTACTAAACTCTGCACTTGGAGGCCCAACAACGTCTACAAGATGAAAGGTTGTGTAGTAGACATCAAGGACACACATTGGCACAAGCTCAAGACTCTTCATTTTATTTCAAGTGATCCAAGATCACATTGAGTCCATAGGAAAGTGTAAGTGCATCTAGTTCCACCCCTAGTTGGTTTTGGAGTATTAACGACAAACTTGGTTGAGGGACTAATGTGTTTGTGAGAATTGCAGGATAACACAGGTTGTAGTCCCTTATTGATTCGGTTTACCTACTAGAGATGACCCCTAAAAATGTGTGAAGACATTGAAGACAATGGTGGTCCGTGAAGATATTCACAGTGAATATTATGACATGAGAAGACATACGGAGTGCGAAGACATATTTGTTTTGTAGTTTCCTTTTCTTCTATGTTGAGTCATAGGAACCACCATACTATTAAGTGGGGTCCAAGTGAACAAAGTCAGAGTGACTGATGTGATGCTCAACCAAATCCTATGTCTTCGAGCGAAGACAATGATAGCAAATCTTATCCAGAGCTGGATGAGTTAGCTTTACTTGTAGCCCAAGTCAAGCTGCCGCGTGTGTTTGAAATCTGACCGTTGGACACGTGTCAGTTCCTTAGTGACCCGGGGTCATTTCGGACAAATCAGGTCGGGTTGCCTCCTGGCTATAAATAGCCCACCCCCTACACCATAAATTGGTGGCTGCTCAGAGTTAGTGCACGACTTTGGTCGTTTGAGAGCAACCCACCTCCGAAGCATTTGAGAGAGAGATCCTTGCGAGGATAAAGCCCAAAACACCCAGAGCCAAAGAGTGTTTGGCATCACTGAAGTCTTTCTGTCCACATGATCTGAAGACTTGTTACACTTGAGGACTATGAATCCTCCAGCCAGTTAGGCGTCACGTTCTGAGCATCCAAGAGCCATTGTGGATTGCCAGTGAACGAAGTTTGTGAAGGTTTGGAAGTCTACCTTGAAGACTTACCAGAGTGATTGGGCGAGAACTAAGTGTTCTTAGCTCAAGGGGAATAAGATGAAGACGCGGTCTTCTGAGTTAAATCTCAGCCTCCCTAACCAGACGTACAATTGTCACAACAACTGGAACTGATTTACCAAATCCTTGTCTTCAGCAAGCAACTGGTTCTATCCTTCCCTTCCCTTTACTTACAGTTTGTCTTCGTGAAGTCATTGCCTGCTTGCATGATCTGAGTGTCTTCACTGCTTGAAGACTATTTACTGTTTGGCTTCATACTATCTTCCATCCTGATCCATACTACCTAGCTGCTGATAGTCTTCGTGATTTCACTTCATTGCTCACTTGACTATGGCTCATCTAGTGTAGTCTACCTTCCGCTCCATATCAATAGGTTCATTTCTACTGGTTGTCTTCAAAGCCCCCGTGTTTTGAAGAATTTCATAAAAATCTCCTATTCACCCCCCTCTAGTCAATAACTAGCACTTTCAATTGGTATCAGAGCAATGTGCTCCCTTGTTCTGTTTGATCCGGTTTAACCAGTTGGAGTTTTAGCTATGTCGACTACAGGGATAATCAAGGTCTCTGCTGCGTCTCCTGTCTTCGATGGCACTGATTACCCCTACTGGAAGAATAAGATGCGTATGCATCTTGAAGCCATTGACGTCAACCTCTGGTATATCGTCAAGAATGGCGTTCCCAAGGTCGGTGAAGGTGTCATCGCTGCTGATGTCAAGAGGTTCATTCAACTGGACTCGACCGGCAAGAACATCATCTGTGGTCATCTGACTAAAGGACAGTATGGCCGTGTGAGTGCTCTGGAAACTGCGAAGCTAGTCTGGGACTGACTCTCTAAGGTCAACGAAGGCGTCTCAACCCAGAGAGACTCAAGGATTGATGTTCTTCGCAACCTCTTCAACCGCTTCAAGAGAAACGACAATGAGAATGTCTAGCTCATGTTTGATCGCCTCACTGATATCACAAATGAGCTTCGCGCACTCGGCGCCACTGAGATCACCAAGCATGAAATCGTCAAGAAGCTCCTGAGATCACTTGACAGCTCATTCGACACCCTCACCCTGATGATTCAAGAATGTCCTGACTTCAAGACTCTTGATCCATCTGACATACTTGAGAGGCTCAACACACATGAGTTCCAGTTATCTGAGAAGAGAGATATCTATGGTTCCAACTATGGCGGAACTCGCGCTTTGAAGGCAAAGGTTGTTTCCTCATCTGAAGAAGAATCTGATTGCAGTTCTGGGGATCCTGGAGACATTGTAAAGGAGCATGCTATGCTTGTGAAGAAGTTCCAGAAGTTCACCAAGAAGAAAGGCTTTAGAAAGTCTTCAAGATCCAGCTCAAGAAATGCTGAAGCTTCTACTCGTGACCATAAGAAGAGAACATGCCACAAATGCAAGAAACCTGGTCACTACATCTCTAAGTGTCCACAGTGGGACAATGAGACCAAGAATAAGAAGAAGAGTAAGGAATATGATTCTGATGACAAGAAGAAGAAGAAATCCTCAAAGTCTTCGTCGAAGTCTTCATCACACAAGAAGAGCTCATCGGGCAAGGCTCGTGCATTTGTTGGCAAGGAGATGGATTCAAAGGAGGAGTCTGTTGAGGAGGCGGAGGTGGAGTCTGAGGAGGAGTCCGATTCAGGCGTGGCAAGCCTGGCTCTAGCTTCAGCCTATGTCGCCAAGTCCATCTTCAACACTGAAGACAATGGCCTCATCACCAACGCTGATGCTAATGATGAGGATGACTCTGATCCCACCTATTGCTTCACGGCACGAGGTGCCAAGGTAAACTCACGCGATGCTTACTTTCAAACATCAAGTGAAGATGACTCTGAATGTGAATCTAAACCTAGCTACAAAAACACTTGCTAAAATTGCAAGTGAACAACAAATTGCTATGGAACATATTCAAAAGTTGCTAGATAAAAGCGATGACCTGTTGGATGTGGAAATGACCCGAACTCAGTCCTTAATTGAAGACATTAAAAATCTTCATGTTAAGTACGAGGAACTTGAAATTCGTCATGAAACACTCTCAACTACTCATGAAAATCTCTCCTATGATTATCTTCAAAGGAAGCAAGAACTTGAGAACTTGAGAGCGACTCATGAAGATCTTCAAAAGGAGAACGAGTCACTCCGTGCTCAATAGATCAGTTCCGCTCAGGAAGGGTTTGGACCACCATGTCTAAAATGTCTTGAGCGTGATAATGTTGTCTCTGTTGCTGAATGTTCTACTGCTGCTACTATTGCAATATCTTTCACCGTTGATGTGGTAACTAACCCCTCCACTGAGGATACCACTACTATTGCTGATGAGAATGCCAGGTTGAAGACATTGCTTGAAACAGGAATGTACAAAAGTCTCAAAGGGCATCAGACACTATGTGATGTCCTCAAGAAACAGATTTTGAACCGAAACCCTAGTAAAGAGGGTGTTGGGTTCGAGAGGAAAATGAATGTTGATGGTTCTTCTATCGAAGCCCGAGAGCAGTACCCCAAAACCACATGGGTTGTCGCAAAGGGACCTTCAAGGATCCATCTACCTTATCTGCTTCACTTGTGCTAACCCGATTATCATTGATGAATCCTTTGATGCAAACTATAAATTTTTTAAGAATCAGAATGGTGAAGTGTTTGCCAGGTATATTGGTACTAACTGCAGGAATGGACCACCTTTGAAGAAGATCTGGGTGCCCAAAAGTTGTCTTGAGAAACTTCCAGTGAATGTCATCATGACACCACCTGGGAAGAAGACAAACCCCAGACCAAAGGCTTCATATGGTCCAAAGGCTTCATATGGTCCAAAGGCTTCATACAGGCAGAGGATTCACCAGAGTCACCCTAACGCCAATGTTTTGCAGGGAAACCATACTCAGACTTATGAATATGAGCGTGTTTCGTCAAACCGCTATGTTCATGAGACCAAGAACTTTTCTGCTTATTTTTATGAGTATTACTCACCTCCTGCAAGTCTATTTGCTAGGGCTCCAAAGCCGAAGTTCTCAGATGCTGCACTTAGACTCATTGCTTCTAAGCCACCCCTGAAGATGTGGGTGGTTAAGAAAAATTAACTCTCTTTTGCAGGGAAAGGTCTCCAGCCGGAAATCAAAGGCTTCTGATGCTTATACTGGGGACCTAAAACATCTTGTGGGATGGAAGATAAAATTCCAGAATGGTCTTACTATGTATTTCGTCCCAGGATTTCTTGACAAACATCCTATTTACCCTAACCAGGATCTGAACTTTCATACTCCGCTTGTCCGTCAAATGTTTATGCTTCACAATACCCTTGGTGAAGCCTATCCCCCAAACTGCACTGTAGGGTATGACACCAAAGGCTTCAGAATGGATTATGGACAGTGGATGCACTAACCACATGACTGGTGATCGAAGCCTTCTCATGTATTCAACCCTACGTCCATCTGACAAGAGTCACATCACATTTGTTGACACTGATAAAAGCGTCTAGGTAGAGTTGAAATCTCAAAGGATCAGCGCATGGATAAAGTGATGCTTGTTGAATCCCTTGGTTTCAACTTAATGTCTGTCTCAATGCTTTGTGATCTGAACATGATTGTGATATTTGGAAAATATCATTGCCTTGTGCTTATGGAATCTGACAAATCTCTAGTATTTGAAGGGTATCGAAAAGATGATCTGTAAATGGTAGATTTCTCAGCAGGATCACAGTTGGCCGTATGTCTTCTAGCAAAAGCTTCACAGTGCTGGCTCTGGCATCGGAGGCTAGGGCATGCTGCATGAGGAACTTGTATACTCTCGCGAAGAAGAAGCATGTCGTAGGCATCAAGGGCGTCAAGTTTAAGAAGGATCATCTATGTGGTGCCTGCGAAGCTGGAAAGATGACTAGGGCCAAGCATCCCTCGAAGATAATCATGACGACGACTCGTCCCTTCGAGCTGCTTCACATGGACTTATTTGGCCCTACTCACTACTCTACCCTTACTACCACTGATTGCCTCTATGGCTTCTTTATCGTTGATGATTACTCAAGATATACATGGGTGCACATAATCCTCTATAAGAATGAAGTGCAGGATGTCTTCAGACGATTCACCAATCGTGCCATGACCAACTATGGCATCAAGATCAAGCACATCAGAAGTGACAATGACACAGAATTCAAGAACAACGGCCTCGACCCTTATCTTGATACATTGGGCATCACACATGAGTTCTCAGCTCCATACACACCTCAACATAATGGCATCGTGGAGCGCAAGAACAGAACCCTCATTGAGATGGCACGGACGATGCTTGATGAGTACAAGACACCAAGGAAGTTCTGGCCTGAAGCCATTGACACTGCATGCCACGTCATCAATCGTGTTTATCTTCACAAGCTTCTAAAGAAGACATCATATGAGCTCCTGACTGGTAAGAAGCCAAATGTCAGTTACTTCAGAGTATTTGGTGCTAGGTGCTGGATCAAGGATCCACATCACACTTCAAATTTTGCACCGAAAGCACATGAAGGTTTTATGCTTGGCTACGGAAAGGATTCACACTCCTACAGAGTCTTCAACCTCTTTCACTATAAAGTGGTTGAAACTCTGGATGTGCGGTTCGATGAGACTAACGACTCGCAAAGAGAGCACCTACCAAATGTGCTAGATGAAGCCTCACCAAGTGAATCTATCAAGCTTATGGCTACTGGAGAAATCATACCTTCTGAGGCTCAGGCTGAAGAAGAAATCATCATTTCTCCACCTAATTAACCCGAAGACACTGCTCAGCCTGAAGTCAATACTGAAGACGAAGACAATGATCAGCAAGAGCAAAATCTTCGTCTAGTTCATCCTCGTGTTGCAAATGAAGTACAGATTGAGACGATAATTGATAGCATCAATGCACCTGGTCCACTCACCCGTTCAAGAGCAACACAGCTAGCAAATTTCTGTGGGCACTTTACATTTGTCTCTATATCTGAACCCAAAAAAGTTGATGAAGCCTTCATGGAACCTGAATGGATTCAAGCTACGCAAGAAGAGCTTCAACAGTTCGAGCTGAACAATGTTTGGGAACTAGTAAAACGTCCTGATCCTTGCAAGCACAATATCATTGGCACCAAATGGATCTATCGCAACAAACAAGACGAGCATGGTCAAGTCATCAGAAACAAGGCTCGTCTCGTTGCTCAAGGTTACACTCAAGTTGAAGGGATTGACTTTGATGAAACATTTGCTCCGGTGGCTAGGCTTGAAGCCATTCGCATACTGCTTGCCTATGCCAACCATCACAACATCCTTCTGTATCAAATGGATGTAAAGAGTGCCTTTCTCAACGGCAAAATCGAAGAAGAAGTGTATGTTGCACAACCACCTGGTTTTGAAGACCCAAAGCATCCTGACTTGGTATACAAGCTCAACAAGGCACTGTATGGCCTCAAACAAGCTCCTCGCGCTTGGTATGACACACTCAAAGACTTCCTGAAGAGTAAAGGCTTCAAACCTGGTTCCCTGGATCCCACACTCTTCACGAAGACATATGATGGTGAACTGTTTGTGTGCCAAATCTATATGGATGACATTATCTTTGGCTGCACTGACAAGAGATACAGTGATGAGTTTGGGCATATGATGCAAGAGCAATATCAGATGTCCATGATGGGTGAGCTAAAATTCTTCATCGGTCTTCAAATCTGTTAGCAGAGCAATGACATCTTCATATCACAAGAGAAATACCTCAAAGATTGCCTGAAGAAGTTTAGAATGCAAGACTGCAAAGGGTACACGACACCAATGCCAACCAAAAGTCATCTGGGCCTGATGACAGTGGTAAAGAGTTAGATCAAAAGGTATACCGCTCCATGATTGGTTCTTTAATCTATTTATGTGCATCTAGACCAGATATAATGCTTAGCGTTTGCATGTGTGCCCGATTTCAAGCGGCACCAAAGGAATCGCATCACTTAGCTGTGAAGCGAATTCTTCGATATTTGGCTTACACCCCAATGATACGTCCATTTTGCATCATGCTTTTATATCAATATTTATTGCATTATGGGCTGTTATTATGCATTATGTCACATTACTTATGGCTATTCTCTCTTATTTTACAAGGTTTACACGAGGAGGGAGAATGCCGGCAGCTGGAATTCTGGGCTGGAAAAGGAGCCAATATTAGAGACCTATTCTGCACAACTCCAAAAGTCCTGAAACTCCGCGGAAGTCATTTTTGGAAATAATAAAAAATATCCAGTGGAAGAAGTTCACCAGAGGGGGGCCCACCTATCCACTAGGGTGGGGGGCGCGCCCCCCTACCTCGTGGGCCCCCTGTTGGCTCTCCGATGCCCATCTTCTGCTATATGAGGTCTTTCGATGAGGAAACAATCATAAGCAACCTTTCGGGACGAGACTCGGCCGCCACGAGGCGGAACCTTGGCGGAACCAATCTAGGGCTCCGGCAGAGCTGTTCTGCCAGGGACACTTCCCTCCGGAAGGGGGAAATCATCGCCATCATCATCACCAACGCTCCTCTCATCGGGAGAGGGCAATCTCCATCAACATCTTCACCAGCACCATCTCATCTCAAAACCCTAGTTCATCTCTTGTATCCAATTCTTGTCTCCAAGTCCGGGATTGGTACTTGTAGGTTGCTAGTAGTGTTGATTACTCCTTGTAGTTGATGCTAGTTGGTTTATTTGGTTGAAGATCATATGTTCAGATCCTTTATGCATATTATTACCCCTCTGATTATGAACATGAATATGCTTTGTGAGTAGTTACGTTTGTTCCTGAGGACATGGGAGAAGTCTTGCTATCAGTATTCATGTGAATTTGGTATTCGTTCGATATTTTGATGAGATGTATGTTGTCTAGCCTCTAGTGGTGTTATGTGAACGTCGACTACATAACACTTCACCATTATTTGGGCCTAGAGGAAGGCATTGGGAAGTAATAAGTAGATGATGGGTTGCTAGAGTGACAGAAGCTTAAACCCTAGTTTATGCGTTGCTTCGTAAGGGGCTGATTTGGATCCATATGTTTCATGCTATGGTTAGGTTTACCTTAATACTTTTGTTGTAGTTGTGTATGCTTGCAATAGAGGTTAATCATAAGTGGGATGCTTGTTCAAGTAAGAACAGCACCCAAGCACCGGTCCACCCACATATCAAATTATCGAAGTACCGAACGCGAATCATATGAACGTGATGAGAACTAGCTTGACGATATTCCCATGTGTCCTCGGGAGCGCTTTTCCTTATATAAGAGTTTGTCCAGGCTTGTCCTTTGCTACAAAAAGGATTGGGCCACCTTGCTGCACTTTATTTACTTTTGTTACTTATTGCTCGTTACAAATTATCTTATTACAAAACTATCTGTTACCACTTATTTCAGTACTTGAAGAGAATACCTTGCTGAAAACCGCTTATCATTTCCTTCTGCTCCTCGTTGGGTTTGACACTCTTACTTATCAAAAGGACTACGATAGATTCCCTATACTTGTGGGTCATCAAGACTCTTTTCTGGCGCCGTTGTCGGGGAGTGAAGCGCCTTTGGTAGGTGGAATTTGGTAAGGAAAAATTTATATAGTGTGCTGAAATTTACTGTCACTTGTACTATGGAAAGTAATCCTCTGAGGGGCTTGTTCGGGGTATCTTCACCCCGACCAGTAGAGCAAAGAGTTGCTCCTCAACCTACTGAACCTACTGAAAATGAAAATGAAAATGTCCACTTTGAGATTCCTTCGGGTATGGTAGAAAAACTGCTAGCTAATCCTTTTGCAGGAGATGGAACCAAGCATCCTGATTAGCACCTAATATATATGGATGAAGTTTGTGGATTATTTAAGCTTGCAGGTATACCCGATGATGTTGTCAAGAAGAAGGTCTTCCCTTTATCTTTGAAGGGAGATGCATTGAAATGGTATAGGCTATGTGATGATACGAGATCATGGAACTACAGACGATTGAAATTGGAATTTCATCAAAAATATTATCCTATGCATCTTGTTCATCGTGAACGCAATTATATATATAATTTTTGGCCCCACGAAGGAGAAATCATCGCTCAAGTTGGGGGGAGGCTTAAATCAATGTTATATTCATGCCCCAATCATGAGCTCCCAAGAGAAATAATTCTTCAAAGTTTTTATGCTCGGATTTCTTATAATAATCAAACCATGCTCGATACTTCTTGTGCTGGCTCTTTTATGATGAAGACTATTGAATTCAGATGGAATTTATTGGATAGAATTAAACGCAACTCTGAAGATTGGGATCTCTACGAAGGTAAGGAGTCAGGTATGACACCTAAGTTTGATTGTGTTAAGTCTTTTATGGATACCGATGTTTTCTGTAAATTTAGCACTAAATATGGACTTGACTCTGAGATAGTAGCTTCTTTTTGTGAATCTTTTGCTACTTTTGTTGATCTCCCCAAGGAAAAGTGGTTTAAATATCATCCTCCCATAGAAGTAAAAGTAGCCGCACCTATTAAAGTTGAAGAAAATACTGTCACTTATAATGATCCTATTGTTCCCACTTCTTATGTTGAGAAACCACCTTTCCCTGTTAGAATAAAGGATCATGCTAAAGCTTCAATCAGTGGTTAAGTAAAAGCAATATTAGAACTTATACACCTCCTGAGCAAGTTAAAGTTGAACCTAATATTGCTATTGTTAAAGATCTCTTGTCTGATAATATTGATGGGCATGTTATTCAGTTCTGCGGTGAAACTGCTAGAATTGCTAAACCTTGTGCTAAAGATAAACATAGACATGTGGTAGGCGTGCCTGTTATTTCTGTTAAAATAGGAGATCATTGTTATCATGGCTTATGTGATATGGGTGCTAGTGCTAGTGTTATACCTATTACCTTATATGAAGAAATTAAGCATGAAATTGCACCTGCTGAGTTAGAAGATATTGATGTTACAATTAAACTTGCCAATAGAGATACTATATCAGCAATGGGAATTGTTAGAGATGTTGAAGTCTTGTGTGGGAAAACTAAATATCCTGCTGATTTCCTTGTTCTTGGTTCCCCACAAGATAGCTTTTGTCCCATTATATTTGGTAGACCCTTCTTGAATACTGTTAATGCTAAGATAGACTACGAAAAGAATGTTGTTACTATTGGCTTGGATGATATGATTCATGAGTTTAATTTCTCTAAATTTAGTAAACAACACCTGGAGAAGAATTGCCTAGTAAGGATGAAATTATTGGTCTTGCTTCTATTGCCGTACCTCCTAGCGACCCTTTAGAACATTATTTGCTAGACCATGAAAATGATATGTTTATGAATGAAAGAAGGGAAATAGATGAAGTATTCTTTAAGCAGGAACCTATTCTGAAACACAATTTGCTGTTGAAATCTTAGGGATCCTCCTCCACCAAAGGGTGATCCGTGTTTGAGCTTAAACCGTTGCCTGATAATCTTAAATATGCTTATCTTGATGAAAAGAAGATATATCCTGTTATTATTAGTGCTAACCTTTCAGAGCATGAAGAAGAGAGATTATTGAAAACTCTGAAGAAGCACCATGCTACTATTGGATATACTCTTGATGATCTTAAGGGCATTAGTCCCACTCTATGTCAACATAAAATAAATTTGGAAGAAGATGCCAAACCAGTTCATGATCCTCAACGGCGTCTGCATCCTAAAAGGAAAGAAGTGGTAAGAAAAGAAATACTAAAGCTTCTAGAGGCAGGTATAATTTATCCCGTTGCTGATAGCCAGTGGGTAAGTCCTGTCCATTGTGTCCCTAAGAAGGGAGGTATTACTGTTGTTCCTAATGATAAAGATGAATTGATTCCGCAAAGAATTATTACAGGTTATAGGATGGTAATTGATTTTCGTAAATTAATTAAGGCTACTAAAAAGGATCATTACCCCTTACCTTTTATCGATCAAATGCTAGAAAGATTATGCAAACATACACACTACTGCTTTCTAGATGGTTATTCTGGTTTCTCTCAAATACCTGTGTCAGCTAAAGATCAATCAAAGACTACTTTTACATGCCCTTTTGGTACTTTTGCTTATATACGTATGCCTTTTGGTTTATGTAATGCACCTGCTACTTTTCAAAGATGCATGATGGCTATATTCTCTGACTTTTGTGAAAAGATTTGTGAGGTTTTCATGGATGACTTTTCCGTCTATGAATCTTCTTTTGATGATTTCTTGAGCAATCTTGATCGAGTTTTGCAGAGATGTGAAGAAACTAATCTTGTCTTGAATTGGGAAAAGTGCCACTTTATGGTTAATGAAGGTATTGTCTTAGTGCATAAAGTTTCTGAAAGAGGTATTGAAGTTGATAAAGCCAAGGTTGATGCTATTGAAAAGATGCCATGTCCCAAGGACATCAAAGGTATAAGAAGTTTCCTTGGTCACGCCAGATTTTATAGGAGGTTCATTAAGGACTTCTCAAAAATTTCTCGGCCTCTGACTAATTTATTACAAAAATATATACCATTTGTCTTTGATGAAGATTGCGTAGAAGCATTTGAAATACTTAAGAAAGCATTGATCTCTGCACCTATTGTTCAGCCACCTGATTGGAATTTACCCTTTGAAATTATGTGTGACGCTAGTGATTATGCCATAGGTGCTGTTCTAGGGAAAAGAGTTGATAAGAAATTAAATGTTATCCATTATGCTAGTAAGACTCTATACAATGCTCAAAGAAATTATGCTACTACTGAAAAGGAATTTTTAGCAGTTGTATTTGCTTGTGATAAGTTCAGACCTTATATTGTTGATTCTAAAGTAATTATTCACACTGATCATGCTGCTATTAAATATCTTATGGAAAAGAAAGATGCTAAACCTAGACTTATTAGATGGGTTCTCTTGCTACAAGAATTTGATTTGCATATTGTTGATAAAAAGGGGCTGAGAACCCCGTTGCAGACAACTTGTCTAGGTTAGAAAATGTTCTTGATGACCCACTACCTATTGATGATAGCTTTCCTGATGAATAGTTAAATGTTATAAGTACTTCTCGTAGTACTCCATGGTATGCTGATTATGCTAATTACATCGTTGCTAAATTCATACCACCTAGTTTCACATACCAGCAAAAGAAAAAGTTTTTCTATGATCTGAGACATTACTTTTGGGATGGCCCACATCTTTATAAAGGAGTAGACGGTGTTATTAGACGTTGTGTACCTGAGCATGAACATGAACAGATCCTACACAAGTGTCACTCCGAAGCTTATGGAGGACACCACGCGTGAGACAGAACTGCACATAAGGTATTGCAATCCGGTTTTTATTGGCCTACTCTCTTCAAGGATGCCCGTAAGTTTGTCTTATCTTGTGATGAATGTCAAAGAATTGGTAATATTAGTAGACGTCAAGAAATTCCTATGAATTATTCACTTGTTATTGAACCATTTGATGTTTGGGGCTTTGATTATATGGGACCTTTTCCTACCTCTAATGGATATACACATATTTTAGTTGTTGTTGATTACGTTACTAAGTGGGTAGAAGCTATTCCAACTAGTAGTGTTGATCATAACACCTCTATTAAAATGCTTAAGGAAGTTATTTTTCCGAGGTTTGGAGTCCCTATATATTTAATGACTGATGGTGGTTCACATTTTATTCATGGTGCTTTCCAAAAAATGCTTGCTAAGTATGACGTTAATCATAGAATTGCGTCTCCTTATCACCCACAATCTAGTGGTCAAGTAGAATTGAGTAATAGAGAGCTCAAATTAATTTTGCAAAAGACGGTTAATAGGTCTAGAAAGAATTGGTCCAAGAAACTTGATGATGCATTATGGGCCTATAGAACTGCATATAAAAATCCTATGGGTATGTCTCCGTATAAAATGGTTTACGGAAAAGCATTTCACTTACCTCTCGAACTAGAACATAAGGCATATTGGGCTATTAAGCTCAACTATGATTTCAAACTTGCTGGTGAAAAGAGGTTATTTGATATTAGCTCACTTGATGAATGGAGAACCCAAGCTTATGAAAATGCCAAGTTGTTTAAAGAAAAAGTTAAAAGATGGCATGACAAAAGAATACAAAAGCGTGAGTTTACGTAGGTGATTATGTATTGCTTTACAACTCTCGTTTAAGATTTTTTGCAGGAAAACTTCTCTCTAAATGGGAAGGCCCCTACATTATCGAGGAGGTCTATCGTTCCGGTGCCATAAAAATCAACATCTTCGAAGGCACAAATTCGAAGGTGGTAAACGGTCAAAGAATTAAACATTATATATCAGGTAATCCCATAAATGTTGAAACCAATATTATTGAAACCGTAACCACGGAGGAATACACAAGGGACACTTTCGAACGTTTGGACTCGAAAAGGAATAGGTATGTGGTACGGTAAGTAAACCGACTCAAAACAGTTTTAAGGCAATATTTCCCGTTTGGAATATTTAGAAAATAGAAAAATAAGTAGCAGTCCGGGAAGGACACGAGGGCTCCACGAGGGTGGAGGGCGCGCCCCCCTACCTCGTGAGCACCTCGTGTGCCTTCCGGACTCCGTTTTCTTGCATGATACGTATTTTGGTCGGTAAAAATTCATTATATAACCTCCCGAAGGTTTTGACTCATGTATCATGCAATTGTCTTCTGTTCTTGTTTCGAGCTGTTTTTCTGACAGATCTAGATTATCAATGACGTTCCCAAGTGCCTCCAAGGACAAGTTCTTCGAGAAGGTCATCAACCCTTACCTCGCGGAGGTGCTGCGACACCCTCAAAACATTGAGTTGCGTGATGGGTTGCTGCACATCCGCGATGAAGAGGGACCGAAGGGGACCGGAAGCATGGAGACAAGGCTCGAAGCAATGGAGCAACAAGTTTTCAATTGCCAGGGGATGGTGGAACGTGGACTCAACTCCAACCACATGATGATCGCGGAGTTCACTAGCAACCACAAGCTGGATGCTGACAACATCGGGGAGGCCATCTTCAAGCTTCATGAGAAGATTGATCACCTTCAAGCTCAAATCTATGACCTGCAAAACCAAAACTGTGAGTATGAATATAGATTCAAAAGGATGAGTTTGGCTGCAGATTTGAGGATCTCGGAGACTCGATCATCCTTCTATGATGGTGAGCCTATGCCTTGGAAGATGGATGACAAGCCCGCATCATCGACAACACCTCCACCACCTTCACCAACAAAGAAGGAGACATAATCACATGGGTATGGGCACTCCCCTTGGCAACTGCCAAGCTTGGGGGAGTTGCCCCGGTATCGTATCACAACCACATCTCCTATCTTTATTGTTTTTCTTAGTTCAATCCTATTAGTAGTATCTTGATCTAGTAGAATAAAGTTTATGGCATGATCTAGTTTTGAGTTTTGCTTTTGATCTCTATGTAATCGAGTCCATGAGCTATATAATAAAGATTAGTGTTGAGTCAAGGGCTTGATTATTTTGCCATGATCTTGAGTGAATAAAAAGGAGAGAAAAGAATAAAAGAAATAAAGAGTTCATATTGATCTTATTGAGAGCAATGACTTCACATAGAAAGAGTATGATGATTAAAAGTTGTTGGGATTTGGCAAACATAGCTTTGGTCATCGTTGCAATTAATAGGAAGTAATAAGGAAAGAGAGGTTTCACATATAAATATACTATTATTGACATCTTTTATGATTGGGAGCACTCATTAAAATATGACATGCTAAAGAGTTGATGTTGGACAAGGAAGACAACGTAATGAGTTATGTTTTCTTATATCTGAGATAAAGTATGTTGTCATGGGTCCTCCAACATGTTGAGCTTGCCTTTCCCCCTCATGCTAGCCAAATTCTCAGCACCAAGTAGAGATACTACTTGTGCTTCCAAAACCCTTAAACCAGTTTTGCCATAAGAGTCCACCATATCTACCTATGGATTTAGTAAGATCCTTCAAGTAAGTTGCCATCGGTGCAAAGCAATAAAAGTTGCTCTAAATATGTATGATTGATTGGTGTGGGGGAAATAAGCTTTATACGATATTGTGATGTGGAAGTAATAAAAGCGACGGACTGCATAATAAAGGTTCATATCACAAGGAGCAATATAAAGTGACGTTCTTTCGCATTAAGATTTTGTGCATCCAACCATAAAAGCGCATGGCAACCTCTGCTTCCCTCTGCGAAGGGCCTATCTTTTATTCTTCTTCTACCTTATGCAAGAGTCATGGTGATCTTCACCTTTCCTTTTTCATTTTATCCTTTGGCAAGCACAATATGTTGGAAAGATCCTGATATATGTACCTAATTGGATGTAGGGGAGCATGAGTTCTTATTGTTGACATTACCCTTGAGGTAAAAGGTTGTGAGGCGAAACTATAAGCCCTTATCTTTCTCTGTGTCCGATTGAAACTCCGTAACCACAAGTATTGTGTGAGTGTTAGCAATTATGAAGGACTAGATGATAGTTGAGTTTGTGTACTTGCTTTTTAGCTCTGACATAGACTCTTTCTGATGTTATGATAAATTGCAATTGCTTCAATGACTGAGATTATAGTTTGTTGGTTCTCGATAAAGTTAAAGTTTAATATTTGTACTCTGCATTGTGAATGGATTATTACTTGAGCATAAGAAATCAAATGAGAATATCTATATATGTTGCTGTTATGAGAATAATCATGATGCCTTCATGTCGGCATTTTATTTTTATCGACGCCTCTACCTCTAAACATGGGGACATATTTATCGTTATCGGCTTTCGCTTGAGGACAGGCGAGGTCTAAGCTTGGGGGAGTTGATACGTCCATTTTGCATCAAGCTTTTATATCGACATTTATTGCATTATGGGTTGTTATTACGCATTATGTCACATTACTTATGGCTATTCTCTCTTATTTTACAAGGTTTACATAAGGAGGGAGAATGCCGGCAGCTGGAATTCTGGGCTGGAAAAGGAGCAAATATTAGAGACCTATTCTGCACAACTCCAAAAGTCGTGAAACTCCACGAAAGTCATTTTTGGAAATAATAAAAAATATCCAGCGGAAGAAGTTCACCAGAGGGGCCCACCTGTCCACGAGGGTGGGGGCGTGCCCCCTATCTCGTGGGCCCCCTGTTGGCTCTCCGATGCCCATCTTCTGCTATATGAGGTCTTTCGATGAGGAAAAAATCATAAGAAACCTTTCGGGACGAGACTCCACCGCCACGAGGCGGAACCTTGGCGGAACCAATCTACGGCTCCGACAGAGCTGTTCTGCCGGGGAAACTTCCCTCCGGAAGGGGGAAATCATCGCCATCGTCATCACCAACGCTCCTCTTATCGGGAGAGGGCAATCTCCATCAACATCTTCACCAGCACCATCTCATCTCAAAACCCTAGTTCATCTCTTGTATCCAATTCTTGTTTCCAAGTCCGGGATTGGTACTAGTAGGTTGCTAGTACTGTTGATTACTCCTTGTAGTTGATGCTAGTTGGTTTATTTGGTGGAAGATCATATGTTCAGATCCTTTATGCATATTATTACCCCTCTGATTATGAACATGAATATGCTTTGTGAGTAGTTACGTTTGTTCCTGAGGACATGGGAGAAGTCTTGCTATTAGTATTCATGTGAATTTGGTATTCGTTTGATATTTTGATGAGATGTATGTTGTCTAGCCTCTAGTGGTGTTATGTGAACGTCGACTACATAACACTTCACCATTATTTGGGCCTAGAGGAAGGCATTGGGAAGTAATAAGTAGATGATGGGTTGCTAGAGTGATGAAGCTTAAACCCTAGTTTATGCGCTTGCTTCGTAAGGGCTGATTTGGATCCATATGTTTCATGCTATGGTTAGGTTTACCTTAATACTTTTGTTGTAGTTGCGGATGCTTGCAATAGAGGTTAATCATAAGTGGGATGCTTGTTCAAGTAAGAACATCACCCAAGCACCGGTCCACCCACATATCAAATTATCAAAGTACCGAACGTGAATCATATGAACGTGATGAAAACTAGCTTCACGATATTCCCATGTGTCCTCGGGAGCGCTTTTCCTTATATAAGAGTTTGTCCAGGCTTGTCATTTGCTACAAAAAGGATTGGGCCACCTTGCTGCACTTTATTTACTTTTGTTACTTATTGCTCGTTACAAATTATCTTATTACAAAACTATCTGTTACCACTTATTTCAGTACTTGCAGAAAATACCTTGCTGAAAACCGTGTATCATTTCCTTCTGCTCCTCGTTGGGTTCGACACTCTTACTTATCGAAAGCACTACGATAGATCCCTTATATCTGTGGGTCATCACCCAACACTAGCATTATGGTATCCAAAGGGCTTAGAGTTTGATCTAGTTGGATTCTCATATGCTGATTATGCTGGTGACAAGGTTGATCGCAAGTCCACATCAGGCACATGTCACTTTCTTGGACGATCTCTTGTCTGTTGGTCTTCAAAGAAGCAGAACTGTGTATCCCTCTCCATTGCTGAATCTGAATACATTGCTACTGGATCTTGCTGCGCTCAACTTCTATGGATGAAGCAAACTCTCAGGGACTATGGCATCCACCTGAAGCAAGTGCCACTCTACTGCGACAATGAAAGCGCCATCAAGATTGCCAATAACCCAGTTCAGCACTCGAAGACAAAGCACATTCAGATCTGTCATCACTTTCTCAGAGATCATGTCATGAAGGAAGATATTAATATCATTCACATCAACACTGAAGAGCAATTGGCAGACGCTACCTCTCGAGCATGCGTTGGTCTTCCCTTGAAGAGGAAAGGGTGATGCAGCAAAGTAGCGTAAGTATTTCCCTCAGTTTTTGAGAACCAAGGTATCAATCCAGTCGGAGATAACACACAAGTCACTTAGTACCTGCACAAACAATCAAGAACCTTGCAACCAACGCGATAAAGGGGTTGTCAATCCCTTCACGGTCACCCACAAAAGTGAGATCTAATAAAGATAGTAAGATAAATATTTTTGGTATTTTTGTTGTATAGATTGGAAAATAAGGATTTCAAAATAGTAAACGAGATGTGATGTAAATAAAAGAGATGCAATATAATAAGAAAGAGACCCGGGGGCCATAGGTTTCACTAGTGGCTTCTCTCAAGATAGCATGTATTACGGTGGGTGAACAAATTACTGCCGAGCAATTGATAGAAAAGTGCATAGTTATGAGAATATCTAGGCAATGATCATGAATATAGGCATCACGTCCGTGACAAGTAGACCGAAACGATTCTGCATCTGCTACTATTACTCCACACATCGACCGCTATCCAGCATGCATCTAGAGTATTAAGTTCATAAGAACAGAGTAATGCATTAAGCAAGATGACATGATGTAGAGGGATAAACTCAAGCAATATGATATAAACCCCATCTTTTTATCCTCGATGGCAACAATACAATACGTGCCTTGTTGCCCCTACTATCACTGGGAAAGGACACCGCAAGATTGAACCCAAAGCTAAGCACTTCGCCCATTGCAAGAAAGATCAATCTAGTAGGCCAAACTAAACCGATAATTCGAAGAGATTTGCAAAGATATCAAATCATGCATATAAGAATTCAGAGAAGAACCAAATGTTATTCATAGATAATCTTGATCATAAATTCACAATTCATCGGATCTCGGCAAACACACTGCAAAAGAGTATTACATTGAATAGATCTCCAAGAACATCGAGGAGAACTTTGTATTGAGAATCAAAGAGAGAGAAGAAGCCATCTAGCTAATAACTATGGACCCGAAGTTCTGTGGTAAACTACTCACACATCATCGGAGAGGCTATGTTGTTGATGTAGAAGCCCTCCATGATCGATTCCCCCCCAGTGAGGCTTAAAAGGCCCCAAGATGGGATCTCACGGGTACAGAAGGTTGCGGCGGTGGAAAAGTGGTTTCGTGGCTCCCCCTCATGTTTTTAGGGTATAAGAGTATATATAGGCGAAAGAAGTACGTCGGTGGAGCTCCATGGGGCCCTCGAGGGTGGGGGACGCGCCTACCCCCCTGGGTGCACCCTCCTGCCTCGTGGCCGCCTCGCGGAGTTCCAGACTTCAACTCCAAGTCTTCTGGATTGCTTTCGTTCCAAGAAAGATCACCACGAAGGTTTCATTCCGTTTGGTATTACTTTTCTGCAAAACACTAAAATAGGCCAAAAAAAATAGAAACTGGCACTGGGCCTTCGGTTAATAGGTTATTCCCAAAAATAATATAAAAGAGCATATTAAATCCCATTAAACATCCAAAACAGATAATATAATAGCATGGAACAAAAAAAATTATAGATATGTTGGAGACGTATTGTAAGATCCCAAATTTTCAATTTGGAATGTTATACATAGGACATCATATCCATATCATATTTTATTTGCATTTTGGTTTTTATCCTAGAAATTCTAAGCAACTCAAGGACCCACGGAGAGAGTTGGGGATTTTGTTTATTTTCAAATTTGAAAATTTCTCAAATATTGAGAAGTGGATCACTTTGGTTTTAATTATTTTTCTCTCTGAAAAATATTTCCAATATAAAAATAAATGAGAGGAGATAATATGACTTCTCCAAAATAAAATAAATATTGGAGGAAAATATTAAAATCAAATAATAATTTTATTTGGATTTTAATGCTATTTTGTTTGAATTAGAAAACAATATGCATTTTTAAAAATTGCATTTTTAGGCCAAGAAAATGTTCACTTTGTTCTGAATATTTTGTTTAGACGGTGAAAATTGTTTTTGGCATTTTTAAAATTATTTTTATGTATTTTATTAGGATTTTTCTCGGCGGAATTTTATTTTAAAAAAGGTCGCGTCGCCCGACTGGGCCAATGGCCCAGCCGAGCCAGGCCGGCCCAACCGCCGCCACCGCCTCCCCGAACGGGATCCGCCCGCCGCCACGGCCGTGTCCGAGGCGGACCGCCTCCGAGGCCCTCGCCCAAGTCAACGCCACCGCCACCCCCCACATTGCCCGCACTTGCCACACCAGCACCATACCGAACCGCGCCGCCACCGCCAGCCGCCTCGTCGTACGCTTCCCCGCCCCGCCAGAAATCCCGCCGCCGCCATTTTTTTCCGGTTTCAGGTACAAAACCACCGGTTTTCTTAAAACCCTAGATCGGTTTTTTTATTTAGTTTAGATCTGTTCGGTTTTCTTCGGTTTAGTTATTTAGCGAGCGTTCGTTCGTTCGGTTTTAACAAACGCGTTCGTCCGTTCATCTTTGTTAGCGGACGTTCGTCCGATAGATTTTTCTTTTTCTTTTCTTTTTCGGCCAGGGACCTATCAGTGATTACTTTTATCGCATATTAGCCCCTGATCTTCAAACCCTTGCAACTTTTCAACTGTTGGTCCAAATCCAGTGAAACAAACGCCAAAGTCTTTGTCTCGAGATCCTCTTTCTGTTTCATCAACTTGAGCAAGGTTTTGACAATTTAAAATTTGGTTTCAAGCAGATTTGAATTCAAAGTTCTTTTGACCGTAGTTTCAGCTCCGTAGCTCCGATTCGATTGATTCTTTTTGCAAATCGAAGCTCTTCAGTTGAAATTTCAGTTTGGATCTTCTTATTTGAGTTTTACCCGTGCATCATTGCTTGAGTGCTTATGTATCTATTGTTTGTTTGCGATAGAATTCTTGGAGTGCGAAGCGTGCTACTACGAGTCTCTAGAGTTTGCGGATCGTCAGCAACGCAAGTAACACACTGATCATACTATTTTCATACCCAGTTTTTATGCATTAGTTACAACCCTCAAACACTACATGATTAGGATGTGATTAACTTGTGGGTATTGGGAAGTAGATGATGAGTTAGAACCTAGTGCCCTTTTATTATCAAACCCTTGGGAGTTACTTCTACGTTATGCTTATATTGCCATGCTATGCACGTTGACGTGGATCCATGACAGATGTGAGATTGTTAATTAATGGGTAAATTAAGGTGGCTTCTTGTTGTGGTGGGCGCACGGTAGATGCCAAGGGATGGCTAAAGATAGTAGGAGGCTTGAGGGCACTGGTGGGCTCCAGAGGCGAGGTCGACATGAGCGAGCGTGGGACGCTAGACATACCCAGGTTCGGGGCTCTCCGGAGAGATAACACCCCTAGTCCTGCCGAGTGTGGTTTGTATGTAACAGTACAGAGTTGCTCCTAGAGCTGTATGGAGGAAGAAGGAGGTCAGGCCAAGGCTTAGGCTGCTCGCCCTCCTCGGGTGTTGCTTGCTAGACGCGTGAGTGGGTGGATGGGTGAGTGTGTCGCATTGCTTGCCCGTATGCATGAGGGCTCCTGGGGGGTTTTATAGGTCAACCCCCCAGGGGTACAAGGGTAATGTTACAAGGCCGTAGGGCCGGGTTGTCAGTGTCCAGGAACCCAGTGCTGGGACCTGCCGGGTACCAGGACTCGCGGGGTTCGCCAGGCGCGGGCCCCATGCGCCTAGGGGGCACTATGTGTCATCTTGTCGGTCATCAGGGCGTGGCCGAGTCGAGTCGGCTACAGTGGCACTCTGTCAGGTCGCTGCTTGCCGGTGTCATGGGTGACGTCGGGTGCACTGTTGCCACGCCAGCCCTGGTCAGCGGGTAGGTGGGGGCACTGTTGCCTCGTCCGGCTAACCAGAGGCATGGGCGGGGCACTGTGGCTTCGGTCATCAGTTGGTGGAGACTCGTCCCATCGTACGACTGGGATGGGACGGCCGCTGACCCTTGGCCGGGTTTGGAGAACACGCCAAGGGCGGTGCTTGCTTGTCGGGGAAGTCTTGAGCTTAGTTGTTGGGGCCGAGTTGAGGAGTCTGGCCGGGTTGCAGAGCTCGGCGGAACATGCGAGGCTTGGCGGGTTGAGCGACCCGCCAAGTCGGCGGATTGAAGGGTGATGCTGGCCCCGTTATTTTTGAAAAGGATCCGGGTTCCGTTGCCTGCATGGGGCTCATCCCCCCGACAGTAGTCCCCGAAGCTGTGAAGGTCTGCTGTCTTCAGATGGGAGGGCCTTCGCAGTTTCCCCCCTTGCAGAGGCGGATTTGGTGACCGTCGGGTCCGGCAACACCCACTGTGTGCCGGCTTCCGGAGGCCGCGCGGCATCCCTCTCGTGGCGGGAAACCGAGGAGTTCAACGAATCTTCGGCAATCTTTTGGGCTTCGCGCGGCCGCCACGTGGTGCCTAGGAGCCGGAGGGGCCTGACAGGCCACGCGCGTAACGGGATGGGGCGACGGCCTGGGGCCCACCACCGCGCACCCTCGGCCCATGGGCGTGGATTTATTGCGGCGTCCGCGGGTCGGTTGCCATTCTCCAGGCAGTAACTGTGTGCGTACATGCGCACTTATTGCGGGTAAGTGGGAGGGGCGAGCGCAAATGATCCCACTTCCCCATGTTTCAAATCGTGGCCTATAAATTGGGGGCGAAGGGATCGGCGGAGATCGTTCACGCTCGCGCCCCCTGCCTCTTCATCCTCCCTCTGCTTCTGATGACCGACGCTAGCTGTGACGTCCGCTGTCTTGAGCAGAGCTCTCTTGCCATCTTCTTCCTTCTTTCTTCCGCGCTCGGGTCGATGGTGCTGCCGTCAAGATCGTGGATGGGTTCGACCGTCACCCTTGACGACCTTGCCTACCTCCACGACACCAGGCGCCCGCCGAGGGCGGAGGAGGTCGAGGGGCGCCTCCCGCAGGGCGAGCAGGAGCCGCGGCCCGAGGGCTCGGAGCGGGTGGTCTTCCTGCCGCACTTCAAGCGCGGGTTTGGGCTGCCCGCGAGCGGCTTCTTACGCAACTTTCTGGAGTTCTTCGGGCTCCAGCCCCACCATCTCGGCGCCGGCGCTATCGTGCAGCTGTCCGACTTCGTCACCCTTTGCGAGGGGTACCTGGGGGTCGAGCCTTCGATCGACCTCTGGGTGCGCTTCTTCTCCCTGAAGCAGCAGGGGCCGAAGGCCGGGGAGATGTCCGAGTGTGGGGCGGTCGTCATCACCAAGCGGTCGGGCGCCGACTGCCCGAGGATGCCGCTGGAGGATTCTGCCAAGAAATGGCAGAACTCCTTCTTCCACGTCTGCAACCTCGGCGAGGACCGCATCAACCTTCCGCCGTTCATCAACTCGTCGCCGTGGGGGGAGCAGAACTGGGGGTACTACCCCAAGCACCCGTCACAGGAGGTGCTCAACCTGTGCGAGCGGGTGTCAGTGATGAAGGAGCGGGAGAAGCTCACCGGCACCGACCTCATCACCGCCTTCATCGTCCGGCGGGTGTTGCCGCTGCAGCAACGCAGTCACCTCATCGGTCAGATGACCGGACTCCAGGACCCCAACCACATGGCGAACACGTGGCTGGCAGCGGACCAGGTCGCGCGCCGGGTCGACGACATCTCCAAGGCCAACTTGGGGGTTGACTGGGAGTTCGGGAAGGCCCCGTATAACCATGCGAACCTGGCATCGTTGGTGAGTCCTTGGTCTCCGTACTTCGCTGCTGCTTATCTTCTTGTTCGCCCCGACGTGACGCGAGAGGTGCTTCTGAACGCCATCCGGCATCCTTACGATCGGGCGCGGGCACAGGTGGTGCGGATTGCCTCGGAGGAGCCCGAGGCCCATGGCGGAGGGGAGGCGGCGGCCGCCGACACGGGCATAGGGCTCCGAGCAGGTGAGTCTTGTTTATATTTCTTGAGTCTCCAATTGTGGGACGGCTTTGGGGATGCTGACGCGAGCCGCTGATGTAGCGGCGCCGGGTGGAGGAGGCGGCGGCACGGCCAGAGCCGGGACGTCTCGGGGGGCGGCGACGACGAGGCGCCCGCATGGGAAGGATAGCGTCCCGCCGCGGGCCCCAACCGCGAAGCGCCCGACAGACCCGGCTGGAGGTGCGAAGCCGCCCACCAAGAGGAGGCGCGGCACTCCTCAGGAGAGGGTGGCAAGGCCCGCCGTTCTGGTGGTGCTGGGGTAAGTGACCATTTTTGTTCCGAGCCGAGTTGCTGAGCGGCTCTGCTCGATTTGGCGCAATCATTTTTGTCTTGTGTTTCAGGTCGCCAATCTCGCTGGCGCTGGCGGCGGCGGACGCCATGTCCGCTGAGGGCGCTGCGTTCCGGAGGAGACAATCCGGCACCATTGACCGGGACGAGGAGGAGGAGCAGGCGGACCCGGACCTTGGTCTGGACCCAGCCGACGCCAAAGGCCTGGCCTGGCGGGACCGGAACCGGGCCGAGGCGGAGCTGGAGGTGGCGTCGACCCAGGCCTGGGTCAGCACCGCGGCGGTGTGGGTGCGAGCCGGCATGGCCGGAGATGCCGGCGGGGACGGTGGTGGCGGCGACGGTTTTCGTACCATCGTCGGAGGGGGAATACAACCAAGGCGGCCGTGCGGACGTGATGGACCTCGACCGGGAGGTCATGGTCGTCGAGGACGGCACCCTGCCGCGGACCGACGCGGTCGAGCGGGCGGGGGCCGATGGAGGCGGCGGCGAAGTCGTCTTGGAGGAGGCGGCGTGGACGGCGCTGGAGGGGGCGTCCCGGATGCCGGTGAGCGAGGTGCCACCGGTGATGGAGCCTCAAGCCGCTCAGCCCACCGAGCCGGCGTCGGTGCCGGAGAGGGTGCTGGAGAAAGTGCCGGCTTCAGGGGAGGCGGCCGGTGGAGAGCACACCCTGGTGCTTAGGTCCGGAGGAGGCCGGGTCGCCGAGCCGCGGCTGTCGCAGAGCGGGACCAGCGAGGTCCCCTTCGGACCTCTGACCCAGGAGGAGGCGGCGATGGCCGCCGCGACCCATCGCCTGCGAGGGCAGACGAACCGGATCCAGGCCTTCGCCCAGGCCGAGGTTGAGGCGACGCAGGAGCTGGAGCGCGCCGTCTTCGTAAGTTTTCGTTTGCGTTCTGCTTTTCTCTTTTCATTGTTTTCTCCTTCGTGGGGGCGCGCCAGCGCACCCACTGTGTGTAGCCCTCGAGATTCGGGCCAACTGTGTAGTAGTTGGGTCGAATCTTATCTTGCTGGCTTGCGTTGATCATTTCCTTCTGCAGCAACTGGACTCCTACCGGGTCAACATCTTCAACCGGCTCCTTGAGACGCACCGGCGTCTCAAGGAGAGGCTCGCTGCCAAGGAGGAGGAGCTCCGCGTCGCGGCAGGTATTTCTCTTTCATGCTCTTTTCTAGTGGGGGCGCGCTAGCGCACCCACTGGGTGTAGCCCCCGAGATTCGGGCCAACTGCGTAGCAGTTGGGTCGAATCTTAAAATAGTACTTTGTTGCTGAGTTCTTCGTCTGCAGCCGAGGTGCTGCCTTGGAAGACCCGGCTCATGCGGGCTGGTTTTCACTATGACCGGCTTGTCGCAGACGTCGGCCGGCTCGGGGCCGAGGTGGAGAAGGCGAAGGAGGCGGCGACGAGAGCCCAGCAGGCGCTTGACGAGGCCAACCGGCTACAGGAGCAGCTGGTGGGTGACAAGAGCCGCCTCGAGGCCGAGGTGGAGCGCCTCAAGGCGGAGGCCGCCCAGGTCGTGGAGGCGCAGCAGGCCCTTGCCGAGGCGGACCAGCAACGCGGCAAGCTGGCCGATGACAAGGGGCAGCTCCAAGCCGAGGTGGAGCGCCTGAAGGCGCTGGTGGCCACGACGGAGGAGACCCGGCAGGGGGAGACCCGGCTCCGCGCGGAGGCCGTGAAGGCGGCCGAGGACAAGGACGCCGAGCTGAAGGCGGTCCTTGCCAAGGTCGCCGACCTGGAGAAGGCGCTGGAGGAGCATGACCGCACTATTGCCCGGGGGCGGCGCGGTACGTTGCTCGAAGCGCAGCACCTGGAAGAGTCCTTCTCCAGTAAGTGCTTTCCTTTGGTTTCGTTGTTGCCGGGTTGGGACTCCGGCTTTCCTCCCTTAGTGACTTTCTTCTGACTCGCTTTTCTTCTTAGCAGGGGCCTTCCCGGAGACGCGCGAGCTGGCGGAGGAGGCGGTCCGCTTCAAGCGCGACCCGCAAGGGATCGTCGGCTCCGGGACTGACCCGCGGGTGGCCTGGACCTTCCCGGAGATCATTGCCGCTGCCGAGGCCCGTCGGCGAGTCTTGAGCAAGCAGATGGGCCGGCTCTCTGAGGCCGGTGCGGCGATGACGGCGGCCCTCTGGCCGGTGCCGTCGCGCCGACGAGCTTCACGCGGCTGGCGCGGTGGTTGGAGCGGGCCCGGACCGCCTTCACGAGTGGCGGGTTTCCGCCGCTTGTGCCGGCGCCGAGATGGCGCTCCGGTTCGCGATGTCGTGGCATCCGGACTTGGCGCTGGATGCGTTGATGGGCCAGCGAGCGGGCTCGGAGAGCCAGATGGAGGCGGAGGCCGGACGGATCGCCGCCCGGGCCAGCTACATCGCCAGGTTCGCCTTTCATGACGAGTTCCAGCCGGAATGGGCGGAGGATGGCGGGGTCATTCCTGCCGATGAATACGACCTGCTTCTAGACGACCCGAAGGGCAGCTCTGAGGAGACGGACGTCTACCACGACGCGGACGCCGGGGAGGAGGATACCGACACCTCTGCGGACCCGGGGGCTGCACGCTCTAGCGGAGGCGATGCCCGATTTTTTAACTTATAAAAAAATTCTGTTAGGTAGCAAGTCCACCCACACACTGGGGGTTGACTGGGTGTAATGAACTCTGGCCTTGGGCCTGTTTGAATTTATTTTGTATGAGCTGCGTGAAAGTCTGCGCCTTTGCTTCTCGTTTCTGGAGCCATTTTCTTGCAACCTTCCCCCTTTGGTCCTCCCCCGTGAGTCTGACGACCGAGGCTTCGGTCCGTGACAAGGGGTTCGACCTTTGAGAGGAGTGTACAGTACTTGGGCTTTCGAAGAGCATGAGCGAAACACCCACTGGGCCGGCTGGCGGCAATCCAGCGGGGCCGGGTTGGTGAGCAGTCGGTCGTGCGGCAACTTAAAGTGACAGGGCTGGGTTGGGCGACCCGGCGGTATGCAGAAACTTCATGGATGCCTGCGCTTTTGCTTTTCGTCTTTAGAGCTATTTTCTTGCAACTCTCCCCCTTTGGGCTCCCCACACCCCCCTCCCGTGAGTCTGACGGCCGAGGCTCTGGTCCGTGACAAGTGGTTCGGCCTTTGAGAGGAGCGTTCAATACTTAGTCTTTCAAAACGTTGAGCGCGAGCGAAACACCCACTGGGACAGCTAGCGGCATCCGACGGGGCCGGGTTGGCGAGCAGCCGGTCGTGCGGCAATTTAAAGTGGTAGGGCCGGGTTGGGCGACCCGACGGTTCTTGACTTAGTGCTCATGGCACATTGGTGCTTTTGGTCTCATGTGCTTGCCAGCCGACAGCCGAAGCCGGATCTGCGGCTTAGGGCGAAGCGAGAGGCCATGGCGATCCAACGCGTTTGAGAACCGCTAAGAAAAACGACGGGTGGCCAAGCCGGCCAGCCCTTGAGCCCCCGGGTCGAGCGAGTCGACCAGGTGGCCGAGTTTGGCTTAAGAGTAAAGTAGTGCACAAATGTAGGAGACACAATAGCTTGGTCGCAAAAGGGACAGCCCCCAAGCGTCGTTCGGGGATCCCATAGTTTCGGATGATTACAAAAGGCAGCGACACATACGTGCACATGGCTAACTGTAAAATGGGCGGAGGAGCTCTGCATTCCATGGCCGGGTTGTTTCTTCGCTGGCAATGTCCCTCTTGCGCTTGTTCGTCTTGCGGGCGTCGATGAGGTAGTACGTGTTGCGGTCGCATAAGGCCTTGCTTACGATAAAGGGGCCCTCCCATGGGGAGGACAGCTTGTGGTGGCCGGTCTCCTCTTGGACGAGTCGGAGGATAAGGTCTCCCTCTCGAAAAGCGAGGGGCTTGATCTTCTTGCTGTGGTAATGCCTCAGACCTTGCTGGTAGATGGCTGAGCGACTGAGCACTAGGAGACGTGCTTCTTCGAGCAGGTCGACGCCGTATTCGCGGGCTTCCTTTGCTTCGGCTTCCGTGTACATCGTGACGCGCGGCGAGTCGAACTCGACGTCGGTCGGGATGACGGCTTCTGCTCCATAGACGAGGAAGAACGGGGTGAACCCGGTCGACTTGTTTGGCATGGTGCGGAGACTCCAGAGGACGGCCGGCAACTCGTCAAGCCAACTGCCGGATGAACGGATGAGCGGCTCAACGAGTTGTGGTTTGATGCCAGACAGGATGAGGCCGTTAGCCCGCTCGACCTGGCCATTGGACTGCGGATGTGCAATGGAAGCGAGTCGAGCAGATGCCTTGGAGGCGAAGCGATCTTGCTTGGCGCCCTTGGCGAAGTTGGTGCCGTTGTCCGTGATGATGCCGTTCGGCATGCTGTAGCACCACCGCGATGTCCTTGATGAATCGGACGGCCGTTGGCTCGTCCAGCTTCTTGATCGGCCTTGCCTCGATCCACTTGGTGAACTTATCCACTGCCACCAGTAAACGCGTCATGCCGCCTCGAGCGGTCTTGAAGGGCCCCACCATGTCGAGTCCCCAGACCGCGAAGGGCCAGGCGATCGGGATGGTCTGGAGCGCCGACGCCGGTTGGTGGCTGTGCTTGCTGAAGCGCTGGCATCCCTCACACTTGAGGATGAGCGGCTCTGCGTCTTCGAGGGCCATGGGCCAGTAGAAACCATGGCAGAAAGCCTTGGCCACCAGGGATCGTGAGGTGGCGTGGTGCCCGCACTCGCCCTAGTGTATGTCGAGGAGGATCTCGATGCCCTTGTCTTGTTCGACGCAACGTTGGAATACGTGGTGGAGCTGCGCTTGACGAGCTCGTTGTTGATGATGCTGTAGGCGGACGCTCGGTGCTGCACTTGCCGAGCTTCGGTCTCGTCCATGGGGAGGACCCCGTTCTCTAGGAACTCCGAGATGGGCAGGTGATACGTCTCCAACGTATCTATAATTTTTGATAGCTCCATGCTATATTATCTACTGTTTTGGACATTATTGGGCTTTATTTTCCACTTTTATATTATTTTTGGGACTAACCTATTAACCAGAGGCCCAGCCCAAAATTGTTGTTTTTTGCCTATTTCAGAGTTTCGAATAAACGAAATATCAAACGGAGTCCAAACGGGATGAAACCTTTGGGAACGTGATTTTCTCACCGGATATGACCCAGGAGACTTGGACCCTACGCCAAGGAAGCTCCGAGGTGGGCACGAGGTAGGGGGGCGCGCCCTACCCGCCCAGGCGAGCCACCACCCTCGTGGGGCCCACGAAGCTCCACCGACGTACTTCTTCCTCCTATATATACCTACGTACCCCCAAACGATTAGAGACGGAGTCAAAAAGCTAATTCCACTACCGCAACTTTCTGTATCCACGAGATCCCATCTTGGGGCTGTTAGAGTCCATGGAAGGGGAATCCACCACGGAGGGCTTCTACATCATCATAGCCTCTCCGATGAAGTGTGAGTAGTTTACTTCAAACCTTCGGGTCCATAGTTAGTAGCTAGATGGCTTCTTCTCTCTTTTTGGATCTCAATACAATGTTCTCCCCCTCTCTCGTGGATATCTATTCGATGTAATCTTCCTTTTGCGGTGTGTTTGTTGAGACCGATGAATTGTGGGTTTATGATCAAGATTATCTATGAACAATATTTGAATCTTCTCTGAATTCTTTTATGTATGATTGGTTATCTTTGCAAGTCTCTTCGAATTATCAGTTTGGTTTGGCCTACTAGATTGATCTTTATTGCAATGGTAGAAGTGCTTAGCTTTGGGTTCAATCTTGCGGTATCCTTTCCCAGTGACAGTAGGGGCAGCAAGGCACGTATTGTATTTTTGCCATCGAGGATAACAAGATGGTTTTTTTTATCATATTGCATGAATTTATCCCTCTACATCATGTCATCTTGCTTAAGGCGTTACTCTGTTTTCTTGAACTTAATACTCTAGATGCATGCTGGATAGCGGTCGATGAGTGGAGTAATAGTAGTTGATGCAGGCAGGAGTCGGTCTTCTTGTCTCGGACGTGATGCCTATATACATGATCATACCTAGATATTCTCATAACTATGCTCAATTCTGTCAATTGCTCAACAGTAATTTGTTCACCCACCGTAAAATACTTATTCTCTTGAGAGAAGCCACTAGTGAAATCTATGGCCCCCGGGTCTATCTTCATCATATTAATCTCCCATCACTTTATTATTGCTTTGCTTTTTTTACTTTACCTTTTTATTTTACTTTGCATGTTTATACCAAAAATACCAAAAATATTATCTATCATCTCTATCAGATCTCACTCTCGTAAGTGACCGTGAAGGGATTGACAACCCCTATTCGCGTTGGTTGCAGGAGTTATTTGCTTTGTGTAGGTACGAGGGACTCGCGCGTAGCATCCTACTGGATTGATACCTTGGTTCTCAAAAACTGAGGGAAATACTTACGCTACTGTGCTGCATCACCTTTCCTCTTCAAGGAAATCCAACGCAAGCTCAAGAGGTAGCAGCAGGCCCAGGATGGTGCCGTGACCCCAGCGAAGACAGCCATCACGGCGGGTTCCGGGATGACAGCCGCCGAGCCAGGTTCAGCAGTCCCCGGGTTGGGTTCGACAGTCCCCGGGCCAGGTTGAGGCGCGACCGGGTTGGCTGGAGCAGTCCCCGGGCCAGGTTGAGGTGCGGCCGGGTTGGCTGAGACGTGGATGGACTCGGAGTCCGGAGACGGCTTGTCGGACGGCTTGTGCAGGTGCTCGAGGGAGACGCCGGACGGGATGGATTACCGGGATGAGGCGATCTTGGCGAGCGTGATCTCCGCCGCTGTGGTGCTTGCAGGGAGCGTGAAGCATCTCCTCGAAGCTCATGGCAGGCTGCCATGTTGTCTTGCCGGTGTTCCGGCGTTTGGCGGCCGGCTCGGCCGCGGGCGCCTGCTCGGCGGCCGCGATGAGCCGGTTGTCGTAGCACTGAGCCGGTTGATCGGCTTTGCGCTTGTTGTTCTGTTGGTTGTGCTGCTGCCGGCTTCCCTCGCCGATCGGCTTCAGAGGCGGCACCAGCTTTGCCTTGCCGGCTTCATCCAGTGCCACCTGGATCTTCATGGCGGAGTCGGTGTTGGCGTACTTGTCCGTCGTCACCATGAGCGCGGCCATGGTGGGCGGCTCGGAGTGCAAGAGCTTGTGCTTGAGGAGGGTGCCGTCTCGGCACCCGTTGATGAAGTACCGGATCGCTTGGACTTCGTGGACGCCCTCGCAGCTGTTCCGGAGCTTGGTCCATCGTGCGAGGTACTTGGGGCGGCCGGGTCGCTTGTAGGTGCCGGTGAAGTTGCGCACGAAGGCTTGCTCGAAGTCGACCCACGTGTTGATGCTGCCAGCCGGCAGACTGTTCAGCCAGGTGCGGGCCGACCCCTGGAGCATGAGGGGTGCGTATCGCACGGCGAGGTGGTGGTTACCGCCGGCGATGCCGGTGGTGGTGGTGTAGTCGGTGAGCCAGTCCTCCGGCTTCACGGTGCCATTGTACTTGGGGGTGTCGCGGGGGAGCATGAACCCTTTGGTGAAGGGCTCGCCCCGGATGCGTGGGCCGAAGCAAGCCGACCCGACCAGGCCTGTTTCCTCCAGCTCCTGGGAGAGAATGAGTCGGTCGAGGCGGTGACGAGCGTCGTTGTCGTCGATGGCGCACGGGCCCAAATGGTCGGCGACCGCACCGCGGGGGGCCGGGTCGATCGTAGTCGGACGTCGGCCGGGTTGGAGCAGGGGGTCGAGGCGGCGCCGGGCCTCCGAGGTCGGCTCGTTCGCCAAGCCGCTAGCAGCTGTCGGGGCGGGGTTGTGCCGTGTCCGAGTGTGGCCGGAATGCGCCTCGCCAGGTGGTGGAGACGCCGTGTGCTGGTTGTCGCCGGGTCCAGCGACTCGGACTGAGCTGGATCCGGCCGGCTTGGCGAGCTGGTTGAGGCGGTCCTGCTGCGCATTGGCCGTGACGAGGAGGTCGTTCACCCTCTTGAGGCGATCCTGCAGCTCCTCGCCCGTGAGCTGATCCACGCCGATCGCGGTCGCCTGGGCAGCACACATGTTCTTCACGGGAGTCTCGTAGACGGGAGGGAGGGCGCCGAAGGCGCACCCGATTGCGCCACCCTGGGCTCGCACATCGGCGACCCGGCTTGGCTCGGGCGTGGTAGGCATGAAGCCGTAGGCGGCGTCACGCTCTAGCTGGGCAGAGTCGAGGCAACGCTGCGTGGCGGCGAGTGTCTCGGTGAGGTCCAGCAGGCGCTGGCGATCCTCGTTGAGACGAGTCCGGGCCTCGGCGATGTTGGAGGCGTCGACGTCGGTGCTGATGGGAATGCGGAGGCTCTGCGTCATGGCGCGCAGCGGGTTGGGCGAGCCGGCCCTATCTGCCGTGGCCTTGGCTTCGACGGCTTTCCTCGCCGCGCTCGACGAGGAGGAGGCGCAGGTGCCGGTGACGAAAACCTCCACACAAAGGTCCATCGCTCCGGCGGGAGCGTGGTCGTTGATGGAGAGCGGGGAGTCGGAAAAGCTAAGTACCTCGCGGGGGTACTCGTCGTCCGTAGGCGCGTCGGATATGCGCAGCATGGCGAAGGAGGCGGCGAGCGCGTCGATGACGTTGTCCGCCAGCGTGACGGGCTCGTCGAAGTCAGAGAAAGATCCCCGCCTGAAGCATGCTCCCGGCCAGGACCTCGAGCTGCCCCACGGTGGGCGCCAACTGTCGTGGTGGGCGCCCGACAGATGCCAAGGGATGGATAAAGATAGGAGGAGGCTCGAGGGCACTGGTGGGCTCCAGAGGCGAGGTCGACATGAGTGAGCGCGGGATGCAAGACATACCCAGGTTCGGGGCTCTCCGGAGAGATAACACCCCTAGTCCTGCCGAATGTGGTTTATATGTAATAGTACAGAGTTGCTCCTAGAGCTGTATGGAGGAAGAAGGAGGTCAGGCCAAGGCTTTGGCTCCTCCCTCTCCTCGGGTGTTGCTTGCTAGACGCGTGAGTGGGTGGATTCCGTTGCCTGCCTGGGGCTCATCCCCCCAACACTACTTAAACACACATCTGGGTGGATTGGTTGCGGGCACCTGGGGATATACCAGTGCTGTCCTTTTTGTTTCGCCACCCAGGCTTAAAGGGATCATAAGATTATTCATGCGAGAAACTTCCGTGTGCAGCCACAAGCTATTATGGGCTCTAGCATAGTTGAGTATGTTGCATGACCTCTTTCAGTGGTGGGCTAGTAGATGTAGGGGAAAGTAGGTGTAACTATCCACCGAGAGTAAAAAGTTAATGTTTCTGAAAGACTGTGTCTCGGTCATCCGTTTCTCAAACACCATGTAGTGCGAGAAATCCAACGGAGGAGATCAAGTCTTGTGGGGAAAAGTGCGCAAACCTCTACAGAGTGTACAAACTAATCATGGTTAGCTGTGTCCCCGGTTATGGACATCTTGAGTATCTGGTTCTTGAATTATCATGTCGATCTCATCACTCTAAATTAATTTGTTGGGTTGCTTATTACTTGTTTAATTGGGATTGAGATGGGGATTTACCATTCTCAATGTTTATCAACACCATGATAGTTAAACAAAATATATTCCTTTGATGTAGGAAAAAAATGGCTTTTTGCAAAACATTATAACCATAGAGCCTCCACCAACCATATATGCATGTAGTGATAGAATTTATCTGTTCATTTCTCTACTGTGTTATATTGCCAGCATATTCCATGTGCTAACCCGTTTCGGGCTGCAACAAATCATGTTGCAAACTTTTCAGACGAAGAGGAAGGTGCGCTAGGTCGTTGTCGTGCACTCAGCTATGCCGTTGGAGTTGATGGACTCACTATATCTTCCAAGCCTTTCGCTGTTATTTTGTTTAGATGGCCATAAGCCATATTTATTGTAATAAGTTCTCTTTTGAGACATTCGATGTAATAAGTGTGTGATTGAACTCTGTTATAAATCCTTCAAGTACTGTGTGTGTCAGCATTACCGATCAAGGGATGACACTTATACACAGAGATTTGATCATCTGAGGTCGGATCGCTACAAGATGGTATCAGAGCACACGCTGATTGTAGGACACAACCACTAAGATGAGCCATAGGTCACTCTTATCTACTCATTTCTGACTCCTCTCCATTTTCTACTCTATAGGATGGCGGACACAAGGAACAAATTTGCACAACCGGATGAAAACACACCGTTCGGGAGACACTTGAAGGAAGTCACTAGGTACCTAAACATCGGAATACCAAGCTTCACCGGGACCTACACCGCCACTTTACCAGAAGAGGAGTGTTGGATGATTCGAGTTCAAGTTCCAGGAAGGACATTCATGCCAGTTACTGAATCCATAGAGTTTTCCTTTGATGCACCAACCTGGAGTCTAGGTAAGAGCATGGCAGCCCACATCGCCATGGGACGCATCAGTGAAGTTTATCACAAGGATCTTAAGGACACCATCTACCAGATATGTGGGCGCCGAGATGAGCAATGGGAGATGATCAGCACCAGGAGGGACAGGTCCATTGCAGCCTTCATCCAGGAGTTAAACCAGCACATTCGGCACCAGGAGAACCAGATGTGCGTGAGCATGATAGATCTGAAGAAGGTGATGATCAGGAACATGGAACTAGAAGAGGAACTCAAGTATACACGCGACGGTTATGAGGAGGAAATCGCAATACTAGTGGAGAAGAATGATGACCTGACAAGGAAGCCATGTGTATTCATGGGAGACCCCGAGCCAGGAGGAGATGACGACCATCCCGAGGACTACATCATCATCGACGACACCGACTCCGACCCCGACAGTAGTGATGATTATTACGAAGACAAAGCTAGAGCGGATGTCATGGAGTCTTCCACCGGCCAAAATTTCTAGTAGACCACCATATTATCAGCAGTATTCCCCCATGTATATAGTATTAGTCCGAGCACTTTTGTAATGATAGTTAGATCGATTGTATGCCCTTGTTTGAATTGATTGGTGTGATATGAATGTTTTTGTCTCATGTGCATATGGGTAGTGCTTTCTCATTAGACCTCACTCTATTCTAATCTCTCCCCTCTAAACCCATTAGATGCCTCCGAGACGTGACCCCAGATTTGTCTTCCCACCGGAGATCACCCAGTTGATCAACCAGCAGAATACCTTGATACAACAACTAGTCCAGAACCAAGGCAACAACAACAACAACAACAACCCACCGCCACCACCTCCAGTAGACAACTTAGCCCGTTTTCTGAGGTTGCAGCCGCCGGTGTTTTCCAGTAGCACCGAGCCAATAGTTGTTGATGACTGGCTACGCAAGATTGGAAGAGAGTTGACCACCGCAGGTTGCACAGACGCTGAGAGGGTGCGTTTTGCCGCACATCAATTGGATGGACCCGCAGCCTCATGGTGGGAGAATTATACAACCACTTTCCCCATAGCCAATGTCACTTGGGAGCAGTTTCAGCAAGCATTCTGCACTGCTCACGTCTCACCTGGAGCTATGAGCATGAAGAAGCATGAGTTTCGCACCTTGCGCCAAGGAAATCGTACTGTGGGGCAGTACGTGGATGAGTTCAGTAAGTTAGCTCGCTATGCCCCGGATGATGTGACCACCGATACCGCGAAGCAGGAGAAGTTTATGGAAGGGTTGAATGATGAGATGAGTATGCAGTTGATGGTAGCGACATTCGCTAACTATCAGGAGTTGGTAGACAAGGCTCTTATGATTGAAGGGAAGCAGCAGCAGATTGAGAGCCGCAAAAGGAAGTATGGACAAGGGAAGTACAATACAGGAGCTCAGCAGAAGCCTCATTTTACCCCGAACTCGGGAGGATATACCCATAACCTTGCAGGCCATACCCACAATGGAGGAAGCTTGCATAACCACAGTGGCCCCAAGACTGGAAATGGGAATGGAGCAGGCAGTAATCAAAACCGCTCTAACCCAGCCACACCCGCCAAGAAGTACCAAAGTCACATTCCTTGTTTCAAGTGCGGGAAGACTGGACACTACGCCAATGAGTGTCCTGAACCAAAGAATGGAAATGGCAATGGAAGCTCTGGGAAGAACCCCAACCCTTTCAAAGAGGACAAGTGAACCACGTGAACGTGGAGGAGGTTGAAGAGCAGCCAGATGCAGTTATCGGTAAGTTTTTGGTTAAGTCATTTACTGCAATCGTTCTTTTTATACTGGTGCATCACATTCATACATTTCAAGGGGATTTGTGGATAAGTACAAGTTGCCCACCAAAGTTCTTAGGACCCCTATGTTAGTAAGCTCACTAGGAGCGGAGTATATGGCAAGCCAAGGATGTTTTCAGGTGCCATTAACCATAGGTAGGCATGTTTTCCCCTCAGACCTGATAATTTTGGAGTCACAAGGATTGGATGTGATACTAGGAATGGATTGGCTATCGATGTATGGGGGAAACCTCGATTGCACCAGTAAGTCAATTCTGCTCACCACCCCGGAGGGAAAAAGGATCAAGTATGTATCCAGGCATGCGCCAAGGAGGACCCAAGTAAATTCTCTCTCCGGAGTTGTTTAGGATGAAGTGCATGTAGTGAAGGATTACCCAGATGTATTTCCAGAGGAACTACCAGGCATGCCGCCGGATCGAGACATTGAGTTTTTGATAGAGTTATTGCCAGGCACCGGACCAATATCGAAGAGACCATACCAGATGCCCGCAAATGATCTGGAGGAGATTAAGAAGCAGATTAAGGAGTTATTGGAGAAAGGTTACATTCGACGAAGTTCGTCACCATGGGGAGCCCCAGTGCTTTTGGTTGAGAAGAAGGATGGATCCTTGAGAATGGTTGTTGATTATCGGGCACTGAATGAAGTGACGATCAAGAACAAGTACCCACTACCGATGAACAATGATTTGTTTGACCAGCTGCAAGGAGCTAAAGTATTCTCCAAGATCGATCTGCGATCTGGATACCACCAGCTGAAGATCCGAGAACAGGATATACCTAAGACAGCTTTCACCACAAGGTACGGGTTATATGAGTATACGGTTATGTCATTTGGATTGACTAATGCCCCTGCCTATTTCATGAGTATGATGAATAAGGTGTTCATGGAGTTCTTGGATAAGTTTGTTGTGGTGTTCATTGATGATATTTTGGTGTACTTGAAGAATGAAGAGAAGCACAAGGAGCATTTGCGTTTAGTTCTCGAGAAGCTCAGGGAACATCAGTTATACGCCAAGTTCAGCAAGTGCGAGTTTTGGTTGAAGGAAGTTGGATTTCTTGGACATGTTATATCAGGAGAAGGTATAGCGATAGAGACCCTACCTGTGTTGATCAACACCAATTGGCTAGCACCCACCTCAGTAGGAGAGATCCGCAGTTTTCTTGGACTCACGGGATACTATCGGAGATACATTGAGAAATTTTCTAAGATTGCGAAGCCCATGAAGGAGTTGTTGAAGAAGGACACCAAGTTAAAATGGACAGATGAATGCGAGGCAAGCTTTCAGGAGCTGAAGAAACGTTTGGTTACAGCCCCAGTGCTGATTCTGCCGGATATACGCAAGGATTTCCATGTGTATTGCGATTCCTCTCGCTTAGGACTTGGAGGTGTACTTATGCAGGACGGAAGAGTTGTTTCATATGCCCCACGTCCGCTTCGACCACATTAGTTGAATTATGTCACACATGATTTGGAGTTAGCAGCTGTAGTGCATGCGCTCAAGACCTGGAGACATTTTCTTATTGGAAATCATTATGATGTGTACACGGATCATAAGAGTTTGAAGTACATTTTCACACAGAAGGAGCTGAATCTCAGGCAGAGGAGATGGTTGGAGCTTATAAAGGATTATGATATGAAGTTGCATTATCATCCAGGCAAGACCAATGTCGTAGCAGACGCTTTGAGCCGGAAGAGTTATGCCAATACCCTCGTAAGCGGAGGATTGCCAAAGGAGTTAGCCGAAGATCTCAGGGAGCTTTGTTTGGAGATAGTCCCTAGAGGTTTTGTTGCAGCATTGGAAGTTCAGTCGACATTATTGGGAAAGATTTGAGAAGCTCAGAAGGATGACAAGGAAATTGCCGAGATAAAGGAGAAAATGAGTAAAGGAAAGGCCAAAGGTTTTCGTGAGGATGAGCACAACACCTTGTGGTTTGAGGACCGTGTATATGTACCCTATAATGTAGAGATCAGGAAGTTGATACTACAGGAAGCTCATGACTCGCCATACTCGATACACCCCGGAAACACCAAGATGTATTTGGATTTAAAGGAGCGTTTCTGGTGGACTGGTATGAAGAAGGATATTGCTGAGTATGTAGCCGTATGTGATGTATGTCAAAGAGTGAAGGCAGAACATCAGAAGCCAGCAGGATTACTGCAGCCTATGTCGATACCCGAATGGAAGTGGGATAAGCTTGGCATGGATTTTATGACTGGATTACCTAGGACCCGATCGGGATATGATTCTATTTGGGTAGTAGTGGATCGTCTGACCAAAGTAGCTCACTTTATCCCAGTGAAAACCACCTATACAAGTGCGAAGTTAGCCAAGATATATATGACCAGGATCATATGTCTGCACGGAGTTCCGAGGACCATCGTATCAGATAGAGGAACACAGTTCACTTCAAAGTTTTGGCATCAGTTGCACCAGACTTTGGGAACCAGACTAGAGTTTAGTACAGCCTTTCATCCGCAGACAAATGGACAGACCAAGAGAGTCAATCAGATTCTAGAGGACATGTTGAGAGCTTGTGCGCTAGATTATGGATCTAGTTGGGATGATAATTTGCCCTACGCAGAGTTCTCCTACAACAACAGCTACCAGGCTAGTTTGAAGATGGCACCTTTTATAGCTTTGTATGGAAGGAGGTGCAGGACACCGTTAATGTGAGATGAAGTTGGAGACCGTCAGTTGTTTGGACCGGATTTGATCAAAGAGTCCGAAAATAAGGTTAAGTTAATTCGGGATAGACTGAAGGTAGCTCAGTCCAGGCACAAGAGTTATGCCGATACCAAGCGCAAGGAGGTAGCCTAGGAAATCGGAGACAGAACATATCTTTGTGTATCACCACTGCAAGGAGTTAAACGCTTTGGACTTAAGGGAAAGTTAGCCCCGAGATTTGTAGGACCATAACGAGTTTTGGAACATATGGGAGAAGTAGCCTACAAGTTGGAGTTACCCGAAGGACTGTCAGGAGTTCATGATGTGTTTCACATTTCCCAGCTGAAGAAGTGCCATGCTGAGATGGTCGATATTCCTCTGAGAGATACAGTGCCCCTAGAAGCAATTCAGTTGGATAGTGATCTAACCTACGAGGAGAAACCAGTCAAGATTCTCGAGTTTGCTAGCCGAGTTACACGCAGCAAGGTTATCAAGTTTTGCAAAGTTCAGTGGAGCCACCATACTGAGGATGAAGCCACCTGGGAACGAGAGGATGATCTACGGAAAGACCACCCACACCTATTTTCTAGCCAACCCGAATCTCGAGGACGAGATTCATCTTAAGGGGGGGGGGGGGTAGGTTTGTAACATCCCAAATTTTCAATTTGGAATGTTATACATAGGACATCATATGCATATCATATTTTATTTGCATTTTATTTTGATCCTAGAAATTCTAAGCAACTCAAGGACCCACGGAGAGAGTTGGGGATTTCGTTTATTTTCAAATCTGAAATTTTCTCAAATATTGAGAAGTGAATCACTTTGGTTTTAATTATTTTTCTCTCCGAAAAATATTTCCAATATAAAAATAAATGAGAGGAGATAATATGACTTCTCCAAAATAAAAGAAATATTGGAGGAAATATTAAAATCAAATAATAATTTTATTTGGATTTTATTGCTATTTTGTTTGAATTAGAAAAAATATGCATTTTTCAAAATTGCATTTTTAGGCCAAGAAAATGTTCACTTTGTTCCAAATATTTTGTTTAGATGGCGAAAATTGTTTTGGCGTTTTTAGAATTTTTTAATATTTTATTAGGATTTTTCTCGGCAGAATTTTATTAAAAAAAAGGTCGCGTCGCCCGACTGGGCCAATGGCCCAACCGAGCCAGGCCGGCCCAACAGTCGCCACCGCCTCCCCGAGCGGGTTCCACCCGCCGCCGCCGGCCGTGTCCGAGGCGGACACGCCTCCCGAGGCCCCTCGCCCAAGTCAACGCCGTCGCCCCCGGCCTTTAAAGCCGCCACCCCCCAAAGCCCACACCGCCGCAGCAGAGCACCGCCACCGAGCCGAGCTGCATGCGCCGCCACCAGCTGCCTCCGCCCGCCCGCCAGAGCCCATCGCCTCGCCATCGCCGCCCGCCCGCCCTCGCCGCCCGCCCATCGGAATCCGCATTGCCGTCGGATCCGCCGCCGCCGTTTTTTTCGGTTTAGGTACAAAACTTCCGGTTTTCTTAAAACCCTAGATCGGTATTTATTTAGTTTAGATCGGTTCAGTTTTCTTCGGTTTATTTATTTACCGAGCGTTCATTCGTTCGTTTTTAATGAACGCGTTTTTCCGTTCGTCTCTGTTAGCGGACGTTCGTCCGGTAGATCTTTTTTATTTTCTTTTTCGGCCAGGGACCTATCCGTGATTACTTTTATCGCAGATTAGCCCCTGATCTTCAAACCCTCGCAACTTTTCAACCATTGGTCCAAATCCAGTGAAACCAACGCCAAATTCTTCGTCTCGAGCCCCTATTTCTGTTTAATCAACTTGAACAAGGTTTTGACAATTTAAAATTTGGTTTCAAGAAGATTTGAATTCTAAGTTCTTTTGACCGTAGTTTCAGTTCCGTAGCTCCGATTCGATTGATTCTTCTTGCTAATCGAAGCTCTTCAGTTGAACTTTCAGTTTGGATCTTCTTATTTGAGTTTTACCCGTGCATCATTGCTCGAGTGCTTATGTATGCTATTGTTTGTTTGTGATAGAATTCTCGGAGTGCGAAGCGTGCTACTACGAGTCTCTAGAGTTTGCGGATCGTCAGCAAGGCAAGTAACACATAGATCATACTATTTTCATAACCCGTTTTTATGCATTAGTTACAACCCTCAAACACTGCATGATTAGGATGTGATTAACTTGTGGGTATTGGGAAGTAGATGATGAGTTAGAACCTATTGCCCTTTTATTATCAAACCCTTGGGAGTTACTTCTACGTTATGCTTATATTGCCATGCTATGCTCGTAGACGTGGATTGGGTTGAGTGTATCCATGACATATGTGAGATTGTTAATTAATGGGTAACTTAAGGTGGCTACTTAAACACACATCTGGGTGGATTGGTTGCGGGCACCTGGGGATATACCAGTGCTGTCCTTTTTGGTTCGCCACCCAGGCTCAAAGGGACCATAAGATTATTCATGCGAGAAACTTCCGTGTGCAACCACAAGCTATTATGGGCTCTAGCATAGTTGAGTATGTTGCATGACCTCTTTCAATGGTGGGCTAGCAGATGTAGGGGAAAGTAGGTGTAACTGTCCACCTAGAGTAAAGAGTTAATGTTTCTGAAAGACTGTGTCTCGGTCATCCGTTTATCAAACACCATGTAGTGCGAGAAATCCAACGGAGGAGATCGAGTCTTGTGGGGAAAAGTACGCAAACCTCTGCAGAGTGTACAAACTAATCATGGTTAGCCGTGTCCCCGGTTATGGACATCTTGAGTATCTGGTTCTTGAATTATCATGTTGATCTCATCACTCTAAATTAGTTTGTTGGGTTGCTATTTACTTGTTTAATTGGGATTGAGATGGGGATTTACCATTCTCAATGTTTATCAACTACCATGATAGTTAAACAAAATATATTCCTTTGATGTAGGAAAAAATTGGCTTTTCGCAAAACATTATAACCATAGAGCCTCCACCAGCCATATATGCATGTAGTGATAGCATTTATCTGTTCATTGCTCTACTGTGTTATATTGCCAGCATATTCCATGTGCTAATCCATTTCGGGCTGCAACATATCATGTTGCAGACTTTTCAGACGAAGAGTAAGGTGCGCTAGGTCGTTGTCGTGCACTCAGCTATGCCGTTGGAGTTGATGGACTCATTATATCTTCCAAGCCTTCCGCTGTTATTTTGTTTAGATGGCCTTAAGCCATATTTATTGTAATAAGTTCTCTATTGAGACATTCGATGTAATAAGTGTGTGATTGAACTCTATTATAAATCCTTCAAGTACTGTGTGTGTCAGCATTACCGATCCAGGGATGACACTTATACACAGAGATTTGACCGTCTGAGGTCAGATCGCTACACGTATCAAGCATCCCCAAGCTTAATTCCTGCTCGTCCTCGAGTAGATAAATGATAAAAACAGAATTTTTGATGTGGAATGATACCTAACATAATTTTCAACGTAATTTTCTTTATTGTGGCATGAATGTTCAGATTCGAAAGATTCAAGACAAAAGTTTAATATTGACATAAAAACAATAATACTTCAAGCATACTAATAAAGCAATCATGTCTTCTTGAAAAAACATGGCTAAAGAAAGTTACCCCTACAAAATCATACAGTCTGGCTATGCTCTATCTTCATCACACAAAATATTTAAATCATGCACAACCCCGATGACAAGCCAAGCAATTGTTTCATACTTTTGATGTTCTCAAATCTTTTCAACTTTCACGCAATAGTGAGCGTGAGCCATGGACATAGCACTATATGTGGAATAGAATGGTGGTTGTGACAAAAAGGAGAAGATAGTCTCACATCAACTAGGCATATCAACGGGCTATGGAGATGCCCATCAATAGATATCAATGTAAGTGAGTAGGGATTTCCATGCAACGGATGCACTAGGCTATAAGTGTATGAAAGCTCAACAAAAGAAACTAAGTGAGTGTGCATCCAACTTGCTTGCTCACGAAGACCTAGGGAAATTTGAGGAAGCCCATCATTGGAATATACAAGCCAAGTTCTATAATGTAAAATTCCACTAGTATGAAAGTGACAACATAGGAGACTCTCTATCATGAAGATCATGGTGCTACTTTGAAGCACAAATGTGGAAAAAGGATAGTAGCATTTTCCCTTCTCTCTTTTTCTCTCATTTTTTTATTTGGGCCTTTCTCTCTTTTTTTATGGCCTCTTTTTTTCTCGTCTGGAGTCTCATCCCGACTTGTGGGGGAATTATAGTCTCCGTCATCCTTTCCTCACTAGGAAAATGCTCTAATAATGATGATCATCACACTTTTATTTACTTACAACTAAAGAATTACAACTCAATACTTAGAACAAAATATGACTCTATGTGAATGCCTCCGGCGGTGTACCAGGATGTGCAATGAATCAAGAATGACATGTATGAAAATCATGAACGTTGGCTTTGCCACAAATACGATGTCCACTACATGATCATGCAAAGCAATATGACAATGATGGAGCGTGTCATAATAAACGGAACGGTGGAAAGTTGCATGGCAATATATCTCGGAATGGCTATGGTAATGCCATAGTAGGTAGGTATGGTGGCTGTTTTGAGGAAGGTATATGGTGGGTGTATGATACCGGTGAAAGGTGTGCGGTAATAGAGAGGCTAGCAATGGTGGAAGGGTGAGAGTGCGTATAATCCATGGACTCAACATTAGTCATAAAGAACTCACATACTTATTGTGAAAATCTAGTAGTTATCGAAACGAAGTACTACGCGCATGCTCCTAGGGGGATAGATTGGTAGGAAAAGACCATCGCTCGTCCCCGACTGCCACTCATAAGGAAGACAATCAATAAATAAATCATGCTCCGACTTCATCACATAACGGTTCACCATACGTGCATGCTACGGGAATCACAAACCTTAACACAAGTATTTCTCAAATTCACAACTACTCACTAGCATGACTCTAATATCACCATCTTCATATCTCAAAGCAATCATCAAGAACTTCTCATAGTATTCAATGCACTTTATATGAAAGTTTTTATTATACCCATCTTGGATGCTCATCATATTAGGACTAATTTTATAGCCAAAGGAAATTACCATGTTGTTCTTAAAGACTCTCAAAATAATATAAGTGAAGCATGAGAGATCAATAATTTCTATAAAACAAAACCACCACCGTGATCTAAAAAGATATAAGTGAAGCACTAGAGCAAAATTATCTAGCTCAAAAGATATAAGTGAAGCACATAGAGTATTCTAATAAATTCCGATTCATGCGTGTCTCTCCCAAAAGGTGTGTACAGCAAGGATGATTGTGGTAAAATAAAAAGCAAAGACTCAAATCATACAAGACGCTCCAAGCAAAACACATATCATGTGGTGAATAAAAATATAGCCTCAAGTAAAGTTACTGATAGACGAAGACGAAAGAGGGGATGCCTTCCGGGGCATCCCCAAGATTAGGCTTTTGGTTGTCCTTGAATTTTACCTTGGAGTGCCTTGGGCATCCACAAGCTTAGGCTCTTGCCACTCCTTATTAAAAAATACATCAAATATTTACCCAAAAACTTGAAAACTTCACAACACAAAACTTAACAGAAAATCTCATGAGCTCTGCTAGTATAAGAAAACAAACCACCACTTTAAGGTACTGTAATGAACTCATTCTATATTTATATTGGTGTTAAACCTAATGTATTCCAACTTCTCTATGGTTCATACCCCCCGATACTACTCATAGATTCATTAAAATAAGCAAACAACACACAAAAAACAGAATCTGTCAAAACAGCACAGTGTGTAGAAATCTAATTCAAACGAATACGTCTGTAACTCCAAAAATTCTACAAAAATAGGAAGAACTAGATAATTTTTTTATTAATTTACTTCAGTTGGAATCAGTATTTTATCACTCTCTTGTGATTTTTAACAATTGTTTTCATGAGCAGAAAGTTTCTGTCTTTTTTCAGCAAGATCATATAATTCTCACCCAAGAAGATCCTATAGGTTTTACTTGGCACAAACACTAATTAAAACATAAAACCACATCTAACCAGAGGCTAGATGAATTATTTATTACTAAACTGGAACAAAAAGCAAAGAACAAAACTAAAATTGGGTTTCCTCCCAACAAGCGCCATCGTTTAACGCCCCTAGCTAGGCATAAAAACAAGAATAGATCTAAGTATTGTCCTATTTGGTATGCAATCCATAAGTGGCTCTCATAATTGATTCATAAGGCAATTTAATTTATTACTAGGAAAGTGTTCCATGCCTTTCCTTAACGGAAATTGGAATCTAATATTTCCTTCTTTCATGTCAATAACTGCACCAATCGTTCTAAGGAAAGGTCTACCAAGAATAATAGGACATGTAGGATTGCAATCTATATCAAGAAAATCTACGGGCACATAATTCCTATTTGCAACAATAAGAACATCATTAATCCTTCCCATAGGTTTCTTAATGGCGGAATCCGCAAGATGCAAATTTAAAGAGCAATAATCAAATTCACGGAAACCTAACACATCACACAAAGTTTTTGGAATCGTGGAAACACTAGCACCCAAATCACACAAAGCATAGCATTCATAATATTTAACCTTAATTTTAATAGTAGGTTCCCACTCATCATAAAGTTTTCTAGGGATAGAAACTTCTAGCTCAAGCTTTTCTTCATAGGATTGCATTAAAGCATCAACGATATGTTTAGTGAAAGCTTTATTTTGATTATAAGCATGAGGAGAATTTAAAACGGATTGCAACAAGGAAATACAATCTATCAAAGAGCAATTATCATAATTAAATTCCTTGAAATCCAAAATAGTGGGTTCATTGCTATGTAAAGTTTTGACCTCTTCAATCCCGCTTTTATTAATTTTGGCATCAAGATCTAAAAACTCTGAATCATTGGGACGCCTTTTAACTAAAGTTGACTCATCTCCAGCCCCATCTGTATCAAGATTCACATTTGAAAACAAAGATTTAATAGGAGTCACATCAATCACTTTTAGATCTTCATCTTTATTATCATGAAAACTAGAAGAACACGCTTTCACAAAGCAATCTTTTTTAGCACGCATCCCAGCGGTTCTTTCTTTGCACTCGTCAATAGAAATTCTCATAACTTTGAGAGACTCATTGATGTCATGCTTAGGTGGAATAGATCTAAGTTTCAAAGAATCAACATCAAGAGAAATTCTATCCACGTTCCTAGCCAACTCATCAATCTTAAGCAATTTTTCTTCAATCAAAGCATTGAAATTCTTTTGCGAACTCATAAATTCTTTAACACTAGTCTAAAAATCAGAGGGCATCTTATTAAAATTTCCATAAGAGTTGTTGTAGGAATTACCATAATTATTAGAGGAATTATTAGGAAACGACCTAGAATTAAAGTTTCCTCTATACGTGTTGTTACCAAAATTGTTCCTACCAACAAAATTCACATCCATAGATTCATTATTATTCTCAATCAAAGTGGACAAAGGCATATCATTAGGATCAGACGAAACACTCTTATTAGCAAACAATTTCATAAGTTCATCCATCTTTCCACTCAAAACATTAATCTCTTCAATTGCATGAACCTTTTTACTAGTGGATCTTTAGTGTGCCATTAAGAATAATTAACCGTAATATTATCCAGAAGTTTAGTAGCTTCTCCTAAAGTGATTTCCATAAAAGTGCCTCCCACGGCCAAATCTAAAAGATTTCTACAAGCAAAATTCAATCCGGCATAAATTTTTTGTATAATCATCCATAAATTCAAACCATGTGTAGGGCAATTACATATCATTAATTTCATCCTCTCCCAAGCTTGTGCAACATGCTCATGATCAAGTTGCTTAAAATTCATAATATCGTTCCTAAGAGAGATGATCTTAGCGGGAGAAAATACTTAGAGATAAAAGCATCTTTGCACTTATTCCATGAATCAATACTATTTTTAGGCAAAGAAGAGAACCAAGTTTTAGCACGATCTCTAAGATAAAACGGAAATAGCTTTAATTTAACAATATCATTATCCACATCTTTGTTCTTTTGCATCTCACACAAATCAACAAAGTTGTTTAGATGGGTAGCGGCATCTTCACTAGGAAGGCCAGCAAATTGATCTTTCATGACAAGATTCAACAAAGCGGCATTAATTTCACATGATTCAACATCGGTAATAGGAGCAATCGGAGTGCTAATAAAATCATTGTTGTTGGTATTGGAAAAGTCACACAATTTAGTATTATCTTTAGCCATCATGACAAACAATCAATCCAACACACAAGCACACAAGAAGCAAACGAAAAGAGTTGAAAGGAAGAGAGGCGAAGAAAAGGCAAAGGTTTTTGAAAATCGTTTTAGAAGTGGGGGAGAGGAAAACGAGAGGCGAATGGAAAATAATGTAATGCGAGGGAGAAGAGTTTATGATGGGTACTTGGTATGTCTTGACTTGAGCATAGATCTCCCCGGCAACGGCGCCAGAAATCCTTCTTGCTACCTGTTGAGCATGCGTTGGTTTTCCCTTGAAGAGGAAAGGGTGATGCAGCAAAGTAGCATAAGTATTTCCCTCAGTTTTTGAGAACCAAGGTATCAATCTAGTAGGAGATAACACATAAGTCACCTAGTACCTGCACAAACAATCAAGGACCTTGCAACCAAAGTGATAAAGGGGTTGTCAATCCCTTCACGGTCACTCGCAAAAGTGAGAAAGATAGTAAGATAAATATTTTTGGTATTTTTGTTGTATAGATTGGAAAATAAAGATTGCAAAATAGTAAACGAGATGCGATGTAAATAAAAGAGATGCAATATAATAAGAAAGAGACCCGGGGGCCATAGGTTTCACTAGTGGCTTTTCTCAAGATAGCATGTATTACAGTGGGTGAACAAATTACTGCCGAGCAACTGATAGAAAAGCACATAGTTATGAGAATATCTAGGCAATGATCATGAATATAGGCATCACGTCTGTGTCAAGTAGACCGAAATGATTCTGCATCTTCTCTATTACTCCACACATCGACCGCTATCCAGCATGCATCTAGAGTATTAAGTTCATAAGAACAAAGTAACGCATTAAGCAAAATGACATGATGTAGAGGGATAAACTCAAGCAATATGATATAAACCTCATCTTTTTATCCTCGATGGCAACAATACAATACGTGCCTTGCTGCCCCTACTTTCACTGGGAAAGGACACCGCAAATTGAACCCAAAGCTAAGCACTTCTCCCATTGCAAGAAAGATCAATCTAGTAGGCCAAACTAAACCGATAATTCAAAGAGACTTGCAAAGATATCAAATCATGCATATAAGAATTCAGAGAAGAACCAAATATTATTCATAGATAATCTTGATCATAAATCCACAATTCATTGGATCTCGGCAAACACACCGCAAAAGAGTATTACATCGAATAGATCTCCAAGAACATCGAAGAGAACTTTGTGTTGAGAATCAAAGAGAGAGAAGAAGCCATCTAGCTAATAACTATGGACCTGAAGGTCTGTGGTAAACTACTCACACATCATCAGAGAGGCTATGGTGTTGATGTAGAAGCCCTCCGTGATCGATTCCCCCTCCGATAGAGCGCTGGAAAAGGCCCCAAGATGGGATCTCACGGGTACAAAAGGTTGCAACGGTGGAAAAGTGGTTTCATGGCTCCCCCTGGGTTTTAGGGTATAAGAGTATATATAGGCGAAAGAAGTACGTCGGTGGAGCTACGTGGGGCCCTCGAGGGTGGGGGCGCGCCTTCCCCCCCTGGGCGCACCCTCCTACCTCGTGGCCGCCTCGCGGAGTTCCAGACTTCAACTCCAAGTCTTCTGGATTGCTTTCGTTCCAACAAAGATCATCGCGAAGGTTTCGTTCCGTTTGGATTCCTTTTGGTATTCCTTTTCTGCAAAACACTGAAATAGGCAAAAAAACAAAAACTGGCACTGGGCCTTCGGTTAATAGGTTAGTCCAAAAAATAATATAAAATAGCATATTAAAGCCCATTAAACATCCAAAACAGATAATATAATAGCATGGAACAATAAAAAATTATAGATATGTTGGAGACGTATCAGCAGATATCTTCACAAAGCCCTTGGATGAGAAAAGGTTTTGCAAGTTGCGGTGTGAGCTAAATATCTTAGAATCCTCAAATGTCCTGTAATTGGACACACATCCTTACGCTTATGCATGTTGATGACTTGGATGTGCAACACATGAAGTAACATATATCTTCAATCAATGAAGACATATACGCTAAGTGTGAATACATTAACGTGGAATTTGACTTCGGAGCGCCAGGATAATTGTGCGTCGTGTCTGGGTCTAATACTTCCTTTACGGTGGGTAACGCCACCACCAAAATCTTCTTGAAGTTTTTTATTTGGCGTCATGATTGCATAGTCTTCGCATTTGGTTTGTCTTCAACATTGATTTGACCTCATGGTTTATCTTCGCAATGTTGAGTTGGTCTTAGACTGATATACATATATATATACATACATACATATATATATATATATATATATATATATATATATATATATATATATATATATATATATCCTTCGTGCTTCTTCCTCAAATTCTACCTATCCAAGTTATATGCATTCTGTTGAAACCTATCAAATGTATTCATTGAGTACTTGTCCGCAGAAGACACAGAGACAAACATTTAAATCTGTTTTCAATGCTATATCCCTTTTGCCTGAATACCGGAGAAGCCGGAACGACCACCCGACAATCCAGGCATGCATGGGAACATGGAACAACTTCCAATAAGTTGCATGCAGGCCACGTGTCCTTCAGATGTGAACCGCCATGGGCACCATCGTAATTATGTTGTGTAGTCCCTTTCTTACAAATGCACAAACCGCGCGGTCATTATCTCTTCTTCCACCTTGCCACCTCGCTCAAACCCTAGCGCCTCCGCTAGCTCGCGTCGACGCCGGAGACGAAGCGCTTAGCTATCGCGACTTCTTCGATGCCTTCCTCACGCCGGCCGCGGACCTCATCCTCTCCGCCGCCGCCGTAGGTGTCTTCCGCGGCCAAGTTAGGGCGCGGGAGATTGAACTGCTCGGCTTCTAACTCTTCCTCGTCTAGCAGTTCGTCAGTGGTAATTAAATCTCACTTTTTATTGTCTTTTTGATCGGTCAAATTCATCCACTTCAACCAAAAGTGGTTTCTATACTTCCAAATCTGGATCTGTCTTTATTTGAATCTCATATCATGCTAAGGATATTCACTTATGCTTCATAACTAGTTAGATTCCTCACTTGTACTTATTCTTGGATTCGTACAAATCTGGAACCAACTCTCTTCAAATAAGTGAATGTCTGCGCTCTATGAGGTCAATGTCTTCAAACTGATTTATCTTCAAAATCTTCTGAGAATGCATATGATCTCTTCCCCTTCCCTCGCACCTCTAATGCTATCACAGATACATGTTCGTGGGAGAATCCCTTGGTTCTCATAGTCTGCATTCATTTGCAGAGTTTTTACAGCATCATATTCACTCCCCCGAAGCAAGCTCTTGTCTAACCAGTAGACGGAAGCCTTTCACTGTTCTGAAGCATATCTGCTTGAATATCATGGCCACAGAGAAGTTTGCTCGGAAAGGTGGCAGGCAGCACAGAGGCAACACAGCTCTAGATCCGCCTCCGGATCTGCATGAATTGTACAAAACTGATCCTGAGGAGAACTATAATCAGCGCAAGACCCGAATCCAATGGATTCGAAGATATTGGGCAGAACAATGGTTCAAGTACAACTTTGTCACCGCCGAGTGCTGAGAAGAACGCCATCAAGCGCCCATGGGGCGATATTCTGTACAAAAATCTACAGCCAAAATTGAAGCCTGAAGCTGTTGCTCAGGGTTTCTATCCATGCATGGTCCGAGGACCGAAGCCTGACAATGCTGACCCATCATCTATGTTATGGTGTTGCGAAGACAATCTTTTCAAGCGCAATTATCAGTTCGCTAAAGTGTCAACTGCCAAGAACAAAAGGGATTTTGGACTCAACTTCAACTCTGGTCCGTCTGCTCCAAGGCAGGATGGCACTCGCGAAGCTAATCCAAATGTCATCGGCCCCTTCAACAGCCTCGATGGGCTCCTCTCTCACATTGCTGCTCAGAGGGCCACGGTGGACCACTCTGCTAAAGACGCAGACTCTCAAGATGCGCCAGCACCACCAAAACAGAAGAAGTGAAAAGCTTCAAATCCATCTGCCAAAAGCTTCAACTGTAAAGCCATTAAAAACTGCACCTCCTGAAACCAGTGTGCAGTCTGAAGATCTGTCACGGGTCTCCAAGAGGACCAAGAAGACGAAGAAGCCCATGAAGATTTCTGGGCATGATCTGACTCCTGCTGCTGTTTTGCGCAACGAGGAAGTCACCATTGATCTGTCTAGTGATGAAGATCTTGGTGATGAAGCACTTGAGATGCTGATCAAGAGCAAGCAAGAGGTGGAGATCTTCAACGATCTGCCCCTCTTTGATGTTTATATTCTGAACAACTTCATCGATGAGTGGTTTGATGACCAAAGCACCAGTATTGATGATCTTCAGCTACCTATGGACATAAGCGTCACGTTTCATGGAGCCATTGCTAATGAGTTGGCCGTGGCTCCGAAAATTGTCGAGCTCAAGAACAAGATTGATTATGAGAAGGCGCATTTCAAGAAGAACATGGCCAAACTCAGTGTGGCTGATGTGCAGATCTTCAAGAAGATGTTGCATGATCTCAAGGAACAATTCCACAAGAAGCGTGAAGAAGCCAAAGGCTCACGAGAGCGCATGAAGTACTTTGCGCAGAAATGCGTTCAAGCCCACAATGAAGCTGAAAAGCGAAAGGCTCTTGGGCGTCCTGGCATCGATCCCAGGATGGCTGCCAAGCAAAAGAAGAAGTCTGTTGTGGCCCAAACTGAAGCACCAAGGCAGGAAGAAACTCGCACTGTCTTCCCTACCAGTATGACTGGCTTGAAGCTTAAGATCACCTCAGCAGCTTCAGAGCTGAAGAAAACAAGGGCGGCTGAAGCCGAAGCCAGGAAGCGCAAGCACAAAGACACTTCTGATGATGCTCCATCCAAGAAGAAATTGAAGACAAAGTCTTCAAAGAAAGAGCTTGCTGAAGCCTCAGAACCCCTCAATGTTGAACCCATTTCTGTTGCTCTTCCTGCCTCAACCAACCAAGAGCGTCGTCTTGTGATCCATGAGCCTGCTTCCGCAGAGGCTCCGGAAAGTGAAGAAGTTCCAGCTGCTGACCCCAACATAGCTGAAGACATTGGTCATGAAGACAATGTTGATGATGATGTAATCCTTCCTCAGCTCGAGCCCTAGTCGGTATCATCGCCTGCTCCGACGAGCAGTGAACTTATCAGCATTGGTCGTCCATTGGCCAATCGCTCAGGATGACTCATGGGCCGAGCGCCCACAGCAAGACAACCAATACATGATGACACTCCAAGAACATCACCACCTCAAGTTACCACTCTGGTGCTTGACGACGACAATTACATGGTACAGACCTCTCCCTCACCAAAGGCGTCGCCCGCATTTCGCAGGCTTCGCAAAGGCCCTAGGCCACAGGTCACCATGTCGAGCATTCTAGAAGGGGAAGTGCACCAAAGCTCAGCTGCATGTCAAGTGTTTCCTGAAGCCACCCCTACTGCGAATGCCTCTGAGTTTGAAGCCAAAGTTGCTGAAGACATTCCGGCTGCATCAGCCGATGAAGACAAAGAAGAGAAAGAAGAAGAAAGAGTTGCCACACCCCCAGCTACTGATCTCGAATGAGTGCTAGGGAACGATGAGAGCTACAAAACCAAGCGTGAGTGTCTCTGGTCTCGAATGAGTCGAACGAACCGAACCCGCCGAACCCCCTCTACGTTGCGCATGGGCCTCCTTTTATAGGCTCAAGGGGTCACCAACAGGTGGCAACGTAGACAAGGGCAAAATGGGAAAATGAGTTGCGGTTGGTACAGCTACTTTGTATAGTGTATTCTACCTAACTCTGACGGCAAGGGACAAAAACATTAAATGCCCGTCCATGTCGCCTAAACAGTGCAGAAAGGGACCGTCAAGGGCGCCACCGCTTGCCACGATGGCACTCCTGTCAGCGCCGCTTACCGCTGCTCTTCGCTGGCTGCACAGCCTCTTGACACGCACGCCTGGAATGGTCCCATGGCGACACGTTGGTGGATGAGCTGGAGCGGAGATGAAGAGTGGTTGCCTGCCGCGGCAAGCGCCTTGCCGCGGCTGAATCCTTGTCGCGCCCGGAAGCTTGTCGCTCATCGAGCCTTCCCGCAAGCTCCTCTTGCCGGGTCTTGTCTTCTGCGTGCCTTGAGTGGCCTTCCGGCAAGCTCCTCTTGCCGGGCCTTGTCTCCTTGGCTTAAATATTTTGTTCTTGAATGGCTCCAGAGGAACCATCGAGGACCTTGGCGATCACCAGCAAGCCTTGCCGCTGGTGCTGCAAATCGCCCGTGCACGAAGTTCGGGATACTAGGGTACCCTACTCTAGTACACCGACAGAGCCCCGGCTCGGGCCACACACAGGTGCCGAGCGCTGTTGGGCCAGCCCAAAAGCAGGCACGGCACGCTGCCCTAGATCACGCCAGAATCGGCTCTAGACCCACCACGTCTCCCACGAACAGCCGCGCCCGAGCGTGGCGTCGTGGGAGAGATCGTGGGGTTTCTTTAATTGGAAAAGCGGAACGTCCGCCCCCTCTCCCTCCTTTTAAACAGAGGAAACAGGGGCAGGTCGCCCACCTCGCCATTTGCTGTCCCATCTCGAAAACCACCGCCGCTCCCCGCTTCTTCTCTAGTTTGAAGAGAGCAGCGCTCCGCCTCCCATCGCCACCAGCGCCATCAACACCGTCGGCCTCCTCCACCACCTCCGCCATGGCTCCGAAAGCCGACAAGGGGAAGGGCGTGAAGTCGGCCGGCGGCGCAGCGGCATTGTCTGGCGAAAGGAGCGGCCGTCTCCCCCAGCTCGGCGCAAAGGAGCCGAGGGAGGCTACTACCTCTTCGGTCGACGGAGACAGGCGCATCCGGCGCCGAAGGTACTCTCCGCCGCATCGAGTTGGGTCCGAGCGGTACCCCTTCTTCAAGCTTCTTCTATTGCGGGCTCTGCCCGCCCTTCTCTGAATTCTTCTGCGATATCATGAACACCTACGGGCTTCGCCTCCTTGATTTCACCCCCAATGTCGTCTTGACCATGGCAGTTTTCGCACACCTTTGCGAAAACTTTGTCGGAGTCCACCCAAACGTAGCCCTCTTCCGCCACTTCTTCATGCCCCGCGTCAAGAGAGGAGAGCCACTTGCCGGAGGGATTGCTTGGATCTCCAGGATCGACAAGAAAGAAGCTTATCTGGAAGGAGAGCTCCGCAGCAAGTGGGAGGAGTGGAGAGCCGATTGGTGTTGGATCGTTGAGGAGAACCCGCAGCCCTTCACTGCCCAGCGCCAAACTCCCATAGTGCGCGGCAACGATTGGAGCAACTTGGCGCCGGAGGATGCTAGGTTGAAGATTGCTGTGACCCGGATCCTACGCCTCAGGCTTGCCGGACTCATCAGGCGCCGTTGGCGCAGATTTCCTCCGCCGCGCGCACGCTCCCTTGCAGGAGAGGAGGAGACCTGCTTGGGAGTTCCAAAATGCGGCGGACATCATGAGGCTGCGCCCGGGCCTCAACTGGAACTTCACTGTCTTGGAGCTGGATGCGATGCTGCTGGAGCTGTTCAAGCACGACCCTGATCACCCCGAATGGTTCATGTTGCCGAGGGGAGTCGTCCCATTGTGCAACAATTCTTCGCTCGACCGCATCCGCGCCATGATGCCCTTGTGCGATTCGCATGGGATCGTTCCAACTGGCAAGAGCTCGCGGACGACGTCGTCACGGCAGTTCTTCGACAGCTTGGAAGAAGTGCCGATCCGTCCCGACGAAAGCGAAATGGCTCACCCATGACACCACCGACGCCGAGATGCAGCGATTGCCACCGAGCCGGAGGAGGCGGCAGAGCTGCTGCGTGGCGGTCGGGTTCACCGTGGAGGAGGCAGAGGCAGCAGAGGCGGCAAGCCTTGCCGATCGAGAGGAGCTTGCCGACGAGGAGGAGCAGGCCGAGCCCGAAGTTGGGCCGAGCGAGTCTGCCGAGGGCGCCTCCTCCACACCTTCAAGTAGCTTGCCGCGAGCGGAGCCCAAAGCTCCACCAAGAAGGCGTCTCCATAAGGCCGGGGAAGTGACGGGGCGGCAGACGGGGCAACAGCCGCAGCACTGCGGCGACGCGCTCCACCATGCAAGCATCAAGTTGCAGGGAGCACCCCACACCGCTGCAACAACTGAGGCGGGATCCTCTCAGGCCACCGCTGCTACTCCCGCCAAGCGGTCAAGAGAACCTACTACTCCGCCTACCGGAGGCGAGCCGGAATTTGATCTCTCCGCGCTCAGCTCCGACGCGGAAGAAGAAGAAGAGTAAGCTTCTATGCTGTGCTTGTATTTCTTCAATTTGGTTGCTTTGTCTTGTATCTGATTTGCTTCATTCTGAACCCTTTCCTTTTCAGGACGCTGGTCCAGAAATCGTTGAAGAGAGCCAAGACCCCGGTGGTTGTCATCGAAGATGATCCCCCCGTGGCAACATGAGGCGCCTCTGAGACCCCCTTGCCGGACCCGGCAACCCTTCCTCAAAGCAGCCCCCAGCACAGCCCCCAGCGTAAGTATATGGTTTTATTTCTTACGGTTAGGTGTGCATGGGTGCTCCTTCTTTGCTGATATCTGACTTGTTGATTTGTGTAGGAGCAGAGCAGCCTCATCAGGAGTGCCCGGAAGCCGCTCCCGAAATACCATCTGCTTCAACTACGCCGCCAAGGGAGAATTCTCCGACAAGGGAGCGTTCTCCGGCAAGGGAGACTTCTCCGGCAAGGGACGGCACCAGTGATCCTCCGGTGATCGAGACCATGGCTGCAGATCCCATTGCAGGTAATCCTCTTGCGTGAAAATTTCCCTTGGGTTCTTTTTCTTCTGTTCTTCTTCTCAAACATTTGCTTGACTGTTCTTTCTTTTTCTGATCGTCAGATCCATCTGCCGCAGAGCCGATGGAGACTGAGGCCGCTGGCGAGGAGGACGCGCGCGGCGACACCGACGACGTCGCCACCATGGAGGAAGAGGCTGGCGCCGATGGGTCCGCCGGCGAGGAGGCCGCCAAGGCTACCGCCGCAAAAGGTCGGGCGAGGGTCAGCGATCGTCTTGGCGACGACTTCGAGGCCGCAGGAGCACCAGGCGCTACGCCGACCGCCGATCCCTCCGCCACCGGTGCAGCGTCGGGCTTCGAAGAGCCCCAGCCCGGCGCCTATCTGAAGGCCGGCGACGGCGTCTTCATCAAGCTCCCCTGGGCGTCGAGCTCCAGGGCGCCGGTCGAAGGGGAGACCTTTGACGAAGAGCTGCTCGCCTCCGCTGGGCTGTCTCTGGTTGACGCGCCAAGCAGCAGCAGCGGCGAGTCTGAGGAGGAGCAGCTACTGAAGAAGCTGCTGTCGCTCTACCGCGCCCGACAAGCCAAGTTGGAGTCCTGGGAAGCACTTGTCGCGAGGGCGGGAGCAGGCATGGAGAAGCGCGCAGAAGAGCTCCGGGGCGCCAACCAAGAAGCTCTCCGGAACGTAGTAGAAGAGCGTGAGCGACTTGCCGAAGAGCGCACAGCCTTCATCCTTGAGAAGGCTGAGGTCGAGGAGCAGCAAAGGCTTGCTGCCGAGAAGCTATCTGCGCAAGAAGGTGAGTTGGCGCAGCGGAAGATCAATCTTGACAGCTATGAAGAAGAGCTTGCCGTGCGCGAGCAATCAATTGGCGGAGCTCTCAAGGAAGCAAAAGATGCTGCTGCAGCTGCCGAGGCCGCCAAGAAAGAGTTGGAGACGAAGACGGCAGCTGAGGCCAACCTCCGTAAGAGCGGCGAGGAGCTTGCTGCGCTGAAGCACGAGCGCGAGAAGGACGCCTACACTCTTGGCGAGTTGCAAGGCCGTCTCGCTGAAAGGATCAAAGAGCTCGATGCCGCCAAGGACTCCAAGGCAGATCTTGAGCTGAAGCTGACCACCCTGATGCAGACGCTGGACGGCGCCAAGGAGCGGGAGGTGGCCCTCTTGGAGAAGATCAAGGCCAACGAGGAGCTGCTGGCGAGTGCTACGACCGCCCAGAACACCTTCAGAGAGAACGTGATGCACTAGACGGAGGGTCTTGTGGATACCGCCGCCGCCATCGACAAGGAGCTGATGGAGTTGGGGATGGTGGATCTCGGGTACTCCTCCGACGAGCACCTCCAACCCAGCGCCAAGCTCAGCCTGTTCCTCAAGGGCGTGGTGACGGCTCTCCAGCGACTCCGGGAAGAGATCCCGAAGCAGCTGGCCGAGGAATCGCGCCAGATCTGCGCGGGAGCTCTCCAGAAAGTGTTGATGAAGGTGGCCTTCCGCAATCCAGGCCTCAACCTCAACGGCGTCCTTAGATCCTTGCCGCCAGATGCCGATGTGGAGGCGCTCAAAGCCCTTGTCGCACCCATTGTGGACAAGGTGGGCAAGATCAAGCGGGTTGATGGCGACCGCGTAGATTAGGCCGCCAATTTTATCTTTCCCTTGTCGCTGCTGATCATGTTTAGGAGAACAATTTATTAGATCTGCGACAAGCTATTTTTGTAATATAACTCTATCTTAGACAATGATTGCAATGTTATTTCCTTTACTTGATTCCTTCCTTTGTATGTTTGTGCCCTACGCTTTTAGGGAACTTGTCGGCGCGGGCACCTTTGCCGCGAGCGCTGGGTGCGGAACGTCAGCAGCCTGCTGGCGGTGTCGCCTCCGAAAAGCAACCTTGTCGCAACTAGTTGCAGCTCACTTAAGTTGTTGAGCGGACTCGAAACAAAGTAAGGGCGCGACCAGCTACGAGTTGGTTCCTCCGCGCACAGGTTTTCCATACAAAGTACTATCGTTCGAGGAAGATAACTTAAAATTTAAAAACTGATTGCTCAAAATTTGGCAACTTAGCTTTTCTCGCTGCTTGCTTCCGATAAGGTGGAACTTCCTCGAGCAACGCTTGGTCCATGGCATTATCTTCTCCTTCCCCCTGTTAACTTGTGTGCGAGGAACCTTCCTTTCTTTGAGAAAGAGAAAGAAGAGAAAATAAAGTTATGGAGCCTTGTGGCTCGTTATTGCTTACCGGGTGTGGATGCTGCACAAAATGTCAGATAACACATGCAAAATGATGATGAAAGCATGTAGTTGACAAGTTGCGCGCAACACATGAGCTTTACTTATGCACGGGGTCTGCGCCCGGCTTTGTACAAAGGATTACATGCAACATCGGCAAGACTTGTACAAAAGGTGGTTGCCGCGCCCTACGGGTAAAACTTACGAAGATGCTCGATGTTCCAGGAGTTGCTCACCGGAATGCCATCTCCGGTCTCAAGGCGGACAGCGCCGGGCCTAGTGACTCGTTTCACCCGATAAGGGCCTTCCCACTTCGGCGTCAACTTGTTGGAATTCTTGGCGGACTGAACGCGCCGAGGAACAAGGTCGCCTTCCTCGAGACTTCTGGCATTAATTTTGCGGCTATGGTAGCGGCGCAAAGCTTGCTGGTAACGAGCAGCTCGCACAACAGCCTGAAGACGGTCCTCCTCAAGGAGCAGCGCGTCATCTTGTCGCAGCTGCTCTTGCCCAAGCTCATCATAAGCGAGTACTCGAGGTGACCCGTATACGAGTTCCGTGGGGAGAACTGCCTCTGCTCCATAGACTAGAGCGAAAGGTGTCTGGCCAGTGGCTCGATTTGGCGTCGTCCTGATCGACTAAAGAACCACCGGCAGCTCCTCGATCCAGTTTCTTCCGCACTTGTGCAGCCTGTCGAAAGTTCTGGTCTTGAGTCCACGCAGCACTTCAGCATTTTCCCTCTCTGCTTGACCGTTGCTTCTAAGGTGAGCAACAAAAGCGAAGCAGACCTTGGCGCCAAGATCTTGGAAGTACTGCATGAAGGTGCGACTCGTGAATTGTGTGCCGTTGTCGGTGATGATCCCGTTAGGAATCCCAAAACGGCAAACAATCGACCAAGAACTTGATCGCCGACCGTCTTGTCACCTTCCTCATCGCTTCCACTTCCGACCACTTTGTGAACTTGTCGATTGCGACGCACAAGTACTCAAAGCCCCGACAGCTCGGGAAAGGGGCCGAGGATGTCGAGCCCCGGATCGAAAATGGCCGGATAAAGGGATCGTCTGGAGAGCTTGAGCTGGCTGGTGTATCTGCTTGGAATGGAACCGCACGCTTCACACTTGGTTACTTGTGCAGTTGCATCCCGGAGGGCTGTCGGCGAAGAAACCTTGCGGAAAGCTTTGCTTAAGTGCTCTTGCGCCAATGTGGTGACCACATATGCCTCCGTGTATCTCGCCAACAGTTTCATCCATCTTCCCGGTGAATACACTTCAATTTCACACCGCTGAGTCTTCTTCATGCAGCGTCTTTGTCGACAAACTGGTACATACTTGACCGCCGGGCTACTCTTTCCGCTTCTTCTTGCTCTTCGGAAGTTCTACTGTCTCAAGGAAATGGACAATCTCTTGTGCCCATGTTGGAGCTTGTGGCTCGACAACAAGGACTAAAGGCACATCTGCTGCTGGGAACATCAGCTTCTCTGGCGAGAACACGTGGCTCAGCCGAGCTTGATGTTCCCGCAAGCTTGCCGGAGCAAGACTTGTCGGGAGCGCGTCTGCTTCAACGAAACAAGCCCTAGGGCTTGTCGGAGCGCATCGCTCGGCGCTCTTGGTGTTGATCTTGGGGATCTTTTGGTGGCGGCTTCGAAGCTCTGCGGAAAATAGTCGCCAAAATCAACTTCCTCTTCTTGTTCTGTCCAGCTTGATGGCGTTATATCGGTTGAGTCAGCTTGAGCACAAAAATCCCTGGTTCCACAGTAATTTAGTCGGCGCACTTTGACAGCCATCGGCAATATCATTCGAGCTCTTGGAACATGTTTCATCTCAGAGGCCGTCAAAGTGCTCTTCTAGCTTTCTCACTTCATCAACGTAGGCTTCCATCAACGGACTCTGATAATCTTTGTTTACTTGGCGGACGACAAGCTGCGAGTCACCCCTGACGATGAGCTTCTTGATCCCAAGGTCCACTGCTATTCTGAGACCGGCAAGCAAACCTTCATACTCTGAAGTATTGTTTGTCGCTTGCTCCTTGGGAAAGTGAATTCGGACTATGTACTTGAGGTGCTCTCCGGTGGGTGCGACGAGCAGCACGCCCGCACCGGCGCCTTGCAGCGAGAAGGCACCATCGAAGTACATCAGCCACTCTTTACTTGCTTCCTTGATGGGGATGCAAATCTCTGGGATTTCTTCATCTTGCGTTGGCGTCCATTCTGCAATGAACTCTGCCAACACTCTGCTTTGGATAGTTGAAGTGCTTTCAAACTTGAGGCCAAAGCTTGACAGTTCCAGTGCCCACTCAACAATCCTTCCTGTTGCTTCTGGATTTTGCAATATCCTTTTCAGGGGAAAACGAGTGACGACTGTGATTTCATGTGCTTGGAAGTAATGGCGCAGCTTTCTCGAGGCCATGAGGAGGCCGAAAAGCAATTTCTGCACACCGAGTACCTTGACCTAGCCCCTGCAGAAGGGAACCGACAGTAAACTGGGCGCTGCACCATCCTTTTCTCGCATCTTCTCGCAAGCTCGCGCAGATCCGTCCTTGTCGGGACCAGAGCTTGTCGGTGAAGCCCCAGCTTGTCGCTGGATGCATCTCGCCTTGGTTGCGGCTCATCGCCGCCTCCCTTTCCGCTACTAACGCAGCACTAACCACTTGATTGGTTGCCGCTATGTATAGCAGCGACTTCTCTTGTGGCCTAGGTGCGACAAGTATTGGAGTGGAGGACAGTACCTCTTTAAGTCCTGCAGCACAGCCTCCGCTTGGATTCCATTTCATTGACCTGCCTTTTCAAAATCTTGAAAATGGCAGAAGCCTTCAGCAGAACCTAGAGATAAACTTGCCGAGAGCAGCCACGCAACCGCAAGTCTTCGTACATCCTCGACGCGCTTTGGTGCTTCAATCTGCTCAATGGCCTTGATCTTGTCGGGATTGGCTTCAATTCCCCGCTGAGACACGAAGAAACCGAGAAGCTTGCCGAAAGGGACTCCAAACACGCACTTCTCGGGGTTGAGCTTGAGGTTGATCTTGCGCAGATTTGCAAAGGTCTCATCTAAATCTTGAACTAGAGTTGCCCTGTACTTGCTTTTGACCACTATGTCATCCATGTAAGCTTCTACATTTCTGTGCATTTGCGGCTCAAAAGCGTCATGGACTACTCTTGCAAACGTTGAACCAGCATTCTTTAGCCCAAAAGGCATCCGTATAAAACAGTATGTGCCACATGGGGTGATGAATGTTGTTTTCTCTTCATCCTCTTCTGCCATGAAGATCTGATGATATCCTGAATATGCATCAAGAAATGAAAGCAAATCACATCTAGCCGTGGAGTCAACAATCTGGTCGATGCGCGGCAAGGGAAATGGGTCTTTGGGACAAGCTTTATTAACATCTGTGAAGTCGATACAAAGTCTCCATTTCCCATTTGCCTTGTGTACAACTACAGGATTGGCCAACCACGTAGGATGGAGCACTCCTCTGACAAGGCCTGGTGCTTCCAATTTCTTGATTTCTTCTGCAATGAATTCTTGGCACTCCACCGCCGCTTCGACTTTCTCGCTGACGGGCGCATGAGGACAGACAGCCAAGTGGTGCTCAATTACTTTCACAGGAACACCGGGATGTCGACGGTTGCCATGCAAACACATCGACATTCGCCCGCAGGAAAGCAACGAGCGCGCTTTCCTATTTAGGGTCGAGAGTGGCACTGATGGTGAAGGTACCACCAGTGACGTCCTCCTTGGCGGGCACCTTCTTGGTCTTCGGTGGAGCTGCCATCATCTTCTTACACTTGCTGGTGGAGCTCGATGGTGCGTCCTCGACGGTAGCACAGCACTCCGAAGAGGTGCGCTTGCCGGAGTGGGCATCAGAGCTCTTGCTGGACTTGGTCTTCTTCTTCCCCCCGGGAGCTTCAGCGGCAAGTGACTTGCTATCTGTTGCAGCTGCTGTCCGGTATATCTTGTCGGCGCAGATAAGAGCTTCCTTCTTGTCGCCATGGACAGAAATGACACTTATCGGGCCTGGCATCTTGAGTAAGTTGTATGCATAATGAGAGGCTGCCATGAACTTGGTGAGTCTTTGGACGCCAAGTATTCCATTATAAGGCAATGGAAAATCAGCAACGCCGAACGTGACCCTCTCGATCCTGAAGTTTAGTTCGCTGCCAAATGTTACCGACAACGTGATTTTCCCTTCGCTTGCTCCTTCTGGATTGATTCCTTGAATGTGCCGTCTCTTGAGCTCGCCGTCGGGGATCCAAGCTTCGGAGCACCGCTGGAGGAAATCAGGTTTAAGCCGCCCCACCGTCAACTAGCATCTTGGTGACCTTGAGGTTGCGGATAGTTGGTGAGACCAACATCGGCAAGCACCCGACCGCAGTTACGCGATCAGGGTGGTCCTCAATATCAAAGATGATAGGCGTGCTGGACCATTTCAGAGGCTTGCGTGACTCTACGGATGGTTCTGTTGCATTAACCTCCCGCATCCATTGCTTGAGTTGGCGGTGTGAGGTATGCAGAGAAGCACCGCCGTCAACGCAGAGGACCTCTGTGGATTTCTGAAATTCCTGCTCATCGGTTTCGTCGTCTTCCATATCTTCATCGTCGTCATCGTCTTCATCCTTGTCACGGCCACGGGGAGGTCTGTCTCCTTGCCGCTGCTTGGCCTTGCCGCGACATCCTCCCCGCCCGGGTCGCTTCTTGCCAACTCCCCCAGCACCTTCCTGGGCCTTCTCCTTGTCGCGCCGCTCGTACTCAGCCTTCTGCTGCTCAACAAGCTGCTCGACTTTCTTGCAGCTCTGGAGGTCATGGCCCTTGGTGCGGTGGATCTTGCAGTACTGTTTGTTGGAGCTGTCCTGCTTGTCGGCGGCCGCCACAGCTTGGCGGTCGGTGCCAGTGGCAACCTCCTTGCCGGAGCCACCAACCTTGGCTTTCTTGGCGGCACCACCGTTGCCGGACTGCTCGACAACTAGCACCTCTTTGCCTTTCTTCTTTCTATTGTTCCGCCGCCGGCTCTTCTTCGCCGGGGCGGTCTCCTCACTATCGGATCCTGCTTCTGTATTCTCTCCTGGGAGTCTCCTCCCTTCTTCAAAGACGCACACACTTGTCGGCCAGGCATACAGCTCACCGACGTCCTTGACTTTGCACATCGCCATCTCCTCCTCATCCTGCGATTCCGCGACGTTCGATGAAACGCGCGATCACCGCGGCAGGTGGACATCTGGATGTTGTAGTGCACACGGCTGAATCTCTGAATGAACTTGCGCAGGACTCTCCTTCCTTCAGGCGGCAGTGAAGGTCGCTCTCTTGGCCATGAGGCTTGTGGCCGCCAAAGAAGGCACCGACAAACTGATGGCATAGATCAGCCCAAGAGGATATGGAGCTGTCCGGCAAGTGCATGAGCCAAGATCTCGACATTGGGCTTGAGTACCGGCGGGAAGTAGTTGGCGAGGATCTTGTCGTCTCGCCCCCGCAGCCTGCACCGCGATGGTGTAGATGCCGAGGAACTCCGACGGATGCATCCTGCCATCGCATTTCTCCGCACGCCGGCTTGAAGTTTTTCTTCTGGGCCATCGGACTTGCCGCAGCTCACGAGTGAACGCAGGGCAACCTACCGCGTACGGCAAGTCGCCTGGTTCCCCTGGCGCATGCATATCGACAGAGGGCCCAGCGCGCTGGTCGGATTGACGTCGCGCTTCTCTTCGGCGCTCGATGCGAGTTCGAGCCTCTTCTTGTTGCCGTTCTTGCAGAACTTGGTGCTGATCACGGCGAGCTCGTGGATCCGATGACGCGGTGGAGTCGCTGTCGAGGTGGGTCCGCCGAGTTGGTGATCTTGGCCTTCGGGGTGGAGAGTGCATGGTGATTGAACCCCCATAGGTTTCGTCGCCACCGGCTCGTGCCTTGTCGTCCTGCCGCGGCAACGATGTAGTTGGTTGCCGCGGAGCGTCGCCGTTGGCAAAGCCGATGAGACTCTGGATAGTGGCCCTCCATTCGTCGACCTTGTCGGCCATTGGAGGGTAGTTTAGGAGCAGTTGAGCTCTCGCCAAGGCTTCCGCTGGAGTGGTGGGTGGCAGCGGTGAACGGCGCGAGGAGTGGGATATGCTCGGACTTCTAACTATGTTAGAAGGAGCAGCATCCCGTCCAAGCGATCAGACCTTTCGCGCCAGAGATGTTTGGCGTGCACGCTGGTCTTGAGGGCCTCGCGATCTTCCAGCTCGGTCTTGATCCAACGAGCGTGTGGTACTATGAATACCATGACGCTGTCGGTCCCGCGCCTCCTGAGATGGGCGCGGTGCGTGTACGGACGCCGAGGTCTGCGCGGCCTTGTCCTTGGACTTGGCAGCATCATGAGCTCTCTCATCGACGCCCGTTCTTCCGCCGGCGTATTCCCCGCCATCCGTTTGCTCCGGTGGTGGCGGGATCGACGTGGACGGCTCCGCTGCCGCCGAAGCCTTCTTCTTCGGTGGCATGTTGATGAAGATGATGAAGACGTTGCTCGTGTGAACACCGGATCAGGTTCACACAGCCTCGACGCCTTTACCGGCGCGCCAAAGATGTCGGGAAGCTGATCGAACCCACGAACACCTATGGGACCGGCGGACCGAGTCCCTTCGGTTCGGTGGGGCGGAGATTGCACGAAGAGCGATCGAGGCAAAACACACGGCGGTTTACCCAGCTTGAGCTCTCCGGAGATAATACTCCTCTGCTGCTTGTCTGATTGTATTGTGTTCTTGCTAGGGAACGATGAGAGCTACAAAACCTAGCGTGAGTGTCTCTGGTCTCGAATGAGTCGAACGAACCGAACCCGCCGAACCCCCTCTATGTTGCGCATGGGCCTCCTTTTATAGGCTCAAGGGGTCACCAACAGGTGGCAACGTAGACAAGGGCAAAATGGGAAAATGAGTTGCGGTTGGTACAGCTACTTTCTACAGTGTATTCTACCTAACTCGACGGCAAGGGACAAAACATTAAATGCCCGTCCATGTCGCCTAAACAAGGCAAAAGGGACGTCGGGGCGCCACCGCTTGCCACGATGGCACTCTGTCGGCGCCGCTTACCGCTGCTCTCCGCTGGCTGCACAGCCTCTTGACACGCACGCTGGAATGGTCCCATGGCGACACGTTGGTGGATGAGCTGGGCGGAGATGAAGAGTGGTTGCCTGCCGCGGAAAGCGCCTTGCCGCGGCTGAATCCTTGTCGCGCCCGGAAACTTGTCGCTCACCGAGCCTTCCCAGAAAGCTCCTCTTGCCGGGGCCTTGTCTCCTTGGCTTAAATACTTTGTTCTTGAATGGCTCCAGAGGAACCATGGAGGACCTTGGCGATCACCAGGCAAGCCTTGCCGCGGGGTGCTGCAACTGCCCGCACGAGTTCGGGATACTAGGGTACCCCTACTCTAGTACACCGACACAAGCCTAGGCTGCCAAGGCTTCCCAGTGCTGCAACGACACAGGGTTCTTTCAGCGTGCACAGCTTCAGAGAGCACAACACTTTCTTTGACAGTGCCAAGAATCCTTACACGAAGCCTAAGATCTCTTCACATAGATTTTGGAGCCATCAGCAGCGAAGCTACTACTCATGCATCATGTACAATCAAGAGCAGATCTTTCCACACATGCGTCTGGATTGTGAAGCTATAGCTGGGCTGCCGTGTCTTGAAGAAGCACTTGACTGCTTTAGGGATGTTGGTCTTCTGCCTTTTGTGACTGACAAAGAACACTGGAATGAAGAGCTTCTCCTGCAGTTCTATGCCACACTCCATATTCGCGGCTACAACAGGGATCCGAAGAAATGGATACTTGAGTGGATGTCAGGTGATGTACATCACGAAGCCAAAGCTCAAGAAATTATTGAGCTTAGTTCCCTACCCACTCTAGGTGAGTTAACGAACCTGGTTGTCAGCTTCATAGAGATGAACTGCAGAGTATCTTTCAAAGGCCCGAACCAAACATGAGTCAGATGGTCAGTATGATGAAGCCATTGCCTCAAGATGTTGAATACCTGAAGGAGTTCTTTGTGAAGGACCTCGATTACTTGCCATGCACAGTATACCATATTCTGAGGCGTACTCTTTGGCCGTTCAAGGGATATTCTTCTGATGCTAAACTTGAAGGAGCCATGAAGACTTAGGTATTTTATATCATCAATGGCATCAGATTCATTTCCCAGGATTTCTTCATCAGACAACTAGCTTCTTCTGGGATTGATCTGTTTGGCCTGAAGTTCTATGCTCCATGGGTGATGCACCTGTTCAAGCTTCATTCCACCATTGACTATCAGCCCTCAGCACACAACCACATTGTTTTTCTGCCTGAGGTTGATCTGTCTATTGAAGCCATCTGCCCCGAGCCTGCCAAGAAGCCCCTACATCTTCAGAATGCTGAACATCAAAGCTTCACGCAACCAATCGAAGGAATTCTTGTCCCCAATGCTGCAACCCTCGCTTATCCTCTGGCTGGAAATATGAGAGTGCCACACCGTGCTAACACTGAAGCCACTGCAAGTGCGATTGCCTAATGGCCTCGGAAGCGTTCTCGTGTACTTAATGACCGAGAGCTTCTTGTGGCATTGCATCAGAAGTAGGATACGCATCATGACTGGCTAAAGCGTCAGATGCAGAGTCTCTTGGTGGATGTCAATCGCATTCGCAACTTGGCCACCAAGAACTCATTTGTTGCACATGAAGCCCGTCGGCGGTCCTGGAAGAGCCTCACAATGCTCTGTCCTGAAAACTATCTTCGCGAAGATGGCTTCACAGAGAACTTCAAGTTTGATTCCAGGCCTCCACCAAATGCAAGCTGGCGTCGCACGCCGTCTATTGAAGACCCTGAACATTCATCTTCGGCTGAAACAGTTATTGCGAGAGTCGTCAATGAAGAAGACGATGCCACTTCACCAACATTGGCTACACTGCACCACGACACTGCATCAGGCCCGTCTGCACCACCAAACACCAACGTCGACCCTGCTCCATCATCCACTCTAGATGGGAACAAGTAGATACTCTATGTCTTCAAACCTTTTTGGTCATTACTGACAAAAGGGGGAGAAGCTTATGAGTTGATAGTCTTCAAGTGGGTCCTTATGGGTGGTTGCATTATTTTTTACTAAGTCGTTAAAACTCTCGTCTTTTGAAACAATTTGGTCCTTTGAGTTGTAACACTTAAACTCGATGGTCATATGCTACTCTTTCTGCTACCTTATGACGCGATGATAAATTCAGCCTGAAGACATTCTACATATGTCCATTTTCATTGTGCATGTCATTATCTTCGTTATCTATTTTTATGCATGATGAATTGTTCTCATAAGTTGAAGAGGATCTCCACATAGTAAAACCTGCCATGTGCATTTGCATTCAAAAGCAAACTACTTATATGCACATCTTCAGGGGGAGCCTTTTGCTACTTATGAAGACAATGCCCTAATCCTTAACTTTCACATACTTTTATCCCCATTGAAAACTTCAACCAGTTTGTCATCAATCACCAAAAAGGGGGAGATTGTAAGTGCATCTAGTGCCACCCCTAGTTGGTTTTGGAGTATTGATGACAAACTTGGTTGAGGGACTAATGTGTTTGTGAGAATTGCAGGATAACACAGGTAGTAGTCCCTTATTGATTTGGTTTACCTACCAGAGATGACCCCTAAAAATGTGTGAAGACATTGAAGACAATGGTGGTCTGTGAAGATATTCATAGTGAAGATTATGACATGAGAAGACATTCACATGAAGACTATGGAGTGCGAAGACATAGTTGTTTCGTAGTTTCCTTTTCTTCTGCGTTGCGTCATAGGAACCACCGTACTATTAAGTGGGGTCCAAGTGAACAAAGTTAGAGTGACTGATGTGATGCTCAACCAAATCCTATGTCTTCGATCAAAGACAATGAGAGCAAAGATTATCTAGAGCTGGATGAGTCAGCTCTACTTGTAGCCCAAGTCAAGCTGCCGCGTGTGTTTGAAATCTGACCGTTGGACACATGTCAGTTCCTTAGTGACCCGGGGTCATTTCGGAAAAATCAGGTCGGGTTGCCTCCTGGCTATAAATAGCCCACCCCCTACACCATAAATTGGTGGCTGCTCAGAGTTAGTGCACGGCTTTTGTCGTTTGAGAGCAACCCACCTCCGAAGCGTTTGAGAGAGAGATCCTTGCGAGGACAAAGCCCAAAACACCCAGAGCCAAAGAGTGTTTGGCATCACTGAAGTCTTTTTGTCCGCGTGATATGAAGACTTGTTGCACTTGAGGACTGTGAATCCTCCAGCCGGTTAGGCGTCACGTTCTAAGCATCCAAGAGCCATCGTGGATTGCTAGTGAACGAAGTCTGTGAAGGTTTGGAAGTCTACCTTGAAGACTTACCAGAGTGATTGGGCGAGGACTAAGTGTTCTTAGCTCAAGGGGAAGAAGGTGAAGACGTGGTCTTCTGAGATAAATCTTAGCCTCCCTAACCAGACGTACAGTTGTCACAGCAACTGGAACTGGTCTACCAAATCCTTGTCTTCACCAAGCAACAGGTTCTATCCTTCCCTTCCCTTTACTTACAATTTGTCTTTGCGAAGTCATTGCCTGCTTGCATGATCTGAGTGTCTTCACTGCATGAAGACTGTTTACTATTTGGCTTCATACTATCTTCCATCCTGATCCATACTACCTAGCTGCTGATAGTCTTCGTGATTTCACTTCATTGCTTACTTGACTATGGCTCGTCTAGTGTAGTCTACCTTCCGCTGCATATCAATAGGTTCATTTCTACTAGTTGTCTTCAAAACCCCCGTGTTTTGAAGACTTTCATAAACATCGCCTATTCACCCCCCCTCTAGTCGATAACTAGCACTTTCATAAAGCCAATACTATTAAAAGGGGATGAGGTGTTGCTTAATGGCTTGCTTGCTCAAATGCTTAGTGATATTGCTCCAAAGCCCTCAACCACTTTCTCCATCCAAATATGTCAAAACCCTAAACTCCAACTCGGCCCCACCGATTCTTTCTATCCGATGCCACCGAGTTCATCTGACATAGCCACTGCCAGAAACCCTAAGAGTTCGGTCTCACCGATATAGGTCTCGGTCTCATCGAGATGGCCTTGCCAACACCCTGTGACTTGTTGTATTTATTTCGGTCCCACCGAGTTGGCTTGACATTCTCTCTATTGCCTTATTGCTTCACTTCAGTCTCACCGAGTTGATGCAATCGGTGCCACCGAGATGATGTTTTCCCCAAATCCCTAGAACATCGGTCCCACCGAGTTGTTCCAGTCGGTCCCACCGAGATTCCTAACACTCACATTTTGAACTAATCGGTCTCACCGTGTTTAGCTATTCAGCCTCGCCGAGTTGGGTCCAATGTGTGTAATGGTTGGATTTTGTGTGGAGGCTATATATACCCCTCCATCCCCTTCTCCATATGTGAGAGAGCCATCAAAACGTGCCTACACGTCCACCATACATTTTCTGATAGAGAACCACCTACTCATGTGTTGAGATCAAGATATTCCAATCCTACATAAGAATCTTGATTTCTAGCCTTTCCCAAGTTGCTTTCCATTCAAATCATCTTTACACCATATCCAAATCTATGAGAGAGAGTTGAGTGTTGGGGAGACTATCATTTGAAGCACAAGAACAAGGAGTTCATCAGCAACACACCATCTATTACCTTTTGGAGGGTGGTGTCTCCTAGATTGGTTAGTGTCGTTTGGGAGCCTCCGTCAAGTTGTGGAGTTGAACCAAGAAGTTTGTAAGGGTAAGGAGATCGCCTACTTCGTGAAGATCTACCCGAGTAAGGCAAGTCCTCCATGGGCAATGGCCATGGTGGGATAGACAAGGTTGCTTATTCGTGGACCCTTCATGGGTGGAGCCATCTGTGGACTTGCGCAACTGTTACCCTTCATGGGTTGAAGTCTCCATCAACGTGGATGTATGATAGCACCACCTATCGGAACCACGCCAAAAAATCTTCGTGTCTTCATTGCGTTTGCACACTCCAATCCCATCCCTTTACTTTCTTGCAATTAGCATGCTTTATCCTTTCCGATGCATATACTCTTGTCATGCTTGCTTGAAATGTATTGTGAATGCTTAAACTTGTGCTAAAACTCCACCTTAACTTGAAGAACTTGAAAACTGTCACTTTTACTTGTTGAGGGTCTGATCACCCCCCCCCCTCTAGATCCCTCTTCTCGATCCTTTCAAGGGGCTATTTTGGATCCATGTTCAATGTTATGGTTAGATTTATCTTAATTACTTCTATTGTATTTGCGGATGTTTGCATCTAGAGTATAATCATAAAATAGGCGTTTGTTCAAGTAAAAACAATACCTAAGCTCCGGTCCACCCATATAACAATTATCAAGGCAATTAACGCGTAGTTAATGAATCATGGTGAAAGTAACTCGACGATATTCCCGTGTGTCCTCAAGAGCGTTTTAATCACCATAATAAGTATCATCGGCTTATCATTAGCAGAATTAAGGATTGATCCACTTGCTGCACCTTGCTAATTTTGTCACTTGTTACTTGGTACCAATTATCTTGCTATCAAACTATCTATCAGAACTATCTTACATCACTTGAAGAGAATATCTTGATGAAAATCACCTATCAATTCCTTCTGCTCCTTGTTGGGTTCGACACTCTTACTTATCGAAAGGACTATAATTAGTCCCTTGTACTTGTGGGTCATCAGATGCCTTATGGTTATTAATTCATGCATGTTCTTCCAAAAGCTTTCATTTTTTAATGTGGTTTTCCAAAATACAGGTTTCATAATTAGATTCTGTCACGGTACCGTTCAAAGATCCAAAAGGACAGTGAATTATGAAAATATTGTCTGAGATAATTTTACATGTATGATTTTCAAGAATCCAATCTAAATGTTCTTCACAGATACTAGTAAATTCGCATGTGCAATGCACGTTGATATTATGCAATACATTAATTACACGTGAATATTAGGTAGGATCATTGTTCAACAATTCATTCGAGTAATCAATTAATGGGGTGGTTAATTGCCACTCGTAAGGTGGCTGACTCAGAATAATACCTAATCATCGTGTTAACTTGCCAGGCTGATTAATTGGCGTGTCAGATCAATTTACTAGCATGTCAGATCGATTAATCGTTGTTGCCCTGTTAACTGGTGGGCAAAAATCTCAAATTTTTGGCCATAATCCATCCCACTCCTCTATAGCTAGGGTTTGACCCTCCTCCCGCCCCTCCAGCCAACGCGCTACACCTCCAAGCTCCAGATACTCCACTTCTCCAGTCACCTTCCTAAACCTCATCCACGCCCGTAGGCTACTCCTCATCCTCTCCTGTGGGTTACTCCCCATCATCCGACCCGCCGGCTGCTCCCCACCTCTTGCCATGGCATCATGAGCAAGCAACGTACTACTCTCCTTGATAGATGAATAAAACTATTGCTTGTATTATGTTTAGCATAGGGTACATGGCTATATATATTGGTACAAACTGACTTAGACTAGATATTACAAACTGACTTGGACTAGGAAACTTGTGATCCAAGGAATAGTCTAACATCCCCCCACAGTATCAATGGGAGGCTCGATGATGTTGAGACTGGAATGTATGTCTTGAAATGGCTTAGTAGCAAGTCCTTTGGTGAAGATGTCAGCAAATTAAGTCGTAGTAGGAACATGGAGCACCCGAACTTTTCCAAGAGCCACCTTCTCTCAAAAAAAGTGAATATCAATCTCAATGTGTTTGGTCGGGCGATGCTGAACAAGATTTCCAGACATGTAAACAGCTGAAATATTATCACGATATACAATAGTAGCCTACTCAATCGGTCAGTGCAGTTCTGAGAGCAACTGACAAACCCAAATAGTATCAGCGACAGCATGTGCCACCGCACGACACTCAACTTCAGCGGACGAGTGGGAGAACGTCACCTGTCTTTTTGAGGACCAAGAAATCAAATTGTTACCCAGAAAAACACAAAAACCGGATGTGGATCGTCGAGTGTCTGGACAACCAGCCCAGTCTGCATCAGAGTATGCAGTGAGAGAATGAGGAGTGGACTTATTGATGTGAAGACCATCATCAAGAGTACCTTTCAAATACCTAAGAACATGTTTGACATGATTATAATGCGGAAGCCGTGGATCATGCATATGGAGACATGCTTGTTGAGCAGCAAAGAAAGTTTTGGGACGAGTGATTGTAGAGCCCCGGTTAGACTACGGTACAGAGTAGGATCATGGAAAGGTTCACCGTCAGCAGATAGTTTGAAACTGGTATCAACAGGGGTGCGAGAGGACTGACAGTCAAGCATGCCAGCACGATTAAGAAGATCAAGAGTATACTGGCGTTGGGAAAGAAAATGCCAGAAGAATCACGACGAACAACAATGCCCAAAAAGTGATCAAGAGTACCAAGATCAGTCATAGAGAATTCAAAACAAAGAAGGGTAATAATATGATCTAAAAAGGTTTGAGATAAGTAATGACAGAATGATGTCATCTACATAAGGAAGGAGGTAGGTAGTTTCGGAATTGTGGTGGTATACAAAGAGATAAGTGTCAGAAAGGGAAGAAGTGAAACATATCGTTTGGATGAAAGAAGAGAAAAATTGAAACCAGGCTCGTGGAGCTTGTTTGAGACCATAAAGAGATTTCTGGAGAAGACAAACGTGATTTGGATAGGAAGGATTTTCAAAACCAAGAGGTTGCTGACAATAGACAGTCTCTTGAAGAGAACCATGGAGGAAAGCATTTTTTACATCTGTTTGATGGATGGGCCATGCAGAGGAAATAGCAATGCTAAGAACAGTATGAATGGTGCCAGGCTTGACAACATGAGAGAATGTTTCATCTAATCAATGCCATGTTGTTGAGAGTAACCACGATAGACCCAGCGGGCTTTACAGTGGGAGAAGCTCCTGTCAGAGTGGAATTTTTGGCGAAAGACCCATTTGCCAGAAACGATATTTGTATTGGAAGGACGAGGAACTAACTGCCAAGTATTCTTTGAATTAAAGTATCATATTCTTCTTGCATGGCAACAACCCAATTTGGATCAAGAAGAGCAGTTTTGTAAGTTTTGGCGATGGAACAGAGAGATGTGGTAGCATGTAGGTTGAGGCGATCTATGGGCTGACGGAAACCTGATTTGGCGCGAGTATGCATGCCATGATCATTGACAGGGGCGACGGTTGGAACAGCTTTAGCTGGTAGGATGGAAATGGGGGTGTCTGGTGTAGGAGAAGATGCGGACGGTGGGTGGTGTGGTGTTGGGTTGTGTGGTTGCGGGTTGGAAGATGGCGGATTGGGTGGTGGCCAGTTGTTTGGTTGCGGGTTGTCTAGTGACTGGGTGTTTGATGGCGGGCTGGGTGGTGTCTGGGTGTTGGATGGCGGGTTGGGTGGTGTCTGGGTGTTGGATGGCGGGTTGGGTGGTGCTGCTGTGACAGTAGGTGCGGTAGGTGAGGTTGCTGTGACAGGAGTGTAGAGGTGGAATGGGCGGGAAGAAGAGGTGGCGACGGAGGTAAGGATGATTAATGGTGTGTCGGTGCATTGAGCAAAAGGAAAAAATATGTTCAGCGAATGTAACATGGCGAGACACGTGTACCCATCTAGTGTGTAAATCAAGACAACGGTAACCTTTATGTTCGGCGGAAAAACCAAGAAGCACACATGGGATAGATCATGGAGGAAGTTTATTTTCAGAGGTGGTATAGGCATTTGGAAAGCAAAGACAACCGAAAACACGAACCTCAGACTAATTGGGAGTGATATTTGGATTGGTTTTTGAGGGGCGAATACTTAGAAGAAAGGTGGTTGTGTGGAGCGCTTCTGCCCAGAATTTTGATGGCATGGAGGACTGAATGAGAAGTGTACGAACAATTTCATTGATGGTGCGAAGAGAACGCTCGACTTTACCATTTTGAGGAGAAGTATAGGGACAAGAGAAGCGAAGAAGGATGCCATGTGTTAAGAAGAAGGTATGATTTTGAATTTTGTCAAACTCATGGCCATTGTCACACTGAATGAAACGAATAGGGAGGAAGAAGTGGACAGAAACATTGCGCTGAAAATTTAGAAAAATAGAATAAACATTGGATTTGTTGTGGAGAGGAAAGGTCCATAAAAAGTGAGCAAAATCATCTAGTATGACAAGATAGTATTTAAAACCAGAAACACTTGCAACGGGTGATGTCCATAAATCACAATGTATTAATTCAAAATGATAAGTACTAGAAGAACTAGAGGAGCTAAATGGAAGACACACATGTTTGCCTAACTGACAAGACTCGCAAAACAAAGAATTGTGGGAATCACGATTACATGGTATGAAAAATTCACTAAGCATAGATGCTAAAGCAGCAGGGTTGGGATGACCCAAATGGTGATGCCAAAGGTCGACGGAGGACACCATGGATGTAGGAGGAGCGGCGGCAGGGACACCATGAAGAGAGTAGATTTCACCGGAGCTATTAAAGCGGGCGATCTCAGCCTTGGTCTGGTAATCCTTCATAGACAAGCCAAAAGGGTCAAATTCAACGGAAACTAGATTGTCGCGAGTAAACTGGTGAACAGAAATTAAGTTTTTAATAAGAGCGTGTGCAACAAGAACATTGCGAAGAAGAAGTGGTTTAGTTGGAGAGGGAAGTTGAGCTTGACCTACACAGTATATGGGAATAGATGAACCATCACCAAGAGTAATGGAAGGAAACGAAGAAGGAGTGCAAGAAGGAAGGAAATTACTTGATGCAGACATATGACTAGAGGCACCAGAATAAAAAATTCCAATCCGTTCCGGAGTTTCCTTGGGCACTAAAGTTCTTCATGGCCTGGAGAAAGACGGCTTGATCCTAGCTCGGCGGTGCAGGTGAGGTTGGTGTGGGTAGCAGCAGCGGCTGATATGCCGATGAAGGCAGGAGAGCCGACAAGGGCATGTAGTAGAGACTTCCGTCAGCAGGAGAGGGCGAGGGAGCACCGTAATTAAGGAGCATACGATGGAGCGGCATGATATGTGTTCGCCGGTTGTCGAGGGGTGAGCAACCCAGGGGCACTAGTATGCAGACGAAGGCCGGGTTGCCCAGCACCAGTGTAGGCAGGTGGAGATCCAAGGGGGGACGGGGCAGACTAGGGCATAGGCCATGCATGGACAAGCCCGGTCCATGGATCATGCGAAGGATGGAGCCGCAGGTTGAGCACTCGGAGCTGGCGCAGGGTTTGAAGGTGACGATATTGAAGGAGGCCCCGAGCGCATCAAGGGCAGCCTGTAGATGGGGTTTTTGCTGCGGTAGTTGGCACTGGGGTGCCAACCTGGAGGTGGCTGCACTGATGGCGTCGGGGGCGGCATGGTGGTAGGAGTTGGCGGGGGAGGCGCTGATGGAGACGGCATAGGAGGACGAGCCGCAACATGTAAGGCCCGTGGGTGAGAGTCTTTGTGAGCTTGAGTGTCCGCCGCAAGCTGCAGCATGGAGCGGACTTCGGCGAAGGTTGGAGGAGGCCGCATCATGGGGATGAAGGAGGCCTTCTTGTCGAAATCCTCGCTCAGACGACGACGATGATGTTGATGAGCTTTGTGTCGCTGACAAGATCACTGAGTTCGCGAAGCTCGTCGCCGATGGCCTCGACACGCTGACATAAAAGATTTACTGGGGCATCACCTTGGGTCAGGTTACAAAGCTCGGTGTGCAGAGTGTTTTTCCGAGCATCGTTGTTGCTCTAAAAAAGCTGGCAAAGAGAGCCACAGATGTTGGCGGCGGTGGTGCCATCGTGATCAAGCATGTTGAAGATCTTGGTGGTGATGCAGGTGTAGAACCATTGAACAATCGCGAGATCGTCTTTCACCCAATCTTATGGTATATAGATATTTTATGATATATTTGATATTGGTAGTCAAAATTTCACAAGTCTAATATGCTTAAAAGAAGGCATTATGATGTAGGAAACAATTTTGTATATGTGATTTGTTCTTCTGGAACAGAGGAGACAATTGATCATCTTATCTTCAATTGTTCCTTCAGTGTGACTTGTTGGGCAAAAGTTGGTGTCCGGTGGAACCCCAATCTTATGGGAACCGAGGCCATTCAATCTTGCAAACAATATTGCGAAAAGGCTTATAGGTGGTCTCAAATGAGTGGTGGGCAGGGTCAGATACCTGCCACTACTCTTTTGGAGAAGTAACCGTGGCGGGTAGCTGGGTATGCCCGCCACAGGAGTCGACACAGCAGTGGCGGGCTGATATATATACCTCCACATGTAAACTCTTATATATTTGTCTGCGTGAAAGCTAATAGTAGGCAGGCTCGTAGTGTGTGCCCTCCACTGGTACATAAGGCAACAATGGTGGGTCAGTCGTATACCCACCACAGATAAATGTTTGTAACCCGCGTAAAGAATATTAAAAATATCCAGTAGTTAGTTGTGGCGGGCGCTAGTAGACGCCCGCCACACATAAGTTAGGTCCGAAAATTCCTAAGGAAATCATATTTACTAAACATAGGGTAGTCTCAAATTTCAAGGAGGTCTAAAAAATCCTCGAAAATGGAAAACTAACTCAAAAAAGGGCTATGCCAAAGCGGGTTCTGCCATGTTTAGTTATCGAAAAGTGAATGGGTGCCTCGGTAATAGAAAACCAACTCAAAAAGTGCTGAAATTTGAGCATGGAGCTTTGGATGGTTTGTACTAATCACAGAAAAGTTTGAATTTAAAATGATTTAAAAAAATTATTTGTGTGTGTAAGGCGGCGATTTTTGTTCGAAACCCTAACAGTTTGTGGGAGAATGTTCGGTTTGTACATGATGTGCATCAATTTTTTGCCATAACAATCTCAAACTTTACCACGCCCTACATGTGTCCAATGAAGATAGCATGCAAAGTTTCATCCCTGTCGGAGCTTGTTTGCCCGCTATTTTGTACTGAAGAGGGTCGTTCTGACATTTTTAGTTATCGAAAAGTCAATTAATGCCTAAAAAATAGAAAATCAACTCAGAAAGTGCTCAAATTTGATCATGGGGCTTTGGATGGTGTGTACTAAGTGTAGAAAAGGTTTGAATTTAAAATGATTTAAAAAATGTGTTTGTGTGTTTAAGGTGGCGGTTTCGTTCGAAACTCTGACACTTTATGGGAGAGTGTCTGCTTTGTACACGATGCGCATCAAGTTTTTGCCGTAACGATCGCTAACTTTTACCGCACCCTACATGTGTCCAAGGAAGATAGCATGCAAGGTTTCATACCTCCCAGAGCTCGCTTGTCCTCTATTTCATACCGTAGAGGGTCGTCATCCTGCCATTTTCAGTTGCCAGAAAGTCAATTAATGCCTCGAAAATAGAAAACCAACTCAAAAAGTGCTAAAATTTGAGCATGGGGCTTTGGATGGTGTGTACTAATTGTAGAAAAGTTTGAATTTAATATGATTTTAGAAGATGTATTAGATTTAGCCGCGGCGAGTTAACAATGTTGTGCGCCACTGCAAAGCAGGAGTGGTGGGCTTCTTGGCGCACGAAGCGCAATGGTCCAATGTTATACACACTCGCGCAATACCAATCGACTGTATCCTCACTTCACTCACTTACTCTCGCTCTCCCCCATCTCTCTCTCATCGCCACCGTCGTCTCTCCTCGCCATGCCCGTCGGCCTCGTCGTCCTCCTTGCCGTCTGCAGCCGCCGTCGACTTCTCCATCCACCTCGATAAGCTGTCACCATCCCCGCCTCTCATTCCACCGTCCCCATCACCCTCGCCGTCCACGGCAGCCACCCATACCCACGGTCACCGCTACCCACACACTGGCTACCACCCACACCCATGTCTGCGGCCGCCACCCACATTTCTGATTGGTAGCTAGAGTTAGGGAAGTAGGTAGGTGATGACCCACAAGTATATGGGATCAATCGTAGTCCTTTTGATAAGTATGAGTGTCTAACCCAATGAGGAGCAGAAGGAAATGAAAAGTAGTTTTCAACGAGGTAATTTCTGCAAGCACTGAAATTGTCAGTAACAGGTAGTTTGATAATAAGATAATTTGTAACGAGCAAGTAACGGTAACAGTAAATAAAGTGCAGCAAGGTATCCCAATCCTTTTTGTAGCAAAGGATAGGCTGGAACGATCTCTTATAATAAGCAAAGCGTTCTTGAGGGCACACGGGAATTTCATCTAGTCACTTTCATCATGCTGGTTTGATTCGCGTTCGCTACTTTGATAATTTGATATGTGGGTGGACTGCTACTTGGGTGTTGTTCTTACTCGAACAAGCCTCCCACTTATGATTAACCCCCTTGCAAGCATCTGCAACTACAAAATAAGAATTAAGATAGCAATCTAACCATAGCATTAAACATATGGACCCAAATCAGTCACTTACGAGATAGCGCATAAACTAGGCTTTAAGTTTCGGTCACTCTAGCAACCCATCATCTAATAACTACTCCACAATGCATTCCCTTAGGCCCAAAGATGGTGAAGTGTCACGTAGTCGACGTTCACATAACACCACTAAGGGAATCACAACATACATATCATCAAAATATCAAGGAGTATCAAATTCACATGATTACTTGCAACATGACTTCTCCCGTGGCCTCAAGAACAAGGGAAACTACTCACAAATAATATTCATGCTCAAGATCAGAGGGACATTAAATAGCATAATGGATCTGACATATAATATTCCACCAAATAAACCATATAGCATCAACTACAAGATGTAATCAACGCTACTAGTCACCCACAGGTACCGATCTGAAGTTTCGGTAGAAAGACTAAACACTAGAGGTGAACTAGGGTTTGATATGAGATGGTGTTGTTGAAGACATTGATGAAGATTGGCCTCCCAAAGATGAGAGGGTTGTTGGTGATGACGATGGCTTCGATTTCCAGTTCCCCCGGCGAAATCGCTCCACCAGATGGCAAAAGTTCTCCTACCCAAGTTCCGCCTCAAGACGGCGGTGCTCCGTCCCGAAAGTCCTCTCCTTATTTTTCTTCTAGGTCAAAAGACCTTATATACCAGAAGATGGGCACTAGAGGTGGGCCAGGGTGCCCACTACCCACCAAGGCGCGCCTGGAGGGGCTGGCGCGCCCTGGTGTCTTGTGGCCACCTGGCAGACCCCCTCTGGAAGTTCTTTTCTCCAATATTTATTATATATTCCAAAATAATTCTCCATAAAATTTCAGCTCATTTGGAGATGTGCATAATAGGTATCTCTGACATAGCTTTTTCAGGTCCAGAATTCCAGCTACCGACATTCTCCCTCTTTGTGTAAACCTTGCATATTATGAGAGAAAAGGCATTAGAATTACTCCACAAAGAGTTATAAAGCATAAAAGCATTATAAATAACAATAGGAAAACATGATGCAAAATGGACGTATCACTAGGGTTAGGGTTGAAATGTTAATATCTTTGAGCTTGAGCTTGAGTAGGGTAGTAGATTTAATTTGCTTGAGTAGTTACAGTAGTAGGGTTAGGTCAGTAGCTATGGCTATGGCTGTAGATTTAATTTTGGAATAATTTATTAAGTTTTGAATGATTTGTTAAGTTGTGAAATTTAGAATTTGCTTATAGAATTTGTTTCACTTGTACTTGTGATTACAAGTTTGTTGAAATTTGGAATTTTCTTATAGAATGTACATGCACTTGGCTTCAAGTTTTTTAGGGTCATATACTAAGTGTCAATGTTTTGGTGAAACATTGATTGATTTTCGTTTCGCCAAATTTCTTGCACTTAATATGTCCAATATTAAGCAAAGGTCATGCCAAAATTTATATAGATTCATGTCTAAGATTTCATTTAGTTTGTGATTCATATGGTGTTGTAGTACATGTCTTCAGTTTTTACTAGGATTCATAGTAAGCGATAATGTTTTGGAGAAAGTTGATAGAATTCCGTTTCGCCAAATTTCTAGCACCTAATATGTACATTATTAAGCATATGTCATGAAAATTTTTTCCGTACAGTTTAAAATTTATATATGTGCATGTTCCAGGGCACTTTTTTGTTGGAAATGGCGGACAATGGCAGGTACCATGCTGTTTACTGGAGGCCTTAGGGCAAGTGGGCAGCCCAGATTCAAATCCCCAACATGGGCAAGAAGCAATGGCTCGACACGTTTGACATCGCCTAGGAGGCGATGCACGCTTGTGATGTCATGGCACAGGAGTACCAGTGGCCAAGGGCACATCTCAACTTTCCCCAGGATGCCTGTCACGTGAGTTGGCTAGCGCCTCCCAACATGAGGATAGTATCCAACACCGAGGAGCAGGAGCACCTCAAGGCTGGGGCGCTGATCAGGGCCTGACAACTACAAAGTAATGATCTCTTGGTGGAGCATCATCTCAAGGAGGATCTGTAGCTCTACGCCTTGAAGGAGGCATTGCTAAAGGCCGCACGCGATAAGGAGGCCCAAGATGACCCGATAGATTGGGACTGAGTTGTCGAGTCCTCCTCCGACGATGATGATTCCGGCTCTGACGTTGACTTTGATTAGGAGTTTCCCCGACATGTGCTAGAGATATTTGAACTATTAGTGTAGTACTGTTGAAATTATGGAAGTTGCTATGTTGTACTAAGTCGTTAGCATCGTAGAACATAATTTTGTAGACTTGATAAACTTGCTTATATGTATCGTTTTACTAGCTTATCTAGTAGTGTTGGTAATGTGCGAATGTTCGTACCTCACCGTTAAGACAATTTTTCCCATTGAGTTTTAAACTTTCATTTATGAACACAGAAAATGGATGAGGGTGAGATAGATGAGATCACTGAGTGTCTCGACTGTTTTGACAAACGGGGGTATGTGTGATAACCCTCATCTAGAGAATGATAGTTGCTTCTCCCTAACGCTTAAAGAGGGCTACAGATATCATATTGCACTCAGTTTTAATATTTTCTACACATATTTCCTTCTTAATCAAGCATGTATTAAGATTTTTTACTTTAACATGTAATTTCTGTTTTTTATAATTTGACTAGTGCATCCCCTACTATGCAAGGCTTTATGTCCTAGAGAAGCTCTATTCAGATGACATGGATGAGGTGGCTGATAGGACTACTTATCTTAAGACAAAACATGTACGATATACAAGTGAAACATATTTTGCTTGTGCAAATTGGAGAGGTTTATGCAAGTCTTATGGATTTGAGGTGGTTATGAGTATAACCTTTGATATTGGCATCATTCCTCAATATGATAAATCCACCTTTCCAAAATATGATCAAGACATTTGGGTGCATATGGACATGATTCCAATTGTTCCTCCATGTGAGTTTTCTTAAATTGTTAAATAATCCATCTTGCCTATTTAAAAATATCTATTATTCACCCCTAAATTAACTTGTTTAACTAAAATTGGCAACTTATTTTCTATCTACAAGAAGAACACGAATTAGTAGACACCTATTATACTTTTGGCTCAGGGCTTACTTGGGAGGAGAAGAATTATCTTGACACATTTGTTAATCATGTTGAGTCGTTTAAGGGCACTTAAAGAGTTGGTCGAAATACTACATGATACGTGCCACTAATTGATAACCCGCAAGCATAGGGGATCGCAACAGTTTTCGAGGGTAGAGTATTCAACCCAAATTTATTGATTTGACACAAGGGGAGCCAAAGAATATTCACGAGTATTAGCAGTTGAGTTGTTAATTCTACCACACCTGGAAGACTTAATATATGCAGCAAAGTTTTTAGTAGCAAAGTAGTATGGAAGTAACGGTAACAGTGGCAAAAGTAACAGTAACAGTTTTGTAGCAATTGTAGCAGTGGTGACGACAAAGTAACTTAGCAAGGATCAACATGTGAAAATCTCATAGGCAATGGATCAGTGATTATCGTGGGAAACCACGACTACCTATGGGGCCATGAGCCCCTTTGGGTTCGACCACGGGATGGGCATGTTGCACAAAGAGCGGAGAAGCATAACACAGCACGGCAGAGATCACACGGGCAGTTTTACCCAGGTTCTGGCCGCCGCGAGGCGTAAAACCATACTCCTGCTTTGGTGGATTGATGGTGGATAATGGTGGACAACGCGGCGCTCTTATCTGGCAGTGTTGCCTTGGGGCGAGAGTGACTACGCGCGTATGAATGTGCGAGGGTCCGAATCCCCTCTACGGTTGCCATGGGCCTCCTTTTATAGATAAAGGGGTCACCACAGTGGAAAACCAGTCTTTTACACACTGACTAGATAGCAAACAGTGCTATCATACCTAACTCTGCAGGCGGACAGAGCGCATCAAATGCGCCGCTCAGTGTCACATCATAGTGTGCCCGGCAAGCCTTGCTGGGTTGTTTTGCTAGCTTCTCGCCTGCTTGATTGACATGTCTCGGGACGGGTGTTGTCTGGAGGTGTTTTCCGTAGAAAGTGGCTTCCATGTGGCAGGAAGCATCCGCATAGTCACTCAGGGGCTTGACACCGCATTGATTGATGACTTGCGTCGCTGTGAGGTGGAGCGGTGAAGCTTTGGCGGGGCAGTCCACCCTTGCTGTGCCCGGCAAGCCTGTCAGGGCGGTCTGGCAGCTTGTCTTTGGGGTAATCCTCGTCCTCGCCAGGCTCGCCTGCCCGGCAAGGGAAGTTTTTCCCTTAGTGATATCTTGCTTCTCTGGATCGTCTTGGTCTTCTTGATCTGCACTTTGATCCTTCAAAGAACTGATCTCTTGTGCTTGGTCTGATCTTGGGTGCTGCAATCTTGTCTTTAGGCCTATGCATAGTCTAGGCAACGGACCCAAGGTTTGTTGCACCGACAGGAGCCCCCGGGCCTGGCCCGAATGTGTTACCGGGCGTCATCGGGTTAGGCCCTAACCAGTGCACAGGCAGGAGTGTGGTGGTGGCTGGCCCTTTTAGATTTTTTGCCTCTTCATTAACCTGAGCTCAGGTCAGTTTCCGGTTCTCCCGTGCGTTGCGTAACGCCAATTGTAGTGGGGTCACTCTTTTAATGGCGCGTGAATGACTTTAACGCACGGGCGAGTAACTGCCAATTCACTCTTCCCACCACATTCTTATCCTTAGCCACGTATGTTGCATGCATTGAGTGTGGTAGGTAATGGAGGCGCGTGGTGTGGGAGAGCATCAAGGCAGGTGCCTGGTCTTCATGGATTGGCGGAGGTGGGCGGCGCTTACCCGCCGAGGGATTGGCCCTCTGCCCCGACCCACCAATAAAAAGGAAGAGTGGGGGAGGAGCGGAGGCATTCATTCTCATATCCCTCCCCCTTCACCCTCTAATTTCTTTTGGTTATGCTGAAAGGGAGAGCCCGGGGCCAGGTACCGGGCCCTAGCTTAGGGTTGGTGATGCCGAACGCTTGTGGTGATGCTTGGGGAGTGAGAGGAGGGTATAGTCACGCCTTTGTTGGGGCGGGATTCCTCTTTCATCTTCATGCGAGTCTCAGGTGGGTGCGCGGGCGGCGTGGCAGTAGCACTAGGGGTAGCGACTCTGGTGTGCTTGTCGTCGGGCCGCCCGTGGCTTCAATTTTAGTGAGGGCCAACGCAAATGACACCACGCAGAGGCCCGTAACGGACGCACGGCGTGGTAGTTGATCGTGGCCTATTCCCCCTCTTCCTGCAGCGTCGGAGGGAGGTTGCAGAAGTGGTTCGCCATCGGTGAAGGTAGATTCTACCCCCCAGGGCACTGCCCATCCGGCGTATGGGAGAGCCCCTTGCCCTCATACATGCTTCCTTAACGAGCGGTGGCTCCTGATCTCCGGGCCGTCGGAGACGACCATGCTCTCTGTGGAGTTGCCCGGAGCGCATTGCGCCCGCTCTGGCAGGTGTGGCGGGAGCTTTGAGCGACAGTGGTACGGAAGGTGGCGGCAACCCACGACGCATCAAGAACGGGGGCGATTGCTCCGACGAGTGGTGTTTGCCGGCAGCACCATCGTCTCCGTCTGGTCTTCCGGCAGCGTCACCATCTGCACCTGTCCTCTGGTTTCTTCCTCCTACCCTGGGAACAGCGCTATCATGATCCTGGGGAGGTGCCAAATCCCAGCCAGGTCTTCCCTCCGCCTTCTTCGTCTCTCCCTGTAGTTTCAAAGAAGGAGAGGAAAACATGAAGGCATCACGGGCACTATATCTTTTTTCAATCTTAAATATGTAGGCACTTGCCAAATGTTAGTTCAAATTATGTAATCTCTTTAATCCATGTTTGTGTCCTGTAAGGTCTGTACTTGTTTGATCAGCATACTAATGAAAAAGATAAACCTTGCCGGGGACTCGTGCTTGTAAGATGTCCATGCAGAGGTGGGATGCCTCTATACTTTTAAGTAAACAAGTTTCCTCTGGTAGGCTATCCTGCCGGTACCCTTAGTTTTGTTGTCGCGGAGTTAGGCCTATCGAGCACGAATCGTGAAGGGGGACTAGCCCTCCGCCAATCCCTTTCCACCAAAGGCCACTATGACCATCCTAGCCGAAGCAACATTCAAGTCAAAGGATGGGAGCACCTAAGTTCAAAAAGGCAGCAATGTTTTCTAATACACAAGTCCTTGCTTACAGAACACCTATGGATAAGAGAGAGAACTTATCTGTTTTGGCTTGCCGGGGATCGCAACATAGGCTCGTCTTCACATCACCTCTTTGGGACCAAGTCCACGGCAGGATCCTGCATTTTTATACAGATGAAAAATGATGCCAAATGCGATCTTATCTACATGAACATGCGATGCTCATGATATGCTTATGCATGCATGCAACTTGTCGGGGGCCCCCCAGCACTTCATTTATTTCTCTGTTGCTCACGGTCTGATCCTAGCTAATACGTCCATCTAGCATCATGCTTTTATATCGATATTTATTGCATTATGGGCTGTTATTACATGTTATGTCACAATACTTATGTCTATTCTCTCTTATTTTACAAGGTTTACATAAGGAGGGAGAATGTCGGCAGCTAGAATTCTGGGCTGGAAAAGGAGCAAATATTAGAGACCTATTCTGCACAACTCCAAAAGTCCTAAAACTCCACGAAAGTTATTTTTGGAAATAATAAAAAATACTGAGCGGAAGAAATACGGCAGGGGGGCACCACCTGTCCACGAGGGTGGGGGGCGCGCCCTACGCCCCAGGGCGCGCCCCCTGCCTCGTGGGCCCCCTGTTGGTCCTCCGATGGCCATCTTCTTCTATATGAAGTATTTCGTCCAGGAAAAAATCATAAGCAACCTTTCGGGACGAGACTCCGCCGCCACGAGGCGGAACCAATCTAGGGCTCCGGCAGAGCTGTTCTGCCGGGGACACTTCCCTCCGGGAGGGGGAAAGCATCGCCATCGTCATCACCAACGCTCCTCTCATCAGGAGAGGGCAATCTCCATCAACATCTTCACCAACACCATCTCCTCTCAAACCCTAGTTTATCTCTTGTATCCAATTCTTGTCTCCAAGTCTGGGTTTGGTACTTGTAGGTTGCTAGTAGTGTTAATTACTCCTTGTAGTTGATGCTAGTTGGTTTATTTGGTGGAAGATCATATGTTCAGATCCTTTATGCATATTAATACCCCTCTGATTATGAACATGAATATGCTTTGTGAGTAGTTATGTTTGTTCCTGAGAACATGGGAGAAGTCTTGCTATTAGTAGTCATGTGAATTTGGTATTCGTTCGATATTTTGATGAGATGTATGTTGTCTATCCTCTAGAGGTGTTATGTGAACGTCGACTACATAACACTTCACCATTATTTGGGCCTATAGGAGGGCATTGGGAAAGTAATAAGTAGATGATGAGTTGCTAGAGTGACAGAAGCTTAAAACCTAGTTTATGCGTTGCGTCGTAAGGGGCTGATTTGGATCCATATGTTTCATGCTATGGTTAGGTTTACCTTAATACTTTTGTTGTAGTTGCGGATACTTGCAATAGAGGTTAATCATAAGTGGGATGCTTGTTCAAGTAAGAACATCACCCAAGCACCGGTGCACCCACATATCAAATTATCAAAGTACCGAACGCGAATCATATGAACGTGATGAAAACTAGCTTCACTATATTCCCATGTGTCCTCGGGAGCGCTTTTCTCTATATAAGAGTTTGTCTAGGCTTGTCCTTTGCTAAAAAAAGGATTGGGCCACCTTGCTGCACTTTATTTACTTTTGTTACTTGTTGCTCGTTACCAATTATCTTATCACAAAACTATCTGTTACCTATTATTTCAGTGCTTGCAGAGAATACCTTGCTGAAAACCGCTTATCATTTCCTTCTGCTCCTCGTTGGGTTCGACACTCTTACTTATCGAAAGGACTATGATAGATCCCCTATACTTGTGGGTCATCAAGACTCTTTTAAAGCGCCGTTGCGGGAGTGAAGCGCCTTTGGTAGGTGGAATTTGGTAAGGAAAATTTTATATAGTGTGCTGAAATTTTGTCACTTGCTACTATGGAAAGTAATCCTCTGAGGGGCTTGTTCGGGTATCTTCACCCGACCAAGAGAGCAAAGAGTTGCTCCTCAACCTCTGAACCTACTGAAAATGAAAATGTCCACTTTGAGATTCCTTCGGGTATGTTAGAAAAACTGCTAGCTAATCCTTTTGCAGGAGATGGAACAAAGCATCCTGATGAGCACCTAATATATGTGGATGAAGTTTGTGGGTTATTTAAGCTTGCAGGTATACCCGGTGATGTTATTAAGAGGAAGGTCTTCCCTTTATCTTTGAAGGGAGATGCATCGACATGGTATAGGGTATGTGATGATACGGGATCATGGAACTATAAACGATTGAAATTGGAATTTCATCAGAAGTTTTATCCTATGCATCTTGTTCATCATGATCTCAATTATATATATAATTTTTGGCCTCACGAAGGAGAAAGCATCGCTCAAGCTTGGGGGAGGCTTAAATCAATGTTATATTCATGCCCCAATCATGAGCTCTCAAGAGAAATAATTATTCAAAGTTTTTATGATCGGCTTTCTGATAACAATCGCACCATGCTCGATACTTCTTATGATGGCTCTTTTATGATGAAGACTATTGAATTCAAATGGAATTTATTGGATAGAATTAAACACAGCTCTAAATATTGGGATCTCGGCGAAGGTAAGGAGTCAGGTATGACACCTAAGTTTGATTGTGTTAAATCTTTTCTGGATACCGATGTTTTCCGTAAGTTTAGCACTAAATATGGACTTGACTCTGAGATAGTAGCTTCTTTCTGGGAATCTTTCTCTGCTTATGTTGATCTCCCCAAGGAGAAGTGGTTTAAATACCATCCTCCCATAGAAGTAAAAGTAGCTTCACCTACTAAAGTTGAAGAAAAGACTATCACTTATAATGATCCTATTGTTCCTACTTCTTATGTTGAGAAACCACCCTTCCCTATTAGAATAAAGGATCATGCTAAAGCTTCAACTGTGGTCCGTAAAAGCAATGTTAGAACTTATACACCTCCTGAGCAAATTAAAGTTGAACCTAATATTGCTATTGTTAAAGATCTCTTGGCTGATAATATTGATGGGCATGTTATTTATTTCTGTGAGGAAACTGCTAGAATTGCCAAACCTTGTGCTAAAGATAAACATAGACCTGTGGTAGGCATGCCTGTTATTTCTGTTAAAATAGGAGATCATTGTTATCATGGCTTCTGTGACATGGGTGCCAGTGCTAGTGCAATACCTTTTGACATATACAAAGAAATTATGCATGATATTGCACCTGCTGAGTTAGAAGATACTGATGTCACAATTAAACTTGCCAATAGAGATACTATATCACCAATGGGAATTGTTAGAGATGTTGAAGTCTTGTGTGGGAAAACTAAATATCCTGCCGATTTTCTTGTTCTTGGTTCCCCACAAGATAGCTTTTGTCCCATTATATTTGGTAGACCCTTCTTGAACACCGTTAATGCTAAGATAGACTGCGAAAAGGATGTTGTTACTATTGGTTTGGGTGATATGTCTCATGAGTTTATTTTCTCTAAATTTAGTAGACAACACCGTGAAGAAGAATTGCCTAGTAAGGATGAAATTATTGGTCTTGCTTCTATTGCCATACCTCCTAGTGATCCTTTAGAACAATATTTGCTAGACCATGAAAATGATATGTTTATAAATGAAAGAAGGGAAATAGATGAAGTATTCTTTAAACAGGAACCTATCCTGAAACACAATTTGCCTGTTGAAATCCTAGGGGATCCTCCTCCACCCAAGGGTGATCTCGTGTTTGATCTTGAACCGTTGCCTAATACTCTTAAATATGCTTATCTTGATGAGAAAAAGATATATCCTGTTATTATTAGTGCTAACCTTTCAGAGCATGAAGAAGAGAGATTATTGAAAACTCTGCAGAAGCACCGTTCTGCTATTGGATATACTCTTGATGATCTAAAGGGCATTAGTCCCACTCTATGTCAACATAAAATAAATTTGGAGGAAGATGCCAAACCAGTTCGTGATCATCAACGACGGCTGAATCCTAAAATGAAAGAAGTGGTAAGAAAGGAAATACTAAAGCTCCTTGAGGCAGGTATAATTTATCCCGTTGCTGATAGTTGGTGGGTAAATCATGTCCATTATGTCCCTAAGAAGGGGGGTATTACTGTCGTTCCTAATGATAAAGATGAATTGATTCCGCAAAGAATTATTACAGGTTATAGGATGGTAATTGATTTCCGCAAATTGAATAAGGCTACTAAAAAAGATCATTACCCCTTACCTTTTATCCAAACATACACATTTTTGCTTTCTAGATGGTTATTCTGCTTTCTCTCAAATACCTGTGTCAGCCAATGATCAATCAAAGACTACTTTTACTTGCCCTTTTGGTACTTTTGCTTATAGACGTATGCCTTTTGGTTTATGTAATGCACCTTCTACCTTTCAAAGATGCATGATGGCTATATTCTCTGACTTTTGTGAAAAGATTTGTGAGGTTTTCATGGATGAGTTTTCGGTCTATGGATCCTCTTTTGATGATTGCTTGAGCAACCTTGATCGAGTTTTGTAGAGATGTGAAGAAACTAATCTTGTCTTGAATTGGGAAAAGTGCCACTTTATGGTTAATGAAGGTATTGTCTTGGGGTATAAAGTTTCTGAAAGAGGTATTGAGGTCGATAAAGCCAAGGTTGATGCTATTGAAAAGATGCCATGTCCCAAGGACATCAAAGGTATAAGAAGTTTCCTTGGTCACGCCAGATTTTATAGGAGGTTCATTAAGGACTTCTCAAAAATTTCTCGGCCTCTAACTAATTTATTACAAAAAGATATACCATTTGTCTTTGATGAAGATTGTGTAGAAGCATTTGAAATACTTAAGAAAGCATTGATCTCTGCACCTATTGTTCAGCCACCTGATTGGAATTTACCCTTTGAAATTATGTGTGATGCTAGTGATTATGCCATAGGTGCTGTTCTAGGGAAAAGAGTTGATAAGAAATTAAATGTTATCCATTATGCTAGTAAGACTCTATACAATGCTCAAAGAAATTATGCTACTACTGAAAAGGAATTTTTAGCAGTTGTATTTGCTTGTGATAAGTTCAGACCTTATATTGTTGATTCTAAAGTAACTATTCACACTGATCATGCTGCTATTAAATATCTTATGGAAAAGAAAGATGCTAAACCTAGACTTATAAGATGGGTTCTCTTGCTACAACAATTTGATTTGCATATTGTTGATAGAAAAGGGGCTGAGAACCCCGTTGCAGACAACTTGTCTAGGTTAGAAATTGTTCTTGATGACCCACTACCTATTGATGATAGCTTTCCTGATGAACAATTAAATGTTATAAGTACTTCTCATAGTACTCCATGGTATGCTGATTATGCTAATTACATTGTTGCTAAATTCATACCACCTAGTTTCACATACCAGCAAAAGAAAAAGTTTTTCTGTGATCTGAGACATTACTTTTGGGATGGCCCACATCTTTATAAAGGAGTAGACGGTGTTATTAGACATTGTGTACCTGAGCATGAACAGGAACAGATCCTACACAAGTGTCACTCCGAAGCTTATGGAGGACACCACGCGTGAGATAGAACTGCACATAAGGTATTGCAATCCGGTTTTTATTGGCCTACTCTCTTCAAGGATGCCCGTAAGTTTGTCTTATGTTGTGATGAATGTCAAAGAATTGGTAATATTAGTAGACGTAAAGAAATGCCTATGAATTATTCACTTGTTATTGAACCATTTGATGTTTGGGGCTTTGATTATATGGGACCTTTTCCTACCTCTAATGGATATACACATATTTTAGTTGTTGTTGATTACGTTACTAAGTGGGTAGAAGCTATTCCAACTAGTAGTGTTGATCATAACACCTCTATTAAAATGCTTAAGGAAGTTATTTTTCCGAGGTTTGGAGTCCCTATATATTGAATGACTGATGGTGGTTCACATTTTATTCATCGTGCTTTCCAAAAAATGCTTGCTAAGTATGACGTTAATCATAGAATTGCATCTCCTTATCACCCACAGTCTAGTGGTCAAGTAGAATTGAGTAATAGAGAGCTCAAATTAATTTTGCAAAAGACGGTTAATAGGTCTAGAAAGAATTGGTCCAAGAAACTTGATGATGCATTATGGGCCTATAGAACTGCATATAAAAATCCTATGGGTAAAATTGTTTACGGAAAAGCATGTCACTTACCTCTCGAACTAGAACATAAGGCATATTGGGCTATTAAAGAGCTCAACTATGATTTCAAACTTGCTGGTGAAAAGAGGTTATTTGATATTAGCTCACTTGATGAATGGAGAACCCAAGCTTATGAAAATGCCAAGTTGTTTAAAGAAAAAGTTAAAAGATGGCATGACAAAAGAATACAAAAGCGTGAGTTTACGTAGGTGATTATGTATTGCTTTACAACTCCCGTTTAAGATTTTTTGCAGGAAAACTTCTCTCTAAATGGGAAGGCCCCTACGTTATCAAGGAGGTCTATCATTCCGGTGCCCTAAAAATCAACAACTTCGAAGGCACAAATCCGAAGGTGGTAAACGGTCAAAGAATTAAACATTATATATCAGGTAATCCATAAATGTTGAAACCAATATTATTGAAACCGTAACCCTGGAGGAATACACAAGCGACACTTTCCAGAATGTTTCAGACTCCGAAAAGGAATAGGTATGTGGTACGGTAAGTAAACCGACTCCAAAACAGTTTTTAAGGCAATATTTCCCCGTTTTCGAATATTTAGAAAAATAGAAAAATAAGTAGCAGTCCGGGAAGGACACGAGGGCTCCACGAGGGTGGAGGGCGCGCCCCCTACCTCGTGAGCATCTCGTGTGCCTTCCGGGCTCCGTTTTCTTGCATGATACGTATTTTGGTCGGTAAAAATTCATTATATAACCTCCCGAAGGTTTTGACTCCTGTATCACGCAATTGTCTTATGTTCTTGTTTCGAGCTGTTTTTCTGACAGATCTAGATTATCAATGACGTCCCCAAGTGCCTCCAAGGACAAGTTCTTCGAGAAGGTCATCAACCCTTACCTCGCGGAGGTGCTGCGACACCCTCAAACCATTGAGTTGCGTGATGGGTTGCTGCACATCCGCGATGAAGAGGGACCGAAGGGGACCAGAAGCATGGAGACAAGGCTCGAAGAAATGGAGCAACAAGTTTTCAAGTGCCAGGGGATGGTGGAACGTGGACTCAACTCCAACCACATGATGATCGCGGAGTTCACTAGCAACCACAAGCTGGATGCTGACAACATCGGGGAGGCCATCTTCAAGCTTCATGAGAAGATTGATCACCTTCAAGCTCAAATCTATGACCTGCAAAACCAAAACTGTGAGTATGAATATAGATTCAAAAGGATGAGTTTGGCTGCAGATTTGAGGATCTCGGAGACTCAATCATCATTCTATGATGGTGAGCCTATGCCTTGGAAGATGGATGACAAGCCCGCATCATCGACAACACCTCCACCACCTTCACCAACAAAGAAGGAGACATAATCACATGGGTATGGGCACTCCCCTTGGCAACTGCCAAGCTTGGGGGAGTTGCCCCGGTATCGTATCCCAACCACATCTCCTATCTTTACTGTTTTTCTTAGTTCAATCCTATTAGTAGTATCTTGATCTAGTAGAATAAAGTTTATGGCATGATCTAGTTTTGAGTTTTGCTTTTTGATCTCTCTATGTAATCGAGTCTGTGAGCTATATAATAAAGATTAGTGTTGAGTCAAGGGCTTGATTATTTTGCCATGATCTTGAGTGAATAAAAAAGGGAGAGAAAAAGAATAAAAAGAAACAAAGAGTTCATATTGATCTTATTGAGAGCAATGACTTCACATAGAAAGAGTATGATGATTAAAAGCTGTTGGGATTTGGCAAACATAGCTTTGGTCATCGTTGCAATTAATAGGAAGTAATAAGGAAAGAGAGGTTTCACATATAAATATACTATTATTGACATCTTTTATGATTGGGAGCACTCATTAAAATATGACATGCTAAAGAGTTGATGTTGGACAAGGAAGACAACGTAATGAGTTATGTTTTCTTATATCTGAGATAAAGTATGTTGTCATGGGTCCTCCAACATGTTGAGCTTGCCTTTCCCCCTCGTGCTAGCCAAATTCTCAGCACCAAGTAGAGATACTACTTGTGCTTCCAAAACCCTTAAACCAGTTTTGCCATAAGAGTCCACCATATCTACCTATGGATTGAGTAAGATCCTTCAAGTAAGTTGTCATCGGTGCAAAGCAATAAAAATTGCTCTAAATATGTATGATTGATTGGTGTGGGGGAAATAAGCTTTATACGATCTTGTGATGTGGAAGTAATAAAAGCGACGGACTGCATAATAAAGGTTCATATCACAAGGAGCAATATAAAGTGACGTTCTTTCGCATTAAGATTTTGTGCATCCAACCATAAAAGCGCATGGCAACCTCTGCTTCCCTCTGCGAAGGGCCTATCTTTTATTCATCTTCTACCTTATGCAAGAGTCATGGTGATCTTCACCTTTCCTTTTTCATTTTATCCTGCAAGCACAATATGTTGGAAAGATCCTAATATATGTACCTAATTGGATGTAGGGGAGCATGAGTTATTATTGTTGACATTACCCTTCAGGTAAAAGGTTGTGAGGCGAAACTATAAGCCCTTATCTTTCTCTGTGTCCGATTAAAACTCCGTAACCACAAGTATTGCGTGAGTGTTAGCAATTATGAAGGACTAGATGATAGTTGAGTATGTGGACTTGCTTTTAAGCTCTGAGATAGACTCTTTCTGATGTTATAATAAATTGCAATTGCTTCAATGACTGAGATTATAGTTTGTTGGTTCTCGATAAAGTTTAATATTTGTACTCTGCATTGTGAATGGATTATTACTTGAGCATAAGAAATCAAATGATAATATCTATATATGTTGCTGTTATGAGAATAATCATGATGCCTTCATGTCGGCATTTTATTTTTATCGACGCCTCTACATCTAAACATGGGGACATATTTATCGTTATCGGCTTTCGCTTGAGGACAAGCGAGGTCTAAGCTTGGGGGAGTTGATACGTCCATTTTGCATCATGCTTTTATATCGACATTTATTACATTATAGGTTGTTATTACGCATTATGTCACATTACTTATGGCTATTCTCTCTTATTTTACAAGGTTTACATAAGGAGGGAGAATGCCAAGTACTGGAATTCAATGGAAAAGGAGCAAATATTAGAGACCTATTCTGCACAACTCCAAAAGTCGTGAAACTCCACGAAAGTCATTTTGGAAATAATAAAAATATCCAGCGGAAGAAGTTCACCGAGGGGCCCACTGTCCATGAGGGTGGGGCGCGCCTACCTCGGCGCGCCCCTACCTCGTGGGCCCCTGCTGGCTCTCCGATGCCCATCTTTTGCTATATGAGGTATTTCGATGAGCAAAATATCATAAGCAACCTTCGGGGCGAGACTCCGCCACGAGGCGGAACCTTGGCGGAACCAATCTAGGGCTTCGAGAGCTGTTCTGCTGGGACACTTCCCTCAGGAAGGGAAATCATCGCCATCGTCATCACCAACGCCTCCTCTCATCGGGAGAGGGCAATCTCCATCAACATCTTCACCAGCACCATCTCATCTCAAAACCCTAGTTCATCTCTTGCATCCAATTCTTGTCTCCAAGTCCGGGATTGGTACTAGTAGGTTGCTAGTAGTGTTGATTACTCCTTGTAGTTGATGCTAGTTGGTTTATTTGGTGGAAGATCATATGTTCAGATCCTTTATGCATATTATTACCCCTCTGATTATGAACATGAATATGCTTTGTGAGTAGTTACGTTTGTTCCTGAGGACATGGGAGAAGTCTTGCTATTAGTATTCATGTGAATTTGGTATTCGTTTGATATTTTGATGAGATGTATGTTGTCTAGCCTCTAGTGGTGTTATGTGAACGTCGACTACATAACACTTCACCATTATTTGGGCCTAGAGGAAGGCATTGGGAAGTAATAAGTAGATGATGGGTTGCTAGAGTGATGAAGCTTAAACCCTAGTTTATGCGTTGCTTCGTAAGGGGCTGATTTGGATCCATATGTTTCATGCTATGGTTAGGTTTACCTTAATACTTTTGTTGTAGTTGCGGATGCTTGCAATAGAGGTTAATCATAAGTGGGATGCTTGTTCAAGTAAGAACATCACCCAAGCACCGGTCCACCCACATATCAAATTATCAAAGTACCGAACGTGAATCGTATGAACGTGATGAAAACAAGCTTCACTATATTCCCATGTGTCCACGGGAGCGCTTTTCCTTATATAAGAGTTTGTCCAGGCTTGTCCTTTGCTACAAAAAGGATTGGGCCACCTTGCTGCACTTTATTTACTTTTGTTACTTATTGCTCGTTACAAATTATCTTATTACAAAACTATCTGTTACCACTTATTTCAGTACTTGCAGAGAATACCTTGCTGAAAACCGCTTATCATTTCCTTCTGCTCCTCATTGGGTTCGACACTCTTACTTATCGAAAGCACTACGATAGATCCCCTATATTTGTGGGTCATCACCCAACACTAGGATTATGGTATCCAAAGGGCTTAGAGTTTGATCTAGTTGGATTCTCATATGTTGATTATGTTGGTGACAAGGTTGATCGCAAGTCCACATCAGGCACATGTCACTTTCTTGGACGATCTCTTCTCTGTTGGTCTTCAAAGAAGCAGAACTGTGTATCCCTCTCCATTGCTGAATCTGAATACATTGCTACTGGATCTCGCTGCGCTCAACTTTTATGGATGAAGCAAACTCTCAAGGACTATGGCATCCACCTGAAGCAAGTGCCACTCTACTGCGACAATGAAAGCGCCATCAAGATTGCCAACAACCCAGTTCAGCACTCGAAGACAAAGCACATTCAGATCTGTCATCACTTTCTCAAAGATCAATCAAAGACTACTTTTACATGCCCTTTTGGTACTTTTGCTTATAGACGTGTGCATTTTGGTTTATGTAATGCACCTGCTACTTTTCAAAGATGCATGATGGCTATATTCTCTGACTTTTGTGAAAAGATTTGTGAGGTTTTCATGGACGACTTTTCCGTCTATGGATCTTCTTTTGATGATTGCTTGAGCAATCTTGATCGAGTTTTGCAGAGATGTGAAGAAACTAATCTTGTCTTGAATTGGGAAAAGTGCCACTTTATGGTTAATGAAGGTATTGTCTTAGTGCATAAAGTTTCTGAAAGAGGTATTGAAGTTGATAAAGCCAAGGTTGATGCTATTGAAAAGATGCCATCTCCCAAGGACATCAAAGGTATAAGAAGTTTCCTTGGTCACGCAGGATTTTATAGGAGGTTCATTAAGGACTTCTCAAAAATTTCTCGGCCTCTGACTAATTTATTACAAAAAGTTATACCATTTGTCTTTGATGAAGATTGTGTAGAAGCATTTGAAATACTTAAGAAAGCATTGATCTCTGCACCTATTGTTCAGCCACCTGATTGGAATTTACCCTTTGAAATTATGTGTGATGCTAGTGCTTATGTTGTAGGTGCTATTCTAGGGCAAATAGTTGATAAGAAATTAAATGTTATTCAATATGCTAGTAAAACTCTAGACAATGCCCAGAGAAATTATGCTACTACTCAAAAAGAATTCCTAGCAGTTGTATTTGCTTGTGATAAGTTCAGACCTTATATTGTTGATTCTAAAGTAACTATTCACACGGATCATGCTGCTATTAAATTCCTTATGGAAAAGAAAGATGCTAAACCTAGACTTATTAGATGGGTTCTCTTGCTACAAGAATTTGATTTGCATATCGTTGATAGAAAGGGAGCTGAGAACCCCGTTGCAGACAACTTGTCTAGGTTAGAAAATGTTTTTGATGACCCACTACCTATTGATGATAGTTTTCCTGATGAACAATTAAATGTCATAAATGCTTCTCGTACTGCTCCATGGTATGCTGATTATGCCAATTACATCGTCGCTAAATTTATACCACCTAGTTTCACATACCAGCAAAAGAAAAAGTTTTTCTATGACTTGAGACATTACTTTTGGGATGACCCACATCTTTATAAAGAAGGAGTAGATGGTGTTATTAGACGTTGTGTACCTAAGCATGAATAGGAACAGATCCTACGCAAGTGTCAATATGAAGCTTATGGAGGTCACCACGCTGGAGATAGAACTGTGCATAAGGTATTGCAATCCGGTTTTTATTGGCCTACTCTCTTCAAGGATGCTCGTAAGTTTGTCTTATCTTGTGATGAATGTCAAAGAATTGGTAATATTAATAGACATCAAGAAATGCCTATGAATTATTCACTTGTTATTGAACCATTTGATGTTTGGGGCTTTGATTATATGGGACCTTTTCCTGCCTCTAATGGATACACACATATTTTAGTTGTTGTTGATTACGTTACCAAGTGGGTAGAAGCTATTCAAACTAGTAGTGCTGATCATAACACCTCTATTAAAATGCTTAAAGAAGTCATTTTTCTGAGGTTTGGAGTCCCTAGATATTTAATACTGATGGTGGTTCACATATTATTCATGGTGCTTTCCGTAAAATGCTTGCTAAGTATGATGTTAATCATAGAATTGCATCTCCTTATCACCCGCAGTCTAGTGGTCAAGTAGAATTGAGTAATAGAGAACTCAAATTAAATTTGCAAAAGACTGTTAATAGATCTAGAAAGAATTGGTCCAAGAAACTTGATGATGCATTATGGGCCTACAGAACTGCATATAAAAATCCTATGGGTATGTCTCCGTATAAAATGGTTTATGGAAAAGCATGTCATTTACCTCTCGAACTAGAACATAAGGCTTATTGGGCTATTAAAGAGCTCAATTATGGTTTCAAACTTGCCGGTGATAAGAGGTTATTTGATATTAGCTCACTCGATGAATGGAGAACCCAAGCCTATGAAAATGCCAAATTGTTTAAAGAAAAGGTTAAAAGATGGCATGACAAAAGGATACAAAAGCGTGAGTTTAATGTAGGTGATTATGTATTGCTATACAACTCTCATTTAAGATTTTTTGCAGGAAAACTTCTCTCTAAATGGGAAGGCCCCTACGTTATCGAGGAGGTCTATCATTCCGGTGCCATAAAAATCAACAACTTCGAAGGCACAAATCCAAAGGTGGTGAACGGTCAAAGAATCAAACATTATATCTCAGGTAATCCCATAAATGTTGAAACCAATGTTATTGAAACCGTGACCCCGGAGGAATACATAAGGGACACTTTCCGGAATGTTTCAGACTTCGAAAAGGAATAGGTATGTGATACGGTAAGTAAACTGACTCCAAAACAATTTTTTTTGGCAATATTTCTCCGTTCTGGAATATTTGGAAAAATAGAAAAATAAGAAGCAGTCCGGGAAGGACATATGGGCTCCACGAGGGTGGAGGGCGCGCCCTGCCCCCTGGGCGCGCCCCCTATCTCGCGGGCACCTCGTGTGCTCTCCGGACTCCGTTTTCTTGCACGATACATATTTGGTCGGTAAAAATTCATTATCTCCCGAAGGTTTTGACCACCGTATCACGCAATTATCCTCTGTTCTTGTTTCGAGCTATTTTTCTGACATGTCTAGATTATCATGACGTCTCCAAGTGCCCCCAAGGACAAGTTCTTCGAAAAGGTCATTAACCCTTACCTCGCAGAGGTGCTGCGACACCATCAAACCATTGAGATGCGTGATGGGTTGCTGCATATCCGTGATGTTGAGGGACCGAAGGGGACCGGAAGCGTGGAGACGAGGCTCGAAGCAATGGAGCAACAAGTTTTCAAGTGCCAGGGGATGGTGGAACATGGACTCAACTCCAACCACATGATGATCGCAGAGTTCACCAACAACCACAAGCTGGATGCCAACAACATTAGGGAGACCATCTTCAAGCTTCACGAGAAGATCGAGCACCTTCAAGCCCAAATCTATGACCTGCAAAACCAAAACTGTGAGTATGAATATAGATTCAAAAGGATGAGTTTGGCTGCAGATTTGAGGATCCCGGAGACTCGATCATCCGTGATTGATGGTGAGCCTATGCCTTGGAAGATGGACGACAAGCCCGCATCATCAACGACCCGCCCACCTTCCTCACCAACAAAGGAGACATAATCACATGGGTATGGGCACTCCCCTTGGCAACTGCCAAGCTTGGGGGAGATGCCCCGGTATCGTATCACCATCACACTCCTATTTTTACCTTTTTTCTTAGTTCGATCCTATTAGTAGTACCTTGATCTAGTAGAATAAAGTTTTGGCATGATCTAATTTTGAGTTTTGCTTTATGATCTCTCTATGTAATCGAGTCCGTGAGCTATATAATAAAGATTAGTGCTGAGTCAAGGGCTTGATTATCTTGCCATGGTCTTGAGTGAATAAAAGAAAAGAAAAAGGAATAAAAAGAAACAAAGAGATAATATTGATTTTATTGAGAGTAATGACTTCACATAGAAAGAGTATGATGATTAAAAGTTGCTGGGAGTTGGCAAATATAGCTTTGGTCATCGTTGCAATTAATAGGAAGTAATAAAGAAAGAGAGGTTTCACATATAAATATACTATCTTGGACATCTTTTATGATTGGGAGCACTCATTAAAATATGACATGCTAAAGAGTTGATGTTGGACAAGGAAGACAACGTAATGGGTTATGTTTTCTTATATCTGAGATAAAGTATATTGTCATGGATCATCCAACATGTTGAGCTTGCCTTTCCCCCTCATGATAGCAAAATTCTTTGCACCAAGTAGAGAAACTACTTGTGCTTCCAAAAACCCTTAAACCAGTTTTGCCATGAGAGTCCACCATATCTACCTATGGATTGAGTAAGATCCTTCAAGTAAGTTGTCATCGGTGCAAGCAATAAAAATTGCTCTCTAAATATGTATGATTGATTGGTTTGGAGGAAATAAGCTTTATACGATCTTGTGATGTGGAAGAAATAAAAGCGACGGACTGCATAATAAAGGTTCATAACACAAGTGGCAATATAAAGTGACGTTCTTTCGCATTAAGATTTTGTGCATCCAACCTTGAAAGCGCATGGCAACCTATGCTTCCCTCTGCGAAGGGCCTATCTGTTACTATTATCCTCTATATTATGCAAGAGTCATGGTGATCTTCACCTTTCCTTTTTACATTTTATCCTTTGGCAAGCACAGATGTTGGAAAGATCCTAATATATATATATATATATATATATATATATATATATATATATATATATATATATATATATATATATATATATATATATATATATATATATATAATTGGATGTAAGTTAGCATGAGTTATTATTGTTGACATTACCCTTGAGGTAAAAGGTTGGGAGGCAAAACTATAAGCCCCTATCTTTCTCGGTGTCCGATTAAAACTCCGTAACCACAAGTATTGCGTGAGTGTTAGCAATTATGAAAGACTAAATGATAGTTGAGTATGTAGAGTTGCTAGAAAGCTCTGACACAGACTCTTTCTGATGTTATGATAAATTCCAATTGTTTCAGTGACTGAGATTATAGGTTGTTGGTTCTCAATAAAGTTTCTGATTCATACTTTGCATTGTGAATAGATTATTACTTAAGCATAAGAAATCATATGAAAATATCCATATATGTTGTTGTTACGAGAATAATCATGATGCCCTCATGTCCGTATTTTATTTTGTCGACACCTCTACCTCTAAACATGTGGACATATTTATCGTTATCGTCTTCCGCTTGAGGACAAGAGAGGTCTAAGCTTGGGGGAGTTGATACGTCCATTTTGCATCATGCTTTTATATCGATATTTATTGCATTATGGGCTGTTATTACACGTTATGTCACAATATTTATGTATATTCTCTCTTATTTTACAAGGTTTACATAAGGAGGGAGAATGCCGGCAGCTGGAATTCTGGGCTGGAAAAGGAGCAAATATTAGAGACCTATTCTGCACAACTCCAAAAGTCCTGAAACTCCACGAAAGTTATTTTTGGAAATAATAAAAAATACCGAGCGGAAGAAATACGTCAGGGGGGCCACCACCTGTCCACGAGGGTGGGGGCGCGCCCTACCCCCCCAGGGCGCGTCCCCTGCCTCGTGGGCCCCCTGTTGGTCCTCCGGTGGCCATCTTCTGCTATATGAAGTCTTTCGTACAGGAAAAAAATCATAAGCAACCTTTCGGGATGAGACTCCGCTGCCACGAGGCGGAACCTTGGCGAAACCAATCTAGGGCTCCGGCAAAGCTGTTCTGCCGGGGACACTTCCCTCCGGGAGGGGGAAAGCATCGCCATCGTCATCACCAACTCTCCTCTCATCGGGAGAGGGCAATCTCCATCAACATCTTCACCAGCACCATCTCCTCTCAAACCCTAGTTTATCTCTTGTATCCAATTCTTGTCTCCAAGTCTGGGATTGGTACTTGTAGGTTGCTAGTAGTGTTAATTACTCCTTGTAGTTGATGCTAGTTGGTTTATTTGGTGGAAGATCATATGTTTAGATCCTTTATGCATATTAATACCCCTCTGATTATGAACATGAATATGCTTTGTGAGTAGTTACGTTTCTTCCTGAGGACATGGGAGAAGTCTTGCTATTAGTAGTCATGTGAATTTGGTATTCGTTCGATATTTTGATGAGATGTATGTTGTCTATCCTCTAGTGGTGTTATGTGAAAGTCGACTACATAACACTTCACCATTATTTGGGCCTAGAGGAGGGCATTGGGAAGTAATAAGTAGTTGATTGGTTGCTAGAGTGACAGAAGCTTAAACCCTAGTTTATGCGTTGCTTCGTAAGGGGCTGATTTGGATCCATATGTTTCATGCTATGGTTAGGTTTACCTTAATACTTTTGTTGTAGTTGCGGGTGCTTGCAATAGAGGTTAATCATAAGTGGGATGCTTGTTCAAGTAAAAACAGCACCCAAGCACTGGTCCACCCACATATCAAATTATCAAAGTACCGAACGTGAATCATATGAACGTGATGAAAACTAGCTTGACGATAATTCCCATGTGTCCTCGGGAGTGCTTTTCTCTATATAAGAGTTTGACCAGGCTTGTCCTTTGCTACAAAAAGGATTGGGCCACCTTGCTGCACTTTATTTACATTTTTACTTGTTGCTCGTTACCAATTATCTTATCACAAAACTATCTGTTACCTATTATTTCAATGCTTGCAGAGAATACCTTGCTGAAAACCGCTTATCATTTCCTTCTGCTACTCGTTGGGTTCGACACTCTTACTTATCGAAAGGACTATGATAGATCCCCTATACTTGTGGGTCATCACTTTGTACTAGGGGTTACATGCAACTGAGGCAAGGCCTGTACAAAAGGGTGGCTGTCGGGCATGGCACGACAGCTGCGCCTTACGGGCAGAACTTGCGGAGATGCTTAATATTCCATGAGTTTTGTAGTTGAATGCCATCTCCGGTCTCCAGATGGACTGCACCAGGTCTGGTGACTCATACTACCCGGTAAGGGCCTTCCCACTTTAGCGTCAACTTGTCTGTACCCTTGGCGGACTGAGCGCGCCTAAGGACAAGGTCGCCTTGCTCAAAACACCGGGCATGAACCATGCAGCTGTGATAGCGATGCAGGGCTTGCTGGTAGCATGCATCACGCCTAGCAATCTGGAGACGGTTCTCCTCGAGAAGCACAGCATCGTCACGCCGGTGCTGTTCCTGCGCTACTTCATCATAGGCAAGCACTCGAGGTGACCCGTAAATGAGTTCCGTGGGGATAACTGCTTCTGCCCCATAGACTAGGGAGAAGGGAGTCTGCCCGGTAGCTCGATTTGATGTTGTTCTGAGGTTCCAAAGAACCACCGGCAGCTCGTCAATCCATCGCCTGCCACACTTCTGCATCTAATCAAATGTTCTTGCCTTGAGTCCTCGCAACACTTCAGCGTTCGCCCTCTCAGCTTGCCCATTGCTTCTAGGATGTGCAACAGAGGCAAAAGAGGTCTTGCTTCCGAGGGCATGAACATATTGCATGAAGGCGCGGCTCGTGAATTGGGTGCCGTTATCAGTGATGATCCGGGCAGGGACCCCGAAGCGGCAACCAATCCTTTCAAGAACTTGATAGTTGACTAAGCACTCACCTTTGTCATGACTTCTACTTCCGGCCACTTTGTAAACTTGTCGATTGCAATGAACAAGAATTCAAAGCCCCTGGCAGCACGGGGGAAAGGGCCAAAGATATCAACCCCTCAGACCGAAAACGACCATGACAAAGGGATTGTCTGAAGAGCTTGGGCAGGTAGATGGATATTCTTGGAATGGAACTGGCAGGCTTCACAGTTGGTGACTAGCTCAACCACATCTTGGAGGGTTGTGGGACAATAGAATCCTTTTCAGAATGCTTTCCCAACCAAAGCCCTTGATCCAATGTGGGAGCCGTACATGCCTTTGTGTATTTCTGCTAGCAGTTCCTTTCCTTCTTCACGGCAAATGCACTTCAATTTCACACCATTGGGCCTTCTTCTGTATAGTGTGTCATCGACGAACTGATACATACCGGCCCTCCGGGCTACTCTTTCAGCTTCTTCTTGCTCTTCGGGAAGTTCTCCTGTTTGGAGGAAACGGACTATGTGCCGTGCCCAAGTTGGAGCCTGGGGCTCAGCAACGAGGATTAGCGGCACCTCCTCCTTCGTGGGAGCGCACACCTGAACAATGAGGACCGGTGGTCTGGTGGGAAGGGGTAGCTCAGCAGCTGAAGGGGAGTTGTTCTTGTCAAGCTCTCTGCCGGGAGCCCTGGCAGGCCCTACCGGGAGAGACTTGCCGGAGTCCAGTTTCCTCCTCTTCCGAGCCATTCTTGCCGGGGATACAGAGGGCTAAGTAAGTTGGAGAACAAAATTTCCTGGTTCCACAGGAAGCTTCTATGCAGCACACTTTGACAGATGATCAGCAATGCTGTTTTCCGCATGGGGTACGTGCTCTGTTTGCAATCCGTCGAAGCGCTCCTCCGGCCTTCTCACTTCCTCAATGTATGCCTCCATCAATGGACTTTGGTAATCCTTGTTGACTTGTCGTACCACAAGTTGTGATTCTCCTCGAATGATTAGTTTCTTGATTCCCAACTCTGTTGCAATCTTGAGCCCGACAAAGAGCCCTTCGTACTCTGCAGTATTGTTGGTCGCCTCCTCCCGTAGAAAATGCATCTGGATGATGTACTTCAGGTGCTCTCGAGTGGGAGCAATGAGAAGCACGCCAGCCCCTACACCTTGTAGGGAGAAGGCACCATCAAAATACATGATCCATTCTTGGGGTGCCTCCTTGCCGGGAATAACTGTTTCTAGTACCTCTTCATCAGGGGTTGGCGTCCATTCTGCCATAAACTCTGAAAGTGCTCTGCTCTGAATTGTTGATGTGCTTTCAAACTTTAAGCCAGAGCTGGATAACTCCAATGACCACTCCACTATTCTGCCGGTAGCCTCAGGGTTTCGGAGTATCCTTTGCAAAGGGAAACGGGTGACAACCGTGATATCGTGGGCTTGGAAGTAGTGGCACAGTTTCCTTGAGGCCATTACTAGGCCAAAAACCAATTTTTGCACGCTAGAATACCTACATCTAGCCCCCTGCAATAGAGAGCTGACGAGGTATACTGGGTGCTGCACCACTTTCTTCCTTGTCGCGTCCTTGGGGTTGCCTCCGCTGTCGTGCTCTTCCCTATTTTGAACTACGTCTGGCCTTGCTGGGCTGTGCTCATTCTCTCCCCCAGAAGGTACACTAGCTGAGGCTACTGCTTCCTCCACTTCCCGCTGCACCACTAGTGCTGCACTAACCACTTGATTAGTTGACGCCAAGTATAGCAGCAATGGCTCTTGTGGTTTGGGAGCAACCAAAGTGGGCACATAAGACAAGTAGGTCTTCAAATCTTGCAGTGTTGCGTCTGCTTCCGGAGTACACTTCATGGGTCATGCCTTCTTCAAGATTTTGAAGAACGGCAAGGCGCGCTCGGCAGACTTGGAGATGAATCTGTTAAGTGCGGCAACACACCCTGTCAAACGCCTCACATGCTTAACTGTCTTAGGTCCTTGAATCTGCTCGATAGCCTTGATCTTGTCGGGGTTGGCCTCTATCCCCTGATTGGACAAAAATAAACCAAGTAGCTTTCCGAAGGGAACGCCAAACACACATTTCTCCGGGTTCATCTTCGAGTTGATCTTGCGCGGATTAGCAAAAGTCTCTTCTAAGTCTTGGATGAGAGTCGATCTGTCCTTGGTCTTGACCACAATATCATCCATATAAGCTTCAATGTTCCTGTGCAACTGTGATTCAGAACCAATCTGGACTGCTCTTGTAAAAGTGGATCCGACACTCTTCAACCCGAAAGGCATTCGCACGAAGCAATATGTGCCACATGGGGTGATGAATGAGGTCTTCTCTTCGTCTTCCTTGGATATAAAGATTTGATGATATCCAGAGTATGCATCCAGAAAGGAGAGAAAATCACACCAGGAAGTGGAATCCACAATCTGGTCGATGCGCGGCAAGGGAAATGGGTCCTTCGGGCATGCCTTGTTAAGATCCATGAAATCTATGCAAACTCTCCATTTCCCATTAGCCTTGCATACGACCACTGGGTTTGCTAACCACGTTGGATGTAGTACTCCTCTGACCAAACCAGCTACCTCAAGTTTCTTGATTTCCTCGGCAATGAACTGCTGCCGCTCCAAGGCTTGCTTTCGAACCTTCTGCTTGACGGGTCGGGCATGTTGGCAGACAGCAAGGTGTTGCTCGATTACCTCCCTGGGAACACTGGGGATATCAGATGGTTGCCAGGCAAACACATTGATATTCGCCCGCAGGAAGGCAACGAGTGCACTTTCCTATTTGACATCAAGGGTGGCGCTGATAGTGAAAGTACCATCAGCACCAGCCACCCCTGCCGAGACTTTTTTCACATGGGGTGTTGCAGCCTTGAACCTCTTGCTATTGGAACTCTCTGGCAAGTCATCAACAGGCGAAGCGTATTCTGAAGAGGTATGCTTCCCTGATTCCTTGTTGGCGTCCCTGCTAGCCTTATCCTCCCCTTTGCTTTCCTTGGCGGGAACTGCAGCTTCAGCAGCCTCTGCCGCGACTGCGTCCCGGTACATCTTATCCATGCAAATAATTGTGTCCTTCTCATCTGACGGAATGGAAATGACGCCCACCGGCCCTGGCATCTTCAAGGTGTTGTAGGCATAGTGGGATGCCTCCATGAATTTGGCCAGAGTTGGGTATCCAAGGATTCCGTTGTACGTCAGGGGGAGGTTGACCACATCAAACACAACCTTCTCAGTTTGGTAATTCAACTCCTCCCCCCTGTCACCGGCAACGTGATATTTCCCTTAGGAGGACTCATGCCGGGGTTGATTCCTTGAAACGTGCCCGTGACCTTGAGCCCTTCCTATGCTATCTGAAGTTTGCTGATGACCTTTGGGGAAATTAGATTCAACCTAGCCCCGCCGTCAACCAACATCAGTGTGACTTTAACATTATGGATTGTTGGTGAGACCAAAAACGGCAAGCACCCTACCGCGATGGTGCGATCAGGGTGGTCCTCTTCGTCAAAGATGATGGGCATGCGTGACCACTTGAGCGGCTTCCGAGAGTCTGCCGTTGGCTCCACGGCATTGACCTCACGCGCCCACTGTTTAAGTTGGCGGTGAGAGGAGTGAAGTGATGCACCCCTGTAAATGCACAGGGCGTCAGTGGCCCTCTGGAATTCCTGCTCACTGGTTTCCTCTTCATCCCCTCCATCACTTTCTTCATTGCAATCTTCCTTCTCACGACCTCTCGCAGGTTTTCCTTGATTCCGAGGAGCCTTGTCGGGGCGACTTGCTTCAACGCCTTGGCCCTTCCCGCCAGTGCCATTCTTACCTTTCTCTTTATCACGCTTCTCATACTTAGCCCTCTGCTTCTTGACAAGCTATTCAACTTGATGGCACTCCTGGAGATCGTGGCCCTTGGTCCGATGAATCTTGCAGCACGGCCCATCACTTTTCCCAGCTTTCTCGGCAGCCACGGCCGCCCGGCAATCAGCGCATGCGGCAACTTCCTTGTCGGGGGCTTCAGCCTTAGCCTTCTTGCCGGTACTAGGCGTGCCCGATCCCTCAATGGTCATTATTGCCTTATCCTTGTGCCTCTTGTTACGCTTCTTGTTCTTCTTCTTCTTCTGACAGGTGGCCTCGTTGTCATCCTCTAAGTCGATGTCGATGCCATCTTCCTCTCCAGGGAGTTTCCTCCCCTCCTCCATCCGGGCACACTTGTCCACCAAGGTGTAAAGCTCCTCCACAGTCTTGGGCACCGAACGTTCATCTTGGAATGTATCCGGCGATTGCGCACGTTGGATTGGAACGCAGCTATCACAGCTGTCGGGTGGATGTCTGGAATATTTCTGTGGACTCGGCTAAACCTCTGCATGTACTTCCGCAGAGTCTCTCCTTCCTTCTGCAGAAGAAGCTGCAAATCACTGGGCCGCCCTAGTTCTTGATGGCCGCCCATCAAGGCGCCAACAAACTCATGGCACATGTCAGCCCAGGTCGAGATTGAGTTCTTCGGCAAGTGCATCAACCAAGACCTCATGTTTTGCTTGAACAACGATGGTGTAGATGCTCAAGAACGCTACCGGGTTCAGTCTCCCATCATACTTCTCTGGTATCTCTGGCTTGAACGTGCGAGCGGATGGCCAATGGACTTGCCGTAGCTCACGGGTGAAGGCAGGGCACCCAACCTCGAAAGGCAGGTACCAGCCTCCGCCGGGCGTGGGCTCATCGACGTCGGGGCCATCGCATCCATCGGAATGGCGGTGGTTCTCGCGGCATTGCTCGATGGTGACGTGCGCGCCCTCCCTCTGCCTGTCCTCCGGAGCTCGCCGTTGGCCTTGATGTGCTCGAGGATTAGATGAAGCCATCGAGACAACATCAAGCTCTTGGTCGCGTGGCCCTCGTGCTAGTTGCCGATGTGGGGATTGCACCACGTGGGTGGCGCCTTCCGCACGACCAGTAGCGTGGGCTGCCGTCGTCGTCTGGGGAGGTCGTGGTGGGCCAGCTCGCTGTGAGTCTCCAGCCTCGGCAAAGCCAATTAGGCTCGGAATGGTGGCTCTCCATTCATCCATCTGATCAGCTGCCGGCGGAAATCTCAGCAGCAGCTGGGCTCGCGTCATGGCCTCCGAAGCGGTACTTGGTATAGGTGAGGATGATGTAGACTGCAGCGTCACCCGTCTCGTGACGGTGCCGACAGTGGTTGCGCCGGGCTCCCGCGTCGGGAGCCAGTTGCTTGGATAGCATGGTGACAAGGTGGTGGCGCGTGTGCACCAACGACCCCATTTGGAGCATTAGTAGGGCATGTTTGCTCCGGGGGCGGGGCATGTCCTCCGACCGCGCCCACGGCGGCGGCGGCCAGAGGATTGCGATTCGCCTCAGGGCGGGCGTCACCATCGTGGTTGTGCCCCTCGCACCGTGACTGGGCAGGGAAGGACAGAAGGAATAATCTATCTAACCATACCTCGCGGAGCATGGTTGCCAAGATGTTGTGGGTGTTGTCCTTCCCCGGTGCCTCCTACTCTTGCTTCGGACGCGGGGGAGGTGGTAACAACGCTGCTTGCGCCGACCACGTCCACCGCAGCGCCCGCATCCTCATGCGTCCCCACATTCCCCGCGGCGTCGGTGGCCGCGGTCGGCGGGGCCTTCAAGGGGAACGGGTGAGCCGCGACACCGGGCTTCTTCTTAGGCGCCATAGTTGATGGAGTCATCAATGACGAAAATGGCAATGAAGATGATGCGCTGCTTACGGTCTCGTGTTCGCGCAAGTGAATCCCCCTACCTGGCGTGCCAAAGATGCTGTGGGAAACCACGACCACCTATGGGGCCATGAGCCCCTTTTGGTTCGGCGGGGGGATGGGCCCGTTGCACAAAGAGCAGAGAAGCGTAACACAGCACGACAGAGATCACACGGGCAGTTTTACCCAAGTTCTGGCCGCCGTGAGGCGTAAAACCCTACTCCTGCTTTGGTGGATTGATGGTGGATAATGGTGGAGAACGCGGCGCTCTTGTCCGGCAAGGTTGCCTCGGGACGAGAGTGACTACGCGCGTATGAATGTGGAGGGTCCGAATCCCCTCTACAGTTGCCATGGGCCTCCTTTTATAGATAAAGGGGTCACCACAATGGCAAATCAGTCTTTTACACACTGATTAGATAGCAAACAGTGCTATCATACCTAACTCTGCAGGCAAACAGAGTGCATTAAATGCGCCGCTCAGTGTCACATCATAGAGTGCCCGGCAAGCCTTGCCGGGCTGTTTTGCCAGCTTCGCGCCTGCTTGCTTGACACGTCTCAGGACGGTTGACGTCTGAAGGTGCTTTTCGTAGAAAGTGGCTGCCATGTGGCAGGAAGCAGCCACATAGTCACTCAGGGGCTTGACACCACATTGATCGACAACTTGCATCGCTGTGAGCTGGGCGGTGAAGCTTTGGCGTGGCAGTCCGCCCTTGCTATGCCCGGCAAGCCTGCTGGGGCGGTCTGGTGGCTTGTCTTTGGGGCAATCCTCGTCCTCGCCAGGCTTGCCTTCCCGGCAAGGAAGGTTTTACCCTTAGCGATATCTTGCTTCTCTGGCTCGTCTTGGTCTTCTTGATCTGCACTTTGATCCTTCAAAGAACAGATCTCTTGTGCTGGTCTGATCTTGGGTGCTGCAATCTTGTCTTTAGGCCTGTGCACAGTCTGGGCAACGGACCGAAGGTTTGTTGCACTGACAGTGATGGATAATTATGTCGGATGGCATTCATCATGCAACTGTTATAACCTAGGGTGACACAGAACTAGCTCTTCGTCATTATAATGTAGGTATGTATTCCGTATATAGTCATACGTGTCTATGGAAAAGAGCTTGCATGACATCTTTTGTCCTACCCTCCCGTTGCAGCGGGGTCCTAGTGAAAACTAAGGGATATTAAGGCCTCCTTTTAATAGAGAAGCTAAATTCCTGGATGTATAGGCTTGATCGAGTGCCTTACCTGAAATCGACTATATAAAGTTGGTTCCTTAGCTTGCTCCGACAGAGGTCTCCTTCTCCCTTAGCAGTGAGACCAGTCCCTACCTCTTTTCAATCAATCTTTCATACCGAGCAGAAATGGGGAAGAATCTATTCTGTCGTAGAGGCCTCATCGAGTGCGTCGGCTGCGCCAGGAAATGATGATCCAAGAAAAAACAAAGTGGGACGTCAAGATGCCCGGAACAAAGCATTAGCACTTAGTGAATACATGAACTCCTCAAACTATGGTAATCACCAGAAAGAATCACATTTATTGTCACCTTGGGGTATGCGGATCATAACTCGTAATAGGTGTCTACAACTTGCAAGATAGGATCAAGAACACATATATATTCATGAAAACATAATAGGTTCAGATCTAAAATCATGGCACTTGGGCCCTAGTGACAAGCATTAAGCATAGCAAAGTCATAGCAACATCAATCTCAGAACATAGTGGATACTAGGGATCAAACCCTAACAAAAAAAACTCGATTACATGATAAATCTCATCCAACCCATCACCGTCCAGTAAGCCTACGATGGAATTACTCACTCCCGATGGTGAGCATCATAAAATTGGTGATGGAGGAAGGTTGGTGATGATGATGGCCATGAATCCCCCACTTCGAAGCCCCGAACGGACTCCCAATCTGTCCTCCCGATGAAGAACAGGAGGTGGCGGCAGCTCCGTATCGTAAAACACGACGAATCCTTCTCTCTGAGTTTTTTTATCCACGGATGTGAATATATAGCATTGGAATTAGGTTGGGGGTGGTCCAGGGGACCCACAAGCCTCCTAGGCATGCCCAAGGGGGGCGCCTTCTACTTCTTGAGCTTGTGTTGGTTTTTCCCTTGAAGAGAAAAGGGTGATGCAGCAAAGTAGAGTAAGTATTTGCCTCAGTTTGAGAACCAAGGTATCAATCCAGTAGGAGACAACGCACAAGTCACTGAATACCTGCACAAAATATCGAACAACTTGCACCCAACGCGATAAAGGGGTTGTCAATCCCTTCACGGTTACTTGCAAAGGTGAGATATAATAGAGATAGATAAACGGTAAAGTAAATATTTTTTGTATTTTTGGTTTATAGAACAGAAAGTAAATGATTACAAAGGAAGTAAGTTGGAAACTTAAATTGTAGATCGGAAACTTATATGATGGAAAATAGACCCGGGGGCCATAGGTTTCACTAGAGGTTTCTCTCAAGATAGAAAATATTACGTGGGTGAACAAATATACTGCCAAGCAATTGATAGAAAAGCGCAAAGTTATAACGATGTCTAAGGCAATGATCATGAATATAGGCATCATGTCCGCGTCAAGTAGACCGAAACGATTCTGCATCTACTACTATTACTCCACACATCGACCGCTATCCAGCATGCATCTAGAGTATTAAGTTCATAAAGAACGGAGTAACACATTAAGCAAGATGACATGATGTAGAGGAATTAACTCAAGCAATATGATGAAAACCCATCTTTTTTATCCTCGATGGCAACAATACAATACGTGCCTTGCTTCCCCTACTGTCACTGGGAAAGGACACCGCAAGATTGAACCCAAAGCTAAGCATTTCTCCCGTTGCAAGAAAAACCAATCTAGTTGGCCAAACCAAATCGATAGTTCGAAGAGACTTGCAAAGATATCAAATCATGCATATAAGAGTTCCGAGAAGATTCAAATAATATTCATAGATAAGCTGATCATAAATCCACAATTCATTGGATCTCGACAAACACACCGCAAAAGAGTATTACATCGAATAGATCTCCAAGAACATCGAAGAGAACATGGTATTGAGAATGAAAGAGAGAGAAGAAGCCATCTAGCTACTAGCTATGGACCCGTAGGTCTGTGGTAAAGTACTCGCGCTTCATCGGAAGGGAAATGGTGTTGATGTAGAAGCCCTCCGTGATCGAATCCCCCTCCTACGGGACGCCAGAAAAGGCCCCTAGATGGGATCTCACGGGTAAAGAAGGTTGCGGCGGCGGAAAAGTGTTTTTGTGGCTCTATCTGTTGGTTTTGGGATATATGAGAATATATTGGCGAAGACACTAGGTCGGTGGAGTCACGAGGGCCCACAAGGGCGGGGCGCGCCCTCCGTCCTTGTGGCCGCCTCGTAGCTTCTCTGACTTGCACCTCAAGTCCTCTGGATGTCTTCTGGTCCAAGAAAAATCATCGAGAAGTTTTATTCCGTTTGGGCTCCGTTTGGTATTCCTTTTCTGCGAAACTCTAAAACAAGGAAAAAAACAGAAACTGGCACTGGGCTCTAGGTTAAAAGCCTAGTCCCAAAAATAATATAAAATAGCATATTAATGCATATAAAACATCCAAAACAGATAATATAATAGCATGGAACAATAAAAAATTATAGTTATGTTGGAGATGTATCAAGCATCCCCAAGCTTAATTCCTGCTCGTCCTCGAGTAGGTAAATGATAAAACAGAATTTTTGATGTGGAATGCTACCTAACATATTTATCCATGTAATTTGTTTTATTGTGGTATGAATGTTCAGATCCTTATGATTCAAAATAGAAGTTTAATATTGACATAAAAACAATAATACTTCAAGCATACTAACAAGACAATTATGTCTTCTCAAAATAACATGGCTAAAGAAAGCTTATCCCTACAAAATCATATAGTCTGGCTATACTCCATCTTCATCATACAAAATATTTAAATCATGCACAACCCCGATGACAAGCCAAGAAATTGTTTCATACTTTTGATGTTCTCAAACTTTTTCAACTTCCACGCAATACATGAGCGTGAGCCATGGATATAGCACTATAGGTAGAATAGACGGTGGTTGTGGAGAAGACAAAAAGAAGGATATAGTCTCACATCAACTAGGCGTATCAACGGGCTATGGAGATGCCATCAATATATATTAATGTGTGTGAGTAAGGATTGCAATGCAACGGATGCACTAGAGCTATAAGTTTATGAAAGCTCAAAAGGAATCTAAGTGGGTGTGCATTCAACTTGCTTGCTCATGAAGACCTAGGGCAATTTGAGGAAGCCCATCATTGGAATACACAAGCCAAGTTCTCTAATGAAAAATTCCCACTAGTATATGAAAGTGACATAGGAGACTCTCTATCATGAAGATCATGGTGCTACTTTGAAGCACAAGTGTGGTAAAATGATAGTAGCATTGCCCCTTCTCTATTTTCTCTCATTTTTTATTATTATTTGGGCCTTCTCCCATTTTTTGACCTCTGTTTTTTTGTCCGGAGTGTCTTCCCGACTTGTGGGGGAATCATAGTCTCCATCATTCTTTCCTCACATGGGACAATGCTCTAATAATGAAGATCATCACCCTTTTATTTACTTACAACTCAAGAATTACAACTCGATACTTAGAACAAAATGTGACTCTATATGAATGCCTCTGGCGGTGTACCGGGATGTGCAATGAATCAAGAGTGATATGTATGAAAGAATTATGAACGGTGGCCTTGCCAAAAATACGATATCAACTACATGATCATGCAAAGCAATATGACAATGATGGAGCGTGTCATAATAAACGGAACGGTGGAAAGTTGCGTGGCAATATATCTCGGAATGGCTATGGAAATGCCATAGTAGGTAGGTATGGTGGCTGTTTTGAGGAAGGTATATGGTGGGTGTATGGTACCGGCGGAAGTTGCGCGACACTAGAGAGGCTAGCAATGGTGGAAGGCTGAGAGTGTGTATAATCCATGGACTCAACATTAGTCATGAAGAACTCACATACGTATTGCAAAAATCTATTAGTTATCAAAACGAAGTACTACACGCATGCTCCTAGGGGGATAGATTGGTAGGAAAAGACCATCGCTCGTCCCCGACCGCCACTCATAAGGAAGACAATCAATAAATAAATCATGCTCCGACTTCATCACATAACGGTTCAACATACGTGCATGCTACGGGAATCACAAACTTTAACACAAGTATTTCTCAAATTCACAATTACTTAATAGCATGACTCTAATATCACCATCCTCATATCTCAAAACAATCATAAGGAATCAAACTTCTCATAGTATTCAATGCACTTTATATGAAAGTTTTATTATATCCCTCTTGGATGCCTATCATATTAGGACTAAATTTATAACCAAAGCAAATTACCATGATGTTTAGAGACTCTCAAATTAATATAAGTGAAGCACGAGAGTTCATAAATTTCTATAAAATAAAACCACCGCGTGCTCTAAAAAGATATAAGTGAAGCACTAGAACAATATTGCCTAGCTCAAAAGATATAAGTGAAGCACATAGAGTATTCTAATAAATCACGATTCATGCGTGTGTCTCTCAAAAGGTGTGTACAACAAGGGTGAGTTTGGCAAACTAAAAAGCAAAGACTCAAATCATACAAGACGCTCCAACCAAAACACATATCATGTGGTGAATACGAATATAGCCTCAAGTGAAGTTACCGATAGACGAAGACAAAAGAGGGAATGCCTTCCGGGGCATCCCCAAGCTTAGGCTCTTGGTTATCCTTTAGTATTACCTTGGGGTACCTTGGGCATCCCCAAGCTTAGGCTCTTGCCACTCCTTATTTCATAGTCCATCAAATCCTTACCCAAAACTTGAAAACTTCACAACACAATGCTCAACAGAAAATCTCATAAGCTCCGTTAGCATAAGAAAATAAATCACCACTTTTGGTACTGTTGTGAACCCATTATTTATTTATATTGGTTTGATGTATACTGTATTCCAACTTTTCCATGGTTTATACCACTCGATACTAGCCATAGATTCATCAAAATAAGCAAACAACACATAGAAAACAGAATATGTTAAAGACATAACAGTCTGTAGCAATCTGGATATTTCGAATACTTCGGTAACTCCAAAAATTCTGGAAAAATTAGGAAAACAGGGGAAATTTGTATATCAATCTTGTGTAAAACAAATTAGAATTTTATCATGCTTCTGTGATTTTTTACAATTCTGGGACTGAGCACAAAAGTTTCTGTTTTTCAGCAAGATCAAATCAACTATCACTGTAAGCTATCCCAAAGGTCTTACCTGGCACAAACACTAACTAAAACACAAAACCACATCTAACCAGAGGCTAGATGAATTATTTATTGCAAAACAGAACCGAAAAGGAAAAAACAGAAATAAAATTGGGTTGCCTCCCAACAAGCGCTATTGTTTAACGCCCTTAGCTAGGCATAAAACACGAATAGATCTAGGTATCGTTATCTTTGGTATGCAATCCATAAGTGGCTCTCATAGTATATTCATATGGCAATTTAATTTTCTTTCTTGGAAAGTGTTCCATGCCTTTCCTTAACGGAAATTGAAATCTAATGTTTCATTCTTTCATATCAATACTTGCACCAATCGTTCTAAGGAAAGGTCTACCAAGAATAATAGGGCATGTAAGATTGCAATCTATATCAAGAACAATGAAATCTATAGGCACATACTTCCTATTTGCAACGATAAGAACATCATTAATCCTTCCCATAGGTTTCTCAATAGTGGAATCTGCAAGGGTACAAATTTAAAGAACAATCATCAAATTCACGGAAACCTAACACATCACACAAAGTTTTTGGAATCATGGAGACACTAGGACCAAAATCACACAAAGCATGGCACTCATAATCTTTAATCTTAATCTTAATAGTAGGTTCCCACTCATCATAAAGTTTTCTAGGGATAGAATCTTCCAATTCAAGCTTTTCTTCAAAGGATTACATCATAGCATCAATGATATGTTTAGTAAAAGCTTTGTTTTGATTATAAGCATGAGGAGAATTCAACATGGATTGCAAAAAGGAAATATAATCAATTAAAGAACAGTCATCATATTTAAATTCCTTGAAATCCAAAAGAGTGGGTTCATTGCTACTTAAAGTTTTGACCTCTCCAATCCCGCTTTTATCAATTTTTGCATCAAGATCTAAAAACTCCGAATCATTGGGACGCCTTTTAACTAAAGTTGACTCATCTCTAGTCCCATATTTATCAAGATTTATATTGGAAAACAAAGATTCAATAGGAGTCACATCAATCACTTTAAGATCTTCATCATTATTTTCACGGAAACTAGAATAACACGTTTTTACAAACCAATCCTTTTTAGCACGCATCTTAGCGATTCTTTCTTTGCACTCATAAATGGAAATTCTCATAGCTTTGGGAGACTCATTTATATCATGCTTGGGTGGAATAGATCTAAGTTTCAAAGAATCAACATCAAGAGAAATTCTATCCACGTTCCTAGCCAAATCATCAATCTTGAGCAATTTTTCTTCAATCAAAGCATTGAAATTCTTATGAGAACTCATAAATTCTTTAACACTATTCTCAAAAATAGAGGGCAAATTATTATAATTTCCATAATAATTGTTGTAGGAAATGCCATAATTATTATCGGAATTACTAGGAAACGACCTATAATTAAAATTACCTCTATACGCGTTATTACCAAAATTGTTCGTACCAACAAAATTCACATCCATAGATTCATAATTATTCTCTATCAAAGTAGACAAAGGCATATCATTAGGATCAATACGAGCACTCTTGCTAGCAAATAGCTCATCCATCTTTGCACTCAAAACATTAATCTCTTCAATAGCATGCACTTTTTTACTAGTGGAAGATCTTTCAGTATGCCATTGAGAATAATTAACCATAATATTATCTAGGAGTTTAGTAGCTTATCCTAAAGTAATTTCCATAAAAGTACCTCCCGCGGCCGAATCTAAAAGATTTCTAAAAGCAAAATTCAATCGGGCATAAAAAATTTGTATAATCATCCACAGACTCAAACCATGCGTAGGGAAATTTCGTATCATCAATTTCATCCTCTCCCAAGATTGTGCAACATGTTCATGATAAAGTTGCTTAAAATTCATAATATCGTTCCTAAGGGAGATGATGGGGAGGAAAATATTTGGAAATAAAAGCATCTTTACACTTATTCCATGAATCAATACTATTTTTAGGCAAAGATGAAAACCAAGTTTTAGCACGATCTTGAAGCAAGAATGGAAATAGCTTCAATTTAATGATATCATTATCCACATATTTTTTATTTTGCATATTACGCAAATAATCGAAATTGTTTAGATGGAATGCGTAATCTTCACTAGGAAGGCCGGAAAATTGATCTTTCATAACAAGATTCAGCAAAGCGGCATTAATTTCGCAAGATTCCGCATTAGTAGCGGGAGCAATCGGAATACTAATAAAATCATTATTTATTTGTGTTGGAAAAGTCACACAATTTGGTATTCTCTTGAGCCATCGTGACAAAGCAAGCAATCCAACACACGAGCACACAAAAATCAAGCGTAGAAGACGAACAGAAGAGGGGCGAAGAAAAGGCAAATCTTTTTGAAAATCGTTTTAGAAGTGGGGGAGAGGAAAACGAGAGGTGAATGGCGAATAATGTAATGCAAGAGATGAGAGTTTATGATGGGTACTTGGTATGTCTTGACTTGTCGTAGATCTCCCCGGCAACGGCGCCAGAAATTCTTCCTGCTACTTCTTGAGCTTGCATTGGTTTACCCCTTGAAGAGGAAGGGTGATGCAGCAAATTAGAGTAAGTATTTCCCACAGTTTGAGAACCAAGGTATCAATCCAGTAGGAGACAACGCACAAGTCACCGAATACATGCACTAACAATCAAACAACTTGCACCCAACGCGATAAAGGGTTTGTCGATCCCTTCATGGTTACTTGCAAAGGTGAGATCTAATAGTGATAGATAAACGGTAAAGTAAATATTTTTTGTATTTTTGGTTTGTAGAATGGAAAGTAAAAGATTGCAAAGGAAGTAAATCAGAAACTTAAATTGTAGATCGGAAATTTATATGATGGAAAATAGACCCGGGGGCCATAGGTTTCACTAGAGGCTTCTCTCAAGATAGAAAATATTACGGTGGGTGAACAAATTACTACCAAGAAACTGATAGAAAAGCTCAAAGTTATGATGATATCTAAGGCAATGATAATGAATATAGGCATCACGTCCATGTCAAGTAGACCGAAACGATTCTGCATCTACTACTATTACTCCACACATCGACCGCTATCCAGCATGCACCTAGAGTATTAAGTTCATAAAGAACGGAGTAACGCATTAAGTAAGATGACATGATGTAGAGGGATTAACTCAAGCAATATGATGAAAATCCCATATTTTTATCCTCGATGGCAACAATACAATACGTGCCTTGCTGCCCCTAATGTCACTGGGAAAGGACAACGCAAGATTGAACCCAAAGCTAAGCACTTCTCTCATTGCAAGAAAAACCAATCTAGTTGGCCAAACCAAATCGATAGTTCGAAGAGACTTGCAAAGATATCAAATCATGCATATAAGAGTTCCGAGAAGATTCAAATATTATTCATAGATAAGCTGATCATAAATCCACAAGTCATTGGATCTCGGCAAACACACCGAAAAAAGTATTCCATCGAATAGATCTCCAAGAACATCGAAGAGAACATGGTATTGAGAATCAAAGAGAGAGAAGAAGCCATCTAGCTACTAGCTATGGACTCGTAGGTCTGTGGTAAACTACTCATGCTTCATCGTAAGGGTAATGGTGTGGATGTAGAAGCCCTCCGTGATCGAATCCCCCTCCGGCAGGACGCCGGAAAAGGCCCCTAGATGGGATCTCACGGGTACAGAAGGTTGCGGCAGTGGAAAAGTGTTTTCGTGGATCTCTTTGTTGGTTTTGGGATATATGAGAATATATAGGCGAAGAAACTAGGTCGGTGGAGTCACGAGGGGCCCACAAGGGTGGGGTCGCGCCCTACTCCCCTAGGCGCGCCCTCCGTCCTTGTGGCCGCCTCGTGGCTTCTCTGACTTTCACTCCAAATCCTCTGGATGTCTTCTGGTCCAAGAAAAATCATCACGGAAGTTTTATTCCGTTTGGACTCCGTTTGGTATTCCTTTTCTGCGAAACTCTAAAACAAGGAAAAAACTGAAACTGGCACTGGGCTCTAGGTTAATAGGTTAGTCCCAAAAATAATATAAAATGGCATATTAATGCATATAAAACATCCAAAACAGATAATATAATAGCATGAAACAATCAAAAATTATTGATATGTTGGAGACATATCAGCGCCCCCTGTCTTGTGGCCAATGGGTGGACCCCCTTTGGTTGATTCTTGTAACGATCCTACCTCAAACGGTCAAATCTCTGTGCATAAGTATCATCCCTGGATCAGTAATGCTGACACACACAGTACTTGAAGGATTTATAACAGAGTGCAATCACACACTTATTACAATAATATGGCTTAAGGCCATCTAAAAGATAACTGCGAAAGCATGGAAGGTAAGTGAGTCCATCAACTCCAACGGCATAGCTGAGTGCACGACAACGACCTAGCGCACCTTACTCTTCATCTGAAAAGTCTGCAACATGATATGTTGCAGCCCGAAATGGGTCAGCACATGGAATATGCTGGCAAAATAACACAATAGAGCAATGAACAGAATAAATGCTATCACTACATGCATATATGGCTGGTGGAGGCTCTATGGTTATAATGTTTTTGCGAAAAGCCAATTTTTCCCTACAACAAAGGAATATATTTTGTTTAACTATCATGGTAGTTGATAAACATTGAGAATGGTAACCCCATCACAATCCCAATTAAACAGTATTAATAACCCAACAAACTAGATTAGGGGTGATGAGATTAACATAATAATTCAAGTACCAGATACTCAAGATGTCCATAACCGGGGACACAGCTAACCATGATTAGTTTGTACACTCTGCAGAGGTTTGCGCACTTTTCCCCACAAGACTCGATCTCCTCCGTTAGATTTCCGAGACACGGTCTTTCAGAAGCATTAGCTCTTTTGACGGATAAACCGTACCACCTACATCCCCTATATCTGCTAGTTTACCACTTAAAGAGGTCACACAACATACTCAACTATGCCAGAGCCCATAATGGCTTGTGGCTGCACACGGAAGTTTCTAGCATGAATAATCTTATGATCCCTCTGAGCCTGGGTGGCGAACCATACGATGATCACACGGATTCCCCGGGATCTCCTTGGACAACACTGGATTCCCCAGGTGCCCACAAACAATCCACCCAGATGTGTGTTAAAGTAGCCACCTTAAATAAACCCTTAGTTCACAATGATCTCATATCTGTCATGAATCACTCAACCAATCCACGTCTACGAGCATAGCATAGCAGTATATGCATAACTCAGAAGTAACTCCCATGGTTTGAAATAAAGGGGCAATAGGTTCTACCTCATCATCTACTTCCCAATACCCACATGTTAAACAGTTCCTACTCATGCAATATTTAGGGGTTGAAACTAATGCATAAAAACTGGGTAATAAAGGGGTATGATCAAAGTGTTACTTGTCTTGCTGACGATCTGCAAACCCTAGAGACTCATAGTAGCACGCTTCGCACTCGAGGAATTCTATCGCAAACAAACAATAGCATACATAAGCACTCCAGCATAGATGCAATGGTAAAACTCAAATAAGAAGGTCCAATCTGAAAGTTCAACTGAGGAGCTTCGATTTGCAAAAAGAATCAACCGAATTGGAGCTACTAAACTCAAACTACGGTCAAAAGACCTTTGAATTCAAATCTGCTTGAAACCAAATTTTAATTTGGCAAAACCTTGTTCAAGTTGATTAACCAGAAAGAGGGGTTCGAGACAAAGATTTTGGCGTTGGTTTCACTGGATTTGGACGAACGGTTAAAAAGTTGCGAGGGTTTGAAGATCAGGGGCTAATCTGCGATAAAAATAATCGCGGATAGGTCCCTAGCCAAAAAAAGAAAAATCTATCGGACGAACGTCCGCTAACAGAGACTAGCGGACGAAATCGTTCGTTAAAACGAAGTAACGAACGAACGTTCGTAGATTAGAGCTAACCGAAGAAAACCGAGAAAACCAAACCGATAAAAAAACGATCTAGGGTTTACAAAAAGAAGGCGGCGGCTTTACGGTTTTTTACCGGTTCTTAGGCGAAAACAGGCGGCGGCGACGGCGGCGCTGGCGCTGGTCATCGGGTGGCGAGGCGAGGCGAGGCGGCGGAGCGGGCGCAGAGCAGCGGCGGCTGAGGCGCTGGCTCACAAGGGGCGCTGCTCTCGGTGGGACGAGGAGAGGCGGCGGGCAAAGCGGCATTTATAGGTGGGGGGCGGCGGCTGACTTGGGGAGGGGGCCGGCCGGAGGTGGAGTCCGGCTCGGACTCTGCCTCGGCATTCGTTCCAGCGACGGTGCGGCACGAGGGAGGCGGCGGCGCTGACGGGCCGGCTCGGCTTTTGGCCCAGTTTGGTCCGGGAAACTTTTTTTAATAAATAAATTCAGCCGAAAAGGAAAAATCCTAAATAAATATAAATAAAATTCTAAAAATGCCAAAAATAATTTTCACCGTCTAAATAAAATATTTAGAATATAGTGAACATTTTTCTGGCCTAAAAATGCAATTTTGGAAAATGCATATTTTTCTAATTCAAAATAAAATAGCAATAAAATTCCAAATAAAATTATTTATTTGATTTTAATATTTTTCCTCCAATATTTCTTTTATTTTGGGAGAAGTCATTTTATCTCCTCTCTTTTATTTTTAATATTGGAAATATTTCGGAGAGAAAAATTATTAAAACCAAAATGATCCTCTTTTCAAATTTGAGAGAATTCAAATGTGAAAATAAATGAAATCCCCAACTCTCTCCGTAGGTCCTTGAGTTGCTTAAGATTTCTAGGATCACAACCAAATGCAAATAAAATATGATATGCATATGATGACCTATGTATAACATTCCAAATTGGAAATTTGGGATGTTACAAACCTACCCCCCTTAAGATGAATCTCGCCCTCGAGATTCGGGTGGGCTAGAAAATAGGTGTGGGTGGTCCTTCCGTAGGTTTCCTCTCGCACCCAGGTGGCTTTGTCCTCGGTATGGTGGCTCTACTGAACTTTGCAAAACTTTATAACCTTGCTGCGTGTGACTCGGCTGGCAACCTCGAGAATCTTGACAGGTTTCTCCTCATTGGTCAGATCCCTATCCAACTAAATTGCTTCCAGGGGCACTGTATCTCTAAGAGGAATATTGGCCATCTCAGCATGGCACTTCTTCAACTGGGAAACGTGGAACACATCATGAACTCCTAACAATCCTTCGGGTAACTCCAATTTGTAGGCCACTTCTCCCATACGTTCCAAAACTCGGTATGGTCCTACAAATCTCGGGGATAAATTTCCCTTAACTCCAAAACACTTAACTCCTCGCAGAGGCGACACTCGAAGATATGCTCTATCTCCTATTTCATAGATTACCTCCTTGCGTTTTGAGTCTGCATAACTCTTTTGCCTGGACTGAGCTACCTTCAGTCTATCTCGAATCAACTTAACCTTCTCTTAGACTCCTTGATCAAATCTGGTCCAAACAACTGATGGTCTCCAACTTCATCCCACATCAATGGTGTCCTGCACCTTCTCCCATACAAGGCTTCGAACGGGGCCATCTTCAAACTGGCTTGATAGGTGTTGTTGTATGAGAACTTTGCATACGGCAGATTATCATCCCAACTAGATCCATAATCTAGTGCACAAGCTCTCAACATGTCCTCTAGAATCTGATTGACTCTCTCGGTCTGTCCATCTGTCTACGGGTGAAAGGTTGTACTGAACTCTAGCCTGGTACCCAAAGTCTGGTGTAGCTGATGCCAAAACTTCGAAGTAAACTATGTTCCTCTATCAGATACGATGGTCCTCGGAACTCCGTGCAGACATACGATCCTGGTTATATAGATCTTGGCCAACTTCGCACTCGTATAGGTGGTTTTCACTGGGATAAAGTGATCAACTTTGGTCAAACGATCCACTACTACCCAGATAGAATCATATCCGATCGGGTCCTGGGTAATCCGGTTATAAAATCCATGCCAAGCTTATCCCACTTCCATTCTGGTATAGGCATAGGCTGCAGTAATCCTGCTGGCTTCTGATGCTCTGCCTTCACTCTCTGACATACATCACACACGGCGACATACTCTGCAATATCCTTCTTCATACCAGTCCACCAGAAACGCTCCTTCAAATCCAAATACATCTTGGTGTTTCCGGGGTGTATTGAGTATGGCGAGTCATGAGCTTCCTAAAGTATTAACTTCCTTATCTCTTCATTATTGGGTACATAAACACGGTCCTCAAACCATAAAGTTGCGTACTCATCCTCACGAAAACCTTTGGCTTTTCCTTCACTCATCTTCCCCTTTATCTCAGCAATTTCCTTGTCATCCTTCTGAGCTTCTCGAATCTTTCCCAATAATGTTGACTGAACCTCCATTGCTGCAGCAAAACCTCTAGGAACTATCTCCAAACAAAGCTCCCTGAGATCTTCGGCTAACTCCTTTGGTAATCCAACGCTTACGAGGGTATTGACATAACTCTTCCGGCTCAAAGCGTCTGCTACAACATTGGCCTTTCCTGGATGATAATGCAACTTCATATCATAATCTTTTATAAGCTCCAACCATCTCCTTTGCCTGAGATTCAGCTCCTTTTGGGTGAAAATGTACTTCAAACTCTTATGATCCGTGTACACATCACAACGGTTTCCAATAAGGAAATGTCTCTAGGTCTTGAGTGCATGAACTGCAACTGCTAACTCCAAACCATGTGTGGCATAATTCAACTCATGCGGTCGAAGCTGATGTGAGGCATATGAAACAACTCTTCCGTCTTGAATAAGTACACCTCCAAGTCCTAAGGGAGAAGCGTCGTAATACACTTGGAAATCCTTGTGTATATCCGGCAGAATCAGCACTGGGGCTGTAACCAAATGTTTCTTCAGCTCCTGAAAACTTGCCTCACACTCTTCGGTCCACTTGAACTTTGTGTCCTTCTTCAACAGCTCCGTCATAGGCTTCGCAATCTTGGAAAAATTCTCAATGTATCTCCGATAATATCCCACTAGTCCAAGAAAACTGTGGATCTGAGGTGGGTGCCAACCACTCAGTGACTGACTGAACCATGGTGGGGTCTACTGCTATACCTTCTCTTGATATGACATGTCCAAGGAATCCTACTTCCTTCAACCAAAACTCACATTTGCTGAACTTGTCATATAACTGATGTTCCCTGAGCTTCTCGAGAACTAAACGCAAATGCTCCTTGTGTTCCTCTTCATTCTTCGAGTATACCAAAATATCATCAATGAACACCACAACAAACTTATCCAAGAACTCCATGAACACCTTGTTCATCATACTCATGAAATAGGCAGGGGCATTAGTCAATCCAAATGACATAACCGTGTACTCATATAGCTCGTACCTTGTGGTGAAGGCTGTCTTAGGTATATCCTGTTCTCGGATCTTCAGCTGGTGGTATCCTGATCGCAGATTGATCTTGGAGAACACTTTAGCTCCTTGTAGTTGGTCAAACAAATCAATGATCATCGGTAGTGGGTACTTGTTCTTGATCGTTACTTCATTCAATGCACGATAATCAACAACCATTCTCAAAGATCCATCCTTCTTCTCAACCAAGAGCACTGGGGCTCCCCATGGTGACGGACTTTGTCGAATGTAACCTTTCTCCAATAACTCCTTAATCTGCTTCTTAATCTCCTCCAGATCATTTGCGGGCATCTGGTATGGTCTCTTCGATATTGGTCCGGTGCCTGGCAATAACTCTATCAAAAACTCAATGTCTCGATCCGGCGGCATGCCTGGTAGTTCCTCTGGAAATACATCTGGGTAATCCTTCACTACATGCACTTCATCCTAAACAACTCCGGAGAGAGAATTTACTTGGGTCCTCCTTGGCGCATGCCTAGATACATACTTGATCCTTTTTCCCTCCGGGGTGGTGAGAAGTATCGACTTACTGGCACAGTCAATATTCCCTCCATACTTCGATAGCCAATCCATGCCTAGTATCACATCCAAACCTTGCGACTCCAGAATTATTAGGTCTGAGGGGAAAACATGGATGCCAATGGTTAAGGGTAACCGATCACACCATCGGCTGGCCTGGATAGTATCCAAAGTCGTAGTTGGTTTGTACTGAGTTGTGGGTGCTACCGCTTGGAGAGCTGCCACGTGGAGACGAGCAACCTCCCTCTCTCTCTCATAATCGTCTACCTCTTCTCAGGTTATAAAGTATCTTTGTTTTACCTGAAAGTCAAAGAAGGCAGGAGCGGGAAGTGTAATATAGAAGACGCGCTCCCTGTCAAAGATTAGTCGATACTGGAGGAGCTGTTCGCTCCTCTCAAGAAACTGGTGATGTACCATAGCATCATAATCAAGGTAATCAGGTGGTAACTCAATGTCGTTTTATCTTATAGGTACCTCGAGATAAGTAGCTAACCGGGAGGCATAAATTCCACCAAATAAATCCCCATCCTTAGCACTATTATGTAACTGACTTGCAAAAATAGCCCCCAAGTTATATCGTTTATCACCCATTACAGCACTCTTGAGGACGCTAAGATCTGATGCGCAAAGGTGGCTATGATCATGTTTACCAATAATGTATAGCAGGAAAGTGAATGCTCTCTAAAGAAGCTTGTGTGACATTTATAGTTTCTCCCCTAGTAATGTTAACCAGGAAATCAATACAATCAGATTTATGGGGTTCACTATGAATACCCCATTGCGGAATTTTGCATACTTCATTAAAATCTTCAAGGTCCATTCGAAAGGATTTATTATATAGGTCAAATAAAACAGAATGAGTATCGCGCTTGGATATAAATTCAAACCTCCGCACAAAGGAATCAGTAAGGTGATAGTATTGCTGGCACTTATCTGAAACTAAGTCCTCAAGGCCAGCGTTTTGTACATACGCATCAAATTCCTCTTTAAAACCACCATGATTCATGAAGTGATCCGACGACCATTCACAAGACCGCACTTGAGCTTCCCTCGGTGGTTCGAAGTCTGGTTCATGTATCGCGAGCCTTGGGGCTTTCTTGCTCGAGGAACCACCTTGGTATATTTTCCTAAACATTCTTCTCCCTCTGAAAATTTCTGAAAATTTATTGACTCAAAATAAAAGTGAACCAGGCTCAACAAAACTAATAACAACTACTCCCACAAGTGCCTAGAGGCTATATCATGCAACAAAACTACTTTGAACCATATAAATTTGACATGCAAGCTCAAGAACATAGTCACCACAATAGCAAAAATTTGCAATAAATAAAGTACTAGAACAAAAACTAATTGGACCATTGGAGGAGTCACATATCGATGAACAATCCCCCAAAACAGTTTTGCAAATGGAGCTTTGAGCAAGGAGATCGAAAATGGCAGCAAGATGAGCAAAAACACGGGTTTGAGCAACGGGATGATTTTTTCTAGAGGAAGACGAAGTGGATGGGTGATGGAATAAATGAGGGGGGCCCATGTGGGACCCACAAGCCTTGGGGGCGTGCCCAGGGGGTGGGCGCGCCCTATGGGCTTGTGGCCCACTGGGGCATCTCCGTGAGGTGTTTTCAGTGCCAAAATTTCTTAAATATTCTAAAAAAATCATACTAAATTATCAGGGTATTTGGAGAACTTTTATTTTCTGGTCATTTTTTATTGCACGGATAATTCAAAAAATAGAAAAATAATAGTATTTTTACTTTATTAAATCTAAATAACAGAGAGTAAAAGTTGGGTACAGAAGGGTGTGCTTCTTAAATTCATCCATCACATGCCCATCAAAAGGAATCCATTAATAAGGTTGATCAAGTCTTATTAACAAACTTCTTCCGAACGACTTGAAACCGGAGAATTTTCTAATAACACTAGGTTACCTCAACAGGGATATGCATGTCCCCAACAATAAGAATATCATATTTCTTCTTGACAGTAGGAAGAGGGGATTTAAAACCTCCAATAGCAATTGTTGGAATTTCTCCAATAGAGTTGATACTATTCACTTGAGGTTGTTTCTTCGGAAAGTGTACCGTTTTCTCATTACCGTTAAGATGAAAAGTGGCATTGCCCTTGTTGCCATCAATAACAGCCCCTGCAGTATTCAAAAAGGGTCTACCAAGGATGATCGACATACTGTCGTCCTCGGGTATATCAAGAATAAAGTTCGTTAAAATAGTAACATTTGCAACTACGACAGGCACATCCTCACAAACACCGATGGGTATAGTAGTTGATTTATCGGCCATTTGCAAAGAGATTTTAGTAGGTGTCAACTTATTCAAATCAAGTCTACGATACAAAGAGAACGGCATAACACTAACACCGACTCCAAGATCACATAAAGCAGTTTTAACATAGTTTCTTTTAATGGAGCATGGTATAGTTGGTATTCCTGGATCTCCTAGTTTCTTTGGTATTCCACCCTTAAATGTGTACTCCCTCTGTCCCATAATATAAGAACACTTTTGACACTAGTGCAAACGTTCTTATATTATGGGATGGAGGGAGTAATTAGCAAGCATGGTGGAAATTTCAGCTTCCAGTATCTTTCTTTTATTTGTAACAATATATTTCATATACTTGGCATAAGGAGACATTTTCAGAATATCAGTCAAACACATACGCAAAAAGACAGGTCTAAGCATTTCAACAAAGCGCTCAAAATCCTCATCATCCTTTTTCTTGGATGGTTTGGGGGGAAAGGGCATGGGGTTTCTAAACCCATGTATCTCTTTCTTTACCATGTTTCCTAGCAACGATGTCTCTTTTATCATATCTTTTATTCTTAGGTTGTGGGTTATCAGGATCAACAACAGGTTCTATCTCCACATAATTATCATTGCTAGGTTGAGCATCAACATGAACATCATTATTATCATTATTACTAGGTTCATGTTCATCACCAGATTGTGTTTCAGCATCCGAAATAGAAATATCATTTGGATTCTCAGGTGTATCTATAACAGGTTCACTAGACGCATGAAAAGTCCTATCGTCATTCTTTTTCTTTTTAGGTGGACTAGGTGCAATAGTATTAACCCTCTGAGAATCTTGCTCAATTCTCCTAGGATGGCCCTCGGGATACAAAGGTTCTTAAGTCATTTTACCCCCTCTAGTCATAACTCTAACATCATTATCATTGTTTTTCATTGTTCATCTCATTAAGCAAATCATTTTATGCCTTAAGAACTTGTTCTACTTGAGTTTTGACCATAGAAGCATGTTTACTAATAAGCTTAAGCTCATTAACAGTTCTACACATATAATTACCCAAGTGTTCAAGCATATAAGCATTACATTTCAAATTGTCTACTAACATATACATTGAAGTTTCTTGTTTAACAATAAAGTTATCAAGTTCATCCAAGCATTGACTAGCAGACTTATTATGAGGAATATCACCTTCATCAAATCTATAGAGAGAATTTACCTCTACTACCTGTGTCGGGTTATCAAGACCATATATTTGTTCAATAGGTGGTAAACTCTTAACATCTTCAGCATTAATACCTTTTTTCATCGATTTCTTTGCTTCTTGCATATCTTCAGGACTGAGAAATAAAATACCTCTCTTATTCAGAGTTGGCTTAGGCGGTGGTTTGGGAAGAGTCCAATCATTATCATTGCTCAATATATTATTCAGTAGTATTTCAGCTTGTTCAACCGTTCGTTCCTTGAAAACACAACCAGCACAACTATCTCCCCTCGTAGTAGAGGGATAGATCTTGGTTTTGGTATCTTTCAGATTCCTCCTAGTGATCAGCAGATATAAATCCCAAGTGACTCAGATAATAGAGCTATGCTCCCCGGCAACGGCGCCAGAAAAAGATCTTGATAACCCACAAGTATAGGCGATTGCAACAGTTTTCGAGGGTAGAGTATTCAACCCAAAGTTATTGATTCGACACAAGGGGGGCCAAATAATATTCACGAGTATTAGCAGTTGAGTTATCAATTCAACCACACCTGGACGACTTAATATCTGCAGCAAAGTTTTTAGTAGCAAAGTAGTATGGAAGTAACGATAACAGTGGCAAAAGTAACAGTAACAGTTTTGTAGCAATTTTAGCAGTGGCAACGACAAAGTAACTTAGCAAGGATCAATATGTGAAAAGCTCGTAGGCAATGGATCAGTGATGGATAATTATGTCGGATGGCATTCATCATGCAACTTTTATAACCTAGGGTGACACAGAACTAGCTCCAGTTCATCAATATAATGTAGGCATGTATTCCGTATAAAGTCATACGTGATTATGGAAAAAAACTTGCATGACATCTTTTGTCCTACCCTCCTGTGGCAGCGGGGTCCTAATGGAAACTAAGTGATATTAAGGCCTCCCTTTAATAGATAACTGGAACAAAGCATTAGCACTTAGTGATTACATGAACTCCTCAACCTACGGTAATCACCGAAAAGAATCCCAATTATTGTCACCTTGGGGTATGCGGATCATAACTCGTAATAGGTGTCTACAACTTGCAGGATAGGATCAAGAACACATATATATTCATGAAAACATAATAGGTTCATATCTGAAATCATGGCACTCGGGCCCTAGTGACAAGCATTAAGCAGAGCAAAGTCATAGCAACATCAATCTAAGAACATAGTGGATACTAGGGATCAAACCCTAACAAAACTAACTTGATTACATGATAAATCTCATCCAACCCATCACTGTCCAACAAGCCTACGATGGAATTACTCACTCCCGACGGTGAGCATCATGAAATTGGTGATGGAGGAAGGTTGGTGATGATGATGGCGACGAATCCCCCTCCCCGGAGCCCCGAACGGACTCCACATATGCCCTCTCGTGAAGAACAGGAGGTGGCGGCAGCTCTGTATCATAAAACACGATGAATCCTTCTCTCTGTTTTTTCCTCCACGGATGTGAATATATAGCGTTGGAATTAGGGTCAGAGGTGGTCCAGGGGACCCACAAGCCTCCTAGGCGCGCCCCGGGGGGCGCCCCTGGCTTGTAGCCAATGGGTGGACCCCCTCTGGTTGATTCTTGCGCCAGTATTTTTTATTAATTCCAAAAATATTCTCTGTAAAGTTTTAGGTCAATCCGAGAACTTTTATTTCTGCACAAAAATAACACCATGGCAATTCTGCCTAAAACAATGTCAGTCCAGGTTAGTTCCATTCAAATCATGCAAATTAGAGTCCATAACAAGGGCGAAAGAGTTTGGAAAAGTAGATACGATGGAGACGTATCACTAATCCACACCTTGAGCAATACCAACATTCATAGAAAATGCATGGTAATATATTGTACTATTGTGTCATTAGTCCATCTTTTTCATATGTTATTCTTAAATAAACTACAATGCTTACTATGTTACTATTATGTTCTTCAACAGAATCTCCCAAGAGTTGTTGTGCCTACAGTGATGGATGTGCAAGGTGAGATGACAATTATTTGCCATGGGAAGACCAATTTCAAAGGCACGTACTTGAGATAAAGGCCTACCAGACACTGGTGCACATCGGTCCTAAACAAACGGTTTAAAACCCCTTTCCGCGACGGCATTTGAAATCGTTGCCAAGTGAGTATGGGCGATAGGGGGTCCTTCCCGCACGACCCATAAACCGTCAGGGATAGGGCCCCTACAGTACTCCTACTCGTTTATGCTCGCATTGCCATCGTAGTCGGTATTCTGTGGTGCTACATTTACGATGCGTGGCCCATCACAAATGGTTCACTACTATAGAACGTGTATGATGCGTGGCCCATCACAAACGGATCACCTTTAAGAAGATTAGCTAATCGTCGTATGAGTGTCGGACAGGATTACAAAATGTCGGACCGTCGTAACATCGTCGTACACGACAACTATCGCACACGCTATTCTGCGGTGCAACGTTTACGATGCATACTTCATCAGAAATAGTTCATGGTTGCGAATCATGTACGATAAGGCAACTAACACAAACATTTAGTTTGCCCGCACTATTTGTGATATTGTCTGACATCGCACACACTTTGCAAATGGCAACTGTGTGCATGCTTGCACACGTTTCCTCTCTGTGAACCATCTCGGAGTATGGTGCATATCACAAACGTTTGTGTTTTACCAACCATATGTGCCGTAACAACCGGGAGAGCGTAATTTCATCATAATTTAATTGCTGCTTTTCCAAATTGTATCGGATTTGGATTTGAATTTGAATGTATGCTACATATTTATTCATATCCATCGGGTTCAAACAACCAATGCATTATTCGATTCATAGGTACATATGTTCAAGAATTACATAAGAACCAAATAAAGAATGATGAACCATAGTTTTATACTTGTACTATTAAAGACGGTAAAGAAAGAGGCGGAATATATTCTGGTTGCTGAACAAGGTGAAGCAGAATGCCCATATTGTGCCCTCCTCCATGAAGAAGGCACGCACGACTCTAGTCCAACCCCTTGTGATGGCCGACCGCCCATCCTTCATAGTCTTGATGAAAACATCTAGATAATCATCGTGTTCTGGTAGAAATACTTTAACCTTTGCATGCCCACCAATCATGTAGTTTGAGAGGTAATCTTGAGTAAACTGCTTTGGCAACCACTGCAAAGGGAAAAGATTTCAGACATTGTCATCTAACACAACTCATTATGGGCAGTAAAAAGAAGGCTGCGGAGTTCTTACTTACCATCCTACAGTTCGCTGTTGTCTTGGATAAAGTGTAAACAAATAGTTTAATTGCCATCTTTGGACCCATTTTACTAACAATCCTTATCAACTTCCTCACTTGATGCTGGTTCATCGATATCTCATTGCCCCATATGCAGAAAGGGTCGAAACGCGGATCTTTACAAATGGCATATGTACCTAAAAGCACCAAGTTAATATTAGAAGCTAAACAGCAATTGCACAATGATATAGTACAACACTCTTTTATAACATGTCTATATACATCCGTATGTGGAAGTCCATTTGAAATCTCTAAAAAGACAAATATTTAGGAACGGAGGGAGTATCTTATAACATCCAATATACTCACATATTAGATGAATTAACATCTTATATTATGGGCCGGAAGGAGTTTAGTTCATTCTTACAAATTATCTGCTGCTGTATCCACGGGTTACAGTTAGTTTGAGCTAGTTCAGGCTCAAATAGCCCTAAAGTATATCTAAACACGAGGGCTAGTTTGAGCTAGTTGCATCTATAACCCACCCAAAAAACTAGTATCCAACCCAAGAGGTGCTAATTGGAGCTAGTTCTCCTAGTGCATTTATTGTCAATCTAACCCTGCCATCCAAACAACTCTTTGGATGGAGTTAGTTCAGGGTTAGTAATGAGCTAGAAACTAACTCTAACCTCTTGCTAAGTTGAGTATCCAAACAGGGTTGTGTTGTTGTTGTTTCTACTGCTGCTCTTCTACGTATATCTAGACATCATTAGAACATTAATGTAACACTCTTCCTTGTTGCTATGTAGCCTAGGATTGCATATTTAGACATTAAGTACAGTGCGTGTTGCTATGTAGCCTCAGATATATTACATATGACCCTAATTAACCTAAAGAAAAATGGGTTGCAGGTATATTCAGTTAAAAGTCCGATTCACCGATTAGTCCCTTATCACCGCCGCCTATATGGTACCAACTACCGATATCCCGAGCAAAGGAGCAGATATAAGCCATGGGATGAAACTAACCTCGATGGAAAACAACAATGCTTCCCAAAATTGTCCTGTAGGTACATCAACAAGCATGTTAAGCACAACCGCTAAACATCAACCATAATTACACATGGCGCACAAAATAATCTCCAAAAGATAGCTTCATTGTGCAGGTTTAAGCACGCTAGTAAAGCAAAACAAGTGGAAAGGTGTGCTAACTGCAACAGGCCTAACATTTAACAACAAGCAAACATGGTCATTCAAACTGGTATTGTCCGGTCTAAGTACATTGGTTATGGTTAAATAAAATGGAAAGGCGTGTTAACTACAAGATGCAGACAACCAAATGTAGTCATTCATAGTGGTATTGTTGAAACTGATCGATGAAATTGAACGCATAGTTCATACTTGCACATATAGAACATCACGTTGTGAATAACTGGAATAAACAAGGCATACTACAAACAACCAAAGATAGCATTTGAAACTGAACATGTGCTAACTACAAACAACCGAACAATCAAAAAACTTTAAAAGAGGCATATGCTAGCTATAACAGGCTTAACAGCAAGCAAATATATACATTCCTATCGGTATGTTTAAAACTAGATTAATGAAATGTACTGCACAGTAAATAATTGCACATATAGAGCATCACATTGTGAACAACTAAAATAAAAAAATCATGGGTTTCCTCACTTGTCATTCCCGTGGGAAGAGCACGGACCCTGGATGCGCTCCATGTTGTCGCGGATGGGCTCCTTCCCCTTGGAAGAGCATGGCTGTAGGGTGCCCTCCCTGATGTCGCAGACGGGCGCTTTCCCCTTGGAAGAGTAGATGGGCTCTTTCCCCTTGGAAGAGCCGGAGAGGGTGCTCTCCTCGTGGTCGTCGTCGATGAGGTCTGACTTGGAAGTTGTGGATCCCAAGCCAGCGTCGCAGAATGTGTCCTTCAGAAATGACAAAAAGGGCTCGATGGCGATGTAGAATGGCAAATTGTTGACAGCAAGCCAGAGGAGATCAGCGGCGGGGCCATGGATGAGATCGACGGTGGTTGAACCCGAGGGGTTGGGGGTGGGCCACTTAACCTGTGACACAGCCCGCCTCAGGGCGTCACTGTCGATGACCTCGATGTCATAGCCGGGGGACGAGACATGCCCACATACTCTAGCCCGCTGCTTGAGAGCCTGCCGCTAGTAATGGTCGTCAGCTTCCTCGGCGACGTCGGGTGAAGAGACCGCTATACACCTCTTTCGGGCCAGTCGCTCCTCGAGCTCGACGGGAAGTGTAGCCGGGCTTAGGCTGCGACGCTCTAGATTGGGGGATGGGGATGGGGATCTGTGGGGAAGGGGGCGTTTGGTAGGCATCATCTAAGAAACTCAGGGCGGCCTGGGTATGGAGATCGGTGGGTAAGTTGCACTGGCAAACCGACAAATGTTGACAATGGAGGCCTTGCGACGGCAGCGGCGGCGGGGACTTTGCTAGGGTTTCGATCGAGGGAGGGTGTGTGTGTGTGTCCGCGCGCGCACGCCCGAGGAGGTTTTGGTGTGTGTGTGTGTGCGTGTGTGTGTGTGTGGAGGGGGGCACGGGGTGTTTGAGGAAATGACGCGGGTACTAAAAATTTTACTACGGGGGAGTAAAATGCGGGAGTGAAATGCCGGGCTATTGAAATTTTTGATAATAGTGCATCGCACACGGTCCGGAGATAACAACCGTGTGTTATGAAAAAGAAGAACCCTCGAGGCGGGCAGATATTTTCGATGCAAGCAGGATTGGGAACAAGAAACATCGCACACGGTCCGGAGATAACAGCCGTGTGTTATGAAACAGAAAACCCCTCGAGGCGGGCAGATATTTTTGAGAGGGGGAGCCTCGTGGAGCCCAATGTACTGTGCGGATCTGTGCGTGATAGGTGCACCGGCGTGGCACACGGTTAGTTTGAGTGAACCGTGTCTGTTACGTCATCCGACTTGTCTAATGTTCATATTGGCGAAAAATGACGCGGGAGAGGGTCAGAACATGATGACACTTGCATGTGGACCAAATTTATGTATCAAAAGGGTGGTTTGATTTTAAAATACCAAATGCAACTTCTACATGGCACCTCTCTCGCAAAGCGCACAGTATTGCTTGCCCCCACCCCCCCTTGTGTCGGCACGAAGGAAATCCTAAGCTATGAATGCATGCCCCCTCCCCCTCAACCGAGGTTCACCTAGCAAAGTGCGAAGTAGCTAGCAGCCTCCTTCCTCCCTCGTGTCGGCACGAAGGGAATCCTAAGCTATATATGAATGCATGCCCCCCAACCGAGGCTCACCGTAGAAAAGTGCGAAGTAGCTAGCAGCCCCCCTCCCTCGTGTCGGCACGAAGGGAATCCTAAGCTATGAATGCATGCCCCCCAATTGAGGTTCACCTAGCAAAGTGTGAAGTAGAGATAGCAGCCCCCTCCCTCGTGTCGGCACGAAGGGATTCCTAAGATATGAATGCATGCCCCCCAACCGAGGTTCACCTAGCAAAGTGTGAAGTAGCTAGCAGCCCCCTCCCTCGTGTCGGCACGAAGGGAATCCTAAGCTATGAATGCACATGCCCCCAACCGAGGTTCACCTAGCAAAGTGCTTGAAGTAGCTAGCAGACCCCTCCCTCGTGTAGGCACAAAGGGAATCCTAAGCTATGAATGCATGCCCTCCCCCCACCCCAACCGAGGTTCACCCTAGCAAAGTGTGAAGTAGCTAGCAGCCACCCCTTCCTCGTGTCGGCACAAAGGGAATCCTAAGCTCTGAATGCACATGCCCCCCCAACCGAGGTTCACCTAGCAAAGTCTTGAAGTAGCTAGCAGCCCCCTCGTGTCGTGCGCGAAGGAATCCTAAGCTATGAGCATGCCCCCTCCCCCAATCGAGGTTCACCTAGCAAAGTGCTAAGTAGCTAGCAGCCCCCACCCCCTCGTGTCGCCAATGGAAGGGAATCCTAATTAAGCTATGAATGCATGCCCCACCCCAACCGAGGTTCACCTAGCAAAGTGTGATGTAGCAACCCCCCCTCCACACACACACACACTTTCAGTCGGTGCTACTTCTTGAGCACTGCGTTGGTTTTCCCTTGAAGAGGAAAGGGTGATGCAGTAAAGTAGCGTAAGTATTTCCCTCGGTTTTTGAGAACCAAGGTATCAATCCAGTAGGAGACCATGCTCGAGTCCCACGCACCTACACAAACAAATAAGAACCTCGCAACCGACGCGATAAAGGGGTTGTCAATCCCTTCACGGTCACTTACAAGAGTGAGATCTGATAGATAGGATAAGATAATATTTTTGGTATTTTTATGATAAAGAGTAAATAAAGATGCAAAGTAAAATAAACAGCAATAGAAATAGCTAAGTGTTGGAAGATTAATATGATGGAAGACAGACCCGGGGGCCATAGGTTTCACTAGTGGCTTCTCTCAAGAGCATAAGTATTACGGTGGGTAAGCAATTCTCGTCGAGCAATTGATAGAATTGTGCATAGTTATGAGAATATCTAGGTATGATCATGTATATAGGCATCACGTCCATGACAAGTAGACCGAAATGATTCTGCATCTACTACTATTACTCCACACATCGACCGCTATACATCATGCATCTAGAGTATTAAGTTCATAAGAACAGAGTAATGCTTTAAGTAAGATGACATGATGTAGAGGGATAAACTCATGCAATATGATATAAACCCCATCTTTTATCCTCGATGGCAACAATACAATACGTGCCTTGCTGCCCCTCATCACACCGGAAAGGACACATGCAAGATTGAACCCAAAGCTAAGCACTTCTCCCATTGCAAGAAAGATCAATCTAGTAGGCCAAACCAAACTGATAATTCGAAGAGACTTGCAAAGATAACCAATCATACATAAAAGAATTCAGAGGAGATTCAAATATTGTTCATAGATAATCTTGATCCTAAACCTACAATTCATTGGATCTCGACAAACACACCGCAAAAGAAAATTACATGAATAGATCTCCAAGAAGATCAAGGAGAACTTTGTATTGAGACCCAAAGAGAGAGAAGAAGCCATCTAGCTAATAACTATGGACCCGAAGGTCTGAGGTAAACTACTCACACATCATAGGAGAGGCTATGGTGTTGATGTAGAAGACCTCCGTGATCAATGCCCCCTCCGGCGGAGCGCAGGAAAAGGCCCCAAGATGGGATCTCACGGGTACAGAAGGTTGCGGCGGTGGAAATAGGGTTTTGGCTCCGTATCTGATGTTTCCAGGGTACATGGGTATATATAGGAGGAAGAAGTACGTCGGTGGAGCAACGAGGGCCCCACGAGGGTGGAGGGTGTGCCTGGGGGAGGTGGGCGCGCCCCCTGCCTCGTGCCTTCCTTGTTCATTGCTTTATGTAGACTGCAAGTCCTCTAGATCACGTTTGTTCCAAAAATCACGTTCCCGAAGGTTTCATTCCGTTTGGACTCCGTTTGATATCCTTTTCCTTCGAAACACTGAAATAGGCAAAAAATAGCAATTTGGGTTGGGCCTCCGGTTAAGAGGTTAGTCCCAAAAATAATATAAAAGTGTATAATAAAGCCCATTAAACATCCAAAGCAGAATATAATATAGCATGGAACAATAAAAAATTATAGATACGTTGGAGACATATCAGTCGGCGGGCCAGAGAGGCATATATCTCACCAAGATGGATCGTAAAACGGACCAAGAATAATCCACCTTGGTCATACAACCTCTCTCTTGTTGTTGGTCAAAGTGATGGCCGTCCACGCGACCCTGGAGATGGGCTAGCTCGCCAATAATCACGCAAGTAGCTAGTCCCCGAAGACAACCACTGCATGCGTATGGCCCAAACATATGGATGGAGAGGTGTGTTTTTGAGTAACAATGAACAACTTTGATGTGGCACTGTGATTTCGAACTAGAAATCCCCACACTGAGTGAGGGTTAGATTGACGATGCATATGTATGTTACACCACACTTCAAGCCAACGACGGGGATTCATATATTCATGCATGCGTGCATAGTATATGCGCTCAAACTTAATTAGGTCTGAATCTCACCATGACCTATACTACGATAACACGAACCAAATGAAGAATCCGCCATGGTAACCTATCTTGTTGTTGGTCAAGGTGATCATGGATGTCCACGCGGGCCCATGTATATATTGGCTTGTCGCCGATAATCACGCGAGGGAGTGTATTGTTCTAAGGCAACCACTACATGCATATGTATGGAGGTGATGCGTGCATGCATGTTTGAATACACAACATTGATCTCGCGCAAGTGTCAAAAATCGTACACTAGCTCCCCACACAGAGCGAGAACGGTTCATGATGGTGTCGTTGTACTAGCCACTTTGACTCGATGGGAGGAATTCATGCATACACATGCATGTGTGTGTGCTCAAAGTGTATCATGCATGTCATCCCAGAGCAAAAATAATAATCCCCTCCTAAGTCAAATTAACCTATCTTGTTGTCAGGAAAAAAGAAGTGATGGACCAAGCGGGCCCATAGATGGAAAGCATCGATATCACTGATAACCGCTTAAGTGGGTGCGAGAAGACAACCACCACCGCTTTGCATGTGGGACAAACATATAAAAGTTGAATACCCAAAATGCACAACTTTGATGTGCTACATGCCATAAAAACTGTAAACCATGCACCCACACAGAGCGAGGTTCATATCAAGTGTACTACATATGATGGTCCCCTTCCCCCCTCTTCACTGCATACTATATGCTCCTGCCGTAATATATGTACAACCCAAAAGAATCCTCATCGATGGTGAAATTAATTAACGTCTCCCGATGTAGGTCAAAGTGATGCATGCATGCATGCATCGACGATGGCCTCGTGGGCCCACAGATGGAAGCATCACACGTGAGTGTCCTATCTAGGATATATATGCATGTGGCCCAAAAAGGTGTTGTGTGATGTTTGAATAACCAATTTCACAATTTTGATGTGGCACGTGCCTCGGTAACCAAAAAGTCCCGACACCGAGTGAGGTGTACTTGTTCACGGACGCATATGTATAGTATATATGCTAGTCCCCTCTCACCTCTTCGACGCGTACTATATACCACCATAACACAAACAAAAAAGACTCTACTGTGTTGGTCAAATTAACCTCATTGCCGGCTATTCGTCAAAGTGATGGATGACGACCTCGCGGGCCCATAGAAAGTGTCACACGTGAGTATGGAGTGTCGTGTAGGACAACCATCGACTGCATGTGGCCAAAACATTTATGTATGAAAGGGTTGTGTAATGTTTTAAATAACGATTTCACGACTCTGATGTGGCACCAGCCTGCCTAACAAAATGGCCAACCCACACGGTGGCTCACAACTCGTAGCGTATTGCGAGCCACCCGCCACCACCAAACGCACACACCCACACACACACCGCGAATCCACCGCAAATACGATGCATGTTAAATTACTTATCCCGCGGTGAACATACATGTTACCAAAGGAGGGACGTTTTAATTTCAAAAAAATCACAAAGATAATTAAGACGTTTTAGTACATTGATTGATTGATTTTCTATGGGTAAAATGTGCAAAAATCAAATTTGAGCTACATGCACATGTGACAGTGCATCTAAATGGATTGCAAAAACACATGTGTCTCACTGGGTGCATGTTTACTCCCGGTGCAACAAATTTCAAACATTGAGAATCTTGATTTTTAAATTCTAGTACATCCAAAACTTATTTGAAGTTCATGAAACTTATCGTGTTGTCATATGGACACCAATACAAAGTGGCATTGTACTTTTTCTGTCAAATTTGAGACCAGTTTTGATGTAATCTTTATCTAATTACAGACGGGAGATTATTAATAACTTAGAACCAATATCCCAAACGGATTGTTTATTCGAACCGTAAGCGTAAGACCAACAACGGATACGTGCCATGCTTCAGTTAAGCAATAAAGCGGCAGCATTAATCATCAAAATAGAAAAACAATATACGTGCCGCTGCGCGACCCGTGTGGCGTGCGAGCAGCCGTGAGTTGACGGGACGCATGCGAGCAGACCACCGTGCAGGCAGACGGGGAGGCGTGCGTGCAGGTGTGTGAATTGACGGAGGCGTGCTCGCTGCGCAATGTCATCGGGAGACGTACGAGTAGTTGTGTGAAACTTTGGCACGCATGCCAGCAGTCCAGTGTGCAGGCTTACCGGGAGGCGAGCCATCGGTTTGACCGCCGCCCGCCTCTCTCCCACTACTCCATATTAATGGTGCCCCCAAGCGGCCGCACCCCCCATCCTCGCTACGCACACACAATCCTCTCCCTCCGCGTGCATCCTCGACGCCGCTCTCAATCCTCAAAGCCGTCAGTGTATGAGGATGCCGCTGATGGGCCGCATCGGAGGGAGTGGCGGCGCCGGGGATGCTAAAGCACCGGAGCATGGCGTGGAGATGGAGACAGAGGTTGTCGTCACCGCCGGCGAGTTATCGCTGCACCCTGACGTTGTCGACGGCGTCGAGCTTCCACAACCGGAGGCGGAGTTCCACACCGACTCTGATGACCACTCCGACAAAGACTCCGACGATGATAGATAGATGGTTAGTCATCTATAGCCATTTATGTGTCAAATAGATCATAGGGTTTCTCTGGTTACTCCTGCCTCCCCCTTTTTGGAATAGAAATCCTATGGTTATGTTCTCCCAATCCATGAAATCTGAGTAAGTTTCGTTAGATCCGTGTAGTGTATTGATTGTTTGAATGGTACACGTGATAAGTGCTAATCTGAGCAAATGATTTCTGCTAGTAACCCGACTAGGGTTAGTGTTCGTGCTAATAATTCCTAGCCAGGACTTGACAATTGATTTTGAATGACCTCCATATGTTTGTGCCATTATTTTCTTCAAGATTGGTCTGTACATAGACGACAGTGCTTAAAAATCAAACCATAATCTCTGAATATGTATAAATAAATAGTCATAAATTCCTAATCCTATACTACCAAAAAAAGACACATCCGTGACATTTTGGGTCGAACGAAAAAAAATGTCATACTTATGACACTTCTATGACAATAATTGTGACAAAACAGGGTATCATCATAGATGTGGTGGGGTCCTACTTCTATGAAAAAAAATCATGACAGAAAATGGGATTTTCGTCCTGGGCGGGCCGAAGACGCAACTGCATGACATTCTTTGGGCCGTCCATGACGGAAAAAATCGTGGTAGAAGCAAGGGCGAGGAAAATATTGGGGTGTTCCCGGTTACGGCGGGTGGTCAGGGCCGAGCGATGCGTATTTCATCGTGACACGCACGCTGCGGTGCGTGCGGCGTTGGGCTCTAATCGAACCCGAGCGATTGCTGCGCAGTTACGACATCGAACCCGAGCGATCGATCGATGGCTGTTAATCGAACCCGATCGGCGATTCGCGCCATCGCCGCTAATCAAGCCGATCGATGCTTTGCCTCTGGATGAGCAGTGAGCATTCTTTGGGGATTTGGATGAACAGTTCCCGTGAGGGTGGATGAACAAGACCCGTGGCGTTGCCTCTGGATGAACAAAGGAGCGTTCTTTGGGGTTTGGATGAGCGATTCTTGGTGGGGTGGATGAACAGGACCTGATCGTTTGAGCGGTTGGGGCTAGATGAACAGGACCCGTGGAGGCAGGATGAGCAGGACCACCCGTGGAGCGCAGGATGAGCAGTGAGAGTGGAGGGCTGGATGAGCAGAGCCCATGGAGGGTGGTTGAGCAGAGCCCATGGAGAGGGTTGGTTGAACAGTAGCCGGTGGAGTAGCGCGCGGTGGAGGCTGGATGAACAGGAGCCCGTGGATGAACAGTCGATGGTGGAGGCTGGAGGAGGTCGACGGTGGATGAACAGTAGCCTGTGGAGGATGGAGGGGGTCAACTGTGGAGATGAACAGTATCCCGTGGAGTCCCATTTTGCGGTACGCCACACCCCTCCTGATGAACAGGACCCCCGTTTCGACCGTAGCGCTCCAACACAAGTTTGTTTCCTTCGTTTTGCCATACCCCACACCCCACCCGATCAACAGGACCCCCGTTTCGACCGTAGGAGGTCCGTTTCCTCTGTTTTGCGGTACGCTAGACCCCGCCCGATGAACAGGATCCCGTTTTGAACGTGGTTGGTCGAACACAAGGCCGTTTCCTCCGTTCTGCGGTACGCCAGGCCTCGTTTCCATCGGTTGTTCCATCCAAGCCCTCCCGGTGAACACGACGATGCATTCCGTTCCGACCCAGCCGGTTGGCTCCCCATGAACACGACGACGACGTTGTTTCTCTGTTCTGACCCAGCCATGTAAACGAGCCCTGGCCGTACGTACACGCGAGTAGGCGTTCGAGACCCCGCCCGTATGTACGTACGTGGCTGTATTTACTTTCTTGCACCCTGGCCGCTGATGAAGCCATGTACCTAGGGTAGGGTCATGGACCTGTCCAAGATACCCTCCCCAAGGACATCTCTTGATCAAACCACCTTTCAGTCGACTTGGAAGGATTCCACTCGACGGACCTGAAGACACTCAACCATGAAGCTAACCACTCGACCGCCAGGAGATCTACAGTCAGTCTACACGCAAACGGTCGGTCATTATGTGGATTTATTGTCATCATAGCACTTTATGTGGGACGTTACCAGTAACTCCCTATCTTAATGTACCTTAATCCCTGCATAACTGAGGGCTGGAGGGGTATGGCGAACTCTATATAAGCCACCCCCCTCCTCAGTGTAAAGGGTTCGCACCCCTGTAACTCATACGCACATAATACAGTCGACCGCCTCTGGGCTCCGAGACATAGGACTGTTACTTCCTCCGAGAAGGGCCTGAACTCGTAAACATCTTGCGTATACAACTACTCCATAGCTAGGATCTTGCCTCTCCATACCTACCCCCATTCTACTGTAAGACTTAGAACCACGACAGTTGGCGCCCACCTTGGGGCAGGTGTCTTAGCGACTTGTTGGAGAAGTTGCAGTTTTTCCGATCCCCTTCATCATGGTTTCGGGTGGAATTTTGGTTGAGGGCCGCGAGATCCGTCTTGGTGCGCTCACGTTCATCGCCGACGACTCCGCTTGGCTTCAGGAGGCTCCACTCGACGTCGACGCGCTCCCCGTCCGCGGGGCAACGCACTTTCGCGCGTGCGTCTGCGGCGTCCTCCTGCAGCAACTGTCGGCCCAGTATCGGTCGGCTCCTGTGCTGTCCTCCCTCCCAGTCTCTTGCCGGCGCAAGCGCTCCGGTCGGTCGAGGCTTCAGCGATGGGTGAGGCACGCGGTGGCCCTCGCCACCGCCCACTCCCAAGTCGCGCAATCGAGCCCGACGAATCTCTCTGGCCTGTTCGATCCGCCGACCGCTCCGCAGAGATCGCATCCGAGTCGCGACAATGATGATCCGACGGCGGAGGTTCCGATGATCGACGGACCACATAGTCCTCCTGGTTTTCCCCGCGCCGACGGAGGCGTTGGCGGAGGCGATCCGACGCAGGTTCACGAAGAGTATCAACCCGAGCCTCTCACTTCGCTGCAGAGGGAGGAGCTTCGCCGCCGGAACATGGATGCGCTTCACACTCCTATCGTTGGAGAAACCCCCGAGGCCCGTGCCTTAGAAGATGCGTGTTTGGCCAACTTGGCTGAGTGCACTCGACCGGAAAATCTCTAGCGAGTGCTCGACGAACGAGCGTGACAACGGGTCCCGTCGTCCAGTCGACGTCAACTCTTTCCACAACCGACTCAGGTATACCGAACTCCAATTCAGAATCTAGCAGCTGCAGCCCGTATAGCAGAGTCCATTCAACCTTCCTAGTCAGAGCCTGGCAGAGGCTTGCTACAGATCAAAGATTTACTCCGGGCAGCAGGAGATCAAAATTCAACTGTATCGCAGTCGCGGAATAGGATTCACAGAAGATCCGTCGCTGCGAATACAGTCCAGTCGGCTCATAGCCCAAGATCGCCCCTGAGGCGAGAGGGACAAGGAGGCCGGCGTGATCAGTATGAGGACCGATTCGATCGTGATGATCGACGTCGAGTGCCCACTCCTCCTCCAAGGGGTGGATCATACGCGCCTCGACAAACAGGATGACAGAGCGCCATCACAAAGTGTTGGGCGAAGGATTCCAATGACCCGAGGAACCAGGCTTTGATGCGAGATCCATTATCGTTCAAGGTTTGGTCGACAGAACAGAGCTCATCGAGAAGGCCATGATGTAATCGCCCCACCAGCAGCAGAGTACACGCCTCGGGACGAGTGTTTTAGTAGAGCCATCGAGGCCACGGTGATTCCTCCCAACTTCAAAGTTGGCGATCGAGTCGATAAGTTCATTTGGTGAGTCCAAGCGGATACTTGGCTTGAGGACTACCGAGTGGCTGTTCAGTTTGGCGGCGGCAACGATGAAGTGGCCATGAAACACCTGCCTCTTATGTTGGAGGGCTCAGCCGATGCATGGTTGAATCGATTAGCACCAAAGCAGATTTACACTTGGGAAGATCTTGCCCGAGTGTTTGTCGTGACATTTGAAGGAACTTGCAAGCGCCAGCAGGGTTGACAGAGTTGCGATCGTGTGTGTGCGAAGTCGAATGAAACTCTGAGGGATTACATCCAGAGATGGATCACATTGCATCACACGGTAGAGAATGTATCTGATCATCAGGCAGTCTGTGCATTCAAGGAAGGCGTTAAGAATAGATAGTTAAGATTGAAATTCGGTCAGACTAGAGACATGACCCTGAGTCGAATGATGGAGATTGCCACCAAGTACGCCAATGGTGAAGAAGAGGACCGGCTCCGGAGTGGCAAGTACAAGTCAGCCGCTAATGAACCCGGGAGGAACTCGGTCGAAGCGTATAGAAGTCGAGCCACTGCTCTGGAGAAGCCTTGGCCATGACTCCAGGAAAGTTCAAGGGGAAATCCAAGGGGCCTTGGAACCCCAAGAAGGTGAAAGACCAAGATGGAAATGATGTATTGGACTTTCCATGTCACATTCACACGAAGAAAGATGAAGAGGGTAAACTCATTTACCCAAAGCATACCACTCGACAGTATCGGCTCTTGATTCAGCAGTTCCAGGGGAAGCAGCCCAAGGATAAGGAGAAAGCGTCGGACAAAGTTGAGGACAAGGAAGATAGTGACGGTGGATACCCCCAGGTCAATTCCACCCTGATGATTTTTGCTGACGTTGAAAGCAAAATTTGATTGAAAGTTATCAACCGAGAGGTGAATATGGTCACTCCGGCGACACCCAGTTATCTGAAATGGTCGCAGACCGCCATCACGTTCGACCAGTCCGATCACCCGACACACATAGCCACCCCTGGGAGGCAAGCTTTGGTGGTCGACCCAGTCGTCGAAGGCACTCGACTAACTAAAGTTTTGATGGATGGTGGCAGTGGCCTGAACATTCTGTATGTAGAGACGTTGAAAGGGATGGGCATTCCGATGTCCAGACTCAGCACCAGCAACATGAGCTTCCATGGATTTATTCTTGGAAAGAAGGCTGAGTCACTCGGCCAAATTGCTCTCGATGTGGTTTTTGGTGATTCCAAGAATTTTCATAAAGAAAAGTTGACCTTTGAGGTCGTGGATTTCCAGAGCGCTTATCAGGCTATTCTGGGAAGGCCGGCGTATGCGCGTTTCATGGCTCGACCATGTTATGTATACCTCAAACTAAAGATGCCAGCCCCAAAGGTGTGATCACCGCGGCAATCGGAAGAAAGCGTAAGAGTGTTTTCTAAAGGCTCTAAGATTGCCGATGCTCGATGGCGATGGTAGAGCTGCAAGAATACCGTAAAACTGCAGACCCGAGTGATTTGTTGTGAGCCAAGAAGCCCGCCACGGAGTCAGCATTTCAGTCGTCCGGTGAGACGAAACCGATTCACATTCACCCAACCGATCCCAATGCTGCTCCGACTCATATCTCAACAACACTCGACTCCAAATAGGAAGAAGCGCTCGTCCAGTTCCTCCGTGAGAACTGGGACATCTTCACAGGGAAGCTTGCTGACATGCCGGGTGTTCCCAGGGTGCTGGCTGAGCATCGTCTACGAGTCGACTCAAAAGTTAAACCTGTCAAAGAGCATCTTCGACGGTCCGCCGTCCACAAGAGAAAGGCCATTGGCGAGGAAGTGGCTCGGCTCTTAGCAGCAGAGTTCATCCGAGAGATTTACCACTCCAAGTGGCTCGCCAATGTTGTCATGGTCCCTAAGAAGGACAAATCACTTCGCATGTGCATCGACTTCAAACATATCAATCAGGCCTGCCCAAAAGATCATTTTCCTCTCCCCCGCATCGACCAAATAGTCGACTCGACTGCGGGATGTGAGCGGTTGTCTTTCTTAGACGCCTATTCCGGTTACCATCAGATTCGTCTGTATGGACCCGACGAGATCAAAACATCTTTCATCACTCCATTCGGGTGCTTCTGTTATGTCACCATGCCATTCGGCCTCAAGAATGCTGGAGCCACGTTCATGAGGATGATTCAGAAGTGTTTGCTCACTCAAATTAGTCGGAATGTGGAAGCATACATGGATGATATTGTGGTCAAGTCACGGAAAGGTTACGACCTGTTGACTGACCTTGCTGAAACATTTGCCAATCTCAGGAGGTATGATATCAAGCTTAATCCATAAAAGTGCACATTCGGAGTTCCTGGCGGAAAGTTACTCTGTTTTCTCGTTTCCGAATGAGGAATCGACGCCAACCCAGAAAAAGTTGGCACTATACTCCGAATGAAATGCCCTGTGCGTGTGCACGATGTCCAGAAGCTTACTGGATGCTTGGCCGCTTTAAGTCGATTCATCTCTCGTCTTGGTGAAAAGGCATTGCCTCTTTACCGACTAATGAAGAAGTCAGACAAGTTCAAGTGGACTCCCGAAGCTGATGCAGCATTTGCAGAGCTAAAAGCTCTGCTCTCCACCCAGTCGGTGCTTGCTGCCCCAATCAGCAAAGAGCCTTTGCTGCTTTACATTGCAACCATAGGACAAGTCGTCAGTACAGTACTTACGGTCGAGCGGGAAGAAGAAGGAAAAGCCTTCAAAGTTCAACGCCCGGTATATTATCTTTCTGAAGTATTGACCCCATCAAAGCAACGATACCCTCATTATCAGAAGCTTGTTTATGGGATTTATATGACCACGAAGAAGGTTGCTCGTTACTTCTCTGACCATTCCATTACAGTCATCAGCGACGCCCCATTGTCAGAGATTCTACACAACAGAGATGCAACTGGTCGAGTGGCGAAATGGGCGATTGAACTCCTTCCCCTTGATATCAAGTTTGAGGCAAAGAAAGCCATCAAGTCCCAAGCAGTAGCAGATTTCATCGCCGAGTGGATTGAACAACAATTTCCGACTCAAGTTCACTCGGAACACTGGACCATGTTCTTTGATGGTTCCAAGATGCTGAATGGTTTCGGTGCTAGGGTAGTGTTGGTTTCCCCCCGAGGAGATAAGCTCAGATATGTGCTCCAGATTCACTTTAATTCTTCCAACAATGAAGCAGAATACGAAGCACTGTTGTATGGGTTGCGTATGGCCATTTCACTCGGCGTTCGTCGCCTCATGGTCTATGGCGACTCAGATCTAGTGGTTAACCAGGTGATGAAGGAGTGGGATGTCAGAAGTCCAGCCATGACTGGTTATTGCAATGCAGTGAGGAAGCTAGAGAAGAAGTTCGAGGGGTTAGAGCTTCATCATGTACCCCGACTGAAAAATCAAGCTGCTGATGATTTGGCGAAAATAGGGTCCAAGAGGGAAGCCATTCCCAGTGATGTGTTTTTGGAGCACATCCACACACCGTCAGTTCAAGAGGATCCTTTCACCGAAGAAGCCCCACAGCCAAAAAGTGCCATCGATCCGACTAAAGTTGAAGTTCCAGCTATGGTCGACCTGATCATGGAAGTCGTGGTCATCACTCCCGACTGGATAGTGTCGTACATCGCGTATATCCTAAGGAAAGAGCTCCCGGAGAACGAAGAAGAGGCTCGACAGATCTTCCGCCGATCCAAGGCCTTTACTGTGATCAAGGGACAGTTGTACAGAGAAAGCGCGACTGGAGTCGGCCAGAAATGCATAACACCAGAAGAAGGTCAGATAATTCTTGATGATATCCACTCGGGGACCTGAGGTCATCATGCGTCCTCTCGAACCATTGTGGCTAAAGCATACCGGGCGGGATTTTACTGGCCAAAGGCAAATGAAATGGCAAAGGAAATAGTTGACAAGTGTGAAGGATGTCAGTTCTACTCCAATATGTCACACAAACCCGCCTCAGCCTTGAAGACCATTCCACTCATCTGGCCCTTCGCTGTTTGGGGATTGGATATGATTGGACCACTGAGAACTGGTAGAAGCGGCTTCACTCACTTGCTAGTGGCACTCGACAAGTTTACTAAGTGGATCGAAGGAAGCCTATCAAGAATTTCGATGCGTGCACTGCTATCAGTTTCATCAGAGAGTTGATATTCAAATATGGAGTTCCGCATAGCATCATCACTGACAATGGGTCAAACTTCGATTCCGACAAATTCAAAGCCTTTTGCGCCTCTCAAGGCACGCGAGTCGACTATGCTTCAGTTGCTCACCCCCAGTCGAATGGACAAGCAGAACGAGCAAACAGTCTAATTCTCAAAGGACTGAAACCCCAGCTGATGCGCGATCTCAAGCATGCAGCAGGAGAGTGGGTCGACGAACTTCCATCAGTTCTTTGGGGATTGAGGACCACTCCTAATCGGTCGACTGGGAGAACTCCATTCTTTCTGGTCTATGAAGCTGAAGCGGTTCTGCCGAGTGACCTGCTTCACAATGCACCTCGAGTCAAACTCTACTCTGAAGATGAAGTGGAGCAAGCCCGGCAAGATGCAGTCGACCTCCTAGAACAGGAGAGAGAGATGGCCCTGATTGGCTCGACCATCTATCAGCAGGACTTGCGTCGATTCCATGCAAGAAATGTGAAGAGCCGAACCTTCCAAGAAGGAGATTTGGTCCTCCGAGTGGATCAACAAAAACCACACAAGCTCGCTCCCACTTGGGAAGGTCCCTTCATCGTCACCAGAGTTCTCCACAATGGAGCATACCATCTTTACAACGTCGATCGCCAGATTGATGAGCCTCGAGCTTGGAATGCGGAGCTGCTCCGCCCCTTTTATACTTAAGTACTCACTCGGGTGAGATGTAATAAAAGTACCTCTGTAGTTTGTTTATCGAAGACAAGAATGTTATAATTTTCCCAGTGATTGTTATTACTTTTTGTTTACATGAGAAATTTCCCCCCAGTGGGTGGCTTAGCTGCGAACCCGTTTCGCCTAAGTTTGTAAAAAAAATCCCTGCCGAGTGGTGAGCCAGCCTCCCACTCGGGGGCTTAGCTGCGAATCCGTTTCGCCTAAGTACTTGAAAACCCTGCCGAGTGGTGAGCCAGCCTCCCACTCGGGGGCTTAGCTGCGAATCTGTTTCACCTAAGTACTTGAAAATCCTACCGAGTGGTGAGCCAGCCTCCCACTCGGGGGCTTAGCTGCAGTCCAAGAACTCACCTAAGTATTGAAAAATCCTACCGAGTGGTGAGCCAGCCTCCCACTCGGAGGCTTAGCTGCAGTCCAAGTACTCACCTAAGTGTTTAAAATCCTACCGAATGGTGAGCCAGCCTCCCACTCGGAGGCTTAGCTGCAGTCCAAGTACTCGCCTAAGTGTTTAAAATCCTACCGAGTGGTGAGCCAGCCTCCCACTCGGGGGTTTAGCTGCAGTCCAAGTACTCGCCTAAGTATGAAATCCTACCGAGTGGTGATCCAGCCTCCCACTCGGGGGCTTAGCTGCAGTCCAAGTACTCGCCTAAGTATTTAATACAATGTGCGCTTTGCAAGGACGAGAGGTACAGGTCGACTGTTGCCTTCCCCTTCAGAGCTACGACACAAAAAAATCCTCCCACTTGAAGGCTTAGCTGCAGTCCAGTAATTGCCTAAGTTTGAAAAATCCTACCGAGTGGAGAGCAAACCTCCCACTCGGGGCTTAGCAGCAGTCCAGTACTTTCCTAAGTTTGAAAAATCCTACCGAGTGGAGAGCAAACCTCCCACTCGGGGGCTTAGCTGCAGTCCAAGTACTCGCCTAAGTATCTGAAAATCCAACCGAGTGAAGAGCGAACCTCCCACTCGGGGGCTTAGCAGCAGTCCAGTGCTCGCCTAAGTATCTGAAAATCATACCGAGTGGAGAGAAACCCTCCCACTCGGAGGCTTAGCTACAGTCCAGTACTCGCCTAAGTATCTGAAAATCCTACCGAGTGGAGAGCGATCCTCCCACTCGGAGGCTTAGCTGCAGTCCAGTACTCTCCTAAGTATGAAATCCATTCTGATCCGCAAGGACGATGAGGTACAGGTCGACTGCTACCTTCTCCTTCAGAGTTGTGTCACAAGTACAACTAGCATTCCATCCCGATCCGCAAGCATGCAGGTCGACTGCAATCTGTACTCCATCCCTACCTGCAAGAACGATGAAGTACAGGTCGACTGAAATATATTCCGAGTGAAATACAAAGTTCGTTCGAAGGCAAATGAAAGCATATCCGATGATAGGCCAAGTTCAGATAATGTCCTACGGTTTCAGAAGTGCTCAGGCGTCAAGCCTGTTAAATTTTATCGGTTACAAAACCACTCGGCATTCCGAGGCAAATTTAAGACGAATCATAGAAGTTTTTACTCCTCGGGTGGAGGGCTGGAAGGCGCGACAAACTGGTCCAGGTCGATTCACAGCAATCCGGGTGGCAACAGCAATGAAAGTATCCATGAAAGATTGGAAGTCGTACTTCTTAGTATTGGCAACTTTGATGGACGCCAGCTTTTCCTCTCGCGCCTCCTTGTAGTGAATACGGACCAGGGACAGAGCAACATCGGCACCACATCTGGCAGAAGACTTCTTCCATTCCTGCACTCGACTTGGAACGTCATTCAGTCGAGTCATTAAAGACTCGAGGTCATTTTGAAGCGTCTCGCCTGGCCAGAGTGTCGAGTCGATTTCCGACACCGCAACCTTCGATCGGCGAGGTAGTCCACCACACCAACCACGAGACTCCGGTCGAACACGTTCATAGCGGCTTCATCCTTCACGGGGAGTTAATGGGGTCGAGGCTTGTCTCCACTCGACTAGTCTCCTCCTCGAAGTTCTGACAGAATTCTGTAAACGCAACTCGAGTTCAAGCTAATGGTTCTATGATGAGTCGGTGATAACAAGACAATCGGATAAGAGGGGTTACCTTCAAGCATGAGGAATAACTTCTTGGCGAGCCCTCCCAGATAAGCCTCCAGATCGTTCCTCTTCCCCACCAGTTCGCCAACCTTGTCGCTCAGAGCTATCTTGTCGTTCTTCAGTCGGCTAACCTCCTTGTTGGCTACGTCGAGAGCAGCTTTCAGATTGGCGTTCTCTTCTTCAAGTTTACCGACTGAAGACAGCTTTTCTTCCGCGAGCTTGGTTTTATCCAAAGCCGCTTTCTGCGCCTCGGCAAGGTCATGGTCCTTTTTCATCAGAGCCTCCTCCATTTTATCTGCAAAATGACAATGAGATCAGAATTAGGAATGGGCAGAAAGACAAAGACAGTCGTGAAGTTCTCACCAGCCATACCTTTTGCCGTCTCTAGCCTTACGCAAGTTCTCTGAGCAAGCTTCAAGTCAAGGTTGAGCTGGATCTGTTTGTTTTCAATTCCGTTATAGCGAGCCACAAGCTCGCGGGATTTCTGTGAAGTGTCAATCGACGGACATCAAAGATAGGTTGCTTCCGGTGATTAAGAAAAATCGTTGCGTTTCTAAGACTACTGGCCAATCAAAATATTCGACGATACTCTCGGGGACTACACCGGTGGGTGCACTCAGCGTTCTTCTTGGTTCTACCGACTTCGGTTTGATCGGTCGACCGAAAGAGACAAAAAGGTTATGATCCTAAACCATAGCTAACTGTCAGCAGTCAGCCTCGGTATCATCATGATCTAAAAAAAGGAGTTCTTCAGACTACGGTCGACTGCCAGCAGTCCACCATAGTCTCGGGGACTACACCCAGTGGGTGCACTCAGCGTGCCCCCACCGGTTTCAAGATTCCATTCGACATGGTCCGACCAGACCGAGTGAAGAATTTAGCAAAGAAATTCAAAGTATAAAGACTACGGTCGACTGCCAGCAGTCCACCATAGTCTCGGGACTACACCGATGGGTGCACTCAGCGCCCCCACCAATCCAAAAATTCAATCGACACACCCGGTGGGTGTCTGACACTGAAGATCTTCAGAAAGAAGAGTTTTCAGGTAGCATATCCTAACAGAACAAGTTGTGACCAACTAACCTGGACGTTGCTCTGAAGAGCTGAGCTGGCATCATAGGCCGCCTGGCTGGCCTCCCGGACCACCTTCACTTGCTCCATCATGATCCCCTCCTGGCGTACAGCTTCCTTAGCAGCACCCACTTGGTCCTCTGGGACGTGGTGTGTGGCGAAAAGGGAGGGCGGATCAGCAGTCGACGATGAAGGCCGGATACTCATCAGCGGCACAGCGAAAGACACAGAAGTCCGAGTGATGTTGCCACCCTCATGAACCAGCGTGTCGAGCGATACAACTGGCGATCTTGCCGGTGAGACGCCTTTTATTCCTCCTCCGCCTCAGCGGCACCTCATCGTCATCATTGGGGAGATCAATGACATGAGGAGGTACTACAGGAAAGATTGAAAGTTAAAAACGGAAATCCAATCGATCAGAAGTGAAACTACAGAGATCATACCAAGGTTAGAGGTGACATCATCTTCCATTTCTTGGTCTTCATTACTGGCTGAGGTCTCGGAGGTAGCAGCGCTGCAAATTTCAGAAATCAGTTGACCAGTCAACAAGTCGACCAAAAGTATGTCTATGCTAAACAAGAAAACACAAGTTCTGCTGTTACCCGGAAATGGTGGGAATGGCCATCCTCATCTTGGGCAAAGCCTTCGCTGCCTTTGATGGCGTCGCTCGGGGTTGCTTGGTAGCTTTTTCGATCGGTAGGGAGAGGTCGTCCGAGGCGTTTAAATCGATTGTCCGACAAAGCGCGATAGCCTTGCCACGCTTCGACCGCGAGGTCATGAGTGAGCTTGGATCGCCTTTCCGGCGAGGAGGGTGAACTTCCCTTCCTCCTCCTCCTCTTCCTCTTCGCCGGAGCTGTCGTCGTCTTCGTCCTCCTCACCATCAGATTGCCATTCCTCCCGGCTTTCACCTCCGCTCCTTCCTCCTCCTCGTGGTTCTTGCGCCCGTTGGGCATCGAGTACATCTCGGTGGTGGCACAGGAAGACAACAAACAAGACAAAATTCAATCGACCGATTTTAAGCAAACAAGATGAAGAAAGCGGGATCACGGTCAAAGATGCAGAATGGACCTTGTCTACTTCATTATGGTGGTCGAGTGGAGGGATCCTCCTAGCTCCTCGAGGGTTGTCCTTGTTTCCTGTGATGCCCGGAAGACACCTTTCCAGCATGGCATCCTCGACCTCCTCCGGTGGATCCGAGTGGTGTCCTCGGTGCAGTGTGATATTTGGTAGGCCCGGCGATCTGTCAAATCCCAATAATAGTCGCCCGCACGATACGTGGCGAAAAAGGTGGTGCGGAGATCGAGGCATCCCTGCCTTATCCCGTCCGATTACTGCGGCCTCCTTCACCCCGCTCACTTCCCGAAATTTGAATCCCGCAAAATCCGCGCGCGCCACAGAGCAAATCGTCAGACAGAAGATTTCCTCCGACCTGTCATTCAGAGTTCTCCAAGTACGAAAAACACACTCGACGGATACCAAGAGTGGATCAAGGCGACTGAAAAAGAAGTTGAAGCCGCCACCTAAGCTCGGTGATCCCGAACAAGACATGCTCATCGTACAAAAAGTGGGTCGGAAGAGTTCTCAACTCCTTCCCCACTCAAACCTCGATCCATTCGGGGGCTACTGATGAAGCCATGTACCTAGGGTAGGGTCATGGACCTGTCCAAGATACCCTCCCCAAGGACATCTCTTGATCAAACCACCTTTCAGTCGACCTGGAAGGATTCCACTCGACGAAACTGAAGACACTCGACCATGAAGCTAACCACTCGATCACCAGGAGATCTACAGTCAGTCTACACGCAAACGGTCGGTCATTAAGTGGATTTATTGTCATCATAGCACTTTACGTGGGACGTTACCAGTAACTCCCTATCTTAATGTACCTTAATCCCTGCATAACTGAGGGCTGGAGGGGTATGGCGAACTCTATATAAGCCACTACCCTCCTCAGTGTAAAGGGTTCGCACCCCTGTAACTCATACGCACATAATACAGTCGACCGCCTCCGGGATCCGAGACGTAGGGTTGTTACTTCCTCCGAGAAGGGCCTGAACTCGTAAACATCTTGCGTATACAACTACCAGGGGTATTCAATTTTTTGTGCGTAATAAGGAGGCCCTTCCGGTGGGTCCGAGCTGACAGCGGTGGGAATGTTTTTTTCGCGAAATACGATGACCCGTCCGGTGGGTCCCAGCAGTCAGGGGGGAAACATTTTTTTCGCAAAATACGGTGGCCCGTCCGATGGGTCCCTGCTGTTAGGTGGAGGAATCATTATTTTCCGTGTAATAAGGAGGCACTTCTTTGCTGCGGCGGTGGACCCAGCTGTCAGCCTCTCCACGTACACTACACTTCTGATGGAAGTCGTTCCTTGACCACGTTGACCATGCCGCGTTCGTTGTATGCATGCGTCCATGGGCGTGGTGCGTCCCCACTGTCAGCCTCTCACGTACAGTCATGTTCCAATGACTCTCGGTTGTTGACCATGTTGACCATACCGTGCCGAGCGCACCAAAGGCTGGTGGACGATGGCGAGGCCCCAGACTGGAACGACCCGGAGATGAGGAAGATGGGGCAGTGGAGTCGCATATGGAGAGGAGTGGGAAACTTGACTAGTTGGTCTTGGCGGCAGCACAACCATGGGTGCCACACGGAGAGCAGGAGCAAGAACAAAGGTTGAAGAAGGAGCACGGCTGTTGGATTAACATCCAACGGTCCAGCTGCTAGAATCATTTGTTGATTAAGTTGACAAAGCCCTGCGTACACGTCCGCTTAGTAGGCCCACAAGTCAGCCACCAAATCTGATGGGTCCCAGCTGTCAACGGGAGGAATAATTTTTTTCGCATAACAAGGAGGCACTTCCTTCCGTGTGATACAGCCGGTGGGTCCCAGCTGTCAGGTGGAGGAAACATTTTTTTCAGCTTAATAAGGAGGAACTTTCCTTGCGTGCGACCATGGACCTCGTGGGTCCCAGCCGTCAGGCTCTCCGCATACAGTAGTCTTCTGATGACTCTCGTTTGTTGACCACGCCGCACCGAGCGCAGCGAGGTGGTGGACGACGGCGAGGCCCCGGATGGGAATGACTCGGAGATGAGAAGACGCGGCAGTGGAGTCGCAGATTGAGTGGAGAAGAAGGGTTATAACTGGTTCTGGTGTGGCGTGGGGCTGCAGTCGGTGGATAATAACAGGAGGTGTGGAGGGGTGGAGGGATAGCCTGGCCAGCGGTGGGGTAGCGCTTCGCAGCGATGCGTGCTAAGCAGAGCCACTAGCTGCCGGAGGCCGGACCAGGCGGTCCCAGCGGCGCTGGAGGAAGAAGACGAGAGATTGAAGGTGCATGCCAACCAAGTGGACAACGCCCTGCGTAGGCTTCGTCCTATTGGCCCACATGTCACCCTGCAAAAATGTGGCATATATTTAACCCATGTTTTCTAGAATGTACAGTCCATTTGCTGGGCTGGGTGAACAAATAATTTCGCGTCAATGCGGCCCATTTATATTATCTAAGAAATCCCAGCCCATTTGCACTTCCTTCAAATACACGAATTAGCTGGGCTCGTTATATATATAATGTTATGTTAGAAGGAGCAATTAATATAAAAAATAAACCGGAGAGGCACATTATATATATATATATATATATATATATATATATATATATATATATATATATATATATATAAAATTAACAAATTAGCGAGTTATTGCTCAAAATAAAAATGGCGCGTTATTATTACATTGGTCCTTAAAATCTTATGCAAGCTTTTATGCATAATCACAAGGATTTTCCTTGCACGTGAGTCAAAAACAACCAGGATTTTCCTTGCCAACTTCATTAAACATTTACTTTTATAAGTTAATAACACGTGGGATGTTTTCATAATTTATATATAAGTCTCTATAAAATATCGATAATAGTAATCATATAAATATATATAATGTGGTTAAAAAATACATTGGGTTGCCGATCTTTAAGAAAAAGCCCATAGGCCGGTATGGACCTCAAAAAATAAGTTGAAACCACTGTCACCCGTATGTCGTGGGCTACGCATGTTAAAATACAAAACCTAGGCCTAGCTGATACTTGTTCACCCTCTGGAAAAAAATGATACCAGATCCCTGAGAGAACTGGATTATAGAGGGGGCTGGCGGCACGATTGAAGAAGCACATCAGGAGATATTTTTTTCTTCAGTGGATGGCTCTCGATGGCGTTTTTTTACTTGTCTTTGCACCATACAACTTGTATTTTTAGCCTCCCAGTCCGTGGTGGACCAGTAGCCCATTTGCTGGGCGGGCCAGCCTAGAGAAACCAGCACTCGATTTTTCATCAAGCCCCAAAAACAACGCATTACTATGTTTGCTTTGAGGTCGAAAACATTACGGCAGGGGTTGAGTGGGGGAGGGGGCAAGACAGAGCAAAAAGATTAAAAAGAGTTGATGCGGTCGTTGCTACCCTATCAAAGCAGGTGCAATTCTTCTCGGGAAGAAGGTGTGCCGTTGACACCCACACGTCACATACCCCACAGTAGGCATACTAACAAGTTCACACACAAGCACAACAGAAAAGGTAAACATTCGTATCAAACTCAGGTTCACAGGACATGTTCACATTCATAGCCAACATTCACTATCAACAACACAAAAGATTCATATATACACAAGTTCAGCATGTCTGTGGATCCAAATGATTGATAGATCACACAACAATATTCATAGATAATTCACAAAAAGATTCAGATATACACATGTTCAGTATGTTTATGCATCCAAATGATTGAGATCACAGCCAATATGATACATGGATGAAATTTAATTACCTAGGGTACAGACTGGTAAATGGTGTTCAGTCGGAGGTACTTCTTGCTCAAATTAATGCTTGTACGAGTAAAATTTCGAGTACATAAGAGGTAGCACAGACAATCTGAACTTTGCTTGTAGGTTTATCCTCAAATAGTAGCCTCGTGCTGAGGGAGGTTTGAGCAACTTGGCCACTACTTTCATCCAACTAGTTTACTGGCTCATCTTGGTCCTGTAGCTCGCCAAAATTCTACATTGCGAGGCGAGAAAGGAGGCGGTTGAGAAAATGAACCACCCAAATTTTTGTGCAGTTCAACTGAAATGGAGCATCCTGGCGTGCGGATGATAAGTGCCAGATGATTATACGCGTCAACCAACTTGTCTGGAATCTTTAGACTCCATGCCATACAGTTCGCTACAATATGTGCAGATAACCAAAAGGCACAAGTTGGGACCAAAGACTGGACTACGCTTTTCTGGGCTATGCGCCAAGCAATATTTTTAGCGTTCACTCTTCTAATACTTGGAGTTTGACAATTGGTTGATGTCGGTTGATACTCGAATTAATATAGGCACTTCTTATTCTCAACATCGATGCTTGTCTGAGTGAACTTTGGAGTACATAGCAGCAGCATAAGTACCTGTCCATCTAATCTTTTTGTGCAGTTCTACTGAAATCACCCGATGTAATGATTTGCCTGTGAGTTCAGGCTCCAAGTTACTCCTTTATGAAATCGGCAAACAGTAGCACAATACCAAATTACCAATACATATGGCACGCACAATAATCAGGATAAAGACCAGTACCAACCTGTGTGAGGTAGCATATCAATTACTATTTCCTTTGACTAGAAGCTGAGATAAGCCAAGCGACTGACAGCAAAGGAAGAATGCAAGCCGAGATTAGCGACTAATAGGAAAGGAAGCTGTTGAGGCAATGAAGCACCCAAAGTTTTTGTGCAGTTCCACCAAAATCGAGCATCCCTGTTGGCACATATATTGAGAGAGTGAGATTACTGTAATAGTGGGACTAGTTGATGAAACATACACTAACAAATAGAAGCACCCTCATTATCTTAATGGGTAAAGTTAGCATTCCCTCCCTGCTCCACCACATGATTCTCCTCATAGACAAACATACACACTTACATGATTCAACATAGGGTGCTACTAAAGATTTGTTTAACTCTGACAGGAAAAATAGGCAGTAATAAATTAGTGGTACTTAAGTACTCCTAATTAATTAAGTGAGACAGCAGAAGTGGAAGGGCTCCCTGGAGGATCGTCTCACATGTAAGGTAGTCATTGCCGGAGCCCTTGAATGGACTCGACTGAGGCCTCTGGCTTCAGCAAGATCGCCTTGGCACTGTTTACTCTTCTTCTTCTTCCTCTTCATGCTCTACTTCTCAGTCTCCTCACCAGTTGGTGAAACCAAGTACATGATTGGCCTTCTATTTCAGAATTGGTTTTGTCAGTGAGGGAGTACAAGTGTACTAGTAAAAAATAGCATTATTTTATCATGGCAGTCGCAAAATAGAGATGAACACATGCATTAAATATCATCCTTACCTAAAGGAAGGTTATGGTGCCAATATGGATGATGAGGATTGGAACACAGATATCCCTTTGTGCAGTTCCACCGAAATGAACCAACTTTTCCATTCTGACATTCCAGTTAAACAGCACAAAAGTCACTTCTTTTAAGAAGAGATTTGTGCAAAGCACCAAAAGTCTACAACAACGGTGAAATGGATATCCTGTTTGCACAAAAAGCTCTGAAAGAAACAATCGAGTCTCAAACAATTACAGGCAAAAACATTTGGTTAAACTTGTCATGGCTTATAACAGTGGCATGGCTTCATTTTACCAGGGCATTAGATTAAGAACAGCTAAATATTTGGTATAAGGGCATGGGACAAGGGTGCACCAAAATCTAGCACCATGTACCTAAACAGGGGCATAAAGTGGTGATCCATAGTTTGTTGCCCCGAGAAACAAACATCCAGGAAACATATCTGGGTTGGTCCCATTTTTGTTCACTCTAGCCACCTACTCCTATGTGTGGATAGCAAATCTAGTCCTGGTTATACCACTGTGTACAGCGTTACCCCTATATTTCCCTTTTCAACCAAGAGACTGGTTGGATGGCCAGTCTGTACTACTTTCACCCCCTTTCCTTCATGTTTGTACCAAGTACGATGTACTACATACTAAATTCCTCCGCCCCACTTTATTTATTGTTTGAACCAAGTACAAGATTCGACTCCATGAAGTAGCTTTACCTCTAACAATAGAAAAAAAAAAGGTGACGTTGGACCATCCGATCGAGAGGGTCTGAGAGGTAGAAAATGATGCACGTGCAGCGATGTAGCGAGCTGGGTAAGTAGAGCTAAGGAGGTTTCGAAGGAAGATATACCTGAAGGTCGTCGGGATGTGGATAGGTGGGCGGCGGGAGGCCGGATCCGCCCAAACTAGGGCAACAACGAAGGGATCGGAAGACCTCTCGCGCCGGCGCTCGGCCAGAGATAATGGTGCGTCCGGCAGTGGGTCTCCTCCCTCGCTATCGATGACGTCCTAAACGCTGCCCCTCCTCCCCTTCACCGGTGGAGGGGGATACGTCCGGATCTGTAACCAACGGTGAGGACAGAAAGATAGTGTTTTTTGATGGGAGAAAGACAGTGTTACCACCCCTATCTTGTTTAGATCTGGAGAGGATGAGAGTGTGTGAATAGAGCAACCCTAGAAAGCAAGCGCGGAGGCTCCGGCCTATATATATGTAGTGGGGTAGTTTTCCTTTTTCACTCCATCAAAACAATCGTTTAAAATTGTGTACCACATGCCAGGTCGCCGATTTTTTTAGTTGTTGATTGTTTTTGAGATAGCTACCCGCTAGTTCGAAGTGGTGTTATGGTGTGCCAGGTCGCACTTTTTTTAGGGTGCTAGGTCGCACTTTGTATCGTTCAAGTCTGGTACAAGTCCCTCCATTAAATGAACAACCACCCCCTCGTAAAAATTGTGAACAAGCCCACGACTAAAATTATCGGAAACGTGGGTTGCCCCAACATGCATTATTATTTATATTTTATACTCCCTCCGTTCCTAAATATAAGTCTTTTTTCATTCGCCACACCTAAGACAAGAATTTTTTTATTAGCAGTGAACCCCACATGTCATAGACAGAAAAAGTGTGGCAATATTCCCTTAGGCTTGCCAAAGTGTTCCTAACAATTTGAACAACTCAAGTTAGGCAAGTGTGGCAAGTATGGGAAAAATAATGTGGCAACATAAGACAAACATAGTCACAATCCAAACAGCCCCGTAATTTTTCGTGACATGCATGAAAATTTGGTTAGTTAAATTTATAGTCAAAATTTGGCAAGGTGCATCAAATCAACACATGCAAGTATCAAAATGGAGGTCATGGCATGCATGCATGCATGCGTTGTACTCCCTCTGTTTCCAAATATAAGTATTTTTAGAGAGTGCAACAAGTGACTACATACGAAGCAAAATATGTCTACATACATCTGTATGTAGTAGCCCATTTGAAATGTGTAAAAAGACTTATATCGAGTGCAGTGCTTTGATGTGTCGCGTCAACTCGTACAAGACCGAGAAGTTTGATTACTACAACGCCCCCTCCCTCGCGCATGAGCGTGGTGGCTGGTAGGACTAGTAGGAACTTTTGCTACATGCTTCTTGACGGGGGCGAACTTGCGGATGGAGTTGACGATCATGTCGTCCATGCGAGAGGCGAAGCCGGCGTCGGCAAAGGCTACGATGTCGGCGGTCGCCACCATCTGAAGCGCTGTGCGGTCTTGAGGCCCTTGAGCCAGCGCCTTGGATGATTTGGCACACCGATTGCCGCCGCGACCATCGCCTCCATAGGTGCTTCTGGCTTCTAGTCACTTGGTCTTGGATTGGAGTGAGCAGTGTTGCGCAGTGATTGAGAAAGAACATTTATTGTCAATCTAACCCTGCCATCCATACACCTCTTTGGTTTAGAGTTAGTTCAGGGTTAGAATCTAACTCTAACCTCTAACTGAGTTAGTAGAGTTCTCCTCGTCTTGGTTCATCGCCATCATACTTTCCCCATTTATGTGTTTTCAGTATCCTGCAAATCAAAGAGGCCCTTAGACTGGTTTAGGTCCGGTGGTTTTTTATAAACATGTTATGTCCAAAATTTAATGAACATGCTCCGGTTTCTATGAAAATAATCTGGTTTCATGTAGTAATTAATTAATTTATTTATTCTTCTGCGGGGGGTTTGCATGTAATTCGTGAGGTCTGAAATGTAAAGTATCCCGGCATATGCTCCGAGTCGTGCATGCACTACGACCCAGATGCTCTATGTCCCACATGTCGGCGAAAGGGTGCACGTGGAAATAGCCTAGGAGTAGATATAGGAAGATAAATGCGTGAAAAAATATGTACGGTGAAGCGTAGCTGCGGTTCGAATAGGAGACCTAAAGTGATGACAGGTATAGGTCGCACGCACCCAACTAGTGGTAGTACTAGACATACGACTGCTTTTTCCCTAAAAAAGAGGTACGAGTGCTCAGTACTCCTATTCTATCAACGCGAGTCCCATCTGACAACAGCGTCTGTGCTACAGCTAGCTCTTCTCCCTCGTTTCTCTCTTCTAATTCTAAACTCAGCAGACGCCCGGTGGGCGGGGTGGGGATTTGCCGATGGTCGGTTTGCTCAACTGCGGCCCCACCTCATAGTGAAAACGTTACTACTGGAATAAAAATGCCATATACTCCTATACTAATAAAACATTAAGGCCACGAGGCGATGCAGTACTGGTTACTGGAGGCAAGAAGAAGAGATGCATCCATCGACGACGTCCACCTCCTCGACTCAGGGCACCGGCCCACCAAACGGCGGCTAAGTAGCAGCGGCTTTCGTGGCCAGGTCGACGTGCTTCTGAACAATGGCGTCCAAAGATTCCAGCCGCTAGAAGAAGGCCAACGTATTTCTGTCCTCGCTGGCCTTGTAGTGGCCTATGTAGATGATTTCCTCGTAGACGTGGATGTGCAGGTCGACGGTTTCTTGCATGGCGAGGCGTTGCGCGACGAGCACGGCCTCGAGGTGCACATTCTTAATCGCGACCTCTGGCAACTGCAGGGCCACCAGGGCTTGAAAGAGTTCGTCGCCATGGAGGCTGATGATGGTGGCAGGCAATGAGGAGCCTGGGCGCGCGGGCTGGAGTAGTACGGCAAGGTCGTCCACGTGCTTGTTGACGGCGGCGAACTTGCGGATGGAGTTGACCATCATGTCGTCCATGCGAGAGGCAAAGCCGGCATCGGCGAGGGCTACTATGCCGGCAGTCGCCAGCGGTGCGGGGCCGCAGCCCGGCGCCTTGGATGATTTGGCATAGCCGACTGCTACTCGCGTCCATCGCCTCCATAGGTGCTTCTGGCTTCTAGTCACTTGGTCTTGAATTGGAGTGAGCAGTGTTGCGCAGAGACTAAGGAGTAGATGGATTGGAGTGGTGGGGCGCCTTTATATGAGAATCCAAACTCTGTTGCATTCACATCGTGCTAGCTCTATTCTGCTTCTCCAATTAATTCCCTCTGCATGTAGAGTAATTTGAGGATGCATCATTGACCATTTAATGTCTCGGGAACCGCTACCCTCTCCCTCCTTGGCATTCAAGCACCTATGGAGGAGACTGCCGCTCGCGTCTATCGCGTGTCAGGAGACGTTCCCATCGACGACGAGGTGCCTATGGTGACTTCATAAATTTCAAGACGATAGTACTACCTCCATTTCAGTTTACAAGTCCTACACGTATACCTAGGTTGCCAATTTTATCACCCTAATATAAACTATATAACACAAAAATTATACCTTTTGAAAGTAGAAACTCCGAAGTTTATGTTAGTATATTTTTTGTAATATATGACTTGTATTAGGTTGGTCAAATTGACGACCTAGGGTTACGCGCATGCCCTGTAAACTGAGAGAGAGGTAGTAATAGTATACTCAATATTGTGCACCGCGACCAAGGCCGAGAGGAAAACGAGAGAACTACGCATTTATTTACGGTGTAGATTCACTCATTTAGCTCCATATGTACTCCGTCTCGGTGTACTCTAGTCAGTTGTTGAAATCTCTAGAAAGGCAAACACTCATTTCTGGTTTACAGGGCTATACTAGCAAGCACTTACTACAGTAGTGGGCTCACATAGCAATTTTGTCTCATGCAAGAGCCTGGTTATATGCGTGCTCCAAGGTTAGCAACTGCCACGTTCGGGTTGCACTTGGCTCTTCGCCTCTTCGAGAAGACAAACAATGATGTTACTACTACTGCTTCTACAGTATCGAATCCACTGCTGCATGTCCGTCCACCACGAGCGGGAGGGATAGCTTGTTGTAGTACTACTATATAAGCAAAAGCTTGTCCTCGTCTGCGAGCCACCACGCGCATGGGCGAGGGAGAAGGCATGTAGTAGTAAAATCAAGCTTCTCCTCGTTGTACGAGTTGACGCGACTCATCATAGCACTGGCCCCACATGGTTGCCTCTAAACTTGGCTGAAAGACCCGCAATGTACAATATTCCATTTGCTGCAACCAGTAACATTTACCCCACCACAAATTAAAATATATATTCCTGTCTTGACCAGATGAGCGTGCAAACTAGAATCACCAGGATGATAGGTAGGGCCAGAAGATAATTTTAATCAAAAAAATATAGCATGGAGCCGACCCCGACGATTTTAAGCTTACAGGCACGGTACACGCTATCGTAGACTACTCTACACATGAAACTGCCACACGAGCGTTCGGGTTGCGCTTGGCTCTTCGCCTCTTCGGGAAGTCGAACAAAATGATGGAGTACTACTGCAGTGGAGGAGTGCTATAGTATGCTTCTGGCCATCTGACACCAATTGAACTGCTGCATGTCTACCACGTACGGGAGGGAGAGCGTGTAGCGAACGAAAGCTTCTCCTGGTCCTGCCAGCCACCACGCTCATGGGCGAGGGATGCAGCTTCATTGACTTACTACTCCTGCCTTTGCATCCATGACAGGTGGGCCCAATAGGTCGGTGGCCCACCTGTCATGCAGCCAAAGGCAGGTGCGGTTAAGGAGAGAGGGCATTGTAGTAATCAAACTTCTCGGTCTTGTATGAGTTGACGCGACACATCAAAGCACTGCACTCGATATATTTCAATAATTTGCGTTTACCGATGCATTAATTACAACGCATGCATGCATGTCGTGACTCTCCTTTTGATACTTGCATGTGTTGATTTAATGCACCTTGAAGTAGTATGAATATATGTGACGGTAAAGCTTTGTAATGCCCAGGCCCTAATAAAGCGAGAGATGGTTGTGCACGAGGAGGGTGAGATCATGCAGACGGAACAGGACCCGACGATGGAGCTCTCTATGGTCTCTATGGACCTCACCTTGCTCCACTGCCCCTTGTGCCTCCGCCCCTTCAAGCCTCCAGTGTATGAGGTTCGAATACACCTCGTCCGTTCGGCTGATTGAGCAAGGTGCAGGTTTCTTGATTGATGTGTTGTTCGATTGATTTGTGCAGTGCAAGGGAGGGCACCTGGCTTGCGCGGATTGCCGCGTCGAGCGCCCCGGGAACCAGCGGCAGTGCCAGAAGTGCTAGAGCAGCTGTGGCTTCGACGTGCGGAACACGGTGGTGGACGCCGTCCTCTCCTCGGTGAGGGTGGAGTGCTCACACGAAGGTTGTGGGCTCTACGTCACTTACCACAAGCTCGCCGATCACCAAAGCGTGTGTCCGCTCGCGCCCTGCAAATGCCCCGTGCCCGTCTGCGGCTACGAAGGCCCGCCGCCGTGACTCTCCTACCACATCAGCACTGTGCATCCCATGCCCATGCACAAGATCCAGTACGGCAAGGCGCTCCAGCTACAAGTGCCACTATCGGAGCCATGGCTCCTGCTATTCGCGGAGGAGGACGGACGCGCGTTTTTCTTGGTCGGGGCGTGCTCGACATCGGCGCGCCTATCGCCATGTCGGTCGTCTGCATCAGAGTGGGGGCGTCCCCACTGCCGCACTACGTGGCCAAGCTATGGGCGAACGGCCCGCTGGGGGAGCCCAAAGGCAGGACCAACGCCGTCAAGGTGGAAATGGAGGTGACAAGCAGCAGGGATCCCGCCAACGTCGCCGTGGAGGAGCTGACCTTCTTCACAGCTCCGCCCAAGCTGCTGGCCGGGGCTAAGCTGGTGTCCCTCCACATTCAGATTGACAAGCTCACGTCCTAAATGATTCTACAGTGCCTTGTGTTTATCTTAGTAATATGCTAATATAGGGGTTAGCTCGGTCTACTTTAGCTTAAGAGATGGTGGGTTTTGGTGGCGATGCAGCAATTACGTCGACATCAGATCAGCAGTGAAAGTAATTTCGAACAGTCGAATGGATATTTTGTGTCTGTTGGATATAAAGATCCTTTGGGTAAGAAGTAACAGCTTATATGCTTTTTTTCGAAACGGAACAGTGATACTAGTATAATTTTTGTTGACATGCACTAATATTTTTGAAACAGATGTCGGGCTGTAGCTAGAAGGCGATTGGGACGCGGCATCGGCCCATACTGCGGTGACCCCCGATTGGGACACACCGACTGTGGATTTTCTCCCTCGCCGATGTCGACCGCGTCTACGCAGAACATTGTTCCCTTCCCCCGGCTGCGGGATCAGGCCGGATATGTGACCAGCGGTGTGGCCACCGTCGTTCAATGCTTGTGAAGAGAACAACCCAAGCAAGCAGGCTTGTAGCTTAGGCTCCTGCTAGTGTATATATGGTGATTTTCTTTTTCTCTCCATATCAACCATTTTATATTGCATACGTGTCACTGAAGAGTGAAATGATGGTTGCTTCTTCCGACTAACTTACTGTGTGATTTGACTGCTCCTTTAGTGGCCCCTACGTACTCCCCCTCGTATGCAACAGTCCTGCGTACACATGGACGCAAAAAAAGCAGCGACGCCCTAATGCATGCATGTCCGAGCACACGACGGAACACACACGGTCATACTCAAGTGCTCAACCTACACGTGCATGCACACACATACTCAGCCAGGGTGAGCTAGTGACCATATAAACACCGAAAAATGTATATATTGAACGCAATGAGCGTATTATGAAGTCCACTGACCGTATTTTTACAAATATACAGCGACAGACAGTGTATTTATCTCGTTTGAAATTAAGCCATATTAACCGGAGAGGAGGCAGTATGGACTAGCATTACTTTGTTGTGTCCCGTCAACTTGCCGAACGAGGAGAAGCTTGCAGGACGGGAGAAGCTTGCGCGCGATGGCTTGCAGGACAAGGAGAAACTTTTGACTAATGCAAGCTGTCCTTCGCTCAGGCGGTGGACGTGCAACAGTTAATTCGATGTCAGATTGCCAGAAGCATACACTATACTAGTACTATTATTGTTGCACTTCCCGAAGAGGCGAACAGCCAAGCGGAAAGTTTACTAGTACTACTACTATAGTCTATAGAGGTACTATACTAGTACTAGGAACCGAACGGAGGAGCGACTGCACTCTTATTATATTTTTAAAATGTGATAAAGTAATCTTCAATACATTTGGTTCTCTTCGAGGGTTCTCGCATGTGATAATGGAAGTTGATTGCATGGAACACTCGCCACAATTCTCGCTTAATTCTGACTCATATCCTGTTACAAATAGGAGCGCTCGGTAATATTTCCTCTTTTTTTGTTATTCAGCATGTAAACAGGTCAGCAAACCTTGCGGCGCATCTTTGTGCGAACCGTGCTTGCTGCACTTTGAATGTGGCCGAGAGTTGGCTTGATGAAACACCTCGCTTCCTACTTCATTTTTTGCGGGGTACCTCACTTCCTAGTGATCAGTGTCTTGGCTGATCGTCCTAAGAATGCTTATATATGAATAAAGCTCTCTCATTTACCCGCAAAAAATATTAAGCCATATTAACCGGAAAGGAGGGAGTATGGACTAGCACTACTTGTTGGTGTGTCCCGTCAACTCGCAGAATGAGGAGAAGCTTGCAGGACAAGGTGAAGCTCGCTTACGTCTTTGACTAATGCAACGTACCCTCGCCCAGGCGGTGGACATGCATCAGTTCATTCGGTGTCATATTGCCAGAGGCATACACTGTAGTACCGAACATGCGGAGTACCATCATTATTCGACTTCACGAAGAAGGAACAGCCAAGCGCAAGGTTTAGTAGTACGAGTAGTACTACTACTAGAACCACATGGTGGAGCCTCTGTACTCTGATTTTTCTTAATCCTTGACTAGCAATGTGCCTGCCCATTGCAACGAATCCAAAATAGAATAATGCATGTTCACGAACTTCAAAGAAAAACATTCTAGTTTTGATGTATATATATCACTCAAAGTATATTAGGTTTCACGCAAAATATATTCCTCGTGCCTGTTTCGATGAGTTGAGGGGGGATGTGATTGGTTTCTGGATACTACATGGTTTTCTGCAAATTATAGCAGAGAAGAGGGGTCTTGTTGCAAAAACATCACAACTTACCTCACAGACGTTAGATGCAGATCTGATGGTCATAAGTGACAGATGGCAGACACACCATCATCACCAATTGAGTCTTTTATAGAAGTATCTTTGATAAAGTACACATTTATTCCGGAGAAGGGCGGAAAACCGCAGCCCAACATGTAATGATGATATCGATCAACCATGCTTGAATATATCTTGGCCTCCGTGCGAGCCCGTTTGTGTGTTCTCGCTCCTCGTCTCTCTCAAGGAACGGCGGGTTGGCCATTTTGCCGTCAATTGAGATCTGTTTGCTCACACTCCGGTCCCACATGTCAGTGATATGCCAAGAGGAGGTGCGTTGACCGGTAGCCATACGCTGCGTGCTTGGTTTTCACCTTCATACTACTCCTCCCTCCGTCACAGTTTACAGGGCGTGCTTCATTATGATGCATTTCTCTCAATGCATTTCCACCACCAGAGAGACTTTAGACGCGTTTGGTTTAATGCTCAATTAATTAGGGCGTGGTAACCGCAATTTTCTCTCGATGTAGTACTACGGAGTGGAGTAAGTGCATGCATGTGTGTACCCGGGGTGGAAGCACTGCATGCATGTGTGTACGCATTATTTCCTCTAGTAATAGACGATGTGCTATAACTACCAATGCTATTTTTCAGGCCAATCGCAAGTCGCCTTGGTCCCAGAGATTTTCTCTTTTTCTGAAGCGCGCTCTATAAACAGTGACGGATGGAGTAGTATGAGCGGATTCAAAGAAGAGCGTATTGATGGTTGCTTCTTTCGAGCAACTTACAGTGGGAAAGGTGGGGCTTATGATTTGACTACTCATTACTCACTATTAATGCGGCGCAATGACCGGTCTGAGTCTCCCATGCGGCTGTGCACTACCCCCTCGGTTCTTAAATATACTCCAGAGTATTTGTCTTTCTAGAGATTTCAACGAGTGACTACTCAAATATTTATTTATGACAAGTTTCAAACTAGTAAAGTATATCCCTAGGATAAAGAAGAAGAAAAGTGGGCTAAGGAAACTCGCAAGGAAAGTTCCAACCGATCGTCTACTTAAGTTCGAGAGAGTTTTCAAAGCACAAAAGCGTATCCCTATCTGCATTTTCAAAGCACAAAGAGTTCTTGACGAGATTCGCTGGCGTTACTACGAGGAAACTGTTATGATACTGAACCTCATGCTCTATCGAGCATCTTATCCCATCTTAAAGTTGGTTTATTCTTTTTAGAGATTCAAATGGACTACTACATACGGATGTATATAGACATATTTTAGAGTGTAGATTCACTCATTTTGCTCCGTATATAGTCACTTGTTGAAATCTCTAGAAAGACAAATATTTAGGAACGGAGGGAGTACACATACGAAGCAAAATGAGTGAATCTACACTCTAAAATATGCCCATTTGAAATTTGTAAAAAGATAAATATTTTTTATGATAGTTGCGACAATAAAAAAGAAGCATATTCCTTGTCCTAAGGGAAGATAACAACACGATTGTGTTTGTCTAAAACGGTGTGAGGACGAGATTGCAATATGGAAAGTACGCCGGACGAGCTACGTTTTATGCAAAGAACTATGGAAGATCCACATGTAGCGACGTGGGAAGACGGGCAGTGGAGCAAGGACGGAGGAGATACCTGGAGGTCGTCGGGATGTAACTAGGTGAGCGGCGGCGGGCGAATCTTCCCATACTGCGGCAGCAAGCAGGTGGCATAGGCCCTACCGCGCCGGAGCTTGGTCAGAGAGAACGGCGTGTACCACAGATCAGGACGTGCTGCCTCGGCGCCGTCGAACGGAGAAACGATGCACGTCCTCCCTTTCACCGGCGGACGGGATGCGGCCGGATCAGTGACCAAGGGTGTGAGAGAGAGAGAGGCCACCGCAGCCTTGTGTGAGATACTCTGAAGAGAGACAAACCAGGCAGGGAGGCTCCATTGTATATAGTGGAGCGGACTACCTCTTTCTCCATAAAAATCGGTTTATATTCTGTGTACGTGCCATTGAGCGGTATAACTTTATTTAAAAATAACGCGTCAACGCATCAAGTCGAACTTTGTTTCATGCACGCGTGCACTACAAAAAAAGACACATCCGTGACATTTTGGGCCGAATGAATTTTTTTTCTATCATACATATGACACTTCTATGACGATAATTGTGACAAAACCCGGTATCATCATAGATGTGGTGGGCTCCTACTTCTATGACAAAAAATCATGACAGAAAATGGGCTTTTCGTCCTGGGCGGGCCGGAGACGCAGCTGCATGACATTCTTTGGGCCGACCATGACGGAAAAAACCGTGGTAGAAGCGAGGGTGAGGAAAATTTCGGGGAGTTCCCGGTTACGGTGGGAGGTCGGGGGCCGAGCTATGCGCGTTTCTCTTGTACATGTACGCGCGTGTGTGCGAGGCGTTGGCTCTAACTGAACCCGAGCGATTACACTGCAGGCTACGCGTTACTAAACCCGAGCGATCGATCGATGGCTGTTAACTGAACCCGATCGTGCGATTCGCCGCTCTGCTGCTAGCTCAAGCCGATCGATGCTGCCTGGATGAGCAGTGGCGTTGCGGGGGGTTGGATGAGCGAAGGGCGGTGGCGTTGCCTCTGGATGAACAGGACCCGTGGTGTGGTGGAGGGCTGGATGAGCAGATGGCGGTGGAGGGTGCCGTGGAGGGTGGTTGAACAGGACCCGTGGTGTGGAGGGCTGGATGAGCAGTGAGCGGTGGAGGGAGCCGTGGAGGGTGGTTGAGCAAGAGGCGGTGGAGTAGCGCGGTGGAGGCCGGATGAGCAGAGCCCGTGGAGGCTGGAGGTGGTCGACGGTAGCCCGTGGAGGCTGGAGGAGGTCGACGGTGGAGATGAACAGTATCCGTGGAGTCCTGCTTTGCGAGACGCCACACCCTCCCAATGAACAAGACCCCGTTTGATTGTAGGAGGTCCGTTTAGTCCCTTTTGCGATCGCCACACCTCCCCCGATCAACGGGACCCCGTTTGACCGTAGGAGGTCCGTTTAAATCCGTTTTGCGGCACCCACACCCTCCCGATCAACAGGACCCCCGTTTCGACCGTAGGAGGTCTGTTTCCTCCATTTTGTGGTACGCCACACCCCTCCCGATCAAAAGGACCCCGTTCCGAACGTAGGAGGTCTGTTTCCTCCGTTGAGCGGTACGCAAGGCCTCATTTCCATCGCATGTTCCGTCCAAGCCCTCCCGATGAACACGACCACGCATTCCGTTCCGACCCAGCCGGTTGGCTCCCACGCGTTCCGTTGCCTCCCGATGAACACGACGCATTCTGTTGCCTCCCCATGAACACCACGCATTCCGTTGCCTCCCCATGAACACGACGACGACGCTGTTTCTCCGTTCCGACCCAGCCATGTACACGAGCCCGGCCGTGCGTGTCGCGAGTAGGCGTTCGAGACCCGCCAGATGTACACATACGTGGCCGTATTTTCTTTCTTGCACCCTGGCCGATGTACGTATGTGTACATGCTACGTGCGCGCCTCTACATCCACCAGTATATATGCGTACATGTTCATGACCAGAATGACAACGCTTCGTGCGCTTCGACCAGTGGGTCCCGGTACCGAGCACTTCCTTGCTGCGAAGATGTAGCTGGTGGGTCCCAGCGATCGAGCAACCGTCGTTTTTGCCCGGACGCACTTCCTTGCGTGCGAAGATGTAGCTGGTGGGTCCCAGCAGTCAGGGGCAAATGTTTTTTTCGCGAAATACGGTGGCCCGTCCGGTGGGTCCCCGCTGTTAGGTGGAGGAATAATTATTTTGCACGTAATAAGGAGGCACTTCCTTGCTGCGGCCATGGACCCAGCTGTCAGCCTCTCCATGTACAGTCCACGTCCGATGGAAGACGTTCCTTGACCATGTTGACCACGCCGCGCCGACAGCACCAGGGCGGTGGACGATGGCGAGGCCTAGGAAGGGGACGACGCGGAGCCGGGGAAGATGCGGCAGTGGATGCCCACGCGTAGAGGAGTACGAGGGTTCACCGGTTCGCTGCGGTGTGAGGCTACCGCCGCCGAGAATAACGGGGTGTGGGTGAGTAGAGGATCGCTGGCCAGCGGTGGGAGTAGTAGGGGCAGTGAGGCCTCCGCCGCATCGCAGCCGCCACGGGAGGCGGAGCACGAGGCACGACCGGCGCTGGTTCAAAGCGGCCGAGCAAGAAGACCAGAGGTTGAAGAAGCACTACGGCCGTTGGATGGACATCGTACGGTCACTGGAGCTAGAATCGTGCATATTGACTATTTTGACAAAGCCCTCCGTCCCCATCAACTTAGTAGGCCCACAAGTCAGCCTGCCACTATACTGGGTCCCAGCTAACAGGGGGAGTATTCATTTTTTTGTGCGTAATAAGGAGGCACTTCCTTGCGTGCGAAGATATAGTCTGGTGGGTCCGAGTCTGTCGTGGCGGTAACATTTTTCGCGAAATCTGAGGCCCTTCGGTGGGTCCCTGATGTGAGGTGGAGGAATCATTATTTTGCGCGTAATAAGGAGGCATTTCCTTGCGTGCGGCCGTGGACCCAGTGTCGGCCTCTCCACGTCTGATCCACTTCAGATGCATGTCGATCGTTGACCACGTTGACCAGGCGCGCCGAGAGCACCAGGCGGTGGATGACGGCGAGGCCTAGGAAGGAAACGACAAGGAGGTAGGGAAGACTCGGCGGTTATTTCCCACGCGGAGGGGAGTACGTTGTCGAGGTTTACCGGTCGTCTGCCGTCGCGGAGAATAACAACAGTGTGGGTGAGTAGAGGATGGCTAGGCCAGCGATGGGAGTACGGTGGGGCGGTGAGGCTCTGCGTGGCGTGAGAGCCGGCCGCGGGGAGGAGGAAGCGAGCAGTCCCTTGGCGCTTGTTTGAGCGGCTGGAGCAAGAAGAGCAGAGATTGAAGAAGACGACGGTGGTTGGATGGCCATCCAACACCAACTTTGCTTAAAGGTCAACCTTTTTAGGAAAGCCTCAAATCTGTGGAAAACAGCATACAGCCCATCTGCAATTATTTCTAATAATTTACAACCCATTTGCTAATTATTAAGGTTTTTCTTGGAGCCCATATTCTTTTTGTTAGCATTACAGCCCATATTGTGGCCACGGTTAAAACATTATATGAAATTTTGCATATTTCGGTGCGGTCCGAACTGTTTTTAATCCCGAAATTTTGACTCACATTCAAACTGATTTTAAAAATAAATGTATATCAATATAAAATCCAACAAATTCTCCACGCATAAAAATTAATGTAATTTAAAATCTCGAAATGAAAAAAATATATTTGAAAGTAATTGCCGGTTTGATGTGTTTTAAAAATGTACAACCCATTTCTCATTACTGATGGGCCATTTTCTCGGCCAGCCGAATGAAAGCTCCCCTCGTCTTGAAAGATTTGCAGCCCAACAGGTCTGACAATGCGATTTACTTGACAAATCACAAAAAAACTGGGTTATGGCCATGGACCCAGCTATCAGCCTCTACATGTACAGTACTCTTCCGATGGAAGTCGTTCCTTGACCATGTTGACCATGCCGCGCGGAGAGCACCACGGCGGTGGACGACAGCGAGGCCTAGGAAGGGGACGACGCGGAGCCGGGGAAGACGCGGCAGTGGAAGCCAGCGTGGAGAGGAGTACGAGGTTCACCGGTTTGGCTGCGGTGTGAGGCTGCCGTCGCCGCGCGAGGCCTGGCCAGCCAATGGGAATAGTAGGGGGCGGTGAGGCCTCTGCGGCAGCACAGCCGGCCACGGGGGGCAGGAGCATGCGGCACGACCGGCGCTGCTTTGGGCGGCTGGAGCAAGAAGGTCAGAGGTTGAAGAAGCACTACGGCCGTTGGATCGACATCGTATGGTCACATGAGCTAGAATCGTTCATATTGACTAAGTTGACAACGCCCTTCGTCCCCGTCAACTTAGTAGGCCCTCAAGTCAGCCTCCCACCAAGGTGGGTCCCAGCTAGCCGGGGAGTATTCATTTTTGTGCGTAATAAGGAGGCACTTCCGGTGGGTCCGAGCCGACAATGGGGAACGTTTTTTCGCGAAATATGGTGGCCCGTCGGTGGGTCCCAGCAGTCGAGGCAAATGTTTTTTCAAAAAATCGGTGGCCCGTCAATAGGTCCCTCATTGTCGCTTGGAGGAATCATTATTTTCCGCATAATAAGGAGGCACTTACTTGCTGCGGCCATGGACCCGGTGAGACTCTCCACGATAGTATACTTCCGATGGAAGTTCCTTGACCACGTTGACCTCGCCGCGTTCCATTGCATGCATGCGTCCATGGGCGTGGTGCATCCCCACCGTCGACCTCTCACGTCAGATCATCTTCCGATGACTCTCGGTTGTTGACCACGTTGACCACACGTGCGAGCGCACCTGACTAGAACGACCGGAGATGGGGAAGACGGGCGGTGGAGTCGCGAGATGGAAGGAGGGAAACTTCATGGTTGGTCTTGGCGGCAGCACAGCAGCAGTGCATACGGGAGACAGGAGCAAGAATAGAGGTTGAAGAAGGAGCACGGCTGTTGGATTAACATCCAACGGTCCAGCTGCTAGAATTATTTGTTGATTAAGTTGACAAAGCCATGCGTACACGTCCGCTTAGTAGGCCCACAAGTTAGTCACCAAATCTGACGGGTCCCTGCTATCAACTGGATGAATAATTTTTTTCACAAAACAGGGAGGCACTTCCTTCCGTGCAAAGATACAGCCGGTGGGTCCCAGCTGTCTGGTGGAGGAAACATTTTTTTCAGCTTAATAAGGAGGAACTTTCCTTGCTTGCGACCATGGACCTCGTGGGTCCCAGCCGTCAGGCTCTCCACGTACAGTCCGCTTCCAATGACTCTCGTTTGTTGACCATGCCGCACCGAACGCAGCGAGGCGGTGGACGACAGCGAGGCCCCGGACGGGAATGACTCGGAGATGGGAAAACGCGGCAGTGGAGTCGCATATTGAGAGGAGGAGAAGGGTTATAACTGGTTACATTGCGGCGTGGAGTGCATAGTCCGTGGAGAATAACAGGAGGTGTCGAGGGTGGAGGGATAGCTTTGGCGGCGGTGGGGTAGCGCTTCGCAGCGATGCGTGCTAAGCAGAGCCGCTAGCCGCCGGAGGCCGGACCAGGCGGTCCCGGCGACGCTGGAGGAAGAAGATGAGAGATTGAAGGTGCATGTCGGCCGTTGGATAATCCAATGGATGTGGATGACACAATCATTTGTTGACCAAGTTGACAACTCCCTGCGTAGGCTTCGAACTATTGGCCCACATGTCAGCGTGCAAAAATGTGGCATATATTTAACCCATGTTTTCGAGAATGTACAGTCCATTTGCTGGGCTGGGTGAACAAATAATTTCGCGTCAATCAGGCCCATTTATATTTTCTAAGAAATCCCAGCCCATTTGCACTTCCTTGAAATACACGTATTAGGTGGGCTCGTTATATATATAATGTTATGTTAGAAGGAGCAATTAATATCAAAGAATAAACCGGAGAGGCACATTATATATATATAATTAAGAAATTAGTGAGTTATTGCTCAAAATAAAAATGAGCGCGTTATTATTAAATTGTGCCTTAAAATCTTCGCATTCACCAGGATTTTCCTTGCCTGTGAGTCAAAAACAACCAGGATTTTCCTTGCCAATTTCCGTTAAACATTTACTTTTATAAGTTAATAACACGTGGGATGTTTTTATAATGTATATATAAGTCTCTATAAAATATACGATAATAGTAATAATATAAATATATATAATGTGGTTAGAAGGGAAAACATAAATTGGACACAGCATTACTTTTATAAGAGACCTGCGTTTTATACCCCACAGTAGGCATACTAACAAGTTCACAGGACACGTTCATATTCATAGCCAACATTCACTATCAACAACTCAAAAGATTCATATATACACAAGCTCAGCATATCTATGCATCCAAATGATTGATAGATCACACGACAATATTCATAGATAATTCACAAAAAGATTCAGATATACACATGTTCAGTATGTTTATGCATCCAAATGATTGAGATCACAGCCAATATGATCCATGGACGAACTTTAATTACCTAGGGTACACACTGGTAAATGGTGTTCAATCGGAGGTACTTATTGCTAAAATTAGTTCTTGTATGAGTAAACTTTTGAGTACATAAGAGGCAGCACAGACAATCTGAACTTTGCTTGCAGGTTTATCCTCAAATAGTGGCCTTGTGCCGAGGGAGGTTTGAGCAACTTGGCCACTACTTTCATCCAACTAGTTTACTGGCTCATCTTGGTCATTGATACGTCTCCAACGTATCTATAATTTTTGATTGCTCCATGCTATATTATCTACTGTTTTGGACTATATTGGGCTTTATTTTCCACTTTTATATTACTTTTGGGACTAACCAATTAACCAGAGGCCCAGCCCAGAATTGTTGTTTTTTGCCTATTTCAGTGTTTCGAAGAAACGAAATACAAACGGAGTCCAAACGGAATGAAACCTTCAGAAACGTGATTTTCTCATCAAATAAGACCCAGGAGACTTGGACCCTCCGTCAAGAAAGCCACGAGGCGGTCACGAGGGTGGAGGGCACCCCCCCCCCCCCCAGGGCGCGCCCCCTGCCTCGTGGGCCCCTCGAAGCTCCACCGACGCACTCCTTCCTCCTATATATACCTCGCACCCCAAGCGATCGACATCTGAGCCAAAACCTAATTCCACCGCCGCAACTTTCTGTATTCACGAGATCCCATCTTGGGGCCTGTTCCGGAGCTCCGCCGGAAGGGGAATCGATCACGGAGGGCTTCTACATCAACACCATAGCCCTTCCGATGAAGTGTGAGTAGTTTACCTCAGACCTTCGGGTCCATAGTTAGTAGCTAGATGGCTTCTTCTCTCTTTTTGGATCTCAATACAATGTTCTCCCCCTCTCTCGTGGAGATCTATTCGATGTAATCTTCTTTTTGCGGTGTGTTTGTTGAGACCGATGAATTGTGGGTTTATGATCAAGATTATCTACGAACAATATTTGAATCTTCTCTGAATTCTTTTATGTATGATTGGTTATCTTTGCAAGTCTCTTCGAATTATCAGTTTAGTTTGGCCTACTACATTGGTTTTTCTTGCAATGGGAGAAGTGCTTAGCTTTGGGTTCAATCTTGCGGTGTCCTTTCCAGTGACAGTAGGGGCAGCAAGGCACGTATTGTATTGTTGCCATCGAGGATAACAAGATGGGGTTTATATCATATTGCATGAATTTATCCCTCTACATCATGTCATCTTGCTTAAGGTGTTACTCTGTTTTCTTGAACTTAATACTCTAGATGCATGTTGGATAGCGGTCGATGAGTGGATTAATAGTGGTAGATGCAGGCAGGAGTAAGTCTACTTGTATCAGATGTGATGCCTATATACATGATCATGCCTAGATATTCTCATAACTATGCTCAATTCTGTCAATTGCTCAACAGTAATTTGTTCACCCGCCGTAGAAATACTTATGCTCTTGAGAGAAGCCACTAGTGAAATCTATGGCCCCCGGGTCTATTCTCATCATATCAGTCTCCAATCACTTTATTATTTGCTTTGCTTTTACTTTTTCCTTTTATTTTACCTTGGATCTTTATACCAAAAATACCAAAAATATTATCTATCATCTCTATCAGATCTCACTCTCGTAAATGACCGTGAAGGGATTGACAACCCCTAATCGCGTTGGTTGCGTTGAGCTATCGTTTTGTGTAGGTACGAGGGACTCACGCGTGGCCTCCTACTGGATTGATACCTTGGTTCTCAAAAACTGAGGGAAATACTTACGCTACTTTGCTGCATCATCCTCTCCTCTTCGGGGAAATCCAACGCAGTTCTCAAGAGGTAGAAAGAAGAATTTCTGGCGCCGTTGCCGGGGAGTCTACGCAAAAGTCAACATACCAAGTATCCATCACAATCCGTATCTCCCGCATTACATTATTTTCCATTTGCCTCTCGTTTTCCTCTCCCCCACTTCACCCTTGCCGTTTTATTCGCCCTCTCTTTTCCGTTTGCCTTTTTCTCGCTTGCCTTTTGTTTGCTCGTGTGTTGGATTGCTTGCTTGTCGCGATGGCTCAAGATAATACCAAATTGTGTGACTATACCAATACTAACAATAATGATTTCCTTAGCATTCCGATTGCTCCTCTTCCCAATAATGAATCTTGTGAAGTCAATACTACTTTGTTGAATCTTGTTATGAAAGATCAATTCGCCGACCTTCCTTGTGAAGATGCCGCTACTCATCTAAATAGTTTCGTTGATTTATGTGATATGCAAAAGAAGAAAGATGTTGATAATGATATTGTTAAATTGAAGCTATTTCCTTTTTCGCTTATAGATCGTGCTAAATCTTGGTTTTCGTCTTTGCCTAAAAATAGTATTGATTCTTGGAACAAGTGCAAAGATGCTACTAAACTCCTAGGTAATATTATGGTTAATTATTCTCAATGGCACACTGAAAATCTACTAATAAAAAAGTGCATGCGATAGAAGAAATTAATATTTTGAGTGGAAAGATGGATGAACTTATGAAATTATTTGCTACTAAGAGTGTTTCTTCTGATCATAATGATATGCCTTTGTCTACTTTGATTGAGAATAATAATGAATCTATGGATGTGAATTTTGTTGGTAGGAATAATTTTGGTAACAACGTGTATAGAGGGAATTTTAACCCTAGGCCTTATCCTAGTAATCCTTCTAATAATTATGTAAATTCCTACACCAATTCTTATGGAAATTTTAATAAGATGCCCTCTGAATTTGAGAATAGTGTTAAAGAGCTTATGAATTCACAAAAGAATTTTAATGCTTTGCTTGAAGAGAAATTACTTAAAGTTGATGAATTGACTAGAAACATTGATAGAATTTCTCTTGATGTTGATTATTTAAAGCTTAGATCTATTCCTCCTAAGCATGATATCAATGAGTCTCTCAAAGCCATGAGAATTTCCATTGATGAGTGCAAGGAAAGAACCGCTAGGATGCGGCTACAAAAGATGCCTTTATTAAAGCGTGTTCTTCCAATTCCTATGAAAATCAAGATGAATATATAAAAGTTATTGATGTGTACCCTATTAAATCTTTGTTTTGCAATATGAATCTTGATGAAACTAAATATTATCCAGCTTTACCTAGAAGACGTTCCAAAAATTCGGAGTATTTAGATTTTGATGAAATTGATGAAAGTGGGATTGGAAAGAATAAAACCCTAGATGTTGCTAAACCCACTATATTGGATTTCAAGGAATTTAATTATGAAAGTTGCTCTTTAGTTGATTGTATTTCCTTGTTGCAATCCGTGCTAAATTCTCCTCATGCTTATAGTCAAAATAAAGCGTTTACTAAACATATTGTTGATGCCTTGATGCAATCTTATGAAGAAAAACTTGAGTTGGAATTTTCTATCCCTAGAAAACTCTATGATGAGTGGGAACCAACTATTAAAATTAAGATTAAGGATCATGAATTTTATTCTTTATGTGATTTGGGTGCTAGTGTCTCCACTATCCCCAAAACTTTGTGTGATTTTCTAGATTTCCGTGATTTTGATGATTGCTCTCTAAATTTGCACCTTGCGGATTCCACTATTAAAAAACCTATGGGAAGAATAAATGATGTTCTTATTGTTGCAAATAGGAATTATGTGCCCATAGATTTTATCGTTCTTGATATAGATTGCAATCCTTCTTGCCCTATTATTCTTGGTAGACCTTTCCTTAGAACGATTGGCGCAATTATTGATATGAAGGAAGGGAATATTAGATTCCAATTTCCATTATTGAAGGGCATGGAACACTTCCCTAGAAATAAAATAAAATTACCATATGAATCTATCATGAGAGCCACTTATGGATTGCCTACCGAAGATGGCAATACCTAGATCTATCCTCGCTTTTATGCCTAGCTAGGGGCGTTAAACGATAGCGCTTGTTGGGAGGCTACCCAATTTTATTTTAGTTTTTTGTTTTTGCTTCTGTTTAGGAATAAATAATCCATCTACCTTCTGTTTAGATGTGGTTTTATCTTTTAATTAGTGTTTGTGCCAAGTTAAACCTATAGGATCTTCTTGGATGATAGTTATTTGATCTTGCTGTAATTTCCAGAAACTTTCTGTTCACAAAAATAATTATTAAAATTCACCAGAACGTGATAAAATAGTGATTCCATTTTCTTCTGATCAATAAACAAATTGCCTAGGACGTCCTATTTTTGCTGATTGTTTGGAGTTCCAGAAGTTTGCGTTAGTTACAGATTACTACAGACTGTTCTGTTTTTGACAGATTCTGTTTTTCGTGTGTTGTTTGCTTATTTTGATGAGTCTATGGCTAGTAAAATAGTTTATAATCCATAGAGAAGTTGGAATACATTAGGTTTAAAACCAATATAAATAAGGAATGAGTTCATTACAGTACCTTGAAGTGGTCTTTTGTTTTCTTTCGCTAACGGAGCTCACGAGATTTCTGTTGAGTTTTGTGTTGTGAAGTTTTCAAGTTTTGGATGAAATCTTTTGATGGATTATGGAACAAGGAGTGGCAAGAGCCTAAGCTTGGGGATGCCCATGGCACCCCCAAGATAATCCAAGGACACCAAAAATTCAAAGCTTGGGGATGCCCGGAGGCATCCCTCTTTAAATCTACTTCCATCGGTAATTTTACTTGGAGCTATATTTTTATTCACCACATGATATGTGTTTTGCTTGGAGTGTCTTGTATTATTTGAGTCTTTGCTTTTTAGTTTACCACAATCATCCTTGCTGTACACACCTTTTGAGAGAGCCATACATGAATTAGAATTTGTTAGAATACTCTATGTGCTTCACTTATATCTTTTGAGCTTTATAGTTTTGCTCTATGTGCTTCACTTATATCTTTTGAGCTTTATAGTTTTGCACTTTGTGCTTCACTTAGATCTTTTAGAGCACGGTGGTGGATTTGTTTTAAAGAAACTATAGATCTCTCATGCTTCACTTAGATTATTTTGAGAGTCTTAAATAGCATGGTAATTTGCTTAATAATAATAATATGCTTGGTATTCAAGATTTGTAGAACTTTTTTTGAGTGCGTTGAACACTAAGAAAAGTTTGATGCTTGATAATTGTTTTCAGATATGAAGATGGTAATATTAGAGTTATGCTAGTTGAGTAGTTGTGAATTTGAGAAATACTTGTGTTAAAGTTTGTGATTCCCGTAGCATGCACGTATGGTGAACCGTTATGTGATGAAGTCGGAGCATGATTTATTTATTGATTGTCTTCCTTATGAGTGGTGGTCGGGGATGAGCGATGGTCTTTTCCTACCAATCTATCCCCCTAGGAGCATGCGCGTAATACTTTGCTTTGATAACTTCTAGATTTTTGCAATAAGTATATGAGTTCTTTATGACTAATGTTGAGTCCATGGATTATCGCACTTTTCCCATCCTTCCACCATTGCTAGCCTCTCTAATACCGCACACCTTTCGCGGTATCATACACCCACCATATACCTTCCTCAAAACAGCCACCATACCTACCTATTATGGCATTTCCATAGCCATTCCGAGATATATTGCCATGCAACTTTCCACCGTTCCGTTTATTATGACACGCTCCATCATTGTCATATTGCTAGCATGATCATGTAGTTGACATCGTATTTGTGGCAAAGCCACCATTCATAATTCTTTCATACATGTCACTCTTGATTCATTGCATATCCTTACACCACGGAGGCATTCACATAGAGTCATATTTTGTTCTAACTATTGAGTTGTAATTGTTGAGTTGTAAGAAAAATAAAAGTGTGATGATCATCATTTTTAGAGCATTGTCCCAAGTGAGGAAAGGATGATGGAGACTATGATTCCCCCATAAGTCGGGATGAGACTCCGGACGAAAAAAATAAAAAAATAGGCCATAAAAAAAGAGAAAAGGCCCAAAAAAATGAGAGAAAAAGAGAGAAGGGACAATGTTACTATCCTTTAACCACACTTGTGCTTCAAAGTAGCACCATGATCTTCATGATAGAGAGTCTCTCATTTCGTCACTTTCATATGCTAGTGGGAATTTTCATTATAGAACTTGGCTTGTATATTCCAATGATGGGCTTCCTCAAAATGCCCTAGGTCTTCGTTAGCAAGCAAGTTGGATGCACACCCACTTAGTTTCTTCTGTTGAGCTTTCATATACTTATAGCTCTAGTGCATTCGTTGCATGGAAATCCCTACTCACTCACATTGATATCTATTGATGGGCATCTCCATAGCCCGTTGATACGCCTAGTTAATGTGAGACTATCTTCCCCTCTTTTTGTCTTCTCCACAACCACCGTTCTATTCCACATATAGTGCTATATCCATGGCTCACGCTCATGTATTGCATGAAGATCGAAAAAGTTTTGAAAATGTTAAAGTATGAAACAATTGTTTGGCTTGTCATCGGGGTTGTGCACGATTTAAATACTTTGTGTGGTGAAGATAGAGCATAGCCAGACTATATGATTTTGTAGGGATAACTTTCTTTGGCCATGTTATTTTGAGAAGACATAATTGCTTTGTTAGTATGCTTGAAGTATTATTACTTTTATGTCAATATGAACTTTTGTCTTCAATCTTTCGGATCTGAATATTCATACCACAGTTAAGAAGATTTACATTGAAATTATGCCAAGTAGCACTCCGCATCAAAAATTCTCGTTTTATCATTTACCTACTCGAGGACGAGCAGAAATTAAGCTTGGGGATGCCTGATACGTCTCCAACGTATCTATAATTTTTGATTGCTCCATGCTATATTATCTACTGTTTTGGACTATATTGGGCTTTATTTTCCACTTTTATATTACTTTTGGGACTAACCTATTAACCGGAGGCCCAGCCCGGAATTGCTGTTTTTTTTTGCCTATTTCAGTGTTTCTAAGAAACGGAATATCAAACGGAGTCCAAACAGAATGAAACCTTCGGAAACGTGATTTTCTCATCAAATAAGACCCAAGAGACTTGGACCCTCCGTCAAGAAAGCCACGAGACGGTCACGAGGGTGGAGGGCGCCCCCCCCCCCCCCAGGGCGCGCCCCCCTGCCTCGTGGGCCCCTCGAAGCTCCAACGACGTACTCCTTCCTCCTATATATACCTCGCACCCCAAGCGATCGATCTGAGCCAAAACCTAATTCCACCGCCGCAACTATCTGTATCCACGAGATCCCATCTTGGGGCCTGTTCCGGAGCTCTGCCGGAAGGGGAATCAATCACGGAGGGCTTCTACATCAACACCATAGCCCTTCAGATGAAGTGTGAGTAGTTTACCTCAGACCTTCGGGTCCATAGTTCGTAGCTAGATGGCTTCTTCTCTCTTTTTGGATCTCAATACAATGTTCTCCTCCTCTCTCGTGGAGATCTATTCGATGTAATCTTCTTTTTGCAGTGTGTTTGTTGAGACCGATGAATTGTGGGTTTATGATCAAGATTATCTATGAACAATATTTGAATCTTCTTTGAATTCTTTTATGTATGATTGGTTATCTTTGCAAGTCTCTTCGAATTATCAGTTTGGTTTGGCCTACTAGATTAGTTTTTCTTGCAATGGGAGAAGTGCTTAGCTTTGGGTTCAATCTTGCGGTGTCCTTTCCCAAAGTGATGAGGGGCAGCAAGGCACGTATTGTATTGTTGCCATCGAGGATAACAAGATGGGGTTTATATCATATTGCATGAATTTATCCCTCTACATCATGTCATCTTGCTTAAGGCATTACTCTGTTTTCTTGAACTTAATACTCTAGATGCATGCTGGATAGCGGTCGATGAGTGGAGTAATAGTAGTAGATACAGGCAGGAGTCGGTCTACTTGTCTCGGACGTGATGCCTATATACATGATCATGCCTAGATATTCTCATAACTATGCTCAATTCTGCCAATTGCTCAACAGTAATTTGTTCACCCACCGTAGAAATACTTATGCTCTTGAGAGAAGCCATTAGTGAAATCTATGGCCCACGGGTATATTCTCATCATATCAATCTCCAATCACTTTATTATTTGCTTTGCTTTTACTTTTGCCTTTTATTTTACCTTGCATCTTTATACCAAAAATACCAAAAATATTATCTATCATCTCTATCAGATCTCACTCTCGTAAGTGACCGTGAAGGGATTGACAACCCCTAATCGTGTTGGTTGCGTTGAGCTATCGTTTTGTGTAGGTACGAGGGACTCGCGCGTGGCCTCCTACTGGATTGATACCTTGGTTCTCAAAAACTGAGGGAAATACTTACGCTACTTCGCTGCATCATCCTCTCCTCTTCGGGGAAATCCAACGCAGTGCTCAAGAGGTAGCAGTCATGTATCTCGCCAAAATTCTACATTGTAGATGAGAAAGGAGGCGGTTGAGAAAATGAACCACCCAAATTTTGTGTGCAGTTCAACTAAAATGGAGCATCCTTGGCGTGCAGACTGATTAAGTGCCAGATGAATATACGCGTCAACCAACTTGTCTGGAATCTTTAGACTCCATGCCATATAGTTCGCTACCATATGTGCCGATAACCAAAAGGCACAAGTTGGGACCAAAGACTGGACTGCGTTTTTCTGGGTTATGCACCAAGCAATATTTTTGGCGTTCACTCTCCTAATACTTGGAGTTTGACAATTGGTTGACGCCGGTTGATACTCGAATGAATATAGGCACTTCTTGTCAACATCGATGCTTGTCTGAGTGAACTTTGGAGTACATAGCAGCAACATAAGTACCTGTCCATCGATCATTTTGTGCAGTTCTCTGAAATCACCCGATGTAATGATTTGCTGCGAGTTCGGGCTCCAAATTACTCCTTTATGAAATCGGCAAACAGTAGCACAATACCAAATTACCAATACATATGACAGCACAATAATCGGGATAAAGACCAGTACCAACATGTGTGAGGTAGCATATCAATTACTATTTCCTTTGACCGAAGCCGAGATAAATAGCGGTCGACAACAAAGGAAGAAATCAGCGGAGATTAGAGACCGACAGAAAGGACGGAAGCTGTCGAGGCAATGAAGCACCCAAAGCTTTTGTGCAGTTCCACCAAAATCGAGCATCCCTATTGGCACATATATTGAGAGAGTGAGATTACTGTAATAGTGGGACTAGTTGATGAAACATACACTAACAAATAGAAGCACCCTCATAATCTTAATGGGTAAAGTTAGCAACATAGTAGTCTTGCTTAAAGAGAGGCATTAGTTTATTTAATCAGTGCCAATTAGCTCAACTCAACACTCAAAGCATTGCCATTTATCATAGGTTGCCAAACTTTAATGTGCAAAGATAAAGGAGTTTCTCATGACAGTAGCATGATACAAATAGAGATGACAGCAAACTAATATGGATGAAGGCCTTAGGCCCGTACCAACCTGAGAAAAAAAGGTTATTCATGTAGTCCCATAAGAGATGATAAAGCACTCACTGGAATCACACAATAGTATATATTTTTGTGCACTTGAATGTATGGTTGAAATCACTCTTGTTTACCAAAGTTGAGATTATATCGAAGATTATCAAGAACTTCCAGTGAGTTAAAGCAATTGGCTGGGATACGATTCATTGTATTGTCTTGTGTAGTTCCACTAAAATGTATGATTGGCACAACATGATCCCTGTTTGCACAAGTAGGAACAAGGTGAAACCTTCATTAGCTTAGTGAGAAAGGATAGGAAGACATTAGCATATTACTCAAGCAGTGCCATCAAATTCATGATGGACAATCATAAAAACATTGCCTCATTGAACCAATGGCAATAAATTGACATGCAAAACAATAGCACTATTATGTCATGACACTAATAATATTCCCTCCCTGCTCCACCACATGATTCACCTCCATAGACAAACATACACACGTACATGATTCAACATAGGGTCCTACTAAAGATTTATTTAACTCCAACAGGAAAATTAGGCAGTAATAAATTAGTGGTACTTAAGTACTCCTAATTAATTAAGTGAGACAGCAGAAGTGGAAGGACTCCCTGGAGGATCGTCTCACATGTAAGGTAGTCATTGCCGGAGCCCTTGAATGGCCTCGACTGAGGCCTCTGGCTTCAGCAAGATCGCCTTGGCACTGTTTATTCTTCTTCTTCTTCCTCTTCATGCTCTGTTTCTCTTTCTCCTCACCAGTTGGTGAAACCAAGTACATGATTGTCCTTCTAATTCAGAATTGGTTTTGTCAGTGAGGGAGTACAAGTGTACTAGTAAAAAAACAGCATTATTTTCTCATGGCAGTCGGAAAATAGAGATGAACACATGCATTAAATATCATTCTTAACTGAAGTAAGGTTATGGCGCCAATATGGATGATGAGGATTGGAACACAGATCTCCCTTTGTGCGGTTCCACCAAAATGAACCAATTGTTCCATTCGACATTCGGTTAAACAACACAAAAGTCACTTCTTTTAAGAAGAGTTTTGTGCGATGCACCAAAAGGTCTACACAAAGAACCGGTGAATTGGATATCCTGTTGGCACAAAAGGCACAGAGGAAGCAATCGAGTCTCAAACAATTACAGGCAAAAACATTTGGATAAACTTGTCATGTCTTATAACAGTGGCATGGCTTCATTTTTACCAGGGACATTAGATTAAGAACAGCTAAGGCTGCGTTCAGTTCACAGGTTTGTTGCAGGATTTTCGTAGGAACAAAATTCCTACGGTATTCTTTCCCTTCCAACCGTTCGGAACATGGGAAAGGTGAATAGTGTTTCATAGGAAAGCTGGTGCGTAGTACTGATTCCATAGGATTAGAAACATCCACGCTGCTCATTTTTTGGGCGGAAGCCCGAGGCAGCGCCGCTGCCATGCGTTAGACAGAGTTCTTTGTGCTGAGTTGCGGAAATAAAAAATCAACCTATGTGTGGTACGTGAGGTGAGGACAAGAGTAGCACTGTGCAGCTGAATAAACAAATAGCATCTCATACTGCCAAGCATGCTACTCTAAAAAAACAAATTTGTACATTTCGTAGTCCATCCGAACACATTCTCTTGAGAGTTTCCTCCGGTTCGTTGTTCCATAGTTTTATACCAACATTTCTTTCCTATTCCTCTATTTTTATCAAGACCTATGTTTTCTGCCCCTTTATTCCGAACGGAGCCTAAATATTTGGTATAAGGGCATGGGACAGTGGGTGCACCAGCAGTCCAGCACCATGTACGTAAACAGGGGCATAAAGTGGTGATTCATACTTTGTTGCCCCGAGAAACAAACATCCAAGAAACATATCTAGGTTGGTCCCATTTTTGTTCACTCTAGCCACCTACTCCTATGTATGGATAGCAAATCTAGTCCTCGTCATACCATTGTGTACAGCGTTACCCCTATATTTCCCTTTTTGACCAAGAGACCGGTTGGATGACCAGTCTGTACTACTTTCACCCCCTTTCCTTCCTGTTTGTACCAAGTCCGATGTACATACTAAATTCCCCCACCCCCACTTTATTTCTTGTTTGAACCAAGTACTCCCTCCGTCCGGAATTACTTGTCATCAAAATGGATGTGTCTAGAACTAAAATACATCTAGATACATCCATTTCAATGACAAGTATTTTCGGACGGAGGGAGTACAAGATTCGACTCCATGAAGTAGCTTTACCTCTAACAATAGAAAAAATATGTGACGTTGGACCATCCGATCGAGAGGGGCTGAGAGGTAGAAAATGATGCACATGCAGCGACGTAGTGAGCTAGGGAAGTAGAGCTAAGGCGGTTTGAGCGAAGATATACCAAGGTCGTCGGGATGTGGATAGGTGGGCGGCGGAGGCGGATCCGCCCACGAGCAGCGACGAAGGATCGGAGGACCTCCAGCGCGGCGCTCGGCCGAGATAACAGTGCGGCCGGCGGTGGGTCTCCTCCTCGCTGTCGACGACGGCCTAAACGCTGCCCCTCCTCCCCTTCACCGGCAGAGGGGGATACATCCTGATCTGTAACCAGCGGTGAGGATAGAAAGCCAGTGTTTTTGAAGGAGAAAGACAGTGTTACTACCCCTATCTTGTTTCGATCTGAGAGATGAGAGTGTGTGAATAGAGCAACCCTAGCAAGCAAGCGCGAGGCTCCGGCCTATATATACGTAGTGGGGTAGTTTTCCTTTTTCACTCCATCAAAACAATCGTTTAAAATTGTGTACGACTACATGCCAGGTCGCGGTTTTTTTAGTTGTTGATTGTTTTTGAGATAGCTACCGCTTGTTCCAAGTGGTGTTACGGTGTGCCAGTCGCACTTTGTATCGTTCAAGTCCGGTACTACAAGTCCCTCCATTAAATGAACAACCACCCCTCGTAAAATTGTGAACAAGCCCACGGCTAAAATTAGCGGAAACGTGGGTTGCCCCAACATGCATTATTATTTATATTTTCTACTCCCTTCGTTCCTAAATATAATTCTTTTTTATTAGCGACACCTAAGACAAGAAATTTTATATTAGCAGTGAAACCCACATGTCATAGACACAAAAATTGTGGCAAGATTCCCTTAGGCAAGCCAAAGTGTGTCTAAAAATTTGAGCAACTCAGGTTAGGCAAGTGTGGCAAGTGTGGGAAAAATAATGTGGCAACATAAGACAAACATAGTCACAATCCAAACAGCCCCGTAATTTTTTGTGACATGCATGAAAATTTGGTTAGTTAAATTTATAGTCAAAATTTGGCAAGGTGCATCAAATCAACACATGCAAGTATCAAAAGGAAAGTCATGACATGCATGCATGCGTTGTACTCCCTCCGTTTCCAAATATAAGTCTTTTTAGAGATTGCAACAAGTGACTACATACGAAGCAGAATATGTCTACTCCTACATACGAAGTAGCCCATTTGAAATGTGCAAAAAGACTTATATCGAGTGCAGTGCTTTGATGTGTCGTGTCAACTCATACAAGACCGAGAAATTTGATTACTACAATGCCCTCTCCCTCGCGGACTGAGCTCCGGTGCCTTAACTGCACCTGCCTTTCACTGCATGACAGGAGGGTCAACCACCTATTGGGCCCACCTGTCATAGATGCAAAGGCAGGAGCAGTAAGTAGAAGCTTTCGCTACACGCTATCCCTCCCGCACGAGGTGGACGGACATGCAGCAGTGGATTCGATACTGTAGAAGTAGGAGTAACATCATTGTTCATATTCTCAAAGAGGCGAAGAGCCAAGTGCAACCCGAACGTGGCGATTCTTGAGCAACTCGCGTGGTGCGGTTCCTTGGAGTACTAGCCAGGCTCTTGCATGAGACAAAATTGCTATTGTTTAACAATTAAACTCTATGTTCCATTGGTTGATACTCACTCTGCATAGGTCCACGCGCTTAGCACCGTTTCCTCCTGGGGTCACCAATGTTTATTTGCTAATTAATAGCATTGCATGCAATGAACTAGCCATTCCAAGTCATTAAAAGCATGCACACCTCTCATCTCTTATTGGTTGATATGTCAAGAAACAAGAAACATGGTAGAAGTTAATGCACCGCGCCTAAGTGTTTTGGGACTATTTGGTTTTCATAAGATGACTTACACACCTAGACGGAGGGAGTAGTATAGCCCTGTAAACCGGAAAGGAGTATTTTCCTTTCTAGAGATTTCAACAAGTGACTAGGCTACACCGTGTGCAGTACTCCCTCCCTTCTGGTTTATAGGGCTCAAATCTCAAATCTCATGAACCAAGGCATTTTGCGATTGGAGGAATGTATCTCGTACTTTACAAAACTACCCTAATTAAACTCATGCATTAATTACTAGTTCTCTCGTTTTCCTCTCCGCCTTGGTCGCGGTGCACAATATTGAGCACTCCTATATGACTAGCCGCTCTATCTACATGCGGGACATTTCAAAGCATCCAGACCCGCGTGCCATCCACCAAATCACAGTGAGGTGTTACAGTCGAGACTCACCTGTCACCTCGGTTTGGCCGTCATGACCCGTCATATCACAAAACCCACACCTTTACCAGCAGTGGTAAGGTGGCCTCCAAGTTGGACTGGACGAAGCAACCATCATTTCACTAGAACGCTCATTCAAGCCATTTCTTCCCTTTCTTGAAGAAAACCTCACTCTAGGCTACTCACTTCTGCCATTTTTCTTCTGTACCGACAAAGGAAAGGTGGGCGAATCAGTTATGCTGCTATATTTTCATTCCAAGAATCTTCTTTTTGCGAAGCACCGACCGATTCTCACATCCTATTCTTTTCCCGTTTTCATTGCGATTGTGGTTTCCTTTCGATTGCTTTTTGTTTGTCAGTTCATTGATGGATCCTGGAGCACTAGGCAAAGAGTTGCCGGCGGACAACCCACTGGAGACAGCGATCTCCAGGAAGCGAGCACCGACCAACGAGTTGACCATGTTGGCGGGCCAACCCATGGAGACGAAGAACTCCAAGAAACAAGCACTGGCCAAAGAGTTGAGGATGTTGGCGGACGAACTCCTCAAAGAAAGTTGTAAGAATAGCAAGGCCCCACCGTGCCTACCCCAGAACTCGATTGCCACCTATGTGAGGCTCAAGACCGAGTTTGAGGAGATAGTCGCCGTTGAAGCAGTATTCCCCAGCAAGGTGATGGCCCCATCGAGGACGAGGAGATGGCCCCGGAGGATGAGATCCCCCGGTGAGCTGCACAAGGTAAAAAATAATGGCTTATTACCATAGTTGTGGTTTTGATTATTTGCAATGTGCTTGCTAATATGTTAGGGTTGTGTAGGTGCCGGTGGACGTCCTTGATGATTCCGATGTCGTGGCCCGTCCTGTTGGCATCGCCCCGGAGATCGATTCCGATGCCGTTGCCCATCCTGTGGACATTGCCCCAGAGATCGATTCCGATGTCGTGGTCAGTCCTGTGGACATCGCCCCAGAAATCGATTCCCATGCCGATGTTTGTGTTGTGGTCATTGCCCGAGAGATCGATGACAAGAAATAGTTGGTCGCGCTAATCCTTCAGGGTAGTTTGCATTGCCCTGTGTTTAATTACCAGAATGATGCGTGTTATCAAACCATCTTAGGGCTAGTGCACTGTCTTATGTGAGCGGATCTTGCTACTTTTGTTTGATAGTGAATCATGAGAACCCTCTCCGAGTTATGGAAACAGATGTATCCTCACCAGCTTTTGATGTAATATATGGCATGCTTAGATGTAAGTTTGAACTGTTTATCATATTAGCAGGGCTTGTTTGATGATTCTTGGTGTTAGTAGGCTAGCTACTGTGCGAGCTATAGTACTTGCAAAACACTCACCGAAGAAAAACGTTGGGGCTGATGAGCTCGTGGTACGCTTATACTTATCCCTCGCCGATCGACCAATAGCCCTAGCTCCTAAAATTGTAGGCTTAGCGATCGATCAGACAATAGTCGACATACATTCAGGCCTCATTTGGTTCATAGGGTAGGAAAATCGTAGCAAAAGTACAGAGAACGTGCAACACCAAATCATAGCAGTGTAGAGATGTACTCCCTCCGTTCCAAAATAGATGACCTAGGTGGGCTAGTTTGGCCTAGTGGGTTTCAGTGATATGACGTGGTACAGTGCCGTCCAGTCTTCGCGTGTGGTAGCAGTATTGCGGGTATAGTAAGTTTTCTTGAAGAAGCGGAATTCAACGAAGTCATGATGGTTCCTTCGTCCGAACAACTTACAGTGGGAAAGGTTGGGCCTGCGATACGACCGGGGTAGACCAGGATAATTTTGAGCATGGCATGTGGACCAGGTTGGTCGACGTCCCAGATGTCGGCGAATGAAAGTATTCTTTCCGATATAGAGGACGAGCAACGGGTATTCATTGTTTATTTTTTATGAAAGCTATTGTCTCCACTGTTACGACGGAGGAGTGTGAAACACGGCAGCCCAGTGAACTTGGCATGTGCACCACTCCCTCCTTCCTCATGTAATGCCCAGTTACAGCTTTTTCTCACTTTCTCTCTATCTATTTCCTCTCAAATGTTTTTACCTTTCTTTTTAAGACACAATTGTTTTTAATGCCTTTTTAGAATTATTTTTTATACCTAGGAGCACGTGTGAGGCGGGCTCTTGCAGAGCCCACTCCTTGACTTTGTCAATGCCTCTCTCTCCTCCACATAAGGAGTACTACTTGCTATGTGCATGCATCGACGGGCAGTCAAGGCGTCTTGAGGGCAGGCGGTGAGAGCGGGCTCAGGCGGTCGGGACTCGGCATGGCCCACCTCACATTATCACCATATATTTCTTGGAGTCCGTGCACGGCGGGCGGGCGATCTCTCCTCCCTCCCCCATTTCTCTCTTCTCAGCCGACGCCCGCCGAGCGATTAGATTTCGGCTATCGACGGTTTATTCAATTACGGTCCCACATGTCAGTGAAATTGCAAGACAACGCGTGTCCCCTCTGGTGAGCAGCGTGCGAGCCGGACTGTCGGGGTTGCGACGCGTACGAGTCGTAAGTGTGCCGCCTTTTCCTTTAGAACTTGCGAAGCATAACATTTTCGCGCGATCGATTGATAGAAATCCAGAACAAAATGATGAGGGCGGTGCTTTCCTGCTCGTTAGGTGGGCTAGTTCGAGTGATATGACGTGCTAGAGTGCCATCCACTTGCTCCATTTTTATGTAAGCAAGAGTTTACACTCTTACGCGGGAGGAGTGCGAAACACCGCGGATCTGATTTAGATCGAAGGATAACTGTTCCCTGCCAAATAATGGAGGATTGTTAGCGATTATAGCATGATATTTAGGGCATCTTCAGCGCTAGCCCACAAATTTACACCGGCATCTGTCCGAGGACACTGATGGATGCCATCCGATGCTGCCCGCATACCTTTCGACAGCTATATGAACTAACCGGACGAAATTCGTGCAAACAAAGCAAATTTCAAATTAACCGGATGAAATCCATTACATTTAGAAAACTTTTCCTACAAACTGGACGAAATTCATTACATATTTCGCACAAACCATACTAAAACCTACTGTAAACCTAATCTAAACGATCGCCGGCGCCCGACCACCATGTCCGGCCATGAACCCGAGAAAGCCGGCCATTGCCTTTGCCTCCTCCTCATCCGCCTCGATAACCTCCTCCTCCGGAGCACAAGGTTCTGAAGATTTCCGCCTCCACGTCGTCGTCAAGCGGCTAATCGGTCGCTGATGTTTACCCCACCAAGCTTGGCGTCGACTGAGTGGAGTAGCGGTGGCCTTCCTGGGACCAGAGCGGCGGTGACCTACCGTGTACTACTCTTCCTCGCTGCCGGCTGCGCCCGCGCACGCACGCCGGCTTCGTGGTCGTGGCGGCGGAGGGCGGCCGGGGGGTGCCGGCGATCTCCTTCGTTTGCTCCTGCAACAGTACATCGAAGAGAGCTTTGGAGCGCGCCCAGAGCGGAGCCGCCGATGTCCCTCGTCTGCTCCTGCGATAGTACGTCCAAGAGAGCTTCGGAGCACCAGGAGGCCATGGTTGAAGTGGTGCCGACAGAAGGAAGGGACCGGAGGAGAATAAGTGTGGGTCTTTGGCTATGGCTGGGAGCTGGGGCTCAAGTTAATATAGCGGGCGAATGGCAATGAGCCGCGCGACGGATGGACAATGGCGTCGGAGTAGGTTCGTCGGCGTGAATGTGGACGCTTTGCTTGATGACTTAACTGTAGATGCGTTTGGAGTTCTTGACATGTGGGCCCAACGGGCATCTGGCCCGCATGTCAGTGACACACCAATTGCACCTGCAGTTAAGTCCGGTGAATGCGGCATTGACATTCTTGAGAGACGGTGAGCGTTTCAGGCGGGAAGCGCGCGCTAGCAATGGAAGGGGTTTCGGTGTGCAGTGGCACTAAGATCGGTCGCTCACGATAGTACATACTCTGTACCATACTACCATAGTACCCTCTCTAGCTTAGTCTGTTTTATAGATTGTCGTTGTGATGGACGATATACATGAGCAAGGCGGTCCGAGTATGACCGTTGGTGTTGAGCCAGGTAAATACATGTTCGGCGTTCACGTAGGCCTCCATCAAACGTCTAAACAGTAATGTCAGGCACCGCCGGGGCGCGCAGGTGATGGGCTCGCCGTTTGCGTTGCGCCATGAGCAGGACTTTGATTTAGAGGGCGATGTGCATGCATTAGCATGCTTTGACAGCATGAGTGTGAGTGTCTGACACGAAGTATTTCATTTTCATTTGGCTGACGAGGGTGCATTGCAGCGACAAGTACGTGGTTTGATTCCCCACATACGCATAATTTTGCTTTCTACAGTATTTCTTTCTCCATTGACAGGTAGGCCCGCGTAGATAGATAAAGAACACGAGCTGATGAGGCGCATGCGGATTGTTTGACTGGTCAACTAGACAAATACGGAGCTATACGCTGAGCCAGTGACCGTATAATCACCATATCTCGTATACAATGATCAAAGTGAGCTATCAAGACAAGTTCGATGACCGCCAATGCATTTTACTCGGTAATAAATGACCAGGATTGAAGGGGAATCCAAATTTGCTTCGTCTTCTGTCCTTGAGCTCTTGACAAACCAATGCACTATACGGTTGTCCGGCCACTCCACCCCAGAGCTCTCACCAAGCGTCGTTCATGCCACCGCGCCGCACACTAATCGGTAAGGCAGCGATGGCATCCCGTCGCGCCGAGTTCCTCGCCGCCCACGACCGCACACAAAATGGTAGGGAAGCGATGGCATCCCGCCGTGCCGAGTTCATCACCGCTCGCGACCTCACAACTATGTGGGAGGAATTTGAAGATGCCAAGGCTGAATGGGCGGTAGAGCAAGAGGCGGCCTAAGCCGCACAGAGGGAGCGGAAAAGTCAGAAAGCACTCAAGAAAAGAGAGGCCCGCCACAGAAGAAAGAAAAGGACGCACGCTGCTGCTGGAGAGGTCGGCGGAGATCCAAGCACGGTGGGGTGTCGCCGACAAAGCCGGGAAGGAGAACGACGCGCGTCGCCAGCATGTGAGAAGTAGTAGTACTAGTAGTTAGTGTGTGTGTCTGCGTATGCGTATGCGAGCATGTACCAATACTACTAGTTACTCCTGTAGTTTTAGAGCAAATTACCAGTACATTAGTCTAGACTAAATGAAAAAATTCCTATCCTAAGAATCAAATGGCATCTCTTTCTCTATAGGAATTGAGATGCATGTCATCTCACTTCCTATGATTTTCATATTCATATCCTATGAGCGAAAGGAGGCCTCTGTTGGAGTAACTCATCAGTAGCTAGCGATCTTGCTAGTACAGTAGTTTTCTTCAAGCGGAATTCAACAAAGTCATGATGGTTCCTTCGTCTGAGCAACTTCAAAGTGGGAAGTGGGCCTGTGATTTGACGGCTCATTAGTCATTGTTACTGCGGCGCGACGACCTGGGTGACTCTCCCTTGGAGTTCTGCATGCATGGCAAGTGGATCAGGATGGTCGACGTCCCACATGTTGGCGAACGGAAGTATTCTTTCCGATATCGAGGAGCAAGGAAACCGTGTGGTATAGTATCACTGCTGATTGGTTTGCAAAAAAATAGTATCACTACCGATTTATAATTATTTTTTATTTCTAATGAATGCTAGCGTTTCAACTCTTATGACGAAGGGCGCCAAACACGGCACGTGCTGGATGTCCCACGTCGATGAAAGGATGGGACATGAACAGCGTGGTAGATCCCAACGGTAAAAAAAACAGCGTGGTAGGCGTCTCCACTTCTTCCACTTACGGGTCGGAGACCACACGTAGTAGTACTTAGTGGTATGAGCGATACAAAGTGCGACCTGGAGAGAAAGACACGTCTAGTTGGAAGGTCTCGGGGCATACACGTAAACAAATATAAAAGTTAATATGTGCCTCCAACTAATATAGTAGAAGTAGAGTACTTAGGCACGTACTCCATAACATCACCGTGCATTGCACGTACAACATTAGTGGTAGTACGTAGTAAGAGACAAATGCCGCCCAAGAGTTCCCTTCTCGACCTACTTTTGGGTGTTTGGTAGAGTGTATGGAGGGTGCATGAGTCCACACTAGTTTAGCACAAATACACTAGAAGCATGCATGAAGAGAGCATGCATGAAGAGGGTGTTGAGTTGAGCATGCATGAAGAGGAACAACTATCTTTGAGGAGAACGCAACCAAACACACCCTATATGCCACGCATGTTCATACCATTTGTGCCTTTCTACTTCACTTACTGCGCTACATTACTCAGGTTCGTACGTCCACTCCTGGGTACATGTCCGTCTCGTAGTTCCAGTCCCACGTGTTCTTCATATCGATGGAATGATCCTTGCATAACAAATGCACCTTGATGCTAGATGTCTCGCGTGTTGGCAAAAGGATGAACGAAGCTCACGTAAAAAAATAGAGTGGAAGAACATAGATTTTGGATGACCGAGAAGGAGCAAGGAACCTCGTGGTGGAGCGTCTGCATTCATAATATTTAATATTATTCAGCGATATAAAATTAACCAATCATCTCCACAGTGGACTGGAAGAGTACGAAACACGGCAGCCCAGTGTAGTTACATCATACTAGTACATGGCTAACCCACGCTATCACCATATTTCTTGGCTTCGTGCGACACCTATCTCTAGTAATCCAGCAGCTGTATCGCTTCTCCTCCTCGTCTCTATCAAAGTGCGGCGGGCTGGCGTTTACTGCCGTCTATTGAGGTCGGTTAACTATCACATGTTAGCGACATGCCAAGAGCATTCTAAAAAATTCCTTTCACGTCCTTTTTCAAAAAGAAAAAATCCTTTCACGAGCGAATTTGCTCGTATGCTTTGAGCAACTTGCATGTCCTATACTGCTCTGTTTGATACTCTAACTTAGCTAGAGGTTAGACTAACTCATGACTAACCCTGAACTAACTGTAGCCAAAGAGGTGTTTGGGTGACAGGGTTAGATTGACAATAAATGCACTTCATGGAGAGAGAAAAGTGATTTTTCATGGTCCCAATGAGAACTATCTCCGCTAGCACCTCTTGGGTGGGATAGTTTTTTGGTGGGTTCGGTGCAACTTGCTCCAATTTAAACCCTCATGCTTGGATACTTTAGGGCTATTTGAGCCCCAACTAGCTCAAACTAACTCTAACCCATGGATCCAAACAGGGCCTATGGCCAGATCTCGGCGCTGAGCGATCGCGTGCCGGAAGCGGCGCTCTCTCGGCCGTCGCGCCACTTCAAAGCCGGCGCCGGTGAGAGGTCTTCTCCGCTCTGGCGGACATTAATGCGGCATCGACGCTCGAGGCGACGCTGACCGTTTCATGCGGAAGCGCTACCGGCAAGGGAGTATAGGTTTTGAACCGTTTGGTGTAATCTTGGTAGTTTGCAAAACTACTCAATTATTGCACTCGGTTTCCTAAGAAATTGTGGTAAAACGTTACTCCACAGCCCGCTTCCCTTCTCCTTCCTCTTCCACCGCCGCACATCCGCAGGAAGCGACCGTCAACCCTTATATAGAAGTGCTAGCACAAAAGATGCATGCATGACCACTAAAATTTCCATATTAAAGCGCCGCTCCGTGAGTATGGTGTATGTTGTTACCTTGGCCGACACATGGCTACAGGCGACGGAGAAGAGGCGGCGGAGAGAATGAATGCAGCTACTGTTTGGGTTCGCCTTCGGCTTAAATAAATGCGCAGCATCCGTGTACCAGCGGGTGCACAAATTGTAACATATGTGTTACGCTTAAGTGGGCGTCACGTAATCGGGTGTGTGTGTGTGAGAGATTACGAGAGGCAGTGCGTGTGTGCGACTCTACTCTTGGACATGTACTCAACCTTTTGCATCGGGATATAAGTATAATGGTATTTACTTTAGCTAGTGATTTACGTGGCCATGTTAATGTGGTTGTGTCAAAAAAATGTCACTTCCTGCTCGTGATTTGCGTTATATAATTACAAACAAGATTCTCGTGCATTGCACGGAACATAAATATGCATTACACCTGTTGTGATTGACTCATGCAGGAGTAATCCCATGTGTAAAAACTAATGATATCTCGAGAATTTTATCGGAAAACTGGTATCTCGAGAATGTCATCGAAAAAATGAAAGATGAGAGATAAGGCGAGGAGGAGTGGGCGTGGTGGTGGTGGTGGTCGGAATGGGCGGAGGCATGGGGATGGGCCATTTGCCGGCGAGGCGGCAGCCACCATGCATGCTAGATTGTTCGAGACTTATTCCTTTTTAATTGCTGAGCAATGAGGTTGCGGGAGATAATGATGTGGAGAGAGGTGCGGGTATATTTTTTAAAATTATCATAGTTTGCTTTCTATCCTTAGATATAGATCATACGGTCTGTATTACGAGATGGCAGGCACACCATCACCGCCAACTCGTTTTTTTATAAGGGTACAGATGATAAGTTTGCTGACTACTAAAGTAAAGTGGAATTTGTCCATGTTATGCAAGTAAATAAAGGTGATTGTTTATCATACGGGTACGGTTGGATGAAGGGTGGTAGGAACAAATGCTCCGCCTAGAGCATGTGTGTGTGATATGGAGTCTTAGTGTGTGTGGGGTGTGTGTGTGCGTGTGTGTGTGTGTGTGAGAGAGAGAGAGGAGAGAGAGATGGAGTCTTAGTTTGTGTGTGTGTGTGAGAGAGAGAGAGATGGAGTCTTAGTGTGTGTGGGGGGGTGTGCGTGCGTGCGTGTGTGTGTGTGTGTGTGTGTGTGAGAGAGAGAGAGAGAGATATGGAGTCTTAGTGTGTGGGGGGGGTGCGTGTGTGTGTGTGTGTGTGTGTGTCGCGGGGTCCTCTGTGGAGGATGTAATTTAAGTGTGCATGGCTTCATCATAGAGAGGTGATGTGTATGGCAGAGGCCACCAACGATGGGGTGCGAGAGAGAAAATGCCCGTAGAGAGGGAAGAGAAGGTGTGTGCGCGTGAGAGGAGTCGACATCGAGAGAACGTGTTTGTTCGAGAGACACCGAGGAAGACTACTATATGTCGATGGTGCATGTAGGCGGGAATTAAACAAAGGGATGGTCTTATTGGTTAGCTAGAAGGAGATTGTTAAGTGTGAGTGTGTGTTTTACCCATCCAGGCGGAAGTTATGTGCACAAAAGAGGAGAACAATTTGATGTGGCGTTAGGATTGAGGGTAATTAACTATGTATGGAGACATAGAGACCTTGAACGTGCATGTGTGAGAGGAATACATGTATACGTGGGATGTGTGTGTGCGCGCGCGCATGATCGAGATAAAAGAAAGAAGACATAAGTCATAAGATCAACGACATGGGAGAGACGGATCAGTATGACAATATGCATGCATGTGAGAATGCAGGGAAGAAGGCCCGACAATTGAGCATGTGTTTTTGTCTTTAAGAGATAGTGGCGTGGGCTGAAGCATGCATCTATGGCGAGCGGAGGGAGTGAGGCGCAACGATTGTGCAAAAGAGACCAACCTATAAATGCATATGTATGGATAGACATATATAGTGTGGGTGATAGGAAGCAAGACTCCGTGCGAGAAAGAAATGTTGACGGAGAAACTACAGATAGATACAGAGATGGAGATGCTAGCTAGAGGGACATCCGCTAGTTTGGGTGTTGGAGATGACCGTCGGGTGGTTCAAAGGGTGAAGTTATATATGTGTGTGAGAGGGCACTTGACTGCATGTAGAGAGAAACATATGTAGTGTGCGTGATAGGAATCAAGAGTGAGGGCGAGAAAGAAGGTTGATGGAGAAACAGATAAATAGAAAGATAAAGATGCTAGCTAGTGTGCGTTACAGATAGGAGTTGAGTGGATCAGAAAGCTGGGTTATGTGTGTGGGTGTGAGAGAGATAGAGAGGGTGCATGTGAGTCACATACAAACAGATATCGAGAGAAATGAGATCCAGAGAGGCGGAGTTTTGTGTCTGCGAGAGAAAGATATTTCTAACGAGAGTGATAGCTAGAGACATATGAGGGAGCATAAGATATCTCTAGGGAGAGAGGGTGTGTGTGAGCGACATACAAGAGAACAATGGAGAAATATGAGACCCTGGGAGACAAAGTTTGTGTTTGTGTGTGAGAAAGAGATATTGAAGAGGAAGAGTCATAGGTTCTCATATCTAAGGAGCGAAAGACATCTCTGTATGAGGGGTGTGAGAGTGGCACACATGGGAATAGTAGAGAGAAATGAGACCCCGAGAGACAAAGTTTTGTGTTTGTGTGAGAGAAAGAGATTCCACATGGAGAATCATAGTTAGAGACACATAGCAGGGAGCGAGATATACTTAGAGAGAGATAGAGTGATGAAGGTCGAGGGAGAGAGTACCGTCGGTGTGTTACTTAAGATAAAAGATCATTGTCGACATACGGTAGCACGAGAGATACGAGAGATGATGAACGCAGTATAGGTCCGTAAAGATAGTCCTATATAAGCATGAGTGATAGCTATATGAGACAAATATCTGGATTAAAGGGATTCAAATATTTAAAATGGAGATCACGACATCGATAATATCATAGCATAAATTGGTGTATCAAACATGCATATTCATTTGAATTTGGGCACACGTGTAATGTTATATAGTTTATCAATATTGGTGATCCATAGATTCTTCAATTACAAACAATGCATGGTTTATATGCAATTAATGTCTAAGCGGGATTACACTATATGTTGCGTGTGTGAAACACATTATACATGTTTGAGAAGTAAAAAACCCGCATGAAACACACATTAATTGGAGACAGTTAGCGAGGAATGCATACATTGGATTTCAACATAAAGTGGTTTCAAATATTTGAAAATCCAAATTGATGGATACAACCTTATGAATCTGAGATCATGCCATTTGTAAACCATATTTATGTATAAATGGTGTTGTGCTTTTGAAAGTATATAAAAAATGATGTATATAGAATGTAATTCCAATTGAAAATGGATCCCTTGAAAAAAAAATAGAATACAAGCGGGATTGAATTGAGTTGGCACGGTAAACGTGCACTCTACAAAATTTGAACGAAGCGGGAAAGTCGCGATAATCACCAAACCAAAATCTGCGAGATGGAAATCACTACTGCCTATCCCTGCCACGCAAAGCCTATCTGCTGGGTTTCTATAGGTTTCAATAGGGGTAGGTTTGTAATTTCGTCCAAATGTGACGTAACCGCCTCTCACCCGGATTCATACACGATGGGCGCCAAAACACTATGTGTCCTCGTCCGAAATCGACTCCCTCCCCGATTCATATTCATACACGGTGGGCGCCAAAACACCCTCTCCACCCCACCCTCCTCCGTCCGCCACCCCATCCACCGCCGTCCTCCTCCACCATGCCGGAGCTGATACCCCGACGCCGCTGTCCATTACAAGAGATTGACCTCTCTCATCCACGGCTTTGGACCGGGATCCTTGCATCCCATCCTCTCGCTTTATCCCCGCCGTCGTCCACCTTGTCGGCGCCGCTCCTACGACTGTCTCGTCCACTGCGCCCCGCCGCCACCGTCTACCCTCCTAGATCTGCTTCCACGCCACCGACAGCCATCGCCACCGCAGCACCGTCAAATTCTTAGCAGATGCGTACACGGCGCCGCACTAGAGGCGGTACTCTTTCGTATCTGCTCAACTTATTTATCGCAGCAAGAAAATAGATCGCCACTGCTTTACTCTGATTTCTTGTCTTGGTTGCGAAGTTGCCTTTGTCCGGCTTGCACCTTTAGATCCTCCATGGCACGCTCAACACTATACTCCCAATGCTTATGGTTTTCCCTTTTATATTCCACACTAGTTAAATCACGATGAGACTAAATTTCAAAATTGGGTCATCGATTTTTCAGAGCTCGCGGAGTTCGCGGTCGATCGAAGGGCTCGGGTGGTTGTGGGGCCTCGCCGAACGAAGAAAACTCGATGCGGGTGGGGGTTGGGGCGGGGGGGGGGGGTGGCGAGGAACACAAAGGCGGTGGGGCGGTGGTCGGCCAGTGACCCATGCGGTGTTCTGTATGGGAAGAATCAGAGACGAGGAAGAAGAAGGGTTAGGAGATGTAGGATCTTCATCCAAACGCCTGAAATGGTCGAGAGACAGCTGGGAGTTGCATTCTTAATGTGCTCTGGTTCATCATGTGTGTGGGCACTGTGCAACCAACATTTTATTATCCAAAATCTGCTTGCTCTTCTTTACCATGTTCCTCTTCCGTTCTTCTTTAATATGTACTCTCTCCGTTCCTAAATACAAGTCTTTGTATAGATTCCACCATGGACTACATATGGAGCAAAATGAGTGAATCTACACTCTAAAATGTATCTTGATACATCTGTATGTGATCCATAGTGGAAATCTCTACCAAGACTTATATTTTGGAACGGAGGGAGTATGATAATAGTCTGATATGTTCCTTGTCTTCAAGATGAGCAGGGACATTTGCGATGTAGAGAGTCTATACGATTGGTTGTGATGGACACTTTGAGCCTCTTTGATTCGTAGGATCTTGTAAACATAGGAATAGGATTTGTAGCGGCCTGCCCACTTGAATCCTATAAGAATAGCAAGGAAATGCGGGGAGCTATGTCGCCTTTGAGAGTTACACTGATATTAACAGTACCTCACCTTCACTTGAAGAGAGCTGGTATCCGAAGCCTTTCTAGCCGTACCGGCAATACTAGCACATATATTCCAGCAAGTTCCACTTTGCTGATTTTACTCTAATGCTTAAGGTTTTCCCGTTATATCTGCACTATGATCTGTGTACCTGCTTTGTGTCGCACTAGCAGCAGTCCACTCTTGAAGCTAAACACTGCAATGACTTACAAAATTGGCACCAAGGCATTGAGTGCCATTCTGGATGCAATGAAACTCACCCCACCTGTTGATTCTTGTTCAGAATATGATCCTAATGACTATTCTAACCTCGAGGAGTCAAAGGCGGATGGCCTGTCCTGTTCACCCATCAAGGTGCCTGTTCTAATTTGGCAATGTTTTATTGATTGCGGGTATCTTGCATATGTTGTCTTGCATTTCTTATACTTTGTTGCACCGCCATATGCTTAGTTTACTCATCATATATGTCGAGATGCCATGCCCATCCATTATTAATACATATTCCATCTGTCATCATACCATGTTTTTCCACTCAAATGATGTTCTTGTGCATCAGACATCAAAAAGGAAGAGGGTGATTGCCGAACCTGAAGGAGCACCAACAAAGTCCTTGAAAAATGTGGTGGTGCCGGAGAAATCAGACAGCACCCCACTTATATCGGCTGTACAACCAGTGATACAAAAGGTAGGACCGACTCTAGCAGACTGTACCCATACTTCACTGGACACACCACTAGCCCCACCACCCAGGACCTGCACTCCAGCAAAAGGTATACCGATTTCATTTGCCATAGCACCAGCTGTACCACAGAAAAATCCCACTCCAGCAAAAAGTACAGCAAGTCCACCGGCCGAAGACCTATCCCAATTGCAGAGACGGCCAATTCCTATAGATTCGAACCCCACTCCATTTATTCCCAGTTTAAAAGACAACGCTTTCAATGTTGTTAGGGACTACGTGCATATATTCCCATCATGGGAAGATTATTGTGAAGACAAACACCATTTTCACATCTTCTTGTCCAACTTACGTGTAAGTGCTATTATTCATGGTTATTATTTTCCTGTTTTCTGCTGATTGAACACATCAATGATTTACATTACATTGTTGTAACTAGGCGAGGGTTAATCTAGATAGTCATGACGAGCAAAGCTTGCTTGTGCTTTTCAAGGAAGCATTGCAGCAGTATCGGTGTTACCTGAGGAAATCACACTTTGATGGCAAGTCTATAAACGAATTTCCTGTGAAGTCTCCTGTGCTAAATTTAGAAGACATTGAATGGAAAAACCTTGTTATGCACTGGTCTTGTTCCTGGATGAGGTCTTGTCTATGAAATCACATGACAATTTGAACTTCTACTTTTCCGCATGTGCCTTACGGATCTTTTTGTAGGAAATCTGCTCAAGAAGAATTCGGTTTGACAAAACGACGGATATCGCAAATATGCTGCCCGCTGCTTTGCTCTTGTTAGTACTGTTGTCTGTATCACCGTACTTGCATACATAACTTGTTCATTATGTGACAGCAGTATGCATGATAGCTTGCTTATCAATTGTTCGCTCAAATTATCTGATCTGTATGAATGGTTACATTAGTGTAGAATATATCCAATGCCAATGTTTTTTAGCTCTGCATTGTTCTTGTAAGTACATGTTGTCCTTTATCGATGTACTTATAATGACAGTAGTTGTTCATGTACCATCACTCTGCAGCTTATTTTCCTTTGCCTCCATTTTCTACACATCGGATCTATATTTACTCCTACCATAAGGTTGGTATTGAAGAAGTTTAGCTGTGCATTGCTCTTGGCTGTACCTTTTGCCTGTATCGCTGCACTTACATTTATAGCTACTTGGTTATGTAGCATCACTCTTCATCTTATCTTAAATATTCTCCATTTTTTCGTATATTATCACATCTATATTTACTCTTAACAAAATGTAGAATAAAGGCAATGCTTTTGAAGAAGATTTTGTGGTAAACTTCTTGAATTGCCCCCCCCCCATCAGCATGGACAAGGCCTTTATAGAGCATGTCTTCACCAATAATGTAAGTTTGTCCATCTCAAGCCTTCAAACTTTGTTGTATATATTTGGTTAGGCATGACTACAACAACTGTTTATTTTTGGTGTTTGCATCAAATTGCTTGTTTAAAGTTTATTATGTAGTTCATAAACAAAAGTTTGTCCTTTCTCAATTTAAGTTTTCAGTTGTACAACCAAGTTCCTTCTTCATACCATGTAAATTAAACTATCTGAGCAAGTGATCTTCTTTTGCACTTTGCATGTATGCTTCATTCTTCATCCGTAATCTAGTGGTGTGGTGAACCTACCCACTACAAACACAATGTCATATTCTGCAATGTCTTAACTATGAACAATGTCATATCATTCTACTATTATTTAAACCGTCTCTTTATTTGCCAATCTGAAATGGTATATAAATTGACAGCACACTAACCATTGATACTTATGAGTTCTTGATCTGTAATCGTGAAGCTGCCAACTCCTTCACAATGTCATTTCCTGCCATGTCTTGACCTGAACAGTACCATATTGTGTTAATGCAATTTTAAACTGTGTCACTTTATTCGTCAGTAAGAAATGTGATGAATTGTCAAGACTGATACTTTTATGTGCAAAACCTGTCATCATCTCGCTTGTTTATCTTTTAGAGTGAGGAAGATATAAGTGTTGAACAAGTGCGATCTCATCATCTTGCTCACCTGCTTGCGCTGCAGCTCCCAATGAGGCTAACCTTTCTTGAACTCTATTGAAGTCTTTGTCGGTTTTGTATATTATTTTGTCGGCGTGTTTATTTGCAATGGTGGCGATCTTTGATGCCCAGTGTATGTAATCTATGATCTGCTTGTGCTTTATTATCATAGTGGCGAACTTTGATGCCCAGTGGATGTAATATGCCGTAATTTCTTTATTGTATAGTCTAGGTTTTTTCTTATTCATGATGATGTAGTTATTTTACTGTATATATATCCTGTCTTTGTAGTAAACCGGCCAAACCATAAAATTACGATACATAATTGGGCCGTCATGCAATCACGATGTAGGTTGGGCCTGAAACGTGCCGAACAGCTCACGGGCCGGCAGCAGCCCGAAATGAACCCCGGCCCATGATTGTGCGAATCAAATCACGGGCTTTTAACAGGCCAAAATTGTCTCGGTCCTTGTTTGGCCCAATCGGATATCGGTCATAGTAGGCGGATGCAAACCGGGCCATAGTTAGGCCCAACTATATGACGGGCTTTTAACAGGCCGAAATTAATATAGGGCCAAAATGTTAAACGGGCCCTTAACAGGCCAAAACTAATATTAGGCCGAATTACTAAGTGGGCCTTTAGCAAGTGGGCCCAAAAGCATAGTGTCCAGTTGACGGGCCGAATCTGATATGGGCCATAATTGAGCCCAAAGCCTCTTAAAGGGCCGGACCTAATCTGGGCTCTAATTTGGCCCAGAACGTGGTAGGCTTTTAACGGGCCGGATCTCATATGGGCCACTATTAGGCCCGGAGCATGGTAGGCCATTAATGGACCGGATCAAATATGGGCCGGCATTTGGCCCAAAACATGGCAGCCAGTTAATGGGCCGGCCTACTAGGGTCCTCAAAATCTTGTGGGCCTACAGCTGAGTCATCCCATTAATGTCGGTGAAATCTCGTGGGCCTTTAGCTGGGCCGGCCCATTATGATCCGCAAGAATCTTGTGGGCCTTTACCTGGGTCGGCCCATTATGGCACACAAAAATCTTGTGGGCCTTTACCTGGGCCGGCACATTATGGCCCGCAAAATCTTGTGGGCCTTTAGTTGGGCCAGCCCATTATGGTCCGCAAAATCTTGTGGGCCTTTAGCTGGGCCGGCCCATTATGGTCCGCAAAATCTTGTGGGCCTTCAGTTGGGCCGGCCCATTTAAACTTAATGGGCCGGTCCACGTGTCAACATATCATAGGCGCGTCTCGCCCATTGGATGAGTGACACCTGTGCCAACGCGAACCTGACATGTGTCTCCTCCAGCCAATGATGATTTTACACGTGGAAAATCCCCATTGGTTGGGGCTGTTAACGGGTTATCGGATCCAAAACCCGACCCGATAGCATAACGGCGTTCCGTTACGATGGATGCCACGTGTCGGTCACCCTTGATGAAAGCAGTTCTGTGACGCGCGATTTATCGTCATGGAAGTGGACACTTCTGTGATGATAATTTTGGTAATGTCATGGAACACTTCTACGATAGCACAGGTATGATTATCTTGATTCTGTCATAAATTTGTCATGGATGTACATGCATGACAAAAAACGCGACCTACTGTGACAAACACGTATCATCACGGAAGTGTATTTTTTTGTAGTGGTGGTACACGACCTCCGTAGGTAAACAACCGCTACACACGTTCAAATTAGCACGTGGGCTGCCATTTCGTACAGAAATGAGTTCCACCGTGTACCCGCGCGGGTGTGGCTGGGCACGAAGCGTGAGTACATGCACGGTGCACCTATTCTCTTGTTGTATACATACACCACCTACGTGGGGTTGTGTGAGAGAGATACAAACGTAGAGAGATATAGTGTGTGGGTTCGTGAGAGTTTCTTTTTAGGGGGGGTCAATCAAAAAATGTAACATATGCAATGTGTGTGAAATAGAGTCCTGGATATATCATATATATAGAGGGGGCGATCCACGAGAAGAGAGTGGAGGTATCATTGACTTGAGGTGTCCATAGAATCGAAGAGAGGGATGATGTGTGTGTGTGTGCGCGCGCGCGCGGTCGATAAAGAGTGCCATCGAATTTGTGTGTGCCCACATCAAAGATATAGAGTGGCTGGCCTACTAGAACGAGAGAGGGGACAGGTGCGGTGTGTCTCTGTGGCATGGATACCTACCTACAGCGCTCGACTATCGGTGTGTGGTGGGGGGGAGGCCTAATTAACTATAGAGGTACAATGGCTGGTATATGTGTGGAGGAGGAGAGAGTCCTACCTCATGTATTAAGGAGATCGGTCTACCTCATGTATTAAGGGAGATCGATCGGCATCCATGCATATGCGTAGGAGAGGAATAAGGTTGGGAGAGAGACAGAGCTAGAGTGTTGGAGGGGTGGTAGTTGAGTTGCTTCTAACAAATGGTGGGATAGGCTTGCTAGACAACCGGAGGGCACGCCTGCAATATCAGTAAGAGAGGGGATGGCTGCCTGTCTGTGCACGTGCGTGTGAGAGACGGGTCAGGAGGCATGCACGAATGATGAGGGGGGCGATATGGCTGTGGTAAGCAGACATAACTACATAGGAAGATCAATCATCCTTTGTCAGAGAAAGGAGAGACATAACTTGTGAGGTATCTCGATCGATCGGTATACATGCATGTGTGTGTTAGAAGCAAATGAGGCACGGGGAGAAGGATAGAGAGAGAGGGATGCATCTAGGAGGTGGTGCGAGAGCCATACTATATCGAGGGGGAAGGAGTGTGCGAGTACGAGATCGATGAAAAGAGTGGTGGGAGTGAGGCATGGACGGTGATAAGAGAAGAGGGGAAGCTTGTGTTTGTGCTAGGCACACCTGACTAGAGAGGCATATCGATCGATGTGTGCCGTAAAGAAGGAGCTGGGGGGCCTACACACACCATGGGTGAACGACCTAAAGTGAAAAGACGAACTTGCGTGATGGAGCTAGAGAATGCTGAGGGAGGGTTGGAGGGATGCGGGCGTCTGCATGCACGAGAGAAAGTTAGCGCTAGCTAGCTACAAAGATAAGAGGATTGTGTGGGTGTAAAATACGAATAGAGATCATACTTCATTATAAAAAGCGAGTTCGGATATTTGAAGAATTTATCATAGTGTTTTAAACCAACGCATGTTTGAATATATATAACGGTGATACACATGGTGTGGTTATGAACATGTTATACTACATATAATATATTTTATCTCTACTCTTATAAAAAAACGGAGTTGTTGATGATGGTGCCATCCTGCAATATAGGCCGTCCGATTTATATCTGACGGATAGGAAGGGAACTAAGGCAATTTTGAAAAAAGATACCCACACCCCTCTCCATATTTGCAAACTAGGCCTCCCCATGGTCATGTTGATGTTCTGTGGAACGCATGGGCATCTTGCTAGTACTACGTATAACCTATAGAACATTGATCATAATTTGGGCTAATGTGTGGCTTTTGCAGCTCAGGTCTAAATACTTGTCATAATGTAGGGGGCGGGGCACTATACTATGTGTGATAAACACGGTGTACACGTATGGAACATGGTTTAGATTATGAATATATAGTTAGTACATCAAATGTACTATTATTTGGAATCAACGTCAAGTGTATTCAAAAAATAGAATTCGAGTTCATGTAGTACACATAGTTCATATCTATCTCTATAGTAATCATGTGGTGTGTTATTAAGGTAATACATGAATGATGGTTGAAGTTGGCAACAATCATGATTGTAGATTTGTTATTGAAATAGAGAAACGGATTCAAATTCAGTTCGAATTGCAGCGGTAGTATAGACATTTGGAATGCACTAAAATGTTGGTATGAGTAGGTTACATGCATTATACAGCAAGCGAAAAAAATTAATTGGACATAACATGGATTCATACTACCGAATAGCATTTAATTGCACTAAATTGTTGGTATGAGTAGCTTTAAATAGCATTTTTATAGTAAAACGAGGCAAGACTCTCTCTTTGTGTGGTGTAAATAGTTTTATTTTTTCATTTTCTTTTTGGTTGAGGGAAGTGCAGATTGATTTGGTACGTACAAGTACAATATTACACTTTAGGCTTGTCCCTAAAATTCAACCCGCGCCTTGTTATATCCCAAAAATTCAGATATCGTGCTCCCAAAACTGGCGCCTTCACAACCCGCGCCTTGCTATCCCGAAATTACAACGCGCGCGAAAACTCCCTGCAGCTGTCAAATCCTGACACGCAAAATCCCCCTTCTAACCCTGAGCCGAAAGGCCCGCTAGTTCAAATCGGTGCGGGGTACTTTTGTAACACGCCCTACATTTTGGACAAGCGCGTCCCTAAGTCATGGTTCACCCCCTCCCATCGCCTCCTTTTTGCCATTCGAAATCCCAGGCCGCCATAACCTCTTCGCTCCAGCCGCGAAACCCCACCTTCCTCCGTCTGCCACCTCACCGCTGCCTAGCCGGAGCCTCTTCCTCAACGATGTCGTCCACCGCAATAGCTCGACGTCCCTCGTCCACCTCCCCGGATGAGGATCCATCGTCCATCTCGTCGTCCCGCCGGTTCAGCCGCCCCGTCCTCCACCTCCAAGGAGCTGCTTCGACGATCGCCTCGTCTATCGTGGCTGCTCCATCCCCACAGCGCCGCCTGAACCTGCTCCACCGGAACCGCAGCATCCTCACCGACTCCTCAGACGAAGCCGAGGCCTACTCGGCGCCACCAAAGAGGTTGTACACTCATCGCATCCCACCTTCTCCTTAGCTCGACCTCCCGGCGCCGACGGTGCTCCATCCCACACCCCCATGGAGCGGCTACCTTGAAGTCGGCGCCGCTGGCGACATCTCCACGCTCTCCCCAAAGTCGAGGCCCCTTCGGCGGCGGCGTCCATACCAGCCGGATCTGCTGCTGCTGTTGCTCGGCTCTCGCTCGATCGCTTCGCTTGCCCAGCTACTCTGCTCGGCTATCGCCGCCTTCTTCGTCTTCTTCTGCTTCTGCTGCTCGCTCTCCTTTCGATCGCCTTCCCCAGCTGCTCCTGCTCGGCTCTTGCTACTTTCGCCACTGCTCTTGCTCTCCCCTCGCTCGTCTTCTTTGCTCTGCTCCGATTTAGCTACACTTGATCGACCGAATCGACTTTTGGGTCGATCGATTTTGGGGTGGGGGGCTCATGGAGTTAAGAAGAACCACCCTTGGCAGGACGGGGGCTCACGGAGAGGTACCCACTATCTATCTTAGGGTTCGGGGTGGGGCCGGGGGGCCTATAGGGCTGGCCGGGGCGGCGGCGGACCAGCGGTGGGGAGTTGTTTCGGGGCAGTGAGGCGGCCTGGGGTCGGCGGTTCGGCCGGTGGTGGCTGGCGGCTCAGGGGGGTGCAGGTTGAAGATGAACTGTAGGCCCTCCCTAAACTACATATCAAGTGCCTCTCTGCTACCATTGCGTTCAGTTTCGACAGTAACATTCAGATTCCATAGCAAATTTCAGTTTCGACACTTAAGTTCAGAGTCAACAATTTTTACCTCATCTGTTGTAGTCAGGTGGTTTTTGGTGATGTAAATTTTACATCTATTTTACATCATCTATTGGAAATGCTATTAGAATCCCACTTGAGATTGATGATGTCTGCCTTGTGTCGCTTGACCTTGGCGTCTTCTGGCTCACCGGGCTGCTCCAACGACGTAATCGATCCATCACAACAGAGCAGTGCCACAGACGTCGTCTAAAGATTCCTCGATCTTCCTCCACACCTCCGACAGCCACCTCTGCCTCAAGCGCTTTAGCGACCAACCCAATGATCTTTGAGGTCGACACGGCTACGGCAAAGAGGTTGTACACTTGTTGCATCACTTATTACTATACATTCATGTCGATCCATTAGGGCTATTTTGGTTCGACGGAAAACATAGCAATAGGGAATTTTCCAATGGCACTCTACTATTCAACTATTCTTGCATTTTTTTGAAAGGAATGAAGCAAAACATCCACCTGGACCTAGTTTTCAAAATCCTATGCATGAATACAAGACCAAGTGCATTAGTGGCAGAATAACATTCTAACTGTACACGCTTTCATATTGTTTCACTTTATTTTGGCCATGTTTCTTTGCATTCCTCTGCTCTTCCAGTTCCTGTAAACCAAACACCCAAGTTGACAGAAATCCTGTGTTTACAAATGCTCTGTTTACCATGTGCATTCCTATCCTATTCCTGTGTTTTTCCTATCCCTGCGTTTTTAGAATCATGCAAGCCAAATGAGCCCTTATAGAATTACTTCAGTTACAGGTAGGTGTCGAAGGGAACTTTGTGTGGTTTGTCCTGCTCCTGTTGCGACGTCGTCCACCTCACCGGAGGTGCTCCATCGACAGAAACATCCACCAAACTAGACATCATGACTCCTGACCGTCTTTCGCCGCCTCAAATCTCCTTCCCTAACGCCGGCACCCACTGCAACGGCATCACCATCATCGACTCAGCAGATGAACCTGAGGAGTACATGAAGGAAATATGCCCTAGAGGCAATAATAAAGTTATTATTTATTTCCTTATACCATGATAAATGTTTATTATTCATGCTAGAATTGTATTAACCTAAACATAATACATGTGTGAATACATAGACAAGCAGATAGTCACTAGTATGCCTCTCTTGGACTAGCTCATTAATCAAAGATGGTTATGTTTCCTAACCATAGACATGTGTTGTCATTTGATTAATGGGATCACCTCATTAGAAGAATGATGTGATTGACATGACCCATTCCGTTAGCTTAGCACTTGATCGTTTAGTATGTTGCTAATGCTTTCTTCATGACTCATACATGTTCCCGTAACTATGAGATTATGCAACTCCGTTTACGGAAGAACACTTTGGTACTACCAAACGTCACAACGTAATCGGGTGATTATAAAGGAGTACTACAGGTGTCTCCAAAGGTACTTGTTGGGTTGGCGTATTTGAGATTAGGTTTTGTCACTCCGATTGTCGGAGAGGTATCTCTAGGCCTTCTCGGTAATACACATCACTTAAGCCTTGCAAGCATTACAACTAATGAGTTAGTTGTGAGATGATGTATTACGGAACGAGTAAAGAGACTTACCGTAACGAGATTGAACTAGGTATTGGATACCGACGATCGAATCTCGGGTAAGTAACATACCGATGACAAAGGGAACAACGATGTCGTTATGCGGTTTGACCGATAAAGATCTTCGTAGAATATGTAGGAACCAATATGGGCATCCAGGTTCCGCTATTGGTTATTGACCGAGAATGGTTCTAGGTCATGTCTACATAGTTCTCGAACCCGTAGGGTCCGCACGCTTAACGTTCGATGACAGTTCATTATGAGTTTATAAGTATTGATGCAATCAAGGTTGTTGAGTCCGGATGTGATCACGGACATGACGAGGAGTCTCGAAATGGTCGAGACATAAAGATTGATATATTGAAGCCTACATTTGGACATCGGAAGTGTTCCGAGTGAAATCGAATTTATCGAGTACCGGAGGTTACCGAACCCCCGGAACTACATGGGCCATAGTGGGCCTTGGGCGAAAGGAGAAAGGGCCAGCCCTAGGTGGCATGGCCCCCTTCCCTAGTCCTATTAGGACTAGGAAAGGTGGGCGGCCCCCTCTCTCTCTTCCCCCTCCGGAATCCTAATCCAACTAGGATTGGAGGGAATCCTACTCCGGAGGAGTAGGACTCCTTGTCGCCTCCTCCTTGGCCGCCACCTCCCCTTGGCTCCTTTATATCTGGGGCAGGGGCACCCCATGACACACAAGTTGATCTCGGATCTTTCCTTAGCCGTGTCGGTGCCCCTTCCACCATATTCCACTTGGTCATATCGTCGCGGAGCTTAGGCGAAGCCTGCGCCGGAGAAGTCATATCGTCATGAGCTTAGGCGAAGCCCTGCGTCGGTGGAGCATCAACATCGTCCCACGCCGTCGTCTTGTGGAACTCATCCCGACACTTTGCTGGATTGGAGTCCGGGATCGTCATCGAGCTGAGCGTGTGCGAACTTCGGAGGTGCCGTGCGTTCGGTGCTTGGATCGGTCGGATCGTGAAGACGTCGACTACATCAACAGCGTTGTTATAACGCTTCCGCTTTCGGTCTCACGAGGGCGTGGATGGACACTCTCCTCTCATTGCTATGCCATCACCATGGTCTTGCGTGATCGTGGGAAAATTTTTGAAATTACTACATTCCCCAACAAAGGGTATCGAGCCAGGTTTTATGCGTTGATGTCATATGCACGAGTAGAACACAAGTGAGTTGTGGGCGATACAAGTCATACTACCTACCAGCATGTCATACTTTGGTTCAGCGGTATTGTGAGATGAAGCGGCCCGGACCGACATTACGCGTGACGCTTACGCGAGACTGGTTTCACCGCTGTGAGCACTCGTTGCTTAAAGGTGACCGCGGGTGTCTGTCTCTCTCACTTTAGTTGAACCGAGTGTGGCTCGCCCGGTCCTTGAGAAGGTTAAACGGAGTCTATTTGACGAAATATCGTTGTGGTTTTGATGCGTGGTAAGAACGGTTCTTGCTCAGCCCGTAGCAGCCACGTAAAACTTGCAACAACAAAGTAGAGGACGTCTAACTTGTTTTTGCAGGGCATGATGTGATGTGATGTGGTCAAGACGTGATGCTATATTTTATTGTATGAGATGATCATGTTTTGTAACCGAGTTATCGGCAATCGGCGAGGAGCCATATGGTTGTCGCTTTATTGTATGAAATGCAAGCGCCATGTAATTGCTTTACTTTATCACTAAGCGATGGCGATAGTCGTAGAAGCAATAGTTGGCGAGACGACAACGATGCTACGATGGAGATCAAGGTGTCGCGCGGTGACAATGGTGATCATGACGGTGCTTGGCGATGGAGATCACAAGCACAAGATGATGATGACCATATCATATCACTTATATTGATTGCATGTGATGTTTATCCTTTATGCATCTTATCTTGCTTTGATTGACGGTAGCATTATAAGATGATCTCTCACTAAAATTATCAAGAAGTGTTCTCCACAGTATGCACCGTTGCCAAAGTTCGTAGTACCCGGACACCACGTGATGATCGGGTGTGATAAGTTCTCGTCCATCTACAACGGTGCAAAACAGTTGCACACGCGAATACTCGGAGTTAAACTTGACGAGCCTAGCATATAACAGATATGGCCTCGGAACACGGAGACCGAAAGGTCGAGCGTGAATCATATAGTAGATATGATCAACATAGTGATGTTCACCATTAAAACTACTCCGTCTCACGTGATGATCGGACATGGTTTAGTTGATATGGATCACGTGATCACTTAGATGACTAGAGAGATGTCTGCCTAAGTGGGAGTTTTTAATATGATTAATTGAACTTAAATTTATCATGAACTTAGTACTGATAGTATTTTGCTTGTCTATGTTTCTTTGTAGATAGATGGCTCGTCTTTGTTGTTCCGTTGAATTTTAATGCGTTCCTTGAGAAAGCAAAGTTGAAAGATGATGGTAGCAATTACACGATCGGGTCCGTAACGAGGATTATCCTCATTGCTGCACGTAAAAATTACGCCTGGAAGCACCGCTGGGTGACAGAACTGCTGCAGATGCCGAGCCGAAGTTGTGAGCGTCGGCAAAGCAAAGCGATGACTACTCAATAGTTCAGTGTGCCATGCTTTACGGCTTAGAACCGGGTCTTCAACGACGTTTTGAGCGTCATGGAGCATATGAGATGTTCCAGAGTTGAAGTTAATATTTCAAGCAAATGCCCGGATTGAGAGATATGAAGTCTCCAATAAGTTCTATAGCTGCAAGATGGAGGAGAATAGTTACGCCAAGTGAGCACATACTCAAAATGTCCGGGTATAACAATCACTTAATTCAGCTGGGAGTTAATCTTCCGGATGATAGTGTCATTGATGAATTCTCCAATCATTGCCACCAAGCTACAAGAGCTTCGTGATGAACTATAATATGCAAGGGATGACTAAGACAATTCCTGAGCTCTTCGCGATGCTAAAAGCATGGAAGTAGAAATCAAGAAAGAGCATCAAGTGTTGATGGTCAACAAGACCACTAGTTTCAAGAAAAGGGCAAAGGGAAGAAGAAGGAAACTTCAAAAGAACAGCAAGAAAGTTGTTGATCAAGAGAAGAAACCCAAGTCTGGACCTAAGCCTGAAACCGAGTGTTTTCTTGCAAGCGATGGACATTTGAAGCGGAACTGCCCCAAGTATTTGGCGGATAAAAAGGATGGCAAGGTGAACAAAGGTATATGTGATATACATGTTATTGATGTGTACCTTACTAGAGCTCGTAGTAGCACTGGTATTTGATCTTGGTTACATTGCTAATATTTGCAACTCAAAGCAGGGACTACTGGAATAGACGAGCATCGGCAAAGGACGAGGTGACGATCTTGGCGTGGGAAATGGTTCCAAAGTCAATGTGATCGCGGTCGGCACGCTACCTCTACATCTACCTTCGGATTAGTTTTAGACCTAAATAATTGTTATTTGGTGCCAGCGTTGAGCATGAACATTATATCTGGATCTTGTTTAATGCGAGGCGGTTATTCATTTAAATCAGAGAATAATGGTTGTTCTATTTATATGAGTAATATCTTTTATGGTCATGCACCCTTGAAGAATGGTCTATTCTTGTTGAATCTCGACAGAGTGATACACACATTCATAATGTTGAAGCCAAAAGATGCAGAGTTGATAATGATAGTGCAACTTATTTGTGGCACTTGCCGTTTAGGTCATATCGATGTAAAACGCATGAAGAAACTCCATCTTGATGGGCTTCGAATCACTTGATTATGAATCACTTGGTACTTGCGAACCGTGCCTCATGGGCAAGATGACCAAAACGCCGTTCTCCGAACTATGGAGCGAGCAACTGATTTGTTGGAAATCATACATCCGATGTTTGTGGTCCAATGAATGTTGAGGCACGCTGGCGGTATCGTTATTTTCTCACCTTCACAGATGATTTGAGCAGATATGGGTATATCTACTTAATGAAACACAAATCTGAAACATTTGAAAAGTTCAAAGAATTTCAGAGTGAAGTGGAAAATCATCGTAACAAGAAAATAAAGTTTCTACGATCTGATCGTGGAGGAGAATATTTGAGTTCTGAGTTTGGTTTACATTTGAAACAATGTGGAATAGTTTAGCAACTCACGCCACCGGAACACCACGAGAAATGGTGTGTCGAGCGTCGTGTCGTACTTTACTAGATATGGTGCGATCTATGATGTCTATTTCGATTTACCGCTATCGCTTTGGGGTTATGCTTTAGAGGCGGCCGCATTCACGTTAAATAGGACACCGTCAAAATCCGTTGAGACGACGCCTTATGAACTGTGGTTTGGCAAGAAACCAAAGTTGTCGTTTCTTAAAGTTTGGGGCTGCGATGCTTATGTAAAGAAACTTCAACCAGATAAGCTCGAACCCAAATCGGAAAATGTGTCTTCATAGGATACCCAAAGGAGATGTTGGGTACACCTTCTATCACAGATCTGAAGGCAAGATTTTCGTTGCTAAATTCGGATCCTTTCTAGAGAAGGAGTTTCTCTCGAAAGAAGTGAGTGGGAGGAAAGTAGAACTTGATGAGATAATCAGTATCTACTCCCTTATTGGAAAGTAGTTCATCACAAGAAATGGTTCTGTGACAACTACACCAATTAGTGAGGAAACTAATGATGATGATCATGAAGCTTGAGATCAAGTTACTCTTGAACCTCGTGGGTCAACCAGAGTAAAATACGCACTGAGTGGTACGGTAATCTTATTCGGAAGTCATGTTACTTGACCATGGCGAACCTACAAACTATGAAGAAGCGATGGTGAGCCCAGATTCCGCAAAATGGCTGGAAGCCATGAAATCTGAGATGGGATCCATGTATGAGAACAAAGTATGGACTTTGGTTGACTTGCCCGATGATCGGCAAGCCATTGAAAATAAATGGATCTTTAAGAAGAAGACCGACGCGATGGTAATATAACTGTCTACAAAGCTCGACTTGTTGCGAAAGGTTTTCGACAAGTTCAAGGGGTTGACTACGATGAGACTTTCTCACCAGTAGCGATGCTTAAGTCTGTCGAATCATGTTAGCAATTGCGCATTTTATGATTATGAAATTTGGCAAATGGATGTCAAACTGCATTCTTGAATGGATTTCTAGAAGAAGAGTTGTATATGATACAACCGAAGGTTTTGTCGATCCAAAGGGTACTAACAAAGTGTGCAAGCTCCAATGATCAATTTATGGTGCGGTGCAAGCTTCTCGGAGTTGGAATAAGCGTTTTGATAGTGTGATCAAAGCATATGGGTTTATCTGAGACTTTTGGAGAAGCCTCAGATTTACAAGAAAGTGAGTGGGAGCTCAGTAGCATTTCGATATTATATGTGGACGACATATTATTGATTGGAAATGATATAGAATTTCTGGATAGCATAAAGGATACTTGAATAAAAGTTTTTCAATGAAAGACCTCGGTGAAGCTGCTTACATATTGGGCATCAAGATCTATAGAGATAGATCAAGGCGCTTAATTGGACTTTCACAAAGCACATACCTTGATAAAGTTTTGAAAAAGTTCAAAATGGATCGAGCAAAGAAAGGTTTTTACTGTATTACAAGGTGTAAGATTGAGTCGACTCAATGCCCGACCACAATGAGAAGATAGAGAGAAATGAAAGATGTTCCTATGCTTCAGCCATAGGCTCTATCATGTATGCAATGCTGTGTACCGGACACGACGTATGCTTAGCTGTAAGCTTGGCGGGAAGGTACCAAAGTAATCCAGAGTGGATCATCGGACAGCGGTCAAGAACATCCCGAAATACCGAAAAGGACTAAGGATATGTTTCTCATATATGGAGGTGACAAAGAGCTAGTCGTAAATGGTTACGTCGATGCAAGCTTTGACACCGATCCGGACGATTCTAAATCGCAAACCGGATCGTGTTTTATTAAGCGGTGGAGCTGTCGGTTGGTGCAGTTCTAAACAAAGCGTCGTGGCGGGATCTACATGTGAAGCGAGTACATAGCTGCTTGAAGCAGCAAATGAAGGAGTCTGATGAAAGAGTTCATTTCCGATCTAGGTGTCATACCTAGTGCATCGGGACCGATGAAGATCTTCTGTGACAATCTGGTGCAATTGCCTTGGCAAAGGAATCCAGATTTCACAAGAGGACCAAGCATATCAAGAGACGCTTCAATTCCATTGGGACCAAGTCCAAGTGGGAGACATAGAGATTTGCAAAATACATACGGATCTGAATGTTGCGGACCGTTGACTAAGCCTCTTCCACGAGCAAAACATGATCAGCACCAAGACTCCATGGGTGTTAGGATCATTACTTTGTAATCTAGATTATTGACTCTAGTGCAAGTGGGAGATCAAGGAAATATGCCCTAGAGGCAATAATAAAGTTATTATTTATTTCCTTATACCATGATAAATGTTTATTATTCATGCTAGAATTGTATTAACCGGAAACATAATACATGTGTGAATACATAGACAAGCAGATAGTCACTAGTATGCCTCTCTTGGACTAGCTCATTAATCAAAGATGGTTATGTTTCTAACCATAGACATGTGTTGTCATTTGATTAATGGGATCACCTCATTAGAAGAATGATGTGATTGACATGACCCATTCCGTTAGCTTAGCACTTGATCGTTTAGTATGTTGCTAATGCTTTCTTCATGACTCATACATGTTCCTGTAACTATGAGATTATGCAACTCCGTTTACGGAAGAACACTTTGGTACTACCAAGCGTCACAACGAATCGGGTGATTATAAAGGAGTACTACAGGTGTCTCCAAAGGTACTTGTTGGGTTGGCGTATTTGAGATTAGGTTTTGTCCTCCGATTGTCGGAGAGGTATCTCTAGGCCTTCTCGGTAATACACATCACTTAAGCCTTGCAAGCATTACAACTAATGAGTTAGTTGTGAGATGATGTATTACGGAACGAGTAAAGAGACTTACGGTAACGAGATTGAACTAGGTATTGGATACCGACGATCGAATCTCGGGTAAGTAACATACCGATGACAAAGGGAACAACGTATGTCGTTATGCGGTTTGACCGATAAAGATCTTCGTAGAATATGTAGGAACCAATATGGGCATCCAGGTTCCGCTATTGGTTATTGACCGAGAATGGTTCTAGGTCATGTCTACATAGTTCTCGAACCCGTAGGGTCCGCACGCTTAACGTTTGATGTGAGTTCATTATGAGTTTATAAGTATTGATGCACGAAGGTTGTTCGAGTCCGGATGTGATCACGGACATGACGAGGAGTCTCGAAATGGTCGAGACATAAAGATTGATATATTGGAAGCCTACATTTGGACATCGGAAGTGTTCCGAGTGAAATCGAATTTATCGAGATGCAGGAGGTTACCGAACCCCGGGAACTACATGGGCCATAGTGGGCCTTGGGCGAAAGGAGAAAGGGCCAGCCCTAGGTGGCGCGCCCCCTTCCCCTAGTCCTATTAGGACTAGGAAAGGTGGGCCGCCCCTCTCTCTCTTTCCCCCAGGAATCCTAATCCAACTAGGATTGGGGGAATCCTACTCCCGAGGAGTAGGACTCCTTGTCGCCTCCTCCTTGGCCGGCCACCTCCCCTTGGCTCCTTTATATACGGGGCAGGGGCACCCCATGACACACAAGTTGATCTACGGATCTTTCCTTAGCCGTGTGCGGTGCCCCTTCCACCATATTCCACTTCGGTCATATCGTCATGGAGCTTAAGCGAAGCCTGCGCCGAGAAGTCATATCGTCGCGGAGCTTAGGCGAAGCCCTGCGTCGGTGGAGCATCAACATCGTCACCACGCCGTCGTCTTGACGGAACTCATCCCGACACTTTGCTGGATTGGAGTCCGGGATCGTCATCGAGCTGAGCGTGTGCGTAACTCGGAGGTGCCGTCGTTCGGTGCTTGGATCGGTCGGATCGTGAAGACGTCGACTACATCAACCGCGTTGTTATAACGCTTCCGCTTTCGGTCTCACAGAGCGTGGGCGGACACTCTCCCCTCGTTGCTATGCCATCACCATGGTCTTGCGTGATCGTAGGAAAATTTTTGAAATTACTACGTTCCCCAACAGTACACGGGTCCACAAGAGAGGTCGCACTCTTTTGATTCTGCTTATGTTATGCATTGCTTAAAATTACTGTCGGATCTTGGGTTCCGGCGAAACCCTTAAGGTTCAAACTCTGGGGTGCGCGTGAAGTTCTTTCCCTCCTATCGATCCACGCCCTAGTTCACTAAGATCTTGCGGACGAACTCGACAAACTTCGCAACACAAGGGACACAAGATTTATACTGGTTCGGGCCACCGTTGTGGTGTAATACCCTACTCCGGTGTGTGGTGGTGGATTGCCTCCTGGGCTGATGATGAACAGTACAAGGGGAAGAACAGCCTCCTGAGGTTGAGGTGTTCTTGTGCTTGTCGAACTTGTGTGGGTGAGGACTTGATCAGATGAGATCAAGTTGCCCCCTTTGGTGGTGGCTAGTTCTACTTATATAGGCCCTGGTCCTCTCCCCAAATATTGAGCGGGAAGGGAATCAACAAAGGCGGCAGATACGTCTCCAACATATCTATAATTTTTGATTGCTCCATGCTATATTATCTACTGTTTTGGACTATATTGGGCTTTATTTTCCACTTTTATATTACTTTTGGGACTAACCTATTAACCGGAGGCCCAACCCAGAATTGTTGTTTTTTGCCTATTTCAGTGTTTCCAAGAAACTGAATATCAAACGGAGTCCAAACGGAATGAAACCTTCGGAAACGTGATTTGCTCGTCAGATAAGACCCAGGAGACTTGGACCCTCCGTCAAGAAAGCTACGAGGCGGTCACGAGGATGGAGGGCACCCCCCCCCCCCTAGGGTGCGCCCCGTGCCTCGTGGGCCCCTCGAAGCTCCACTGACGTACTCCTTCCTCCTATATATACCTACGTACCCCCAAACGATCAGATACGGAGCCAAAAACCTAATTCCACCGCCGCAACTTTCTGTATCCACGAGATCCCATCTTGGGGTCTGTTCCGGAGCTCCGCCGGAAGGGGAATCGATCACGGAGGGCTTCTACATCAACACCATAGCCCTTCCGATGAAGTGTGAGTAGTTTACCTCAGACCTTCGGGTCCATAGTTAGTAGCTAGATGGCTTCTTCTCTGTTTTTGGATCTCAATACAATGTTCTCCCCCTCTCTCGCGGAGATCTATTCGATGTAACCTTATTTTTGCGGTGTGTTTGTTGAGACCGATGAATTGTGGGTTTATGATCAAGATTATCTACGAACAATATTTGAATCTTCTCTGAATTCTTTCATGTATGATTGGTTACCTTTGCAAGTCTCTTCGAATTATCAGTTTGGTTTGGCCTACTAGATTGGTTTTTCTTGTTATGGGAGAAGTGCTTAGCTTTGGGTTCAATCTTGCGTGTCCTTTCCCAAAGGATGAGGGGCAGCAAGGCACGTATTGTATTGTTGCCATCGAGGATAACAAGATGGGGTTTATATCATATTGCATGAATTTATCCCTCTACATCATGTCATCTTGCTTAAGGCGTTACTCTGTTTTCTTGAACTTAATACTCTAGATGCATGCTGGATAGCGGTCGATGAGTGGAGTAATAGTAGTAGATGCAGGCAGGAGTCGGTCTACTTGTCTCGAACGTGATGCCTATATACATGATCATGCCTAGATATTCTCATAACTATGCTCAATTCTGTCAATTGCTCAACAGTAATTTGTTCACCCATCGTAGAAATACTTATGCTCTTGAGAGAAGCCACTAGTGAAATCTATGCCCCCCGGGTCTATTCTCATCATATCAATCTCCAATCACTTTATTATTTGCTTTGCTTTTACTTTTGTCTTTTATTTTACCTTGCATCTTTATACCAAAAATACCAAAAATATTATCTATCATCTCTATCAGATCTCACTCTCGTAAGTGACCATGAAGGGATTGACAACCCCTAATTGCGTTGGTTGCGTTGAGCTATCGTTTTGTGTAGGTACGAGGGACTCACGCGTGGCCTCCTACTGGATTGATACCTTGGTTCTCAAAAACTAAGGGAAATACTTACGCTACTTTGCTGCATCATCCTCTCCTCTTCGGCGAAATCCAACGCAGTGCTCAAGAGGTAGCAAGAAGAATTTCTGGCACCGTTGCCGGGGAGTCTACGCCAAAGTCAACATACCAAGTACCCATCACAATCCCTATCTCCCGCACTACATTATTTGCCATTTGCCTCTCGTTTTCCTCTCCCCCACTTCACCCTTGCCGTTTTATTCGCCCTCTCTTTTCCGTTTGCCTTTTTCTCGCTTGCCTTTTGTTTGCTTGTGTGTTGGATTGCTTGCTTGTCGCGATGGCTCAAGATAATACCAAATTGTGTGACTATACCAATACAAACAATAATGATTTCCTTAGCACTCCTATTGCTCCTCTTGCCAATATTGAATCTTGTGAAATCAATACTGCTTTGTTGAATCTTGTTATGAAAGATCAATTCGCCGGCCTTCCTAGTGAAGATGCCGCTACTCATCTAAATAGCTTGGTTGATTTATGTGATATGCAAAAGAAGAAAGATGTTGATAATGATATTGTTAAATTGAAGCTAATTCCTTTTTCACTTAGAGATCATGCTAAAGCTTGCTTTTCATCTTTGCCAAAATAGTATTGATTCTTGGAACAAGTGCAAAGATGCTTTTATCTCTAAGTATTTTCCTCCCGCTAAGATCATCTCTCTTAGAAACGATATTATGAATTTTAAGCAACTTGATCATGAACATGTTGCACAAGCTTGGGAGAAAATGAAATTAATGATACGTAATTGCCCTACTCATGGTTTGAACTTATGGATGATTATACAAAACAATTATGCCGGATTGAATTTTGCTTCTAGAAATCTTTTAGATTCGACCGCGGGAGGCACTTTTATGGAAATCACTTTAGGAGATGCTACTAAACTCCTAGATAATATTATGGTTAATTATTCTCAATGGCACACTGAAAGATCTACTAATAAAAAAGTGCATGCGATAGAAGAAATTAATGTTTTGAGTGGAAAGATGGATGAACTTATGAAATTATTTGCTACTAAGAGTGTTTCTTCTGATCCTAATGATATGCCTTTGTCTACTTTGATTGAGAATAATAATTAATCTATGGATGTGAATTTTGTTGGTAGGAATAATTTTGGTAACAATGCGTATAGAGGGAATTTCAACCCTAGGCCTTATCCTAGTAATCCTTCTAATAATTATGGAAATTCCTAGAACAATTCTTATGGAAATTTTAATAAGATGCCCTCTAAATTTGAGAATAGTGTTAAAGAGTTTATGAATTCACAAAAGAATTTTAATGCTTTGCTTGAAGAGAAATTACTTAAAGTTGATGAATTGGCTAGAAATGTTGATAGAATTTCTCTTGATGTTGATTCTTTAAAGCTTAGATCTATTCCTCCTAAGCATGATATCAATGAGTCTCTCAAAGCCATGAGAATTTCTATTGATGAGTGCAAGGAAAGAACCGCTAGGATGCGTGCTACAAAAGATGCCTTTATTAAAGCGTGTTCTTCCAATTCCTATGAAAATCAAGATGAAGATCTAAAAGTTATTGATGTGTCCCCTATTAAATCTTTGTTTTGCAATATGAATCTTGATGAAACTGAATATGATCCACCTTTACCTAGGAGACGTTCCAAAAATTCAGAGTATTTAGATCTTGATGATGAAATTGATGAAAGTGGGATTGAAAAGAATAAAACCCTAGATGTTGCTAAACCCACTATATTGGATTTAAAGGAATTTAATTATGAAAGTTGCTCTTTAATTGATTGTATTTCCTTGTTGCAATCCGTGCTAAATTCTCCTCATGCTTATAGTCAAAATAAAGCGTTTACTAAACATATTGTTGATGCCTTGATGCAATCTTATGAAGAAAAACTTGAGTTGGAAGTTTCTATCCCTAGAAAACTCTATGATGAGTGGGAACCAACTATTAAAATTAATTTTGAGGATCATGAATTTTATGCTTTATGTGATTTGGGTGCTAGTGTCTCCACTATTCCCAAAACTTTGTGTGATTTGCTAGATTTCCGTGATTTTGATGATCGCTCTCTAAATTTGCACCTTGCGGATTCCACTATTAAAAAACCTATGGGAAGAATTAATGATGTTCTTATTGTTGCAAATAGGAATTATGTGCCCGTAGATTTTATCGTTCTTGATATAGATTGCAATCCTTCTTGCCCTATTATTCTTGGTAGACCTTTCCTTAGAACGATTGGTGCGATTATTGATATGAAGGAAGGGAATATTAGATTCCAATTTCCATTAAAGAAGGGCATGGAACACTTCCCTAGAAAGAAAAAAATTACCATATGAATCTATCATGAGAGCCACTTATGGATTGCCTACCAAAGATGGCAATACCAAGATCTATCCTCGCTTTTATGCCTAGCTAGGGGCGTTAAACGATATCGCTTGTTGGGAGGCAACCCAATTTTATTTTAGTTTTTTGTTTTTGATTATTTTTAGGAATAAGTAATCCATCTACCTTCTATTTAGATGTGGTTTTATCTTTTAATTAGTGTTTGTGCCAAGTTAAACCTATAAGATCTTCTTGGATGATAGTTATTTGATCTTGCTGTAATTTCCAGAAACTTTCGGTACACGAAAACAATTATTAAAATTCACCAGAAAGTGATAAAATAGTGATTCCAATTTCTGCTGATCAATAAACAAATTGCCTAGTCGTCCTATTTTGGCTGATTTTTTGGAGTTCATAAGTTTGCGTTAGTTACAAATTACTACAGACTGTTCTGTTTTTGACAGATTCTGTTTTTCGTGTGTTGTTTGCTTATTTTGATGAATCTATGGCTAGTAAAATAGTTTATAATCCATAGAGAAGTTGGAATACAGTAGGTTTAACACCAATATAAATAAAGAATGATTTCATTACAGTACCTTGAAGTGGTCTTTTGTTTTCTTTCGCTAACGGAGCTCACGAGATTTCTGTTGAGTTTTGTGTTGTGAAGTTTTCAAGTTTTGGGTGAAATCTTTTGATGGATTATAGAACAAGGAGTGGCAAGAGATTAAGCTTGGGGATGCCCATGGCACCCCCAAGATAATCCAAGGACACCAAAAAGTCAAAGCTTGGGGATGCCCCAGAAGGCATCCCCTCTTTCGTCTACTTCCATCGGTAATTTTACTTGGAGCTATATTTTTATTCACCACATGATATGTATTTTGCTTGGAGCGTCTTGTATGATTTGAGTCTTTGCTTTTTAGTTTACCCCAATCATCCTTGCTGTACACACCTTTTGAGAGAGCCATACATAAATTGGAATGTTTTAGAATACTCTATGTGCTTCACTTATATCTTTTGAGCTTTATAGTTTTGCTCTATGTGCTTCACTTATATCTTTTGAGCTTTATAGTTTTGCTCTTTGTGCTTCACTTAGATCTTTTAGAGCACGGTGGTGGATTTGTTTTAAAGAAACTATTGATCTCTCATGCTTCACTTAGATTATTTTGAGAGTCTTAATAGCATGGTAATTTGCTTAATAATAATAATATGCTTGGTATTCAAGATTTGTAAAACTTTCTTTTGAGTGCATTGAATACTAAGAAAAGTTTGATGCTTGATAATTGTTTTGAGATATGAAGATGGTGATATTAGAGTCATGCTAGTTGAGTAGTTGTGAATTTGATAAATACTTGTGTTAAAGTTTGTGATTCCCGTAGCATGCACGTATGGTGAACCGTTATGTGATGAAGTCGAAGCATGATTTATTTATTGATTGTCTTCCTTATGAGTGGCGGTCGGGGATGAGCGATGGTCTTTTCCTACCAATCTATCCCCCTAGGAGCATGCGCGTAATACTTTGCTTTGATAACTTCTAGATTTTTGCAATAAGTATATGAGTTCTTTATGACTAATGTTGAGTCCATAGATTATACACACTTTTCCCATCCTTCCACCATTGCTAGCCTCTCTAATACCGCGCACCTTTTGCCGATATCATACATCCACCATATACATTCCTAAAAACAGCCATCATACCTACCTATTATGGCATTTCCATAGCCATTCCGAGATATATTGCCATGCAACTTTCCACCGTTCCGTTTATTATGACACGCTCCATCATTGTCATATTGCTAGCATGATCATGTAGTTGACATCGTATTTGTGGCAAAGCCACCGTTCATAATTCTTTCATACATGTCACTCTTGATTCATTGCATATCCCGGTACACCGCCGGAGGCATTCACATAGAGTCATATTTTGTTCTAAGTATTGAGTTGTAATTGTTGAGTTGTAAGAAAAATAAAAGTGTGATGATCATCATTTTAGAGCATTGTCCCAAGTGAGGAAAGGATGATGGAGACTATGATTCCCCCATAAGTCGGGATGAGACTCCGGACGAAAAAAAAAGAAAAAAAGAAAGAAAAAAGAGGCCATAAAAAAGAAGAGAAAAGGCCCAAATATAAAAAAAATGAGAGAAAAAGAGAGAGGGGACAATGTTACTATCCTTTTACCACACTTGTGCTTCAAAGTAGCACCATCTTCATGATAGAGAGTCTCTCATTTCGTCACTTTCATATGCTAGTGGGAATTTTCATTATAGAACTTGGCTTGTATATTCCAATGATGGGCTTCCTCAAAATGCCCTAGGTCTTTGTGAGCAAGCGAGTTGGATGCACACCCACTTAGTTTCTTTTATTGAGCATTCTTAGACTTATAGCTCTAGTGCAACCGTTGCATGGCAATCCCTACTCACTCACATTGATATCTATTGATGGGCATCTCCATAGCCCATTGATACGCCTAGTTGACGCGAGACTATCTTCCCCTCTTTTTGTCTTCTCCACAACCACCATTCTATTCCACATATAGTGCTATATCCATGGCTCACGCTCATGTATTGCGTGAAGATCGAACTTTTTTTGAAAATGTTAAAGTATGAAACAATTTCTTGGCTTGTCATCGGGTTTGTGCATGATTTAAATACTTTGTGTGGTGAAGATAGAGCATAGCCAGACTATATGATTTTGTAGGGATAACTTTCTTTGGCCATGTTATTTTGAGAAGACATAATTGCTTTGTTAGTATGCTTGAAGTATTATTATTTTTATGTCAATATGAACTTTTGTCTTGAATCTTTCGGATCTGAATATTCATACTACAATTAAGAAGATTTACATTGAAATTATGCCAAGTAGCACTCCGCATCAAAAATTCTCATTTTATCATTTACCTACTCGAGGACGAGCATGAATTAAGCTTGGGGATGCCTGATACGTCTCCAACGTATCTATAATTTTTGATTGCTCCATGCTATATAATCTACTGTTTTGGACTATATTGGGCTTTATTTTTCAGTTTTATATTACTTTTGGGACTAACCTATTAACCGGAGGCCCAGCCCAGAATTGTTGTTTTTTGCCTATTTCAATGTTTCCAAGAAACGGAATATCAAACGGAGTCCAAACGGAATGAAACCTTCGGAAACGTGATTTGCTCATCAGATAAGACCCAGGAGACTTGGATCCTCCGTCAAGAAAGCCACGAGGCGGTCACGCGGGTGGAGGGCGCCCCCCTCCCCATAGGGCGCGCCACCCTGCCTCGTGGGCCCCTCGAAGCTCCACCGACGTACTCCTTCCTCCTATATATACCTACGTACCCCCAAATGATCAGATACGGAGCCAAAAACCTAATTCCACCGCCGCAACTTTCTGTATCCACGAGATCCCATCTTGGGGCCTGTTCCGGAGCTCCGCCAGAAGGGGAATTGATCACGGAGGGCTTCTACATCAACACCATAGCCCTTCCGATGAAGTGTGAGTAGTTTACCTCAGACCTTCGGGTCCATAGTTAGTAGCTAGATGGCTTATTCTCTCTTTTTGGATCTCAATACAATGTTCTCCCCTCTCTCTGGAGATCTATTCGATGTAATCTTCTTTTTGGTGTGTTTGTTGAGACCGATGAATTGTGGGTTTATGATCAAGATTATCTATGAACAATATTTGAATCTTCTCTGAATTCTTTTATGTATGATTGGTTATCTTTGCAAGTCTCTTGAATTATCAGTTTGGTTTGGCCTACTAGATTGGTTTTTCTTGCAATGGGAGAAGTGCTTAGCTTTGGGTTCAATCTTGCGTGTCCTTTCCCAAAGGATGAGGGGCAGCAAGGCACATATTGTATTGTTGCCATCGAGGATAACAAGATGGGATTTATATCATATAGCATGAATTTATCCCTCTACATCATGTCATCTTGCTTAAGGCGTTACTCTGTTTTCTTGAACTTAATACTCTAGATGCATGCTGGATAGCGGTCGATGAGTGGAGTAATAGTAGTAGATGCAGGCAGGAGTCGGTCTACTTGTCTCGGACGTGATGCCTATATACATGATCATGCCTAGATATTCTCATAACTATGCTCAATTCTGTCAATTGCTCAACAGTAATTTGTTCACCCACCGTAGAAATACTTATGCTCTTGAGAGAAGCCACTAGTGAAATATATGGCCCACGGGTCTATTCTCATCATATCAATCTCCAATCACTTTATTATATGCTTTGCTTTTACTTTTGCCTTTTATTTTACCTTGCATCTTTATACCAAAAATATTATCTATCATCTCTATCAGATCTCACTCTCGTAAGTGATCGTGAAGGGATTGACAACCCCTAATCGCATTGGTTGCATTGAGCTATCGTTTTGTTTAGGTACGAGGGACTCGCGCGTGGCCTCCTACTGGATTGATACCTTGGTTCTCAAAAACGGAGGGAAATACTTACGCTACTTTTCTGCATCATCCTCTCCTCTTCGAGGAAATCCAACGCTGTGCTCAAGAGGTAGCAGCGGCCAATTTGAAAGGGGACAGCTAGTACAAGCTATCCTGACAAAAGCGGTCTGCGCCTGCGAAAGGGCTCTGGTGATGACGCCGTCTTAGGCTCCACTGTGACCTTCGTTCTGCTGGCCTGCTGGTCTTGGTCTCGTTGCACGGATATGCAAACCTTTGCCTGATGCCTCAGTACTCCGCGCCTGCGCTTGCCCCCTTGGCACCAAAGAGGAAACAAGGATGCTGCGGTGCTGGCGCCCATCTGATCCTGATCGTCATGGCTCACGTCACGAGAGCCTCGTGAGGTTTGCCCTTCCTTGATCTCTCCGCCCCTCGCAAGCCAGCCTGGTGAGGCCGCCCCCGAGGAGGTCTTGTGTCGTCCGCCTCGCGAGGCTTGGCCCCTCGCGAGGGTCTTGTATGCCTTGTCAATGAAGATGGGTCATACAGGCCTGCTCGCATAGCCACGCCGTGGGCCACAGGCAGGCAAGTCTGGGGACCCCTGTTCCCAGAACGCCGACAGTAGCCCCCGGGCCCAAGGCGCGCTTCGGGCTTGGCTCGGGCGGCCAAAGGCTGCGCCGTGGCGCCATGGCCCCCAAAGCTCGCGGCCTTGGTCGACGCGGGCGCTTGATTGACGTCGCATCTCCGCTTCCCCACGCTGCCTCGGCAACTGCCCGACTTGACAAGTCCCTGGGACATGCAAGGAAAACCATCATTACCTGTGATCGTGGAAGGCGTCGGTTGGCCTTCTTTCGCTATAAATGGGGAGGGGGGCGGAGCCCCCGTCGCCCATCTCTTCCTTGCTTGCTTGCTCCTTCCCTCCTTGCTCCTCTGCTTGCAACAATGCCGCCCATCCGAAGGTTTTCCGCGACGAAAGGAAAGCCCCGCCCCGATGATCCGGGGCCGCTCCCTCCGAAGAAGGGTTCGGTCCATCGTCGCAATGAAGCGGCGATGCAGGTAGTGACGAGGCCTTGGTGTGAGCGGCCTCCTCCAGGGTACCCGCTTCCCTTGTACGCCCGAGCCGACGGCTCAGGAGGGCAGAGCGATGAGCGGCGCCGCCCGCGCCGTGCCCGTGGTCGCCGCGCGACGGTGATGCGTGCCGTTGCTCCTGGAATCGATGCTGCGGATTCCTCGCGCGAGCTGGTGCTATGGGCGCCGATGCCCCCAAGCTCTTGGATCCGCTTCCCGCGGTTCTTCTCTGACGCAATGCCGCCGAGGGGGCCTCTCGAGCTCTGGCTGCAGCATGCCGACTGCAACGCTCCGGCAACCGGAGCAGAGATCGAAGCGGTCCCCACAGGCAAGATCTTCATGACCCGCGGCTGGGGCGAGGTTGCGCGGGTTTGCTGTGCGGAAGGCACCCTCGCGATCCACTTTGAGTACGACGACGCTTCCACGCTCTTCTTCAAGGTCTTCGACGCGGAGGGCCGCCGCCTGGAGTGTTGCCCTGGAGGGGAGCGCCAGTCGACGCAGCGCTCGCTGTGGCTATTCCAGCAGAAGCAGCCTCAGGAGTCTAGCGATTCTCCTGAGTTCTGAGACTCCGGAGACGAGCGACGATAGCTCGTGCCCCGAGCTCTCTCGCTCGGGCTCGGCAGGCGCCAAGGCCCAGCCGCCGCCACCATCGATCTGGATGGGTCGGGCCGACCTCCGTGGCCCATTGTTGATGATGGCGTCCGCCACGGGAGGGTGTAGATAGGATTCCTCTTAGTTCTCATTTTTTGTTCCCTGCGAAGAATCATGAAGTACCCCGTGAGGGTGTGTAAAGGGTATGTAATGTCTTTTGCGTATATACTCCCTGTTATGAAAATTTGCGTACGCATGTCCTGTTCAGGCTCGGTCTCCCCTTTCCAACCTCACAACAGCTTGTTGCTCTACGCTGACAGGTCCCGGTCCCCAGGCAGGCTGCAACCGTCATTTGGTATGCTGTGTCGCGTCCGTGGTCAAGGCCAGGAGGTGAGCAGCCCGAGGTCCAGTAAGAGCCCCTGAGGCGCGATGCTCAGGAGGTCCCCTTTAGTGCTCAAGCAGCCATGGTAAGGCAAGAAAGGGAGGCGACGTGGCCGCAACAGGGATGCGGCGAGCGCAAGCACCTAGGCTCTGACAACTAGCCAATCTGAACGCGAGACTTATCTTGCCGATTCCGAGTCGATTCCTTGTGGTGCACTAGGCCTGCACGCAACCATCCACAGCGTAGCTAGGTGAGGCCCGTACAGGTCCCCCGCCCCTTCCAATGCTTTCCTTCGTGCTCTACGTCCTCAGGTCCCGGCCCTCGAGCGAGCTCAGCCGCCGCTGGTATGCCAGGTCGTGATGCTGTGGTCAAGGCCAGGGGGTGAGGGCTGGAGAGCCAGTAAGAGCTCCTGAGTCGCGATGCTCAGAAGCCCCCCTTTTAACATGCAAGCGAATCGCATGGGAGAGGAAGGAGCCCGTGGTACCGCCCGCTGTTATCCTCGGGAGGTTCCTGCAAGTCATCACAAGGAGAAACACGGTTTTGCCGTTATGGTTGCCAGCCTGCCGCTGGTTGCTCCGTGAGGAGATGAAGGCACTGAGGGCCTGATGAGGTGACGTGCGCGGGGCGTGCCGCGAGCCAGAGCTCGACCGCTCAGGTTTGTCGATGTGGCAGGGACGGACCCATGCACCAGCGTCGTCCAGTGTGAGGAGGCCCCATGGGAAGCGACGACCGAGCAGGTGGTAATCGGGAAGGTGACAATCGCAGGTAGATTAGGCATGGAAGGCAAATTAGCTTGGGTAAATGCAGAAAGATACATGCCACTGGGTCAGGCCCAAGCGGCTTGGGGATGATGCAGTCTGATGGGCGCCCCCAGCAAGGTAAGCTAAAGACATAAGGAAAGGATACACGCCAGAGGGACGGACCCACGCGGCCTGGGAATAATGCAGCCCGAGGGGCGCTCCCAGCTAAACGAACTTGGAAAATATTACCTGGTTCTGTTAACGAAGGAGAGTTGGGGCAGCTGAAGGTACGTGGCTAAGGAATGGCTCCTCACGAGCCACCGGGGCCCTGAGCCTCGGGAGGCTCCGGGGGCTCAGGTGGTTCCCTGAGGACCGTCTCCATCTCTGCCAGGACGGCGTGGTGCCTGGCCTCCTGAGCCGCCAGGACACGCTGCAGGTTGCGTTGATAGGCTGACAACATGCTCGGCAAACCAAAGGGCATGTGAACATAGTTGTCTGGTGGACCCTCGCAACGGCCCACGCGCGAAGGCCAAAAAGGCTCCTGAGATGCAGCCCTGTTGAGCCCTGGAACATCGATGCAGACGCGCAGCCCGTCATCCTTGCCTGGATGGGGAGCTGCGCCTCGTGAGCGGCGGTCGCCGCGCATGGCCCTTGCGTCTTGCAGTTCCTGAGTGGTCTTGGTGATGAACTCTTGAGTGGTGGGCACTCCTTGCCATGTATTCTCCTGAGGGAAACGTGCCGCGAAGCACGCCTCCAAGTGGTTCCCAAGCGCCTCCCTCGTGATGTTGGCAAGGTCTAAGGCCCTCCAGAAGAGAGCCCCCGAGCCCTGCCCGAGGAGGGCGCCGGGCGCGCCTCCTATGCGATGGAGGGAGTCGCCCCTGGAGCGGGCGTTGATCCTGTCGAGGGTCCAGTTACGACGCCATCCTCCTGAGATCCTGCACAGCGCAGCTGCTTCTTCTTCTTGGGGAGGGCCTCAGGAGGGCCCTCGCCTTTGCTGTCGGGGTCGTCGATTGCCGCAGCTTGGAAGGCACGCTCGAGGGAGCATACCTCATCTCTTTCTTCGCATGGGACCGTGATGATTCCGCCGCTTCCCGGCATCTTGAGGACGTTGTAGCCGTGGTGTGTGACCGCCATGAACTTGGCTAGGGCTAGATACCCAAGGATGGCGTTGTATGGCAGGAGGATGTGCGTGACATCAAAGTCGATGAGCTCGGTGCGGTAGTTCTTGCGTTCCCCTAAGGTGACAGGGAGGCGGACCTGCCCTATCGGTGTGGTGGAACCGTCGGTCACTCCTGAGAAAGGCTTGGTAGGTTGAAGCTGGTCGTAGGGCACTTGAAGGTTGTCGAACGTGTCGACGGACAGGACGTTGAGCCCTGCGCCGCCGTCGATGAGGGTCTTGGTGATTTGTACGTTGCTGATGACTGGTGAGCAAAGCATCGGGAGGGCGCCAGCGGTGGCTGCGCACTTGAGCTGGTTTGCCGAGTTGAAGGTGATGGCGCACTAGGACCACCTAAGCAGGCGCGTGGCCTCGAGCTTGGGGAGGACTACATTCACTTCATGAGCAAACTGTTTGAAGATGCGCCCGAGGTGGGGCTGGCTCCCCAAGATGCAAAGCGAGAAGCGCGTGGCTCCTGGAAGCCCCCAGCCCCCTCGTCCTGATGGCGGTCGTCGTTCCTTCTTGGCGGTGGCGGTAGCGGGGGAAGACCGACGTTGCCCTGAGGACGGTCCTCGCGAGGCTGGTCTCTCCGGGCGCCCTCGCGAGGATGATCCTGCCAAGGGTCCTCACGAGGCCGGTCGCGCCACTCCTGGCGCGGGCCGCGGTCGTCCCAGCGTCTGCCTCCACTTCCTCCTCCTCGGCCGTAGCCCCGGTCGCTGCACTCGGGGCATCGACCGAAGCGCCCTTCGCGAATGGCTCTGAGCTCTTGACAGTCGCTGGTGTTGTGGGTGTTCAGGTTGAGGAAGGCGCAGAACGGTCGGCTGTTCTTGGATGACTCGGGCTGGTCCCTGCCTCGCTTGGTGTCCGGCTCCGCTGCGAGCACAACTGCTTCCTTGCGCTTCACGTCCTTGGCCTTGGCCTTCTTCTCCTCTGCACCCGCAGCTAGCAGCTCGAGGAGGGAAAGGCGCCCCTCCTCAGCTCTTGCGTACTTGGTTGCCAGGTTGAACAACTCCTGAGATGTGCACAGCTCCTCATGGATAGCGAGCACTTCCTTCATCTTGATGTCGCGGACACCATCAGAGAACGCGGAGATGATGGCCTCATCCGTCACCTTGGGGATCTTGAGGCGGGTGTTGTTGAAGCGCTGGATGTATTTCTGGAGGGTCTCTTCTGGTTGTTGCTTGATGCGGCGCAGGTGACCTGCGGCTGGCGGGCGGTCGCGAGTGCCCTGGAAGTTGGCGACGAAGCGGTCGCACATCTCGTCCCAGGAGGAGATCGAGCCTTGTGGCAGGTTCAGGAGCCAAGAGCGGGCACCATCCTTGAGAGCCATAGGAAACCAGTTCGCCATGACTTTCTCGTCGCTATTGGCCACCTAGATGCTCAGCTCGTAGAGCTACAAGAACTCCACGGGTTCGAGGGTGCCGTCGTAGCAAGGAGGCAGATCTGGCTTGAACTTGCCCGGCCAGGCGACGCTACGCAGCTCGGGGGTAAAGGCGCGGTAGTCGGCCGTGGTTGCCGGGGCCCGTCTCGGAGGTGGAGCTTGGTCTTGATGAGGCTCGCGTGCCGCCACCGCAGGTAGTGCGCGGTCTTGGAGAGGTGGCGCAGGGAGCGCAGGTGCAGCTTCTCGCGACCGAGGAATTTCTTGGCAGCTTCTCTCTTCGCGCGCGAGCCCCGGGCATGGTGGATCATGCCGTGGGGCCGCGCGCCTTGGCGCCAAGGCACCGTCTTGGGGCAGAGGTGGTGGAGGCGCTCCATGAGCCACGTCGCCCGTGGCTCGCGGAGGGCGAGGCAGAGAGAGGAACGGCGCCGGGGAGCCCCCTGCGGCGCGGACGAGCTCGGCGACGCGGTCGAGCCAGTCCTTGTAGAGGTCGTCGACCGGGCGGTAGCGCAGGAGCTCGTTCGCCATGAGGAGTGTGGCCTGCGCGTACATGGGAGCGCGACGTGCGTGGGACGAGGAACCGGCCGGGGTCAGCGATGGAGTGGTTGTGCGGCCGTCCTGCTGCACCGACGGGTGCAGCAAGGACGCTTGCTGTTTGTTCCCCGCCGGGCCGGTGGCGGCATTGGCGACAGGCGACGGGGAACAACGAGGTGGCCCGCCGACGAGAGCCTTCTGAGCAACACGGGCGGTGAGGGCAGCCCGGCGCTCGGCTCTGGCATGGCGAGCGTCCGCCATGGAGACGATGGAGCGACGGAGCGCCGATCGACGGAAGGGAAGCTACGGCGCACCCCTACCTGGCGCGCCAAATGTCGGATCTTGGGTTCCGATGAAACCCTTAAGGTTCGAACTCTGGGGTGCGCGCGAAGTTCTTTCCCTCCTACCGATCCACGCCCTAGCTCACTAAGATCTTGCGGACGAACTCGACGAACTTCACAACACAAGGGACACAAGATTTATCTCGGTTCGGCCCACGTTGTGGTGTAATACCCTACCCAAAGTGTGGTGGTGGATTGCCTCTTGGGCTGATGATGAACAGTACAAGGGGAAGAACAGCCTCCTGAGGTTGAGGTGTTCTTGTGCTTGTCGAACTTGTGTGGGTGAGGACTCGATCAGATGAGATCAAGTTGCCCCCTTTGGTGGTGGCTAGTTCTACTTATATAGGCCCTGGTCCTCTCCCAAAATATTGAGCGGGAAGGGAGCCAACAACGGCGGGCAATTTGAAAGGGGACAACTAGTACAAGCTATCTTGACAAAAGCGGTCTTCTCCTGCGAAAGGGCTCTGGTGATGACGCCGTCTTGGGCTCCACGGTGACCTCCATTCTGCTGGCCTGCTGGTCTTGGTCTCGTTGCTTGGATATGGAAACCTTTTCCTGATGCCTCGGTACTCCGTGCCTGCGCTTGCGCCCTTGGCACCAAAGAGGAAACAAGGACGCTGCGCGCGCTGGCGCCCGTCTGATCCTGATCGTCATGGCTCACGTCACGAGAGCCTCGTGAGGTTTGCCCCGCCTTGATCTCTCAGCCCCTCGTGAGCCAGCCTGGTGAGGCCGCTCCCGAGGAGGTCTTGTGTCATCCGCCTTGCGAGGCTTGGCCCCTCGCGAGGGTCTTGTATGCCTTGTCGATGAAGGGCCGTACAGGCCTGCTCCCATAGCCACGCCGTGGGCCGCAGGCAGGCAAGTCTGGGGACCCCCGTTCCCAGAACGCCCACAATTACCTACTACTTTATCGTCCTGTTCACCTCTTGGACTCCAAGTCAGGTCCAAATTAATGTTCAAACTTGAGTTCTAAATTAGTTATGGGGCACATATCGAGGAAGCGATGAATAGTATCTCTGTCTAATATCTGGTTCACCTAGGGTATGCCTATGTTGTTCATCTTGGGTGGGAAACAAATAGTAAAGCAATCATCATCTGTCTTTTTATTAAATTAAAGCAATCATCAGCCTGCTATCATTATTTTTGGATCCATCCACCGTTTGTTACCATCACTCTAAATTTCTGCATGCTCTCCTTATATAATCTCACCATATTTTTTTCGTATGCATGTCAGATATTGTACACAATCATGCTGAACATGTAGAGAAAAGAGAAGAGTTTTATGCTGCAATACAATGTCATGCGAGACATCGCTCCATGGTGGGTTCAATGGCAAACCCTCCCCACCCCTCTCCGTTTGTAATCCAGAGGAAGATATCTGTTCGACGCGGATTCGACGCACGACCACTCCTATTTACCCCCAAGGTGTTTGCTCTACCTTGGCATGATGATGTTAGTCATATCGTGCATATGTTGCCTTGCAGTGCCTACTTTTGAAATCATATATGTCATCTGCTTAGTTTAGACATGTTCTGTAATGCCACCTGTTTAGTTTCTATATCATATATGAGAATTGTGCAGCCTCATGTCTTTTAGCCAGCCATAATATACGTGAAATGTGCAATGTCATCCTGTTTAACCAGGCATCATATATTTGAATGATATCTTGACCATCCTTTGCTTCATTACATTTCCATTTGTCGACAATGTTTGTACATTAAACTACTCTTCCTGTGAATCAGCCATTTGGGTGGGAGATTGAAAAATCTGGAGTGAAAACAAGGTCTTCTGAGCAGCGGTACTACAGTCAAGCAGATCTCTTGTTGGGTCCCGATAGCTCCTCAGAGATGGATTCAGAGACAGATGACCAGTCCTATTCCCCCACCGAGGTGTATGCTCTAACTTGGCACGGTTATACTGCTCATATCATGCATATGGTGTCTTGCATTGCATAGATTAGACATCATATACACAATATTCAACACCATGTTCTTAGTTCAGATATCATATCTAATGCCCTCTGTTTAGCATATAAATCACATATGTGAATTAAATGATGCGATCCTGATTACTTAGATAACACGTAGGTGAATGATGTCATGCGATCCTGTTTAGTTATTCATCATATCTTTGAATTATGTTATGCTATGCTATCCAGTTTAGATAGACATCATATATGTGAAATTATGTCATGCTATCCGCTTTAGTTAAACAATATAAATGTCAACTATTTCATGCCCTCTTTTTTCCACACTATCTATTGTCTGTACATTCAACAATGTTTCCTGTTTATCAGCCATTTGAATTGGAGCAGGTGATGCCAGCATCTAGCGGACTAAAAACACGGTCTTTAAATAAAACAGTGTTACCTCTTGGTGGAGATAGCACCCCGGTTGTACATGCATGAGAACCAGCCCTACCACACATAACCCAAACTCTCGCAGATTGTACCCCTCTTGGATGGATGAGAACCAGCTTCACCCAATCTAACCCCAACCCCAAAGCAGATAGTAACCCAGCCCAGCTTGACACAACACCATCTCCACCACAGAGCTCCCAAACAAGAGCAGTTAGTAAGGCAGCTCCAGTGCCCAAAGGACCAGTACTACCACGGCGAACCCCAACTCCACCAGTTAGTACGCCTATTCCTGTGGAGGAAGCACAACCAGCTAGTCGTAGTTTAGCATCTTCGCATTTGATGTTGTTAAATCGTATGTGCGTAGCTTGCCATCTTGGAAATATTATACTGAAGATGAAGGAAAATGCCTGTTGCAGGTGTTTGTCCAGGAGTTATGTGTAAGTAATGTTATTCATGGCAATTACTTTGCTTTGTCCCATACATCCTACCTCCATGATGGTTATAATACAGCAAATTTTCCCATTTTTCTCTATAGAGAAGGACCGATTTGGAAACTCAGGATGAGGTAACCTGTGCTAATACCTCTGCTATCTTCAAGAATGCTCGGTGGCGATGTCGAATTACGAGGAAAACGTACTTCACCGCAAAGAAACTCATCAAATTCCCTTACATTCTCCCGAGACACATTTATCGGACGATGATCGGGAACGCTTTGTTACAGATCGGTCCCGAACCAAGAATGTGGTAAGGTCTATGAGCTCATTTTCTATTTTTAAGTACTATATTCTTGCGTCTTCTTGTACTGCTCATGTAGAACAAGTGCCTAAACCTGAAGAACAACTGTTCTAATTTAAGATTCCATTGCTATCATAGTTCAAAAAAGCGCTAGGCGTTAATTGTGCGTTTTGCCACCGCCTTGCGCTTTACTGACCAAAGCGCATGCTTATGCGCAGTTATGCACAGATTAGGCGTAGTTATGCGCAATGCGTTTTGTCAACGCCTAGAGCCTAGGCGTGCTTACACTCTCGCTTAGGCGCGCCTTTTTTAACTATGATTGCTATCGTGCATACTGCTTTGCTCTTGTATCACTGTATTTACTCATACAAACTTATTTTTAAATTGAAGGATCCAATCGAAACTGCAATGGCACAACAGGTATGTTCACGCATGTTTCTTTAACAGGCTTGCTCTTATCAATAGCTCTGTTGATTTCAATTTCAATTGTGTATACAGTTGACTTCTCATATCATGCACATTACTAGCATCACAACAGAGCCAATAGTGTTGTTGTACATGTAGACCCGTGGTACCCATCTGAAATCTTGTTGTGCCGTGTAGTTTCCCACGCTTTGTATTCTTTCACTGCTGCTTTGTCTTGAACTGATATGATTTGAAGCGTGTCTCTATTTTGATTTGGCAAGACAATGCAGTGACCATAGGACATAGATATATGTTTGTTTGATGCTTTTATTATGTACTAGTACTTGGCAATAGAAGACTTGGTAGTTTAATCCTGTCCACCTTACTAATGAACTGGTTCACCGAAATGAGTTTCATATACTAGTACATGCTAAACTGTTATGTGTCTGCTTGTTTCTTCTTTTAGAATGCTGACATAATATTGGGGAAGAGTGCTGATACGTCTCCGTCGTATCTATAATTTTTTATTGTTCCACGCCAATATTATTCAACTTTCATATACTTTTGGCAACTTTTTATATTATTTTGGGACTAACATATTGATCCGATGCCCAAAGCAGTCCACATGCATTGCATGTTTTGGTCTCGCAGAATATCCATATCAAACGGAGTCCAAATGGGGTAAAAACGGACGGAGCTTATTTTTGGAAAATATGGAAAATCTAGAAGTAAAATCAACGTGAACCAGTGTCCGAGGTGGTCACGAGGTAGGGGGGCGTGCCCCCTACCCTCGTGAGCCACCCGTAAGGCGGTTGATGCTCTTCTTTTGCCGCAAGAAAGCTAATATTCGGAAAAAAATCATGGCGAAGGTTTCAGGCCAATCGGAGTTACGGATCTCCATATATACACGAAACGGTGAAACAGAGCCAGAACAGGACGCAGAAACAGAGAGAAACAGAGAGATAGATCCAATCTCGGAGGGGCTCTCGCCCCTCCCACGCCATGGGAGCCAAGGACCAGAGGGGAAACCTCTCTCCCATCTAGGGAGGAGGTCAAGGAAGGAGAAGAAGAAGGGGGCCCTCTCCCCCTTGCTTCCGGTGGCGCCGGAGTGCCACCGGGGGCCATCATCATCACCGTCATCTTCACCAACAACTTCACCGCCATCATCACCAACTCTTCCGCCCTCTATGCAGCGGTGTAACCTCTCTCTTACCCGTTGTAATCTCTACTTAAACATGGTGCTCAACGCTATATATTATTTCCCAATGATGTATGGCTATCCTATGATGTTTGAGTAGATCTGTTTTGTCCTAATGGCTATTTGATGATCGTGATTGGTTTGAGTTGTATGTTTTATTATTGGTGTTGTCCTATGGTGCTCTCCATGTCGCGCAAGCATGAGGGATTCCCACTCTAGGGTTTGCAATATGCTATGATTTGCTTATGGTGGGTGGCGTGAGTGACAGAAGCACAGACCCGAGTAAGTAGGTTGTTCGCGTATGGGATAAAGGAGACTTGATGCTTTAATGCTATGGTTGGGTTTTACCTTAATGAATCTTTAGTAGTTGCGGATGCTTGCTAGAGTTCCAATCATAAGTGCATATGATCCAAGTAGATAAAGTATGTTAGCTTATGCCTCTCCCTTAAATAAAATTACAATAGTGATTACCGGTCTAGTTATCGATTGCCTAGGGACAAATAACTTTCTCGTGACAACAAGCTCTTTACTAAAACTAATTTAGTTGTGTCTTTATTTAAACAGCCCCTAGCTTTTATTTACGTGCTCTTTACTTTCTTGCAAGATTATCCAAAAACACCTACAAAGTACTTCTAGTTTCGTACTTGTTTTCGGTAAAGCGAACGTCAAGTGTGCGTAGAGTTGTATCGGTGATCGATAGAACTTGCGGGAATATCTGTTCTACCTTTAGCTCCTCGTTGGGTTCGACACTCTTACTTATCTAAAGAGGCTGCAATTGATCCCCTATACTTGTGGGTTATCAATACCTTTTTCTGGCGCCGTTGCCGGGGAGCAATAGCGTGGGGTGAATATTCTCGTGTGTGCTTGTTTGCTTTATCAGTAAGTAATTTTATTTGATGTTCTTAGTTGTTATCTATCTTTAGTTATGGATATGCAACACGAAATACCAAAAAAATTAGGTGTACTTGCTACTCATGGAGATGGGGAAACTCCTAAAACCCTCGATGTTGGTTATGTGAAAGATATTATGTACTACTTTAATAATCCTGAGAAAACCCCATTCAATTATGTAATGGGAGTAACGTTGGATCAACGTGAATACTTTAGGGATTATCGCTTAACACAAAAAGGGAAACTATTATGGGATCAAATTCATATATTGAAGTGGTATGCTTGGCAACTATGCGTGAGTTATAATTATACTTGTTGCTCTAGGATGAAGGCTCCACACCTTCCCTTTTCATGCAAATTCAATGATAATAAAACCTTAGCTTCTTATGCTAATGGTATATATGATTATTATGATGTGGAACAAATAGAAGAATTTGTTGCTTTTATGGGTGCTTATGAAATTGAATCTATGTGTAAAGAATTTGAAGATTTTGATGATGCTGTTTATAGATCTGAAAATTTAGCTATCCTCAAATATTGCTATGAGAATTATGAATACAATTACAAAATTAATGCACTTATTGAGAAAGTCTCCGCTGTCCAAGAAGAGACTAATATTTTGCAGGAATCTATGGAAGAAGAAGTTGATGAAACTGTGAGCTCATTGGATGAAAAAGATGAGGAGGAGAGCGAAGAACAAAAGGAGGAAGAGCGGATTAGCTACCCGTGCCCACCTTTTGATGAGAGTAACTCTTCAACTCATACATTGTTTAATTCCCCTTCGTGCTTACCGAAGGATGATTGCTATGATGACTATTATGATCTCGTTGATTCTCTTGAAATATCCCTTTTTGATGATGCTTGCTATGCTTGTGGCCAAGATGCCAATATGAATTATGCTTATGGAGATGAACTTGCTATAGTTCCTTATGTTAAACATGAAATTGTTGCTATTGCACCCACACATGATAGTCTTATTATCTTTTTGAATTCTCCAAACTACACTATATCGGAGAAGTTTGCACTTATTAAGGATTATATTGATGGGTTGCCTTTTACCGTTGCACATGATGATTTTGATGAATATAATATGCATGTGCTTGCTGCTCCTACTTGCAATTATTGTGAGAGAGGAACTATATCTCCACCTATCTATGTTTCCAACACGATAAAATTGCAAGAAATTGTTTATACTATGCATTGGCCTTTACTATGTGTGCATGAATTGTTCTTTTATGACATGTCGATGCATAGGAAGAGTGTTAGACTTCGTCATTGCTTGATATATGTTGCTTTGTGCTCATTACTAAATTACAAATCATTGCTAATTAAAATTGGCTTTGATATACCTTGGGATCCGGGTGGATCCACTACTTGAGCACTATATGCCTAGCTTAATGGCTTTAAAGAAAGCGCTGCCAGGGAGACAACCCAGAAGTTTTAGAGAGTCATTTATTTCTGTTGAGTGCTTTCTTATAGTTTAAAAACAACAAAAATAAATAGGGGAACCCAAAACTTTTTCAAAAAGAAAAGCGAAAGTGAGAAAGACAAGCATTGTTGAAGTGGGAGCTAGCCTTAACTTTGTTCATGCTCACGGAAACTTTGTGAATCTTGATTACAGAAACTTTTCAATAAAAATAAGTATCCCCTTGTACAATTCCATTGTATTATAAAAATAATGTGCCAAGGTTTGCCTTTAGGATGGTTACAATGCTTGTTGGTTTGTGCGGTGCAGGACAGAAACTTTTGCTGTAGTGCGCGAATTTTAATTTTTTACTGGAATGTAAAATGGTTCTGATTATTTTTGCACTGTCTTTCTGTACAAATTTTTTATTTTTCCTAATTTTTGCAGAATTTTTCAAGTATCAGAATTATGGTGAATGTTCACATTGCTACAGACTGTTCTGTTTTAGACAGATTCTGTTTTTGATGCATAGTTTGCTTGTTTTGATGAAACCATCAATTTATATCAGTGGATTAAGCCATGAAAAAGTTATATTACAGTAGACACAATGCAAAAACAAAATATGAATTGGTTTTCAACAGTACTTAGAGTAGTGATTTGCTTTATTATACTAACGGATCTTACCGAGTTTTCTGTTGAAGTTTTGTGTGGATGAAGTGTTCGATGATTGAGAAGGTTTCGATGTGAGAAGAAGGAAGAGAGGCAAGAGCTAAAGCTTGGGGATGCCCGAGGCACTCCAAGTAAATATTCAAGGAGACTCAAGCGTCTAAGCTTGGGGATGCTGGGAAGGCATCCCCTCTTTCTTCAACAAGTATCGGTATGTTTTTGGATTCGTTTCGTTCATGCGATATGTGCAAGTTTTGGAGCGTATTTTGCATTTAGGTTTTTATTTTTATTTTATGCACCATGCTGGTATGAGATGGTACTTGGTTGATTTATAGAATGCTCTTTGCACTTCACTTATATTCTTTGAGTATGGCTTTATAGAATGCTTCATGTGCTTCACTTATATCATTTGAAGTTTGGATTGCCTGTTTCTCTTCACATAGTCAACCGCCATTTGTAGAATGCTCTTTTGCTTCACTTATATTTGTTAGAGCACGGGCATATCTTTTGTAAAAAGAATTAAACTCTCTTGCTTCACTTATATCTATTTAGAGAGATGACAGGAATTGGTCATTCACATGGTTAGTCATAAAATCCTACATAAAACTTGTAGATCATTGAATATGATATGTTGATTCCTTGCAATAGTTTTGCGATATAAAGATGGTGATATTAGAGTCATGCTAGTGGGTATTTGTGGATTGTAGAAATACTTGTGTTGAAGTTTGTGATTCCCGGAGCATGCACGTATGGTGAACCGTTATGTGATGAAGTCGGAGCATGATTTATTTATTGATTGTCTTCCTTATGAGTGGCGGTCGGGGATGAGCGATGGTATTTTCCTACCAATCTATCCCCCTAGGAGCATGCGCGTAGTACTTTGTTTCGATGACTGATAGATTTTTGCAATAAGTATGTGAGTTCTTTATGACTAATGTTGAGTCCATGGATTATCGCCTCTCACCCTTCCATCATTGCTAGCCTCTTGATGCAGTGCATTGCCCTTTCTCACCTCGAGAGTTGGTGCAAACTTTGCGGTGCAACCAAACCCGTGATACGATCGCTCTATCACACATAAACCTCATTATATCTTCCTCAAAACAGCCACCATACCTACCTATCATGGCATTTCCATAGCCATTCCGAGATATCTTGCCATGCAACTTCCATCATCATCATATACATGACTTGAGCATTTATTGTCATATTGCTTTGCATGATCATAAGATAGCTAGCATGATGTTTCCATGGCTTGTCCGTTTTTGATGTCATTGCTCGCTAGATCATTGCACATCCGGTACACACGGGAGGCATTCATATAGAGTCATATCTTTGTTCTAGTATCGAGTTGTAATATTGAGTTGTAAGTAAATAAAAGTGTGATGATCATCATTATTAGAGCATTGCCCCAGTGAGGAAAGGATGATGAAGACTATGATTCCCCCACAAGTCGGGATGAGACTCCGGACTTTACAAAAAAATAAAAGAGGCCAAAGAAGCCCAAATAAAAAAAGAGGCCAAAGAAGCCCACCAAAAAAATTAAAAAAAGGGCCATTTGCATTTCTGTCCCTAACTCGAACCACCTACTCAGATTTGCCCCTAATGTCAAAGCCTGCTCAAAATTGCCCCTCTGCCATTAGGTGCACTTATAAAAATGCCCTTCCGTGCCGTTTCCGTCCAGTCAAAGACCTTTGACCGTCTAGGGAACATTTTTTGGACAGTCTTACCCCTCTCAGCATATGACACTTACACGCGGGCCCCATCATCCGTAAAAAAAAGAAAAACTGCCCCCTCTCTCACCTTTACTATCACTTACATGTGGGCCCCGCCCTCAAAAATAAAAGGAAAAACATCTCACACACACTTACACGCGGACCCCAACCAAATATGGAGTAATTTTTATTAGCAATGGCATAATTAAGAATTTGTTAGTCTAACCATGCATTTATTTACGTAACTAATTACTGTCAAAAAAATATTTTACCTAACTAACTGCCGAAGCCCACATGGCCCACCGTGGCGAGCCTTGCGCCCGCAGCCAAAACCACGACAATGGCGTGGGGGAGGATGACCGAGCGGTCCGGGGCTGCGAGGCGAGGCTTGCAATGATGTTGGCGCAAATCTGCCTTGGCGGGGTGGTCGGGTTGGCGGGGCTTTTAGAGACGACGACGGCGGCGAGCTCGAGAGGCAGCGGCGGCGCTAAGCGAGGAGGAGCTACAGCACGAGGAGGTCCAGCTAAAAAGGAAATGTCCTACGGCTCGCCACGAACTCAAGGATGCTCTTAGAAATAGCGGGGTAGCACATCGGAGGAGATCGGCGACGGCGCCGCCGGTCGTCGGAGGTCATTGCCATCGATTCAGGCGTGCCTGCTCCGATTACTCGGCAGGGCCCCTCCTCGAGCTCTCTATTCCTTCAAGATCGCCAATTTTGCGCTCGGAGGTCCCTGCGAGCTCCCATGCGACCATGTCCGTGCGCGGCGCCTGACTCCGTCGGGCGCTGGATCTGTGGCCTCTGCACACCTAATCTGGCGCCCGATCGGCGCGTTCTGGGATGATGGTGAGCTCACCATGCCATGCCACCGAGCACAGCACCGCTGCTTGTTGCTGCCGCCGCCGGTTCCATGCCTGCCCGGAGTTGAGATTGAGAGAGGAGACACGGAGGAAGAGAGAGAATAAATTTTGTTTTTTTCTTTTCCTTTTCTTTTTCTTTGGGTGGGCCCTAGATGTAAGTGACACATGCATAGAGGGTAAAATGTCCAAATAACGTCTCCTAAGCGGTCAAAGCTCTTTGACCAGACGGAAAGCAACGGCACGGAAGGGCATTTCTGTAAGATCACCTAACGGCGGAGGGGAAAATTTGAGCAGGCTTTGAAATTAGGGGTAAATCTGAGAGTGGGCGCAAATTAGGGGCATAGATGTAAATGTCCCTTAAAAAATGAGAGAAAAAGAGAGAAGGGGCAATGTTACTATCCTTTTACCACACTTGTGCTTCGGAGTAGCACCATGTTCTTCATATAGAGAGTCTCTTGAGTTATCACTTTCATATACTAGTGGGAATTTTCATTATAGAACTTGGCTTGTATATTCTGATGATGGGCTTCCTCAAATGCCCGAGGTCTTCATGAGCAAGCAAGTTGGATGCACACCCACTCAGTTTCCAGTTTGAGCTTTCATACACTTATAGCTCTTAGTGCATCCGTTGCATGGCAATCCCTACTCACTCACATTGATATCTATTAATGGGCATCTCCATAGCCCGTTGATGCGCCTAGTTGATGTGAGACTTTCTCCTTTTTTGTCTTCTCCACATAACTCCCACATCATATTCTATTCCACCTATAGTACTATGTCCATGGTTCACGCTCATGTATTGCGTGAAAGTTGAAAAGGTTTGAGAACGTCAAAAGTATGAAACAATTGCTTGGCTTGTCATCGGGGTTGTGCATGATTTGAATATTTTGTGTGGAGAAGATGGAGCACAGCCAGACTATATGATTTTGTAGGGATAACTTTCTTTGGCCATGTTATTTTGAAAAGACATCATTGCTTTATTAGTAGGCTTGAAGTATTATTATTTTTATGTCAAAGGATAGACTATTGCTTTGAATCACTCGTGTCTTAATATTCATGCCATGATTAGACATATGATCAAGATTATGCTAGGTAGCATTCCACATCAAAAATTATCTTTTTTATCATTTACCTACTCGAGGATGAGCAGGAATTAAGCTTGGGGATCTTGATCGTCTCCGTCGTATCTATAATTTTTGATTGTTCCATGCCAATATTATTCAACTTTCATACTTTTGGCAACTTTTATATTATTTTGGGACTAACATATTGATCCGATTGCCCAATGCCAGTCCTGTCTATTGCATGTTTTGGTTTATGAGAATATCCATATCAAGCGGAGTCAAAGCGGGATAAAAGCAGACGGAGCTTATTTTTGGAAAATATGGAAAATCTGGAAGTAAAATCAACGCGAACCGGTGTCCGAGGTGGTCACGAGGTAGGGGTGCCCCCAAGGCGCGCCCCTACCCTCGTGAGCCACCGTAAGCGATTGATGCTCTTCTTTTGCCGCAAGAAAGCTAATATTCGGAAAAAATCACGGCGAAGGTTTCAGGCCAATCAGATTACGGATCTCCATATATACGAAATGGTGAAACAGAGCGAGCAGGGGCAGAAACAGAGAGAAACAGAGAGATAGATCCAATCTCGGAGGGGCTCTCGCCCCTCCCACGCCATGGGAGCCAAGGACCAAAGGGGAAACCCTTCTCCCATCTAGGGAGGAGGTCAAGGAAGGAGAAGAAGAAGGGGGGGCCCTCTCCCCCTTGCTTCCGGTGGCGCCGGAGTGCCACCGGGGGCCATCATCATCACCGTCATCTTCACCAACAACTTCACCGCCATCATCACCAACTCTTCCCCCCTCTATGCAGCGGTGTAACCTCTCTCTTACCCGTTGTAATCTCTACTTAAACATGGCGCTCAACACTATATATTATTTCCCAATGATGTATGGCTATCCTATGATGTTTGAGTAGATCTGTTTTGTCCTAATGGCTATTTGATGATCGTGATTGGTTTGAGTTGTATGTTTTATTATTGGTGCTGTCCTGTGGTGCTCTCCGTGTCGCGCAAGCGTGAGGGATTCCCGCTCTATGGTTTGCAATATGCTCATGATTTGCTTATGGTGGGTGGCGTGAGTGTCAGAAGCACAGACCCGAGTAAGTAGGTTGTTTGCGTATGGGATAAAGGGGACTTGATGCTTTAATGCTATGGTCGGGTTTTACCTTAATGAATCTTTAGTAGTTGCGGATGCTTGCCAGAGTTCCAATCATAAGTGCATATGATCCAGGTAGAGAAAGTATGTTAGCTTATGCCTCTCCCTCAAATAAAATTGCAATAGTGATTACCGGTCTAGTTATCGATTGCCTAGGGACAAATAACTTTCTCGTGACAACAAGCTCTTTACTAAAAGGAATTTAGTTGTGTCTTTATTTAAACAACCCCTAGCTTTTATTTACGTGCTCTTTACTTTCTTGCAAGCTTATCCAAAAATACCTACAAAGTACTTCTAGTTTCATACTTGTTTCCGGTAAAGCGAACGTCAAGTGTGCGTAGAGTTGTATCGGTGGTCGATAGAACTTGAGGGAATATTTGTTCTACCTTTAGCTCCTCGTTGGGTTCGACACTCTTACTTATCGAAAGAGGCTACAATTGATCCCATATACTTGTGGGTTATGAAGTGCCTTATTAAGCAATGGTGAAGGAAGTAATGCAGATAAGGTTCAGGATAGTGACACATCCTTGTTGGTCTCCAACAAAGCTGATACAACAGCTAAGGAAGACTATCTCGAAGACAGTGAGACAACCCCAAAGTCCTGTCTTGGTTTAGTGTTGGAGTTACTGGCCACTACCGCTTGCACAAGCTATTCAAACTCACTGTGTGAATCAGTTCGGTTTCTTGAGTCTCAACTACAAGTGAAAGACATCGATCACCGTGTCTGCGCGACAAGCGGAAGGATCTGCGAAGTCCCCGGAGCATTCAGATGCATACTTTACGGTGCAACAAAGAAGCGTTGGAGGATTTTAGCGCCAAACAGGACAAAGCTAATTAGCTTGCTAAGCTTATTGCCGCATGGTGGATACCACGTTTCTTGAGCTCTTATGAAGTTGTTTGATTATGCTCTTGTTTTGTTGCAGCGTTTATTTGCCTTTGGTGGCCAATTTTGGCGCTTGATGTATGTAATATGCTGCTTTGTTCCCTATATTTGCAATTTGGTGGCGAACTTTGATGCCCAGTGGATGTAATATGTGTAATAGCGGTAATAGGCTAGCGTTAATTGCTTGCTTATTTATTTCCTTATTGTCTTGTTTAGTTGTTTGCTTGTAGTCACTGCAGTTCTTTTTCTGTGTTTTTCTAGTGGCCACAATAACCTATTTTTGGAAACTAGGCCAAAATAATCATGGCAACACACGGACTGTTGTAACCATGGGCCTCCTGCGGGCCGTATGATCCATGGGCCTTCTACAGGCCGTAGGATCCATTGGCCTTCTATATGGGCCGTAGGATCCATGGGCCTTCTACGGGCCGTACGATCCATGGGCCTTTTATGGGTCGTATGATACACGGGCCTTCTACGGGGCGTATCATCATTTCGCCAATCATGGGCCATACTATTCATGGACAATAACGGGCCGTTTATCGGCCGTATTTGATAACTCTATGAAAACAGCCCAATGGGTTTTTTTTGACATGAAAACGGCCCAACGTATTAACGGGCCGCAGCGGGCCGATCAACCACGGGCTGAATTTGGCCCTAAGCGAAAAATGCGATAATGGGCGTAAGTAACCGAATGCTAGAATTGAGCCCAAGATTAAATGGGCCACGAGAAGGCGAAAGATATCATGGGCTGAAGCATTAACGGAATAATGGGCCGTTAATGGGTATAAAGTGATACATTTATTCATTACGGGCCGGTTTACCACGGGCGTTAAGGGCCGAGGTTACTAAGGGCCTCATATGGGCGAAGACGTCATGGGCCATACATGGGCGGAAGTTAAAATGGGCTGGAATTATATTGGGCGGCCCAGATGACGCCTTCGGGCCTAATTCGGATAGGCGTGAACGGGCCCTTGGATAGCGGGCGTAAATGGGCTATATGCGAGCGAGCCGTTAACGAACTTGTTGTGGGCGGCTCGCCACCTTTGACCAAGTCAAGCGGGCGGCCTTTTCACGGAATGGGCCTCTGTTGGGGCGTGCCACATGTCGGCGTATCATAGGCGCTTTGGGTCCAATGAGTGGATGACATCTGTCCCAGCGGTGGCGGAACCGTGTTTCCTCCGACCAATGATGATTTTACCGTGGAAAATCCCCATTGGTCGGGGCTGTTAACGGGTTATCGGATCCAAAACCGGACCTGATAGCTTAACGGCGTTCCATTATTGTGGATGCCACGTGTCGGTCACCCTTGACGAAAGCACTTCTATGACGCGCGATTTATCGTCATGGAAGTGGACACTTCCATGATGATGATTTTGGTAATGTCATGGAACACTTCTATGACAGCACGGGTATGACTATCTTGATTCTGTCATAAATTTGTCATGGATGTACATGCATGACAAAAAACGTGACCTACTGTGACAAACTCGTATCATCACGGAAGTGTTTTTTTTTGGCAGTGCTACTTCACGGCATGTAATCAGTGATTTGATGCCAATTTTGTTTTACTATATGTATAGGTGTTGTCTCACGATGTGGACAGTGAGGATGAAGATGCCCAGAGGAGGTACAAGAGGCGAATCCTGAGGGAGCTTTATGCGGGAATGCATAACAGGCGTATTAGGACCTGGAATGACGGCTATGGATGCCCATTTTGCAACCACAAGATTCATGACGCGTATCTAAGTGTTCTGGCGCATGCAAGAGGACGGGTCGTTGGCTCCTTCAAGCAGAAGTATTCTCGCAGGGTGGCGCACGGCACGTATGCCGAGTACCTGGAGAAGCTTCAGGATCGTGTCGGCCGCATGTGAGATGAGATGTGGGGTGGATCGAACTATGTACGCTTGAGTATGCTTAATGACGGTTGAACTATGTACTTATGGTTGAACTATGCTTATGTACGTGTATGCTTATTATCTATGTCTGAGTATGTTAAATATTTCGCCAAATTTTGGTAAAAATTACAACGTGGACCAATAAACCAGGACGGAGGTAGTACGTCAATCACACACGGTTCCCAAAATTGGAACCGTGTGCAATGACTTTCATTTTGCATGCTGCGTCAATCACACACGGTTCGCTCTAGCAAACCGTCGCCCCCAAAATTCTTTGTGGGACAGAAAACCCTCACCACCAATTCAAAAAAGAAAAAAGAAAACCCTCACCATCCCCACGTCACCAAAACCCTCACCCCGCCCGCCACCCCCTCGGCCCCTCCGATACGTTCCCCATTCACACCTGCACAAGCTCCTCCGCGTCTATGCCATGGCACCGCCTATCACAGCAGTAAACACTTAGCTCGACGCCTGCCGCCACTGCCAGGCTGCCGGCAAAGCCCACCGCATTTCGCCACTTTCGCTTGTCGCCGCCTATCGCCATCGACTTTCTCGACGCTGCTCGTGGTCGACCCAGCTCCGCTCGGTTGGGAATCTGCCGTACTGAGGGTTCTTTCTCATGGACGACAAGGTAACTAATTTAACGAGATATTATCTCATCTCTTATCCCAGTTCATCTGTCTCCTTTAATCACCCGGCGGAAATCGCCGTGAATTCATTTTTATTTGAGCTGATTTGAGGGTTTTCTTTCATTCATAGAATGTATAGTGCGCCGACACTTCAGGACTTGGCGACCGCCGCCAGAGATTCCATCTCATCGTACCAGATAACTTGAGGACGTGCGCAGTATGTTCAATCTCACCCTAAATCGGTTGGCATGGCCTACTTTCCTGAACATATTCTAAATATTGCTACATTTGGATAAAAGATGCCACATGCACCATATACGTCAAAGGGGATTTTTTCCAACTCTTATTTCTATATTAGGAAAATAAATGATGTATTGTTTTTTCGGTTACTCTCATATTTCCATGACATCATGTTTACCCTATCTATTTAATTATAGACTTTTGTCCTTCGATTCCAACTGCTGTACAGTTCTTTTAATTTGGGCCCATATTTGCATGTTACCATATTTTCTTTAACAATCCTACCATTTTCTGCAGGACATCCCTCGCTATGCAACAGATTATGTAGTGCACAATTTTTCCCTTTACATACATCAAGGCTCCACGAATGTCATACTACACACAAACCATGGATTTACAATCGTTGCTACTATAAGACTTGATGAATGTGGTGACTCCTATTTTGGCACTGGCTTTTGGAATGAAATTGCAAAGATTTATGTACTGAAAGCTGGCACTAAAATTGCACTGCACATAGAAGGGCCTGGTCATGAGATATATGCTAACTTCCCCGACAAAATCATCCGTCCAGACTTTGTTCGATGTAAGTTTTCATTTCAAATATCTGCATATGTTGACTTACCCAGCAGTGTCAAATGAATTGTGTAGTATTTAAGCAACCAATTGTTATTCCATTATCTTATTATATTCCTACCTAATAACTTCTAGTTACCAATACACTTTTCTATTGCCCTGTTTTAACTAAATATTCCCTGTACTCCCATCTATCAGAAAGCGCCGCTGACAAGGAGACTCCGGAGGTGGAGAACGAGGCTGCCAACAAGGGGGGCGGGCGAGCTAGAACATAGCGACTCAGTGAGCCCTAGACTTAATCAGCAGCCTCCCTGATGATATGTTGAGAGTCATCATCTCCCTCCTCCCAATCAAATATGGGGTGCGGACAACCCTCCTTTCCCGGCGGTGGCGCCCCCTATGGAACTCCAGCCCTCTCGACCTCATCGACACCCACGAGCTCTGCCATGGCTATCGGAAAAACTTGGATGCGTTCTCCAAGATCCTCGGCAGTCACCTTGGCCCAACCAAAGGCCTTAGAATGGGTAAGTTCCGTTCCAACGGCAAGGACCGAGCCAAGCTTGACGACTGGTTCCGATCCCCCACCCTAGATCAGCTCGAGGAGCTCACTTTTGATGATGGGCATATGCGGTCGCTGCCAACGTCCGCACTCCGCCTCGCGCCCACGCTGCGCGTCGCCAAGTTCAGGAACTGCCATTTCCCGCCCCTTAATGACGCGTCCGCTCTTATTCTACCACAACTGAAGCACCTCGAGCTCGTCACCGTTTGCCTCTCAAAGGGTGACATGGAGCCCTTTGCTCGTGGCTATCTTGCACTCGAGTACCTTCGTCTTCAGGCGATCAATGGGTTGAGTACCTTCCACATCACCTCCATGACTCTCCAGACTATTTATTTGTGCTGCTGGTGCGGCAGGAAGACATCACAAAAGGTGGACCACGGTATGGTCATCCAGGACACACCTGCACTTGAGAGATTACTTGTAGTTGATCAAGAAGGTCCAACAAGAATCAATGTCATTTCTGCGCCGAAATTGACAGTGGTGGGCTACTCGTCCGACAAATACTCTGAACTTGTTATTGGATCCACACTCGTTCAGGTACAACAGCCGCCTTCTACCTCTCCTTCTACAAATTAACATTATTTCTAATTTTGAAGATGTTTGTTCGTCTATCATTCAGAAAATGATTCCGACAAGCTTGAACCCAAAACTGTGCACAGTGAAGGTCTTGGCACTAGAATCTATCAGGCCCGACCTGGAGCAAGTTGTCAGATTCTTGAGATGCTTTCTGTGCCTGGAGAAGCTATATATCGAGGTGATGTTCCTTTCCTGTTAAATGTTAACCACAAGGGAGTTCAATTTGTGACACCTTTTTCCAAGTTTACAATGACAATGTACTACGATTTCTGAAGGTTCTTTTGGAGGATTTCAGTACATATATGCCCCCCCATATTGGTTGCTTGATCCATATGGTTACAATCAATAAGCATTTCTCCTTTGGATTCATCTGTACTAGTTTTCTTAGGGAACTTTTCATCCACTCCAACCTCTTGTGAAGAAGGCTATATTTTTCTAGAATGTAATCAAATGCCCATGTTAATCATGTCAGATCGAAGATGGCATGTTAGTGCATTTTACAAATCCTACAAACCAAATAGCTAGGCCTGTAGTAATGTTCAAAACTGCATGTAGGCACTAACACGTTTTCTTCTTTTGTAGATAAGATTAGGCCCAATGGTGGATAATGTGATACAATATAACAATTACGTCGAATGCCCAGATCTGCATCTCTCAGAAATTACTTTGAACTCCTACCGAGGGACCTTACCAGAGATTATATTCGCCAGGTTCTTTGTTCTCAGAGCAAGGGTGCTGAAGGAAATGAGGTTTGCCCTACATTTATTCGCAAAAATGAATGGTCTGTTGATCAGCGCCGGCGCCTGCGGCAGAATGGAATAGGCTCCAAAAATGCTGAATTTCATTTTGGAACTTCAGATGACAGAGTAATCGGAAGTTATCAAGTCAACCCCATACATGACTTCTCAGTGGTTGACCCCTTTGCAAAAACTGTGAGGTTTCGAAGCCAAACTTAGAAGCGGTGATATTAGTTTGAACCTCTCTGATATCCATGTTTAGCGCATCAGCGCGAGCGTTTGCAGCTTATGAGCTGAATTTCATTTCTAATATAAGTTTAAACCTTGTAATCTTCGAATTTGAGCCATATAACTCTGGAATTTGAACCTTGTAACATTTCGAGCTTTTGTGGTACAATCATTGAAATGGCATCGTATGATACTCGTATATTGCTAGCACTATTTTGACCTTAATATGCAATGGTCTTAGATTTTATTAACCATTCTCGAATTAGTTTACCTTGTCGATCTCACAGCACACGATCTGTATAGCTAACTCGACTGCGATCTTTGACATTATTGCACATAGTTGGTTTCTTCCACGATTAGCCTTTGAGAAACACAGAATTAATTATCGCACTTGAGTGTCCATCATCACCCTTCTGTGTAACTTTGACCTCATCACCCAAGGGTAAAGTTATGACCGAAGTCATTCCACACACTTCGTTTTTACAAAGCTTTTTGCCAATAAACGCCCATGATTTGTCCCTCTTTTAGCCGACGCGTGGCCAAACTAGCCGGACAGTAAGCTTGCGCGGTAAACCGCACGGTAGCGCGGGAACAGGCTCACCGACGATACATTTGGCGCCTCTTCGAGCCCACGCCTGGGGTGCGGTGTTGTCAAGCGTGCACTGGATTCTGGAATCCTCCGCTATGAACGTCGTGACAAGACGTGACGATTACAGGCCGGCCGGCCCCCATTTATTACAGCGGCCATTTAACCTACCCTTGTGTCTCTTCAACCTTTCAATCGCGCCCCACCATTGGAAGAAGCACACCCACCACGAGAAATTCTTAGAGGGTATCCTGCGCGGCTCCAATGGTGCTCCCAGCGGCTACCGATGATGAGCAGAAGTTCACCATGCGTGTCGTGGTGGACACCCACAGAAGGTTCATGGACCTCTCGGTGGTGTACACCAATGATTCGGTCTGGGTGGAGCACTCCATCCACATCATGGAGCCGTTGCTTGCCGAGGAGAAGTACAAGGTGGTCGGGTTCGACCTCGAGTACACCCGCGCTCGTGCCGAGTCTCGTCCCAAGGTCCTCGTCGCCCAGATGTGCGTGCGCCACCACATCCTCCTCTACCACTACTGCCTGGCCACAAGGCCTTGCGAGTGTTTCGCTAGGTTTGTCAACAGCCCCCACTACATGTTCGCTATGGTGGACATCACCAACAATGTAAAGGCGCTCGAGAGTTCGGGCATCGCCTGCCAGAATCTTGTCGATATCTAGGGCCAATACAAGATCCGGGGCAGCAAGGAGCATGAGAAGGACTCACTGGTTCACCTCGCCGAGGCCATCATCGACCCCTACTACAGAGACATGAAGATTCATGCAACAAGGACAAGCATGCCTGGCACTCGGCCTGGATAGAGAAACTCGAGAAAGCTCACGTCGTGTACGCGGCCAAGGAGGCGTACACGAGCTACGACATGTACAGGCGGATCGTTGACATGAGGAAGTGCCTCCTTCCCCAAAACGGCCAGGGATCCAGCCGGAAGAAGAGCAATGGCAAGCGTCGTCGGAACAATAAGTAGATGATTAGATCCTCGTTTCTCCTACTTTAGTATGCATGTAATTGCTTACTTTGGTGTGTGCAAATGTTATGTGTGTAGTCACTTGTGTAATTGTATGATTAATTTGGTTATGCAATGCTGTCTTTTTAAGTATATATGTTGATGCTCTGTAGACAAAGCGTAGATGGTGTGCGGACAAAGAAAATCACATCACACACGGACTAAACAATGGAACCCGTCGGTGATGTTTTCATCAATCACTCACAATTGTATACCAGCAATCGTTTGCTCACAACACACATGACTTATTAGCAGTAATCGTCTGTGTTCTTATCGGTCTTCGCACACGTTTCTGATTATAGACCTGTTTGCCTCGTATCACACACATCTTGTTCATTTGAACCGTTTCTGTTCTCATGTCTCAACGCAAACAGTTCATCCGAGTGAACCGCATGTCGTATATCGCACACACCTTTGATCTTGCTGACCGTTTCTTTTGTGTTGCCTAATCACAAACAGTTCATCCGAGTGAACCGTGTGATGTACATCGCAGACACCTTCATCTGTCTGCCCATTTCTTTTGTTCCTCCTCATCGCAAACGGTTGATTGAATTGAACCGTATGCCCTGCATCGCACACGCAACTAAAATCTGAACCGTGTTTGATGCATCCTCCATCGCAAATGTTTTGCACCTTTTTTGACGGTTATTTTACACCACCGTTTGTGATTATGGCATCGCACACAGTTTCGTCGAAGGGTCTCTGGTCATAGTGTCACGTTAGCAGCATCCTGCAGTAGTGAGATGGACGCCTCAAAGTTGATGGATTGAGGCAAATATTTAATGGGTGTAGACCAGAAATTGGAGATCGGTGGATCTCTGTGCTCCACCATGGAGATGCAGGTGTTTTCCTTTTTTTTATTTTTCATATAAGATAGGAGTATGTCCTACTACTTGTCAAGATCGGTACTAATTAACTAGTGGATGTTTGTACCGTTGATCGTGTTTGACTACTATGTTGGTGCATTTTAAGTCATGATTGATAACAATTAGCTAGTGGTTAATGTATGTTGCAATGTATTGTAATTTCTTGTTGCAATCAATGTAATGTTGAAGAGTACTGCAATTTCTGGTATGGGTATTATGCAAAACACAACCATGGCACCAGAAATGTTGCCGTGGCTGCAACTTTTTTAATTTGCATGTCTATGCTTTCAGTGACAGACGCTCTAATTCGACAACTGTCGTGGAATTGTCATGGCAAATGTCCTAGTGTAAGGACTTAGTCGTGAGGCCAACGCATCTATGTAGTATCTTGAGAGGGGTTGAGCGGAATCGAGAGATGCAACGCAAGACAAGGATTTAGACAGCTTCGGGCCCGGGAAACATCATCCGGTAATAACCCTACATGTTGTTTGTGGCTAGGTCTCATTATGATCATGAGGGGGTCGCTGGTAAGCCGGTTGTTTGTGTCTGGCCCTAGAGATTGTTTCTTGTTGCCTCCCCCTCTTGGGGTGCCCCGCCCCTCCTTATATAAGCTGAAGGGGCGGGTTACATGTAGAGTCCAACTCAGACTTAAGACTTAACCTATTTCGACGTCTTACCATGGGCTTCTCACCAGCTTCTTAACGTCTTGGGCTTCTTACAATCTGGCTTAACATCTGACTTACTATCTGCCGAGTTACATGTTTGTGTCTGCCGGGTTACATGACTGTGTCTGCCGGGTTACATGACTGTGTCTGCCGGATTACATGACTATGTCTGCCGGGTTATATGACTGTGTCTGCCGGGTTATATGACTATGTCTGCCGGCTTACAATGCTTAACTGTTCCCGCCGGCTTATAGTCTGCTGGGTCACCAATGAAACATCAAGCCCCAGTCGGGTCATATCTCCGGCCGGGTCATACCACGGGGTATATCCCCAACATTAGCCCCCGGTTTAATTTGGATTTATCCATGTTAAACTGATCATGTAAACAAAACACAAGAACAATTTTAACAGGTGATGCTCCGAGTTAAACATCTCTGTAAACCAACACCTGATCATCCTTAACTCCTTGTTATTTCTTTCTTAAAAAATCCGGGTCAATAAGCCAACTTCATAATCAATTTGCTGACGTTGGTTTCTCACAGAGAAAGACTGAAGAATAACTCATTTGACTCAGCTCCCAATGCTTAAAAATATTGGTCTTGAAATACTCATGTGACCTTCAACCGGCTTAAAGATGAAAAAACTTGTCGGGTTTATAAATAGATGATGCCAAGTCATAATTGTTGCCGATGTCGGGTCAAAACTGAGAATTTTGAAGATTTTTTCTCCCTTATATGCATATCACTTGTAGCCCCCAAGTGTCGGGTTGTCATGCTTGCAACAACCTGGGACTTGTAATTGCCTTATGCTCATAAAAACTTCAACCAGTGTAGCCCCCAAGGGCCGGGTCATTATGCAATAATGAGCAGGGACTTTGTAAATACAATCATGTAAACTTTGAACAGTAACGTGTATCCCCCAAGGACCGGCTCAGTAAGATAATATTGAGTTGGGACTTTATATATACCTCATTGAGAATAACATTATATGATGTAACCTCCATCGTAGGGCTTGAACCCACGTCCACAAGGTTAAGAGCTTTGTGCTTTATCAACTGACCAATGGACCCTTCAATATAATGGATTTAACTTGTGTACCTTGAATTGTTGACAGGAGCAATTGGTAGCCCCCAAGGGCCGACTCATTATGATATGGTGAGTCGGATCTTCAATAAGGCCAGTAAAAATGACTTTGCATTAGCCCCCAAGTGTCATGGTGCATGCTTGCAGCGACATGGGACTTGCACATTTGATGTAATCTCAACTTGAATAATGTAGCCCCCAAGTGCCGGGTCGTAAGCCTGCAGCGACTCGGGACTATTCCTTCCATTATAGAATAATCATATCCATTGATAAAATAATAACCATTGCGCTTAAAGCGACTTTGAAAACCTCAATCATAATACTGGATATTGATAACCATAATAAAAATCCAGCCATGTTGGCTATTAAATATTTGAATAATATAATCCGGTTTGGAAAACCGGTTCCTGTGATATTGAATCGTACTGCCGGTTTAGGATACCTGTGCAGTAAGGGTGATAACCCAATCTTTAGAAGCCAAAAACTTCCAAATGTTTATGATCGTCATATATGGCGACTTATCATCCAAAGTCAAGCCGGGTTAATCGAAACCACATATATGCTTCAGATATGACTGAAAAGGTCTCAAATAAAAACCCACGTTTGCAAAAAAGACTTAAAAATTTGAGGCTTCTGATTCGAATACGATCAGAAAAACCATTCCAAAGGGGTTAAGCTAAGATTCGAATACGATCATATAGCCCCCAGTGGCTTTGGTGTTGCCGATCAAGAGGGTACCGACAGCTATGTTCTCTTTGGTTCGAATATGACCTATGTTTGAACAGGAAGCCCCCAAATGACCTCTTGGGGTGCCCCGCCCCTCCTTATATAAGCTGAAGGGGCGGGTTACATGTAGAGTCCAACTCGGACTTAAGACTTAACCTATTTTGACGTCTTACCATGGGCTTCTTAACGTCTTGGGCTTCTTACAATCTGGCTTAACATCTGACTTACTATCTGCCGGGTTACATGACTGCGTCTGCCGGGTTACATGACTGTGTCTGCCAGGTTACATGACTGTGTCTGCCGGGTTACATGACTATGTCTGCCGGGTTATATGACTGTGTCTTCTGGGTTATATGACTATGTCTGCCGGCTTACAATGCTTAACTGTTCCTGCCGGCTTATAGTCTGCCGGGTCACCAATGAAACATCAAGTCCTAGCCGGGTCATATCTTCGGCTGGGTCATACTGCGGGGTATATCCCCGACAACAGCCACTACTATAACTTTCACAAGTGGCAGGCATCTAAGTGCGCCCGCCACTGCAGATTTGGTACCAGTGGCGGGCGCGCGCCCGCCACTGATGCTATGTTAGCAGTGGTGAGAGGTTAGTGGTGAGCGCCCCTGAGAGCATTGCCTGCCATTGCTAGGCTTTTGCCGCCCGCCACTGCTAGGCCTTTCTGTAGTAGTGAAAGCAAACTATTTTGGCGAGCTTTTATTTAAAATACTGGGTATTGTTTCCTGGTACATATGGAAGGAGCGCAATAATTATATTTTTAGGAACATTACTCCATCATGCAAAGCGTGGAAAGTGAGAGCCAAAGTTGATCTATTATGGCAGAAATACAAGATTAAGTCTCACCTTTGGGACTTTATCACTTTGCTGGCCCTTTCCTTGTAAAAGTCTTGCTCTTGACTTTGGTCCAGTTGACCCTTTGTAATTCTATACCCCCTCCCTTGGCTAGAACTTCTTCGCCCTTCCCTTGAGACCGCTACTTGTGAGGTGCGTTGGTATTTTCTCCGAAGACAAAGGGTGAAGCAATATAGTAGCGGATAAGTATCTCCCTCAGTGAGAACTAAGATATTATCGAACCAATAGGAGAACCAAGCAAATCCTAGTAAGCAGTACCTACACACAGGAGCAAATACTTGCACCCAACGCGAGCAAGAGGGTTGTCAATCCCCTTGAACTCGTTACTTGCAAGGATTAAATCTGGTAGTGATATATATATATATATATATATATATATATATATATATATATATATATATATATATATATATATATATATATATATTGAAAAGTAAAATAAAAGAAGTAAAATTGCAGCAAGGTATTTTTGGTTTTAGTAATATGATTAAAGTAGACCCGGGGGCATAGTTTTCACTAGAGTTGGGAAATTGATATAAAAGCGCATAGTTACGACGAGTTCATGGCAATGATCATGTGTATAGGCATCACGTCTGTGACAAGTAGACCGACTCCTGCCTGCATCTACTACTATTACTCCACCACTCGACCGACTCTTGCCTGCATCTATGGTATTAAGTTCATGACAAACAGAGTAACGCCTTAAGCAAGATGACATGATGGAGACAGAATAAAACCAAGCAATATGATTAAACCTCGTCGTTTTACCCTTAATGACAACAATACAAATACGTCCCTTGATACGTCCATTTTGCATCATGTTTTCATATTGATATTTATTGCATTATGGACTATTATTTCACTTTATGATATAATTCTTATACTTTTTATCTCTTATTTTGCAAGTTTCACGTAAAGAGAGAGATTGCCGGCAGCTGGAATTCTGGACCGGAAAGGGCTATATCGGAGGCATTTTTATGAACATATTCAAATGAGCTGAAAATTGATGGAGAATTATTTTGGAATATATTAAATTATTGGCAAAATAAATACTAGAGGGGGACCCACCAGGCAGCCACAAGCCTGGGGGCGCGACCCACCCCATGGGCGCGCCCCCCGAGCTTGTGGTGATCCTGGCAGGCCTCTGGGGCCCATCTTCTCCTATATGGTGCCATTTTCCCTAGAAAAAATTAGAAGAAAGGTTTCAGGATGAAGTGCCACCATCTTGAGGCAGAACCTGGGCAGGAGCACTTTTGCTCCTCGGCCGAGAGATTCCGCCTGGGAAACTTCCCTCCGGGAGGGGGAAATTGAAGCCATCGTCATCACCAACGATCCTTTCATCGTGGGAGGACCAATCTTCATCAACATCTTTAGCAGCACCATCTCATCTCTTGTATTCAATCTTTGCCTCAAAACCTCAGATTGGTATCTATGGGCTAGTAGTGTTGATTACATCTCGTAGTTGATGCTTGTTGGTTTATTTGGTGGAAGATCATATGTTCAGATTCATTATGCTATTCAATACCCCTCTGGTCTTGAACATGAATATGTTCTGCGAGTAGTTACGTTTGTTCTTAAGGACATGGGAGAAATCTTGTCATAAGTAATCATGTGAATTTGGTATTCGTTCGATATTTTGATGATATGTATGTTGTTTTTTCTCCCTCAATGGTGTTATGTGAACATCGACTACATGAAACTTCACCATATTTGGGCCTAAGGGAAAGCATTGTGGAGTAGTTATTATATGATGGGTTGCTAGAGTGACAGAAGTTTAAACCCTAGTTTATGCGCTATTCCGTAAGGGGCTGATTTGGATCCATATGTTTCATGCTATGGTTAGATTTATCTTAATTCTTCTTTCGTAGTTACGGATGCTTGCGAGAGGGGGTAATCATAAGTGGGAGGCTTTTTCAAGTAAGAACAGCACCCAAGCACAGGCCCACCCACATATCAAACTATCAAAGTAACAAACGTGAATTAAACAAACATGATGAAAGTGACTAGATGAAATTCCCGTGTGTCCTCAAGAACGCTTTGCTTACTATAAGAGACCGTCCAGGCCCGTCCTTTGCTACAAAAAGGATTTGGCTACCTTGCTGCACGTTAGTTACCATTACTATTATTTGCTCGTTACAAATTGCCTTGCTATCAAACTATCTGTTATCGATAATTTCAGTGTCTGTAGAAAATACTATGCTGAAAATGGCTTGTCATTTCCTTACGCTCCTCGTTGGGTTCGACACTCTTACTTATCGACATGACTACGATTGATCCCCTATACTTGTGGGCCATCATGCCTCGCTACCCCTACTGTCACTGGTTGAGGACACCGGAAGATTGAACCCACTACAAAGCACCTCTCCCACTGAAGATACATCAATCTTGTTGGCCAAACTAAACGGATAGATCGGAGATAAATACAAAGCTATAATAATCATGCATTATAAAGTTCAGAAAATACTCAATTACTTTCAATGAATAATCTGATCATAAACTCACAATTCATCGGATCCCAACAAACACACCGCAAAAGAAGATTACAACGAATCGATCTCAGTAGAGAACATTGTATTGAAGATAAAAGAGAGAGAATAGGCCATCTAGCTACTAGCTATGGACCCGTAGGCCTGTGATGAGCTACTCACACATCATCGGAAGGAAAACAAGGTTGATGTATAAGCCCTCCGTGATCGATTCCCCCTCTGGCAGAGTACCGGAAAAGGCCTACAGATGGGGTCATGGAAAACAGAAGCTTGCGGCGGCGAAAAAATTATTTCGGGTGGCTCCCTGGGGTTTTTGGAATATTTGGGAATTTATGGCGCTGGAATTAGGTCAGACAGAGCCACATGGGGCCCACAAGGCATCAGGATGCGCCCTGTTGCCTTGTCGTCTCCTCACTTCTCGTCTGGCCTCCTCCTGAAGCTTCCAGGGTCTCTTATGTCCAGAAAAAAATCGTCAAAAAGTTTCGTAGGTTTGGACTCTGTTTAGTACGGATTTTTCGGAAAACCAAAAACAAACAGAAAACAACAACTGGCACTAGGCACTGAGTTAATAGGTTAGTCCCTCAAAATGATATAAAAATGCATAAAAATTATCCAAGATTGATAATATAATAACATGAAACAATCAAAAATTATAGATACGCTGGAGACGTATCAAAGACCATCTCAAGTTTTGCATATTGTAACATTTCATTATTAATATAACACGGTAGGAAAGGATAAAAAAAGGGCTCCAGCAAGCATCTCAGCAAGGCCTTTCGTATCCACGAGCCCCCAACAAGTGTTGAGCGTCGTGTCGAGGTAGCCACAAGCCATTGACAGTGAAGGCATTCATGGGTTGGCCATAACTGAGGTTGTGAAAATGCAATATTGACGCCGTTTGTGGGTGGCCCGTGGTTCATCTCCACACACACACGAACATCTGAAAAGTGAGAAACAAAGACTGGAGATGCAATTGGGTGGCAATTTTGATCAGGGGCACACTGTCTAGATAATATGATTAAAAGAGCAAATGATCAACTGGCAAGTAAAACACATGATAACTTGCAACTATCAAAGTTTCAACGAATTTGGGTCAAAAGATCAAATGTCTCTCTCTAAAATGTTTTAGGGTCGAAATGTAGGAATATGGACTGCTAGTAGTGAAATAAGGGGAAAACGAACACATTAGATATTTACCTAGAACATGTGGGTCCTTGAGTAGCTCCCACATTAGCTCATAGACGTTGTTCTCTAAATTATAAAAAAAGTAAATGATTGAGTAATATATCATTTTTGCAAATTCTATATAAAGGAAAGTTGAGAATATTATTTTTAATTTTGGACAAGAAAATATAAGGAACTCTTGTGTTTCAGCAATGGGTGCATAATTGTTTTTTTAGATTTGGGTACATGATTTTCTACTATGTCACGGTTTCTAATTCATCTTGTCTACTACACTGTTCCAGTGCACCACATGTTTGTGCTGCATCATGTGTTTCTACTACATTGTTCCATTGCACCGCATGTTTCTCTGCATCACGTGTTTCTACTACATATCATCGAAATGCATATATTTCACTCGGGAGCTCTTACTGTTTTGTTTTCCTTCAGAATTCCAGTCCTCGGGTTCTATGAGGGATTTTTTTTCTCCTCGGCCCTTCCCCACAAGCGCCTCTAAGCCGACTAGGGTTTCCACAACTCCTGCCGCTGCTGCCGATCTATATTGTCTTTCTATGGCCTTAGAGTCATGGATGCATGGTGGATCCCGACCCTTACCAGTGGAAGGGGCAATGCTTCGTTTTTAGGTGTTCTTTTAGAGTTTGTTTATAGGTTGTGTTCTGTTCAGGAGGCGAAGGTGGCGACGACTCCTGAAAGATGGAATGAGGTTCTCCCTGCTTAGCCACCATCCTGGTAGTGTGTCCAACATCATTCGAGGACATGTGGAGGTGTGACTTCGGCGGATCTCATGAGATTCGGTAGTGTTTGTCTTCGGTTGATCTCGCAGGATCCAGTCGGTGTTTGCATTTGGTGGATCATCTTGTATCTGGTCTTCGTTCATCCGCGTTGATGTGTCTAGAGGTTGGCTCCTTCCGATCTACGCTTCTCTTTGTCGATGACAGTTGTTGTTCTGGTGCACTTGCTCTTTGGGGCTTTAGCACGACGACTCTTCAATTGTCTACTACAACAAGGTTTGTCCGGCTCCAGTGAGAAAGGAACGATGACGGTGACGCACCTTCGGCTTGTTCTGGTGCTTTTAGTAGTCGCTAGGTGCTCTACGAAAATGGATTTAAGTTTTGTTACTTCCGGTGTTACTTGTACTGCCATGATGTTTAATGAATAATCGGAAGTTTTAGTTCAGAAAAAAGCTGCAGTACAAAAAATGAAAATGGGAAGAGAAAAATCATTTTTTTTTGGAGAAAAGAAAGGAGGAGAGAAACCATTTGCCGGTTGGTACCCTCACCAATGGTGACCGGATCCGGGCCGTGTCGGATGCTTCTCAAGCGGAAAAGGAAAACACACTGGACGGCCGATATAAGCAGCGACTCCACCTCCTCCCCCACACACGACCCCCCTCTCTCTACACGACGACCACTTCGCCCACCACTCCCACGCCCGCACCGGCAGCGCCAGTTCACCCACAAGCCCGACGTGCGTCGCCTCTCGCGCCGACGGTCGCGCGCGGCGCAAGACGCGGGAACCCCCGCCTCGAGCAAAGCCGAAGCTGCCGCGAACTCCTCTCCCGCGCCAGCTCCCCGCATTGAGCCCCGCGGCTCCCGGCGAAACGCCACGCCGGGGCGGTCGCCGCCTGCCGTCGCGCCGGAGTCGGTGAGCGCTGGTTTTGTATTCCGTTCGACCGCCGCGCTCGCCCGAGCCTGGAACCCTGCTCCGCGATGTCCCCACCGGATCTCCGGAGGGATTCGCGAGCCGCGTGGCCCTTGATTTGAACACCCTTCCTCGCCGGATTTGCTTCTTTTTTCAGTTCATTTCTCTGCCTTGATCATTGATTTCTCCGAGTGGTTCCGCTTGGATTCCCATCGCTCTGTTTGCGACCGGGATCTCTGATTGAGCGGCATTGAGTTCGCTTTCTTCAGCACTGTCTTGTCTTGCTGATGGGAATTGGGCATTTCGGGGTCGTGGAGTGGACTGGTGGTAGTTTGCGATCCGCATTCACGAGTTTTGCAGCCCCGTTGTTCCCGTGACCACTTGATTTGCCGGTGCACTCTTGCCTGCCTTTTCCTTGTCGTCCACGGCGAGCTCTCGCTGTGATACGAGCAGGTTGGTTGCAGACTTGAATAGTATTAGGAATTTCGGAGCGGCGGTTTGGTTTGGTTGGCGATCATTTACCATCTGCATTTATGGAGGAATATTGCCCAGCGAACTAGTACTAATTTCTTCATTTAAGATGTTCGATGAACCAATTGGCCATCAACAGCAATTACTGGAGTTGTTCTTGGTGATAATTGTTAGTAATTTTAGGCAACGATTAAGACTTGCTGGTCTGCTATGCCATCTCGTGTGAAGTAGTTAAGCAGCGTATTTATTAGATTTTTTTTTTTGAGAATTTGGCTCTATTTACTTTAAAAAGAAGGAAAGATGAATTTTAGTTTACTTGCAGTACTCCCGCTGTCCTCCTCAGTATAACCAAGTAGCAAATTTTTAGATGAAGTTAAATAAGAGATGGACGAGACGCCTAAAGTCTCTTATCAGTGGAGTCCTTTTGGCACCTTCCTTGATTTCGACATCACATCCTATATGGAAATGAGAATGCTTATTTTGGTTCAGAAAGTTGCCTATCACCTTTTTGAATTAGATGGCACATCTTGGAGGTGTGTATTCTTACTACTGAAAACAAGTATAAGCCACCATTTTGTGTAGCGTTTCTTCTTCCGACGTGTTTGTTTGAGATTCCTTTATGCCTGAATTTGAATGATGTATTAATTTTCTTCTGGCATCGACATTTTTCTCATTTTTTAGTCCTACTTGTAGAGGCTTGCTTTCCATACGTGGTTATGTTATTTGTGTCTATCATTTCTCCAGGAATCAGATTAACAAATTAGAGGTATCCTGAAATGGGTGCTAAAGAGAATGGTGAAGTGAGAGATGAGAAGGGAGTTAGATCAGATTATGAACCATCCAGAGTTTCTGTTTCATCACAAGGTGAGGCTCATGGTAATGAAGACAATAGAGCGAAAAGAGGTTCAGTAGTTCCAAAGAAGCTCTTGAAAAAAGAGACCAAAGAAAATAGCCCTCGCATGGCCAAAAGCAGCACAAGTCGTCAAGTTCAAAACAAGGTGCAGCAGAAAGCACCAAACAACACTCAGAACAGATCACCAAAACCTAGGAAAGCAGCAGTTAATGCTGCTAGAGCAATTGAAGTTAGAAGACCAGATATTGTAAAAATCCCTTCTCGCCCTCCATCAGAACTGTCCGAGGAGGCAGATGATATAGTTAGTGAAGCGGGAACCATTGATGATAGAGGCAATGAAGAGGCCAAAGAGATCGATGTGTTAGACGAAGCTCCACATTGCGATCAGAGTACTGGTACTGATGATGAAATTGCTGATATTGAAGAAAAGATGGTTGATGATGACAAAGCAGTTTTACATCGGAGAAATGAGGAACTGCAGTCAAAACTTGAAAAGATGGAGCAGGAACTTCGTGAAGTTGCTGCACTTGAGGTTTCTCTTTACTCTGTATTGCCTGAGCATGGAAGTTCAGCACATAAGTTGCATACCCCAGCTCGGCGTCTTTCTAGGCTGTACACTCATGCATCCAAGTTTTGGTCCCCGGATAGGAGAGCTTCAGCAGCAAAAAATACTGTTTCTGGTCTTGTTCTCGTTGTGAAATCCTGTAGTAATGATGCCTCAAGGTAAGATATGACTACACTTAATCTCAATTTCGAATTCAGCGCATGAGATGTAGCACAAGAATAAAGCTTCCTCCATTAACAATCTACTGTTGATGTAGGTTAACATACTGGCTGTCCAATACAGTTGTTCTCAGAGAGATAATTTCAAAATCTTTTGGCATCTCACGTCAGTCAACTCCAACCATGACGACTAAAAACTTAAATGGCAGTGCACAATGGTTTGATGGAAAATCCACGCCCAGATCCATGCCAGTGCCATGGAAAAACAACTCCAATGGCAAGCAAACTGAACTTGCTTTCATACAGATAGCAGATAATTGGCAGGAAACTAGTACACTTTTGGCCGCATTAGAGAGGATTGAATCTTGGATATTTTCTCGGATTGTCGAGACAGTGTGGTGGCAGGTAATATTTTCCTTGGGCCATATAATCCCTTGCTCCAAACTGGTCTTGCATTCCTAGTTCAGTGTTTCACAAAGAAGTGCTCTGCAGAGATTCTCTTACGGACCTACTGTTCTCTAAATTTGTCTTATTTCTCCACATTGTGGACTTCGTCCTGAAGAATATTTCTTTTCCAGGCATTAACTCCTCATATGCAAACCCCGGCAGAAGGTTCGTCAACCCCAAAAGCTCGGAAAGTGTTAGGCCCTTCCTTGGGTGATCAGCAGCAAGGCACCTTCTCTGTTAACTTGTGGAAGGCTGCATTTCACGATGCATACAGCAGACTCTGCCCTCTTCGTGCTGGTGGGCATGAGTGTGGCTGTTTGCCAGTATTGGCAAAACTGGTATTCATTGACATCTCTAGTTTAAAAAAACATATTTATTATTTCTAATTTGTGTATTTGACGTGTTCTACTATTATCAGGTGATGGAGCAATGTGTGGCCCGTTTAGATGTTGCAATGTTTAATGCCATTCTTCGTGAATCAGCTAGTGAGATACCAACTGATCCAATATCTGACCCAATCGTTGACCCAAAAGTCCTCCCGATCCCAGCTGGTGAGCTAAGCTTTGGGTCAGGAGCGCAGCTGAAAAATTCTGTATGTACCTGATTCCAACTTTTGAGTGAACCCCGAAATAATTTTCCTATATTTTCTTTATCAAATTGTTTGTTAGGATGATGATTGTGGTTGAGATCAAAATTATTGTGCATTCTCACATACTATGATTGTGCTAGTCGATTTATATTAAATGAATGTCTATGCAGATTGGAAATTGGTCGAGATGGTTGACGGATAATTTGGGCATTGATGCTGATGACCCTGAGGATGAAGGTTTTGACATAGGAAATGGGAATGATGAAAGAATTGGTGCAGCTGAAGCAAAGTCTTTTAAGCTGCTTAATGAACTGAGTGATCTCCTGATGACCCCGAAGGACATGCTTATTGAAAAATCCATCAGGAAAGAGGTCAGTGTCTGCGCATAGCTCCAGACGAATTTATCGTACTGTTTTCTGTTGGATTGAGCTGTCGTTAAGCTTTTGCACTGTCTATCAGATCTGCCCTTCGGTCGGGCTACCACTTGTAACAAGAATCCTTTGCAACTTCACCCCTGACGAGTTCTGCCCCGATCCTGTCCCTAGCATAGTCTTAGAGGAACTGAATTCCGAGGTGTTATTTCTCTCTCACCACAATGTTTTGTGATTATATAGTTATTACAAGCATTATCATGCTGACATATCAAACATTTGCGCAACAGACATGGTAGTTAACACTACACTTCATGTTATGATGCAGAGCTTGCTGGAGCGTCACACCGCAAAACATGCGATCAGCGCATTCCCGTGCATCGCTGCTCCTATCGCGTACCGCGCCCCTTCCCAACTGGATGTGGAGGAGAAAGTGTCGGTAGCCGGAGGCAGCGCGAAGCTGGACAGGAGAGCCTCGATGGTCCAGAGGAGAGGGTACACCAGCGACGACGATCTAGATGACCTGGACTCCCCCCTCGCGTCCCTGTTCGACAAGAGCGCCCCACCTTCGCCGTCAAACGGCGCCACGCCTTTCACTGCTCAGCAGAGAGGAGCTTCCATGGAGAACGCGAGGTTTGAGCTCCTGAGGGAGGTATGGTTGGAGCGGCGCGGCAGTGATCCGGTGAACTTGTGAAGATCACCTCTATAGTTACTCCTTATATTACATAAAAAGAAGAAAGGGTTGGGAAACCCTGGAGAGGTGAAAACCGCGAAAGAAGTTGCTTTTGCAGCAGAACTAGGGCCCCTTGTATGATATCTTTGTACATCTCTCTATATATGTTGTTTCTTTTTTCTGTAGTAGTGTATAGGACATAAATGGACAGCACTATGGCCCCCTGGAGGCTAAAAAGATTTGGTCTATGTCCTTTGCCGATTCGTCAGCAGTTCTATACTGTTTCTTCCTACCGACGAATCTGACGAGCGCTTTCGTGTGAGCTGTCTCCACTAGTCTAAACATATCGATGGATGTGAAGATGCGAATGCGACGGCCCAACGGCAGCCGGTCGCCGTCGTCAGACGATTCGGATGGCCGCCGACGAAGGGGACTCGCCACCCACACCTCCGGATGCTGCATAGGCCGCCGCACAACCGCATTGGCAGCATTGCTCCTGCAGCAGTGATGGTTCCGCCGTCTGGGGCGCAGCTGCGACCTGATATGAGGGAGACTGTATCTGGCACGAGTGCACGGTGAGAGGTCTGGTCTGGTTGATGGTTGATACTTTCTCTGGGATCGCAAATGGAGATGCTGCCGGTGCCACCGACGGCCGGCCCGTTCGTCGGACCAAAGATGGCCACGTCAGGGTTCCACTCCGCCGACGGTCTCGCGAGAACAATATAGAGAGCGGTGGCAGCGGTAGGTATCGGTGCCACTGCCACATCGCATTTTACAAATATCGGCTTTGGAATCTATCGGTACTCAAGCCACACATAAAGCATGTTTGAAGGATTTTTAGACCGATACCCACACCGTCCCATAATATAAGAATTAGTGTTAAAAACGCTTTTATGTTATAAGACGGAGAAAGTATTTTGTAAAGAAAATTATCATCGGTCGTCTCATGCACTATTTTCAAGGAAAAGCTTTCATGACCATTCACAGGAGTAACAGAGGTTCATCGACCCAATTACAATCAGGTCTAGAGGTATAGCAATCCCAGCGACTTCATGAGCCGCGCCATTAGCTTTTTTAAAACAATGTTGGAATTTTACTCTTCCTGCATTGGCGTCCGGCGCGGTTGCTCCCACCAAACCATTCCTCTCATCAACATGGAACGAGGCATCAACATTAACTTTCACTAATCCTGCATCTGGTTTACTCAATCACATTGTATGATCTTTTACCTACGTGTTTCCTTTAAGATTTGCATGGTTAGAGCTACAGCTGCATACCTCAAAAGTGACCCCTCATATGATAGGGCCCGGTCACCCCTCATTTTTCGTTCCCTACAACCACAACCTCAAGTATCACACCCTAAATCCACACTACACCCTGCAACACAAAACTACGTACTACTATATGGAAAAAAAAAACCTACTACTACTTGTCATCGGAGATGTCGACGACCTCTGTGCCGATAGTGCCGGACGGACCGGCCTTCCATTCGTTGGTTGTGGCCTGCAACTTCGGCTCCTCGTTGGAGTCCAGCTCCACCACGAAGACTTCCTCCAACTCCGCGTTCACCCGGTGGAGGTAGCGGCGGTTTGTCGGGACTTCGAACTCCGACTAGATGGAGTTGAGGATGGCCTGCTGCTCCGCCGCCTCCTCCATTTAGGCCACCTTGAACTCGGCCAGCAGTCTTGCCCATGCCGAATTCGGCAGCAGGAGGCACTCGCCTTCTTCCTCCCCCGTTTCCACATCTGGCGCCTCTTGCTCCGCCTCCTCCTTCTCCCGCTCTGAAAAGTTTGGAGACAAGCTAGCTGCAATCCAAGCGTCACGTCGTGTCTAGATCTCTGCTAGGAGCTCCAAAGGGCGCTACAGAATGAGCATAGCGAAGGTGATGATCTGGTGGTGGACCATGGCTACGGGCGAGCTCGGAGGAGCACAAGGGTGGAGATAGGAGTGGCTCGGGTTGGAGCTCGCCGTCCGGCTTAAATAGCTGGATTTGGCCCCTCGAGCGGTGCGCCGGAGCGGCTTTCTCACCGGACCGATGGGTTTCGACGTGTATTCATGTGGTTCTCATCCGTTAGTCTGACATGACAGAATGTCCGGGCTTGACTTGGCCTCCTCATATCCGTCCCAAATATGGGGGTGTGGGTCTGCCCGGGCATACATTGGCCGGTTTAAGGAGCCTGGCTGGATAACTATTTGATGAGCGGGTGGTTGTAGATGCTCTGAGAGGCCATAGCAAGAACACAACGGTGAATAGGTGGTACATTTTCTCCATTTGTGATCTCCACCACAAGTACCAACGGGGTAATGACCTCATGAACTCTAATCTTCAGGACACCATGTCATCTAATACAACTTTGTTTTTTTTTTCTAACTCTCCAAACCTCTTTATTTAATCAGTGGTAAATAATAAGGTATCTTTTACAATGAAAGGGGCTAAGGCACTGGGGCCCTCATCAAACCAAGTACTAGGGGAGAACCTAGCTAATCTTGCTAGCTCATGAGCAACCGAGTTTGCTTCGCGATGACAATGCTCGAACCGGGCTTGAACTAGATCACGCGACATATGATAACAATCATCTATAACTACTGTAGCCGGTCCAGCAAAAAGGCCACCATCTTGCATTGCTTGGATCACATCACTATTATCAGAATTTATCACCAATCTTGAGCACCCATAGCTTTGCGCCAAGTTCAGGCCGAACCAAAGCGCAAGGGATTCAGCCATGAAAACATCCTTGCATTCACCAGCGACATTATTTCCGGATGCAAAAAATTTCCAGAGCTATCCCGCGGTATTGCACCAACTGTACCTTGTAAAGTGTCGGAGTCAAATGCCACATCAACATTGAGTTTCACTATCCGAGCAGGCGGTTGCACCCACGGATTCTTCTGGATTTTTGCCTTCGGCAAAGAGGCAGCCAAGAAGTTTGTTGCAAGGCCCCGAACCGATGCAACAATTTCAGAAGGCTGGGTGTCTGCTCTTTACGGACAAGCTTCCTGCGTTCCCATCACATACCAAGATGCAATTGACACAATAAGATCTGATCTTTCTTGTCCCAATACAACTGTTTCATTTGCAGGTAGGTCCAACAGATGTTCAAGCACAGCTTCTCCTGAATGGCCTATCTCACATGCCTGTGAAATAACCTCCTCAAGTCCCAATTCTGTCCAGACTTGTTTCGCCTTTGGGCACTGGAATAACATGTGTTTAACACTTTCATGCCCCTCGCACGCCGGGCATTTTGTATCAATCTTCATGTGTCTATCAGCCAGTGTAGTTCTACATGGTAGAGTTTCATGTAATGTTCGCCAGAGGAATATTTTTAATTTGGCAAGGCGTAGTTTCCACATAACATCCTAGATAGGGTTCAGCGATGCAGAACTAGGTCCATGTGTGGTTCCTCTCGCCTCATACTTAAACTTCCACGTGACATAATAAGCTGATTTCACCGAGAACGTCCCTGTTTTTGTTAGATGCCATGAGATGAAGTATCAACAGGATGCGTGGTACATCGATGAGCCAGAACGTCTGCTCAATCAACTGCACGTTCCACTGCTGTTGTTGGGTCTACTTCCTCCGTTCCTAAATACTTGTCTTTCTAGAGATTTCAAGCGGTCACCACATACGGATGTATATAGACATATTTTAGAGTGTAGATTCACTCATTTTGTTCCGTATGTAGTCATCATTTAAAACCTCTAGAAAGACAAGTATTTAGGAACGGAGGGAGTATAAGATTAACCACCATGGATAACAAGTTAGCTCCGCGAGGTGTAGTCGGTCTTCGTTGTTGGATTGTGGTATCCATGCATCTGACCAAATCTTTATTTTGTGTCCATCTCCTATCCTCCAAATATATCCCAACTTCAAAGTCTCCACACCCTCCATGATACTTTGCCAGGTATATGAGGCTTTCTTCTTTAGTGTGGCATTAAGCAAATCCCCTTCCGGATAGTATTTTGCCCTGCGAATTCTTGCTCAAAGAGAGTCAGGGTAATCAATCAGTCGCCAAGCTTGTTTGGCCAACAAAACAAGGTTAAAGCAGTGTATATCTCGAAAACCCCATTCTTCCCTCTTCCGGGTTCCCAACTCCAACTTATTTGGGACAAAAGGTTGTTATTGTCTGATATGTGGAATATCAGTTTATATAAATTTTCTTAAGAGATTAAATACACTGACTACAAATTCTACGTTTTAGATACGGTGCAACAAAACACATCAGTACAAATTCCTGAAAAAACATGCAACACCAATCGATCATGCACTATCTATTGACACAAAAGGCATGTACCTTCAGGCCTTCCAATTCTTAAACCATACGTGGAAAACATTAATCACACTACCAACTATGAACCACATTTCCAACTGCAAGCTCAACTGCACATCCTGTATTGACGCCAATAACGAGCACAGTATGAAGGGCAAAACCAATCATCAAGATTTAGATGAAGGAAAATAGATAGCTCCCGATATTCCATACTCCAAAACTTCTGCGGGATACAAAAAGCATGCTGGTGCAATTCCAAATAACAGCTCATTCTAACGATGTAGATAAAGAAAAGAGTCTACTCAGTGTCATCGACGACCTTGGTTCCCAGCCCCTTCAAACCCTCAGCAGGCACCTCGGCGACGGTGACGAGTGAGTAGAGCTCCTCCTTGGCGTCCTCCTCGTCGTTCCTCCTGCGGGCAATCCTCACACGAACCCTACGGGGCACGCTTCTGATCCCACTGCTCCAGATGAGCTTGTTGAGCTTCACGTCGATCCTGACGTCTGTCGTGCCCATAGCCTTCTGTGCAAACTTCCTGAGCTCTTTGATGGCATTAGGTGCCTTCTTCTTGAAGGTACTGTCAAACATTATAGAAGACTCAGAAGGGACCACATTTAACTGTAACAAACATCAATATTGATAAACTGATTGGGGTAAATGTGAATAGAACAGTTTCATATGGCAGCTAAAACATGGTATCATGATATGTTAGCTGAGAATACTCAAGTAGGTTAGTTCAATGACAAGTAGAAATAATTAAATAGAGCATTTTAGTTCGGGATTGAGTCGGATCAAAGTGTAACAAGGTATGCCATCTGAGGCAGGCGGCACATTAAGATCAAAGTAGTTTCCATGATAAGTGACTGGTTCAAATCATTGATATCCAAACTAGCCCTAATTTAACCAACCCTGACAACAAGAAAGCAGCTTTATTCATGACCTGAATGAACTACGTTTAAGCACCGGTCCTACAATTCGAGAGCAGAATAAAAACTGATTGTACACAATCCATTGGAAAATCTTATCGAACAAGCAACTGTGTCGGGCTGATCTGGTTCAACCTTCTTAGGTGGGGCAAGCAAACCATTTAACTGCCCATGGGCATAGCTAAATTGTCATAGAGTTAACGACCAACATGAATATGATTACAACTAGTTGCATGAGTAGGTTGCAAATGGAATGTGATGGTACAGCTCTCTTAGTATGTAAGCTCTCGGCTTATGCATCAACGAGACCGGAGAATAAAAGCTAGTAACTCATAATAACAACTGGATCACAGTACAGCTAGCAGTAATCCAAACTGAAAAATGGAGCGTGATAGTACAGCTCTATGAGTATATACCTCTCAGCTCACGTCCAAACGAGATTAGAGAAGTATGACAGGGCACATTCTATAATAAGTTGATAACAGACACAGCAGCATCAGGAAATTATTCGAACCAAGACGTGCGAGAACAGCGAGCACGATCTTGGCACCGCAAATCGAAATCTCACTACAAATTGATGTTCTTGGCATGAATACAGCAGGACGGCGTGAACAATCGAGTCAGATCTTGTAGCGGGAACGGACCGGTAAGCAGAAGTAGCAGGGCTGGGAGGATGCATACCAGCCATGGAGGCGCTTGTGGAGGTTGACGGTGTACTCCCTCGTGACGACCTCCTCCTTCCTCGGCGCTCCGCCCTTCTTGTCCGCCATCCCCTCTACTCCTCCCTCGCTGACCTGCTGCTGCTGCTTCCTCCCTCCGGGTCGATTCTGTTCCGGCGGCGCGAGAGGAAAACCCTACCAGCGACCGGGAATGGCCTTTATATGCTCGCGTTTGGAAGGGCGCACGTGCCGCTGATATGTCATGGGCCTCGGTTTAGCCCATGACCCAGCAAAGTGGGGGCGGGCCGCGCGGAGAAAACCTTTGGCTAAAGGTCCGTATGCGCGCTCACCGCTCCTCGTCTTTTTAAGCGACACATAGGCTATGGTCACTACAAATCTTATTCTTTGCCAAAAAGATGCAGAGCTTGCCTACAGTGCCGGCCGAATTAGCTACGGTTTTAGGAAGGTTCTGATCGTTCATTCTTATTTTCTGTGTTTCCTTGTTGTTGTTGCTTTATTTTGTTTTTACTGTTTTCCTGCTTTATGTTTTCATTTGGTTTCTATTTTCCATCTTCGTTTTTCCTTTCAAATTCATGAAATTTTCTAATCTGCCCAGTTTAAGTGTACAAATATTTTCGTATATATCATGGATATTTTTTAACAAATTACATGTTACATTTTAAGAACATTTATAAATGTGTGAATATTTTACAAGTGTTATGGTCATTTTTAATGCTACAAATATATTTTTCATATGTACTGAACAAGTTTTAAAAATGGCACAAATAAATTTACATTTCATGAATAATTTTAAAATGACTGAATACTTTTTAATTATAACTAGATTATAAAAATAATTAATTCTTTAAAACAAATGTATAATTGTTTTACAATCCAAGAATAATTTTCGAAACGTCGTGAACAATTTTCTAAATGTATAAACATTTATTTAAATTTCATTATTTTTAATAAAGTTTGTTTTAAAATGTTATGAATATTTTATTAAATATTCTGCAAAAAATTAGTCTGCATAAACAAATTTGTAAATACATATAGGTATTTTTACATAATATATTTTTCTCTACAAATATTTTTATAACACTTGTAAAAAATAGCAAAAGGGGGGGAATATAAAGACAATATATTTATACATGCACCAGTGAAATCACTTATTAAAACTAGTGTTTCACCAGAAAGCACATTTGTGCTTTCCTTTTAACTAGTGCTTCACCGTGATAGCTACATTGCACGTTAAAGTCCCATGCCAAAAAGGGGGGACTAGAAAAGAAACAAAAAAAAGAGCAGTAATAAAGGAAACATAAAAACTGGGTGGAAAAAAATCCTTGATCTGTTGTACACCAATTTTTTTTTTGCCAAAACAAGAAAATGCTAGATTAAAAAAAAGAACGGTTAGAGTACGATGGCTATTCTCGGAGCCTCGCTCCGCTCGGTAGGTTGGCCAGCCGCCACATGGGAAGCAGCCCGTGTCCGTCGGATACTAGGATCGCCAAAAAGCAGGGGTTCCCCTTCAAAAAGGGTGCCCCTGTGGGGCGCTTCTATACCTTGCTTCTAGCCGCGAAGGACGACTCGTCTGAAGAGAGGCACTAAATGGGCCGACACAATCACGGGGAGGCCATGACCTTGCTTTTTTATTTGTTTCACTTTTTGTTTCCGTTTTCCCTCCTTTTTACTTTCATTTATTCTTCAAAAATGTCAACCAATCATTGAAAAATGTTGAAAGTTTATAGGAAAATGTGTCTCATGTTACAAAAAATGAATACAAAAAGTATACAAATAGTGTGAAAAAGTTGACCATCTGTCCAAAAAATGTAGATCTGGTATTTGAAAATGTTACTCAAGCATTTGAAAATTATTAAATTTGAGTAGAAAAATTGTTGCTCATGTATAAAAAATGTTTACTTGTATTTGAAAATGTTAATCAAGACTTTGAAAAAATGACAAAAGTGTATTGAAAAATGTTGACCATCTATTGAAACAATGTAGATATGGTATTTGAAAAATGTTACTCAAGCATTTGAAGAAAAAAACTGTATAAGACAAATGTTGAAAAATTATTCAAAAAATAGATCTAGTGTTTTAAAAATGTTACTCACGCATTTGAAAAAATGTTAAATGTGTATCGAAAAATCTTGAACATGTATTAAAAATGTAGATCTGCTATTTGAAAAATATTACTCAAGCATTTAAAAAATGTTAATGTATAGAAAAAGGTGGATCATGTATTAAAAAGTGATGATCTTGTATTTGAAATATGTTAATCAAAGTTTTAAAAATGGTAACTGTATATTAAAATATTGACCATGTATTCAATAATGGTTAATTTTGTATTTGACATATATTAGGAAAATATATTAGATATATACGATAAATGTTATATAAAAACAATTAAAACCCGAGAGAAAATAAAAGAACGCCAATGAAAAAGACAAGAAAATTAAATCGAAGAAAAAAGAATGAAAAGAAAAGAAACTAGTAAACAACAAAAAAGAAATAAAAAGCCAAAGCTAAAGAAAGAAAATGAGGCCCCCCAGTAAATACAGAGCAAACGAACAAATAAAAATCGATGAAAAAACAAAGAGGAAACCAATGGAAACCCGACCTTGTTTCTTTAACGAGTCCCTGACCTACTAATGAAAGACAACCCGGATGCTGGCCGAGTGGCTAGCAGTGCAACGCTGCAGTAGGGATGTCAGCAAGTCCCGTTTTGAATCCCATTTAGACCCACTAATAATCTAACAATTTTTTTTTTATTTTCGGGGAAAATGAACTATAGGGCTAGCTAAAACTAACTAAAGGGACTTGTGAAGGCCGCTTATTTGCCATTTACATCCCCACGCTGCAGCTAGGAGATTGCGGGATCGATTACCACGGGCAAACCTTTTATCGCTATTTCATTTTAGCGTGAAATGGGCCTGCCCACAAGTCTAGTGGCTTCAGCGAGACGGGAAGATTCGATATAAGCGAGATAAAGCCTTTGTGGTCCGTGCTCTAGGCTCGCCAAGCGCATGTCTCCCGTTGCTGGCTGGGCCAGGCCCATCTACGGAGAGGTACAGAAGAACACTCGTTTGTCTCCCTAAAGTCGAGGGGCGCCCCTATATCTGAAAACCCCTATTTGCCACACTCTGCGGCAAACAGTCGGGGTTCCGCACAGGGGAATATCTGTTAAACGCACCAAGTACACCGGTTTTGGGAACCTTCTATTATTGTTCCTAGCCGGCTTTTTTCCGGTTTTGGGAACTTCTAGAAGGTTCCTGCACCAGTTTTTTCTTTTTATATTTATTGTTGTTTTTACTTTTTATTTTTCTTTCCTTTCTCGTTTTTTCTCTTTCATTTTTATGTCTTTTTTTCTTTCTTCTTGCTCTTTTTCTTTTTGATTGTTTTCTTTTTCCAATGAATGTTTTCAGAATTTTATCCAAAAAGTGAAAATTTTAGATTTTGTTCCTTTTTCCGGAAAATGTTCCTGTTTTTCAAATTTTTGTTCAGAAATTTCATAGAAATTTCGAATTTAAAATTGTTTGCTTTTAAAAACTGTTCGTCTTTTAAAATTTTGTTCAAAAACTAAAAATGTTTGGTTTAAGAAATATGTTCCTGTTTTAAAAAGAATTCAAATTTCTAAACATACTCATATTTCAAAAATTCTTGCAAATTTAAAAAGTGTTTGTGTATTTAAATTATGTTCAAAAATGAAAAAATGCTCAGGAATTTTTAAAAATGTTCCCATTTTGGAAAATTGTTCAAAACAATTTCAGAAAAATGTGCACGTTCTCATTTTTTAGTATCAAAATTGTTCAGATCAATATTTTTGTTGACAAATTTCGAAAAGTGTTCGGGCGGTTCAAAATATGTTCCCGTTTTCAAAAATTGTTCGCAATTTTCAAAAATGTGCACCTTTTCATTTTTTTCTGGAGTTTCAAATTTTTGTTCACAAATTTCAAAAAAACTTCGGGCAGTTCAATACATGTTCCCGTTTTCAAAAATTATTCACAGATTTAAAAAATGTGCACATTTTCATATTTTTCAGGAGTTTTGAAATTGTGCAGTTCTAAATTTTTGTTCACAAATTTCAAAAAATGTTCGGGCAGTTCAAAACATGTTCTCGTTTCCAAAAATTATTTGCAATTTTAAAAAATGTGCATGCTTTCATTTTTTTCAGGAGTTTCGAAACTGTTCGGTTTCAATTTTTTGTTCACAAATTTCGAAAAGTGTTTGGGCTGTTCAAAATATGTTCCCGTTTCCAAAAATTGTTAGCAATTTTCAGAAATGTGCACATTTTCATTTTTTCAGGAGTTTCAAATTTTTGTTCACAAATTTCATAAAATGTTCAGGCAGTTCAAAACATGTTTCCATTATCAAAAATTATTCACAGATTTAAAAAATGTGCATGTTTTCATTTTTTTCAGGAGTTTTGAAATTGTGCAGTTTTAATTTTTTTTCACAAATTTCAAAAAATGTTCGGGCAGTTCAAAACATGTTCCCGTTTCCAAAAGTTGTTTGCAATTTTAAAAAATGTGCATTTTTTTATTTTTTTCAGGAGTTTTGAAAATGTTCGGTTTCAAATTTTCACATTCTGTCTTGGAATTTTGAAAAATGTTCGTGTTTCAAAAAAGTGTTTCTGAATTTTGCAAATATTTCAGTTTTATTTTTCTTTTTTGCAAATCAGAAATTTGTTTCTGTGTCAGAGATCCCTTCCTTTTTTCAATAAAAAATGCTTTTGAAATTCACGATATAATTTGGATCTGCGCCGCAGGAATTGTTTTAAGCTTGGCACTGGTATAGAAACGTTAAGTAGTGCTAGCTCAACTGGTAGTACCACGTTAGGTACAGTGTGTGAGGTCCTATGTTCGAATTCCCTCGAGCGTGGTATTTCTTTTCTAGCTACAGCGCACTGTCTTTCGCTATATTCATGGGCCGGCCCAGTTGGACACCCACCTGTGCGAAACCGCGCGAATAGGAGCTCCCCCTATATCTCGCCTTTAGCGAGTCTGGTTTCTGACTCGCTGAAGGGGCGAGCGGGATGGGCCGGCCTACAAGCGCAGAAGCCCACAACCACTTTTTCTATTTATTTTAATTTTTCTATTCCCGTTTTATGCTTCATTTTTTACACTTTTGAATATTTAATAACATCTTACAAAAACATATTTGAGAAATGTTGAACAAGTGTTTGCAAAAAGTGTTTGCAAAATGTTGAACATATTCGCTATATTCATGGGCCGGCCCAGTTGGACACCCACCTGTGCGAAACCGCGCGAATAGGAGCTCCCCCTATATCTCGCCTTTAGCGAGTCTGGTTTCTGACTCGCTGAAGGGGCGAGCGGGATGGGCCGGCCCACAAGCGCAGAAGCCCACCACCACTTTTTCTATTTATTTTAATTTTTTCTATTCCCGTTTTATGCTTCATTTTTTACACTTTTGAATATTCAATAACATCTTACAAAATCATATTTGAGAAATGTTGAACAAGTGTTTGCAAAATGTTGAACAAGCATTCTCAAAATGTTGAACGTGTATAGAAAAATTGTTGATGACCTATTAGAAAAATGATTAATTTTTTTGATCATGTATAAATGTTAATCAAGCATTTGAAAAAAAATGAACAAATATTTGAAAGATTTTAATCAAGCACTCGAAAAATGTAGAACGTGCATAGAAAAATTGTTGATCATGTATTAAAATTATTGATTTTCTTTACATGTGTATCAAAATGTTAATTAGGAATTTGAAATAAAAATGTTGAACAAGTATTTGAAAATTTTAATCAGGCATTTGGGAAATGTTAATTTTATAGGAAAATGTTGATCATGTAATAAAATATGATGAAAACAATTGATCATGTATATAAAAATGTTGATCAGGCATTTAAAAGAAATGTTGAACAAGTGTTTGAATAATATTAATCAAGCGTTTGGAAAATATTAAGTGCGTATAGAAAAAATTTGAGCATGTATTCAAAAATGTTAATCTTTTTAGTTGAAAACTATTAGTCAAGCATTAAAAAATATTACTCTTGTATTTGAAAAATCTTATCCAGACATTGAAAAATGTTGAAAAATGTATAGAGAAAAATTTGACCATTTATTTAAAGTGGTAAATTTGTTTAGGAAAAATGTTAGAAATGTATTAGAATTTTTTGACATATACAAAAATGAAGAGTGTAAATCAATAGAAATATAAAAACCAAAAGGAGAAGAAAAACAAAACAAAACAAATAACAAAGATAAGAAAAAAAAAGACGAAAAATGAGAAAGAAATAAACAAAACCTAAGAGAAAGGAATAAAATTAAAAAACCGGTGAAAACCTGGAAATAAAATGAAAGAATGACAACGAAAAGAAAAGAAAAGAAAAAAATCAAATGAAAATAGAGGAAAACTTGTGAACAAAACGAAAAAAAACCCTAAAAAACACAGAAGCAAAACAGTGAAAACCGGCGCATTTCTACTTAAGTAGTCCCACCCTTCTAGTAAATCACCAAGCCGAGAGCAGTGGCTTGCAGTGTTCCTAGCAACACGGAGACCACAGTTTGATTCCCCAGTGCGCTTTCTTTTCATTTCTCTTTTTCGTTAACTGTATGCATGAATGGACCGGCCCCGTTATGGTTTACCCTTCGGCGGGAGTTTTATCCAACTCACTGAAAGCGAGATATAGACGCCACGAAAGTCGAGACATAGACGCTCCCAAAAGAGCTCCTAGTTCACTCACAAGGTCGGGGGATAGCGAGCAATAGCGTCCATGTGCATGCTTTGGGCTGGCCTATTGGGCAGGACACTATTGATTTTTTTTCTTTATTATTTTCTTTTACTATTTATTTTCAGTTTTTTGTTTATTAAAAAATGTTCAAGATTCAGAAAATAGTTTTGAATTTTAAATTAATCTTAATTTTTTAAAGCTTGAATTTGCAAAATATTCCTGAATTCATAAAATAAACTAAAAAACCATGATCCCATAAAATTATCATGAATATTAAAAATGTGCATATGTTTAATATATGTACGTGATTTTTAAAAAGGTTCATCAATTAAAAATTCTTTTCAGGAAATTTTGTGAATTAGTAAAATACGTTCCTGAATTTAAAAATGTTCACAATTGGGGAATATTTTCACGGATTTTTTAAAAATTATCATGATTTCACAATATATTCACGAATTAAAAAAATTCATGGTTTTGTAAAATGTTCAAAATTTTAAAAAATCACGAATTCAATAAAAATTGATGATTTCAAATATTGTGCATGAATTCAAAAGATGGCTGCAAAATAAAATTAAATAGAAGTGAAAAGTAAAATGGAAAACAAGAGAAAAAACCCAGAAAATAAACAAAATGAAAGGATAAAAAAATATTGTGCAGGTCACTGGGTAGGGGGTAGCTTGCAATCGCATACCCCTGATGTCAAGAGTATCTGTAGCCGGGCGTACCGGTCAGTGATCGGTCATACACGGAATCGCCCGGAAACCTAGCGGTTCGACGAACGTCTCCTCCGATGGGGGTGTGAACGTCACGTGGCGCCGCTCCGGCTCGCCGCCCGAGTTCGAATCCGGCTATTTAAGCCAGCCGACGTCCTCCAACCCTAGCCACATCCACCTCCTCCCTCTCCGCGCGGCCAGCCCGAGCCCATCCATCTCTCTCTCGCTCTGCCGCTCTTCCCACGCCCTCTGGCTTCGCCATGGCTCGGCAAAAGAATACCACGTATTCTATGCTCACCCCGGAGCGCCGGTTCCAGATAGAGGAGGATATCCAGGTGCCTGCCTCCAGACTCGTCAGAGCCGGAGGAGGAGGAGGAGCCGAAGGAAGAGGAGCAGCGTCCGACTCTAATGGAGATGGCGATCAGGAGGAGGACGAGGCGGAGTAGCTAGAGGATGAGTTGACGCCGGCTCCAGGTTCAACATGGAGGACGCGGAGACGGAGTTCGCGGTCGCCCAAGCGGCCGAAATTGCGGAGTAGTAGGCCATCATGGAGTCCATCCAAGATGGGGCCTATGTGTAGGCAAACCGATAGTTCATCCAGCAGGAACATACGGCGACCGACGCACTTTTCACCGAACTCGACGCGGAGATGGAGGCGGAGGACAACACGGAGCAGCCGGAGGAGACGGAGTTGCGGTTGCCGCCCATGTACTCGGAGCCGAGCACGAAGATAGTGGACATCTTCGACGAGGAGTAGTGTAGTATTGGTTAATCTACGGAAGATTTTCTTGTTTACATGCTTCTATATGGATTTAAGGTTTTAAATATAAGGTATGAAAATGCAGTGGAGGAAATTTAAGATGTGACCGGTTACTGTCCACGGACGCGTCGCGAGCGTTTGAATTTCCGGATTTGCGAGTCCGGTAAGAGATGCTCTAAGGTTTGCCCGCTCCCACGATCACTTAGCCTAGCGTGATGTAAGGACTCAGCTTCCCTACCGTAATTGCAGATGCCTTTGGGCCACTGATAAGTAGGTCCAATAGCCGGCTGGCCCACATGTCACTGATCCAAAGGCATATGCAGTTAAGGCACCAAAGGGGCGTCCGTGATGTAAGGTTCAATTTTGCAATGCTCAGCCGTTGGTGTTTCCTACCAGGCCCAAACAAAAACATTTTATTTTGTGATGGGAAACAAAAGCATTCCCAAGTCCGCAGTTGAGAAAGAAAAAACTGTAGTCCCAAAAAAGAGAGCAAAAGTTCCAAGAAGCGGACGACGATCTTTCCTCCACTGACCAGCGTAGTCTGAAGATGTAATCAATGTCTCAGGGATACGGATTCAATGTACAAAGACCTAGGAGTAGTTAGCTTTGCACCGACCAGCGTAGGTCACAATCCGAGATCGACGCCCATCACTATGATATGCATGCGTGGTGCGGAAAATAAGGCTCGCATCGTGGTGGTCTTTTGATCTTAAAAAGACCGCGTGGCAGAAATCTGAACCAACGTTGGTGCAGTGCTTCAAGATTCCAAGTTGATAACCAAATAAAGTGAAGGGATGGATGAATGTTCAATGTATGTAGAACCACCACGTTCTCCTATACTGAAACGTCCCCGTTCGATACCGACTCTATCGTCGTGGTCACCGTGAACTTTTTTTTTTTGAAAGATCCAGCAATTGCTGGCGTTTCATTGATCATAGCCGAAAGCAACGGGAAAACAACAATGGTGGTGAGGATCCCAGGATCAAAGTTTTAGGGTTTTGGGGAGTGCCATGCACGGCCGAAAACCCTAATTACAAATTAGCTATTATTCTCTTAAGGGGGGTCCCCGAAGGGGCTCTCTAGGCATGTGGCGCCCGTGATTCTCCATAGCTCGAAGCTGTCTTGAATGCGCTTGATGATCGCCGGCACACACGGCGGTTGCTGCCTGAAGGTGCTGCTATTTCTCTCCTGCCAGATCTCCCAGCAAGCCAGCCAGCATATTGATCGCACACCCTTGCGCCATTGGTGCGGTGTTTGCTCCAGGATGCCCTGCACGACAGTTGTGGAGCTGTCAGGGCGCCAACTCTCGGCGGGAGTGAGAGCCGAGCAGCCGTGCCACAACCCCAGCTCGGCCCACACCCGTCCGGATTCCTGGCAGCTCCAGAAGAGATGGCGTGACGACTCGAGTTTGAGACGCAGAGTGGCGAAGTAAGCATTTGGCCATCCCGTCGGCTGAAGCTCGTTGTTGCACCAAAGCCGGTCCTGGAGAAGCAACCAGGCAAAAATCTTGATTTTGCCCGGTGCCCAGGCCTTCCAAATCAGCCTGTCGAAATCGGTTGCCCTTCTCCTCTGAAACTGCGTCAGGTAGGCCGACCGCGCCGTGTACTTGCCTGAGCCCGCTCTACTCCACCTCAAATCATCCGACGCACCAGGCTGCAGCTGCGCGTCCGTCCCCTGGAGCAGACGATGAAGGGCAATGACGTCTGGCAGGAGGTGACGGTTGTTGTCGTGAGCAAGGTCACGGATCCATGTGTCGTCGTCGAGGGCCTCCCGCACCGATCTGTTCTTGCGCCTCGAGAAGCTAAACAGTGTTGGGAACTGATGCGAAAGACAGCCCTGGCCAAGCCATGGAGAAAGCCAGAAGGATGCTCGGGCCCCGTCGCCGATCACCACCCTGGTCGAGGCCGCAAAGAGCGCCTTGTCCGCGCCGTCGCAAGGCAGCTCAGTGCCCACCCAAGGTCGCTCCGGGTGGTGCCAAGCAGCCGAGCCATCGCGACGCAGCGCCTGCCAAGCGCCAGAGTGCAGGATGCCCAGCCCCTGCTCGTCGGGCGCATACCGCTGGCCAGTTGACTTTGCAGCTGGCGCCTGTAACCTCGTCGTCCTGGCGCCAAAGAAAGCGACGCCTGCACTTGTCGATTTCTCTGAGAATCTTCTGTGGGACACGGAGGACGGTTAGGGCGAAGGTTGGCATAGCACCCAACACACATCTGACGAGGACACGGCGGCCGACCATCGGAAGAAGCCTGCCCTTCCAGCCCGCAAGCCTAGCCTTGATCTGTCGAGATGAATCGGGCGTGGACCAAGCGCCGCGCGTCCGTGGAGACGAGCAACCCTAGGTATTTGATAGGGAATGGGGCAATGGAGCACGCAAAGCCTGGAGCACCTCGTCGGCGTTGATGTTCTGCAACGGATCAGCGAGACCGTGGATTTGGCCAGGTTATCTGAGCCCGTTGCTGGCGTCGAAATCGGCGAGGATGTGTAGCAGAGAGTCTACCTCTTCACGTCTAGGGTTTATGAAGATAACTGCGTCGTCCGCGTAGAGGCTGACACGAAGCGCCAGGTCACGACCAGGGAGACGATGAAGCAGCTGCTGATCCACCGCCGCCGCGATGAGATGATGAAGTGGGTCAATGGCCAAAATGAAGAGGAACGCGGAGAGCGGGTCTCCCTGGCGCAGCCCACGGTGGTGGAGAATGCTTGGGCCTACAACGCCGTTGAGAGAGACCGCCGATGAAGCCGAGACGAGCAACCTAGCCACCCAGTCCCGCCAGCGCGCACTAAACCCTAGTTGTTGAAGCAGTTCCAGCAGGTACTCCCAGGAGACGGTGTCGAAAGCTTTTGCTATGTCTAATTTTACTAGCAGGCCTGGCACTTTGCGGCGATGAAGGGCACGGACGGAGTTCTGCACGAACATGAAGCTGTCCTGTATGCACTTGGACTTCATGAATGCCGTTTGCGCCGGTGAGATGATGGAGCCGATGACTAACGCTAGTCTAATGGATAGGACCTTGGAGATGAGCTTGGTTACTGAATGGATCAATCTGATGGGCCTGAAGTGGTTGATCTCCGTTGCACCATCCTTTTTTGGCAGAAGGACAATTGTGGCGTTGTTGATCGCCGACATGTCGCCGCCTGCGAGGTTGTAGAACTGGTGGAAGACGGCCATGACGTCGGTCTTGATGGTGGGCCAGCACGAACGGAAGAAGGTTCCGTTGAAGCCATCTGGCCCCGGGGCCTTCTCCCGTGGAGATTTGCAGATGGCCGCCCAAACCTCGTCCTCGGTGAAGGGGTTATCGAGGCCAGCTGCCGGCAAGGATGGGAGGTTTATGGCCTCCCAGTTGATGGTGCGACTGCGAGGATTTTTTGTGCCCAACGATGATCGGAAGTGCTCGTGGATGATCCGCTCCTTGTCACCATGGGAGGTGACGATGGAGTCTCTGGTGTGCAGGGTCTGGATGAAGTTTTTTTGGCGCCGTGAGTTGATCTTTGCCTGGAGAAACGCCATCTTGGCGTCTCCCGCGCGTACCCAGGTCACTCACGAGGCCTGTCTTTTGCACGCCCTCTCGATGGCGGCGAGCCCCAACACTCTCATCTTGAGGTTCTTCCGTAGTTGGGTTTCTTCTAATGACAACTGCCTACTCTCCTGAGCGATGTCGAGGCGTAGCACGATCTCTTTTGCGATATGCATCTGAAGCTTCGTCTCACTGAAGAAGCCTTTCGCCCAAATCTTCAGGTCTCGTGCCACTCGTGAGAGCTTGATGCTGATTCTCTTGAAAGCGCAACTGGAGGCTACAGGGTGATCCCACGTCCTCTGCACCGTAATGTGGAAGCGTGGAAATCTTGGCCAGAAGGACTCAAAAGCGAGCGGGCAGCGGGCGAGGGCCGCCTCCGGCAACAGCGGCGTGGCGTGATCGAGCACGATGTGGATGCGGCGTGAAGCAGGTAGGCGGGGAACATGGAGGTCCATGCCATGGTGCAGAAGAATTTATCAATGCTGACTAGGGTTGGGGATGCACGCTCGTTGCTCCACGTAAATCTTCTGTTCTTACACTTGATCTCCTTCAGGACTGCCGCGTCTATCGCCGCCCGAAATTTCCCCATGATCCTACGGTTTATGTTGGTGTTGTTTTTATCGCGCGCCTCGTAGATCAGATTGAAGTCGCCGTTGATGAGCCAGCTCTGCCAGAAATTCGTCCTTCCTTCCATCGTCGACTGGGCCGTATACTGTCGTCAGCCAGAACGATGCAGCACTGGCGATGATGGTGATCCTGGCTGTAATGGAGAAGCAGCCGACGGCCTGCGAAATCACATCTACTCGATTCCTATCCCAGAAGATAGCGACGCCGCCCCTCGTGCCCACGGCAGGGAGGACGACGCAGTCGGCTAGCCGCGATCCTCCGGTTTCCCTAACTAGTGCCCTGCTCCATTCGTCGATCTTTGTTTCCTGAAGGCAGAGAATGGCGAGCCGATGCGTTTCTGCCGTCTCCAAGACTACTTCTCGCCGGGCCGGCGAGTTCAAACCCCGCACGTTCCAGCTCATTATTGGGCAGTTTGTGTCACTCATTAGGAAACGAGAGGTATCTCCGGCAACTACTACTACTTTGAATTAAACATGGGTACACAACCATCGGTCCGGGGGGTCACCGGCGGCCACCAATAGGCCCCAAATTCCGCCGGCGAACAACTACACCTCGCTCGCTAAGGAGACCTAAACTATTACAATGCATGGATGGACCTAACTCAACCCAGCTTTGAGCCTGGGGTCGCCGGAGACAGCTATCCCTATGGAACACTAACATGGAGAGTTGGTGGCCTGCGAGGCCTCTCCGTCTGGGCCGTGCATGCCCGCCGCGATCCTGAGAGCCGCGACGTCGAGGTTGGTGAGCTTCGCAATGGCCTTGATGTCGGAGTCGGATAGGGGCTCGTCGAATCGACGGATCAGCGCCTCTGCCGCCTTTGCCGTCATGGTCTCCTTGGGCCCGAGGATGCCGAGGCCGTGGACGATGCGGAGCGTGGCCCGCTGGCTAACCGGAACGGTGGACGGGTTTTTGGCCTGACGGGCGCTCTGACGGGATGGCGCCGCAGCAGACCTGGAGCGTGGAGGCGTCTTGGCGCGGGCGGTGGGCTTGCCGAGCATGGAAGGCGCGGCGTTGACGAAGAGCTGACCCGCGTCTCCCTCCCCGCCGGCGTCCGCAATCTGCAGGTGGCACACCTGGGAGGTCACCGCGCCGAGCTGCACGAAGTGGGTGGTGGCCGGCTTGGGGGAGTGATGGGCAAGCGAGAGGGCCGGCCCCATGTCGATGCCAACGTCTGCGTCGCCGCCAGCGCCCTCCAGGTCGTTGAAGCAGAGCGGCTTGCCCATGGTTGCCGCAGCCACCCTGTCCATGGCCGCTGCCCGCGTGTCCACCCTAGGCGGCGGCGGCAGCTCCTTGTCGGCTCCGGCGAAGAAGGTGCCCACCGGATCGTCATCCTGCACGCTGGCCGCGCCAATGGCGAGGCTTGAAGCGCGGCGAAGGTTGGAGGAGGCCGCCGGGGCGCGCGAGGAGGAAGCACCACGGGAGCGGCTTGACCCAGCCCCTCCCCCAGAGTGGCGCCCCCTGTGGTCGTGGTCGGGGCGTCTTTCCTTGTAGGGGCAGCGGTGATGCGCGCGAGGAAAGTGCGGCTCGATGGCCTTCGGGAGCGAGGTGGGGCGGCGGCTCCTTGCCGCGGCCACGCCCGAGGAGCGTGTCCTTCCATGACCTCCTCTGGCCGCCATCGCCGTCGCCGTCGTGGCCGCGCTGGTGGCCCACCGAAGGCATGCCCTTGCAACCTGAGGACGCGACTTGCGCGGGCGGACGCAGACGCGGCCCCATGTCCGGCGCCGGCCTGCCATCTTCCACGCCGGCCACCCAGCCCCCCGCGTGCGGGAAGCGTGGTACGAGCGGTCGTCATCGTCGGAGGACGGGAGGCCACTCTGCCTGGAGTGGGAGGAGCGCGGGGAGAGGGGCGCCCAGTCCTCGACCCGGTCAATGTGCACCAGCACATCCCAGCGCAACGAGTTGGCGGGCGCTCTGGCCCGGCTAGGGGCGAAGCCGAGCATCTCCTCCACCCGGCCGGCACCACGGGCATGCTTCCAGAGGGTTCGCTTGGTGGGGATGTAGTGCAGCTGCCACACTCACACCCAGACCGCGAACAGCTTCGTGTCCGCGCGCTCGAACGTGCGGCTGTCGAGGCGGTCGATGATGACCGCGTCGCCCATCGCCTCCTTCGCGCCCTCCAGGGTCCAGAGCGACATCGGCAGCTTCTCCATGACGACGCGCACGTGCAGCATCCAGGTGTCGTGGATGGCGTGCATGTCCTCCCTCCATGGCTCCAGCAGGAAGGAGACGCCATCCACCACGATCGAGCCCCTCCGAACGGCAAGGTCCTTGTGGGCCGGCATGGTGAAGTGGATGAAGAAGTCTTCTGGGTCATGGTTGGTGACGCGGAGGAGGTGCGCCGGAATCTGGAACTCCCGCTCGATGGCGCGGCCGATGGAGAGAGGGCTGGCCACGTGGAGCTTGCTCACCGCGGTGACCACCACCACGTGTTGCTGGAGCAGGAAGATCTGCTGCTCCATCTCCGGGGAGGAGGCGATCACTTTGTGGCTGGATCTGGGCCGGCACCCGTGGTTGACGCAGGGGGCGCCCGGCGTGGCCATCTCCGGCGGAGGAGGGCTGGCCTGGGAGGGGAAAACCAGCCGGTCGTGCACCGGACGAGCCTGGAGCCCGTTCCCCCCCCCCCCCCTTGAACCTCCGGTTTTGGGGGCACTCCTTGCCGATGTGGCCCGGGCGCTTGCAGATGATGCAGTGAAGGGGGTCGTGGCAATCTATGCGGCGGTGGTGCGGGTGAGGCAGCAAAGCGAGGCCTCTGAACACCTTAAGAAGGCCTCATGACCGGCGCATCTGACAGCGCCGGATCCGGACCCGCGGCGGTGCCCCGAGCGGACCGGTGGGGATTTGCTTGCCTTCTTGCTTCTGCGGGACTGGTATAGCGTCCATCCGTCATCAATGGCAGTCGGCCCGAAAGGAGGGGGGGGGGGGGTAGGGGAAGGCACAATCACGATGAATCGGAGGTGGTGCTGCCCAGCCGGGGGTGGCTGGCCCAGATCCATCGGTCCGGACGGCAGGGCACCCTCGAGTCGGCGCTCCGCAGGAGTTCTTGGGCGTCCCCACTCTAGCGCGGCAGGGGAACGCGGAGAGGTAGGAGCGAAGGAAGATCCAGGGGATCCACGGCCACCCCCTGCGCCAGGGCATTGAAGGCGAGCTGGTAGGGAGGTAGGAGATCGGGGCGGATCCGTCATTCCGGGCGGGGCGGCGCGGAGGGAGGGGTTGGGGGCGGTGGCCGCCGCGGCCGGAATGGCCAGCGGCGAGGAGCGGGGCGTGGAGCTAGCTCAGCGGGGCGTCACTCACGTCCGCCGTCTTGTTTGTCAAAGTTGATACTAGTCTGCTACAAGCCTTCACCGTGAACTTCAAGCCGGAATGTTTCAGCTACCTGCGTCTAGTGTGCGACATGCTTCAAACAGAGGAATGGGCAGCTGAGAAAGAGCAACCGAGGCAGCGGACCACCAGAGGTGTAGAATTAAATGCAATCAGGCTGGCCCGAAGATAAGGCATGAGTTTGCTTAAGTTTAGTCAAAAGATAGCTCTTAATTTGCGTCCAAATTGACCCCACATGTCTCCTGATCTCTGCACATCCTCCATGAAACTCTATCAAACTGCAGCACTAAGTTAAGACAAGTGTGCTTTTCATCAGTAATTAAGCAACTGATGACGATAACAGAGTTGTTCGTGATTAATTAGGAGCCCACAGCCCCACATAGTCGCCAAAAAAAAAAGGAGCCCACACGGCCAGGCCCTGCACACGACACACACCAGACATTGTTCCGATTAAACACGCCGTCCGTTACACTCGTACCACTAGGTTTAAGCAGCTCACGATGTGTGCAATGCTGTGTGCCACGTAGGCACGCTAGCTAATGCGTCAGTACCGATCAACGACGCAGCTAAGGTGACGCGCCAAAAGCTAATCCATCAGTATAAGTATTACCATCGAGGACGACCGATAACTCATCCGTGATGACTGTTACAAATGACCTAGATTTAACGGACAATCGCCACTGACGGCGTAGAAAATGAGGCCATCAATAATAATCTCTACTACCAAAAAAACGGAGTGTTCCGTTTCCCACCTTACGTCGTCGCGACCTTCGTCCATCGTCGCTCATTCCGCGCAGCCGCACATGGGCCAAGCCCGCAAAGCCCACATCTATCTCATCTCACACAACGCACCCACACATGTCCATGCCCGCAACTCAACCTCGTACTGTCTAGGTATAGGGTTAGCGACGGCTTCATCCCCACCCGCCCCTCGGTTCCTCGGCCGCCGCTAGCCATCCTCGGGCCCAGCCGCCGAGCTCGTCCAAGCATGGTCCTCCACCGACCGTTTCAGCCCCTGTACTCCGCCACGACAACCTCCTCCGGGGCCGTCCCCGACGCCAACCAGGGGCACAACCGCGCAGACGCGTCGGTTAGACCAGCCACCGTGGGAGAGCCACACCATCTCCACCTCACCGGCTAGCCCACCTCTGGCAATTGCTGGCCGTTGCCCCAGCCATCGGATGTACGGCGACGCCCCCCAAGCCCGTGCCTTCCTATTGCGCCTATGGATCCTCGCATTGACCAGATCCGAGCACCTCCGGGGCCGCCTTCGCATCTCTCTGGCACCTCCACCAGAACCTCTTAGGCGCCTTCGCTTGTATGATCTGATGTAAGTGGTTTGACACGTTTCTTCATTGATTGGGATTGTATTGTTTCTAGATGAAGCCTCACAAGAAATTTAGATTCTTCTTGGTATAATGGAATCGGTTGTTGATTGATTAGCCAATGTATATTTGAGTCATCTATGTCCGCAAGTGTATCTTTATTTCATAAAAAAGTAGGGTGTCCTAATTGCTAAACCAATAAAGTTAAAATAGTTGTGGTGTATTTCATGATTTCAGAAAGGGTACAAGTATGCATACATGGTTTTATTCTGTCTTTTCAGGTTTAGGTTATTGGGACCCAATTCTCGGATCCGTTTGCATCCCCCTTTGGTTTGTTTCATAAGGATATTTCTATTCAGTGCATACATGTTGATTTGTTCATGTGTTTAAAAGTAAGAGGGTTGATGTGTTTAAAAGTAAGAGGTGCAGCATGCTAGATGTCCTTGCAGGAGTAGCCGAGCAGAGGATCTTCCTAGCGATTTGGATGTACGGAGTTTATGATACAGAGACCTATTTGATTTTTGTACTGATATCAAATTTTCTCCTTTCTATTTGAGAGGTCATTTGATATGCTCTTTACTCCTGATTTCAACTTTTCACAGTTTGTTGTTCTTCCAGGATTTCAGGGAGTATGGACCACTGTATGGCCGAACGAGATGCGATTCTTGAGTGTTGTTATTCGTGGCGTGTTGCTGCCATTTTACTGGTCAGAATCCATGCACTGCTGAGACCTCAATCTATCCTCTGTAGGTCAATGCCTTCTGATCAAAAGTTCGCAGTCATTGAGATATTTTTCTCCATGCCTGTTTTGTTGCTCAAATTTCTACTTTCATCTACGTATGAGTATTTAATGAATGTACTCTTCTCCATGGTGCGTCCATGAGGGTAGAAATTTCATGCTCCCAATCTACTTGGCGAGAAGTAGGTTATTTGGTGATTTCTTATTATATGCTTGTATTTTTATTATTGAGCACAGTTAAACTTATTATATGCATGTATTTTTCAGCTTGTTCAGGCTTGTAGATGACTTCTGAATTGGTGAGTGATTTCGAGAAGTGGAGCTGCACTCAAGGTTCGAGATGTAGTTTATGTCGATTGGATGAGTTGTTTGACTCTTTGGCCTGTTCTTTTAGATGGTTGTGATCAAAACTCTTGGCGCCATCAGCAACACTTGAGGGCTTGAGGCTCCTCTTCATAAGCACATGAGTTGCAGCAAGCAGAAATTGGAGAGGCAAACCTAATATTTTAGTTTTCATTATGAGCTAATCTGGACCATGTACAGAGTCCACCATAGTTCAAACAAGATCTATGGACTGAAGGTTGGATTGAGTTCCACTATTCCAGTTAACATGTACATTTTTTTACATTTTTCTACAGTTTTCAGTGCATGCTTGGACAAGAGGATAGGAAGAGAGGCTTGCATCTGGAGATGACAAGGGCGGTCACCTGGTGCAACTAGAAGTTTAGTTTCATATGTATGATGATATTGCTCAGGTAGTAACACTGGCGGAGCCTCGTGGAGGCCAAAGGGGCTGTGACCCCCCGCGCCCAGTCCAGGATATGGATAATTCTCCTTCCAATCCAATTAACAATTATATATGTTAGGTTTAGAGCATTACATTGGTTCACCGGAAGGATATACACACACTTAAGCGGTTTGAGTGGATGTACCTACAAAGACTACAAGCAGCTTGATTGATTGTTGTATATGAACAGCTTACTGCTTGCTGCTGCACAGAATGCTCGCTTTGCTTGCTGCATCATTAGATGTATTCGATTCTTGAAAAGAATAGTTGGATTCGCTGGGTGCTTGCTGCATCTGCTGGCACTACATCAATTCGCCATCTGCTTGTTGCTGCACATGCATGGAATGGCTCATCATGTTGTTCTCAACTGCCAATATGCCGAGTCGACGACCGCCGATGGGCTGAACTACCAGAGGATGGAAGAAGCAAAATATGTTCGATTACCATGTAATCTCGGGTGATTCACATGTCTTGGGTGGCAGGCGTAATGCTTAGTAGGGATAGATTATATGTTCACAAAGGTAGCAAAACACATTCATACGAAAACTACTTTGAAGCTACACAAATTTTCCCTGTGCTAATTTTTAGCATAAGGTACTAAAATATCCTATATTCAAATATGATTTCTACTAAAATTTTGTCAAGATAATTTCTTGTACTAAAATTTGCCGTGTTACTCCTGTACTGAAATGTACCTTCTTACTAAAGTTCCATAGGGAGGAGAAGGGAGCAAAGGGCCCGAGGAGAAAGGAGCCAGCTCAGGAAGAAGTTCACTATCATCTACTCCCTCCGTTCAGAATTACTCGTCCAAGAAATGAATGTATATAGATGTATTTTAGTTGTAGATACATCCATTTTTATCCATTTTTATGACAAGTAATTCCGAACGGAGGGAGTACTTATGTTGAGATGGGCTTCATGTAACTCGTAATTCCTAACCACTGACGCGATTGCAGCTGAAACGTAACATCCAACAGTATGGCAATATAAGGAGGTATACTTGATAGCTATATCATTTTATTTTAAACTTGTTTGAATTGTATATGATGAAATTTAGCCCTGTACATAGTCTTCCATTTTTTTCACGGTATGGGTGGCCTAGATGATGATGGCTTTTGTTCCTGTTTACAAAAGATGTGGAGCATGAACATAAAAAGTGTGAAGTTTTATAAAAATTGCAACCTACATCTGATAAAAAAAATTGCAACCTACATAAAAGAGTCAAAACCTCTTCCCCTCGCACGGTACTATACATTTCTTTTCTATCTTAAGTTGTTCAAAATTTGAAGAGTTGGTGGGTGAGCTGCAAGGGGATTGTGTGTCAGATGCGCCATTGGCAGAGATGGAGACCCAGGGGAGGTGAAAAGGCATAAATAGTTGATAATATCAGACATAATTAGTGTTTAACCACTAAAATATTTATGGTCCCGTTGCAACGCACGGGCAATTAACTAGTATTATATAAAAGCCTACTAGCATCTATTTTGGTTAAAAAGCTTATTCGAGCACAAAACGGACTTTTGGAGCACGGGGGCATTCGAGCACATTTTTTTAAACCTCTCAAAAACTGGGGGCTTAAAAGTTCACAGAGAATGAGCTTTTTACATGAATATGCATACATGCGGCCCAAGCACCCTTTAAATTCCGTTCAATAATATGTTGTATTATACGCTACACAAAAAGACAAAATTTGGCAAAAAATCAACAGCAAAAAATAAGCCCATTTTTTGCATCTGTCACATGCAAACACGTATATTGAAGAAAATTTGCACATTTATACTACACTACTATAGATGCATGTACACATATTTTCAGGCCATAAAAATCCATTCTTTAACTTCAAAAGACGGGCGGGGTGTGCTCGTGCTTCAAAGCTATTATTCGAGTCGGAGCCCGCTTATAGTTCCCACCTTATAAATTCCAGAGAAAAATATACGCTCCCACCATCCCCAAAAAATGCCATCAATGGGATCAAATCCCCTACAAAAGTGTAAAACCGGTTAAACCACCCTCCTCCTCCCCCCGGCAAAAAATCCCTTCAATGGGATCAAATTCACTACCAAAGTGTAAAATCGGTTAAATCCCCCAAATAAAACCGGTTAACCCTCCCCCCAACCCCCAAAAAAGCTATACCAAAACCGTATCAATATGCCCATGTGTGGCATTGAACAAGATTTTAGGTGGTTTTGAGTTATTTAAGCCGACTCAGCACATGATTTGGCAGTGCATATCGACTCTGTCACTGATATTGAGATCATCATGAATATCCCAGTATGTACCAGAAGATCGGAAGGTATCTGGTCATGGCATTACGACCAGAAGGTATTATATACGGTCCAGTCCACATGACATATGATAGTGAGCATCAAGGAGAGAAGGGAGGCATGGATCGACGACATTCCATCGGGTTCAAATCCTAAGCAAGAGGAAAAATACCTCGACTAACCTTTGAAAGATTCATGTTCCCTCCCTAATTGTTACAAATAACGAGCACTGATGGTGTAGAAAATAAGGCCGTCAAAGGTAATATTGCATAAAAGCCTACTAGCATCTATTTCAGTTAAAAAGCTTATTCAAGTCACAAAACGGACTTTTGGAGCACGGAGGCATTCAAGCACATTTTTTTAAACCTCTCAAAAAGTGGGGCTTAAAAGTTCACAAAGAATGATCTTTTTACATGAATATGCATACATGCGGCCCAAGCACCCTTTAAATTTCGTTGAATAATATGTTGTATTATATGCTACACAAAAAGACAAAATTTGGCCAAAAATCAACAACAACAAAATAAACCCACTGTTTGCATATATTTGTCCTTTTTTGCATCTGTCGCATGCAAACACGATATTGAAGAAATTTGCACATTTATACTACACTACTATACATGCATGTACACATATTTCCCGGCCATAAAAATCCATTTTTTAACTTCAAAAGACGGGCGCAGTGCGTGCGTGCTCCAAAGCTAAAAGATTATGGATGTCGCCTAGAGGGGAGGGGGTGAATAGGCACTTTAAAATAATTACGGTTTAGTCTTGAACAAATGCGGAATAAACCTAGCAGTTAATTTGTCAAGCACAAAACCTACAACACTAGGCTCACCTATGTGCACCAACAACTTATGCTAAGCAAGATAAACAACTAAGTGATAGCAAGATATATAACATGAAACACTATGGCAATCACAAAGTAAAGTGCATAAGTAAAGGGCTCGGATAAGAGATAACCGAGGCACGCGGAGTCGACGATGTATCCCGAAGTTCACACCCTTGCGAATGCTAATCTCCATTTGGAGCGGTGTGGAGGTACAATGCTCCCCAAGAAGCCACTAGGGCCAGCATTATCTCCTCACGCCCTCGCACAATGCAAGATGTCGTGATTCCACTAAGGGACCCTTGAGGGCGATCACCGAACCCGTACAAATGGAAACCCTTGGGGGCGGTCACCAAACCCGTCACTTTGGCAACCCTTGGGGGCGATCACCGGTACCCGTCAAATTACTCGGGGTGATCTCCACAACCTAATTGAAGACCTCGACGCTTGCCCTAAGCTTTACACCACAAAAATTGAGCTCCGACAACACCAACCGTCTAGGGCACCAAGGCACCCAAGAGGAACAAGCTCTAGGGTGCCCAAACACCCAAGAGTCACAAGCTTCTCAACTTCACTTCCACGTATCATCGTGGATAACTCAAATCGATGCACCAAATGTAATGGCAAGGGCACACAGAGTGCCCAAGTCTCTCACTCCCAAATCCCACCAAAGCAACAAAAACTATGGAGGAAAATGAGAGAAAGAACAAGAAGGAGAACACCAAGATCTAGATCCAAGGGGTTCCCCTCACAAAGAGGAGAAAGTGATTGGTGGAAATGTGGATCTAGATATCCTCTCTCTTTCCCCCCAAAAACTAGTAAGAATCCATGGAGGGAATGAGAGATAGCAAGCTCGAAGAAGTTCAACAATGGGGGAAGAACACGATTCTAAGAGATAAGGTTCAATGGGGAAGAAGACCGATATCTACTACACAACCTTCTTCTTGTAGACATTGTTGGGCCTCCAAGTGCAGAGGTTTGTAGGACAGTAGCAAATTTCTCTCAAGTGGATGACCTAAGGTTTATCAATCCGTGGGAGGCGTAGGTTGAAGATGGTCTCTCTCAAGCAACTCTGCAACCAAATAACAAAGAGTCTCTTGTGTCCCCAACACACCCAATACAATGGTAAATTGTATAGGTGCACTAGTTCGGCGAAGAGATGGTGATACGAGTGCAATATGGATGGTAGATATAGGTTTTTGTAATATGAAAATATAGAAAAAGCAAGGTAGCAAGTGATAAAAGTGAGCACAAACGGTATTGCAATGCTAGAAAACAAGGCCCAGGGTTTATACTTTCACTAGTGCAAGTTCTATCAACAATAATAACATAATTGGATCATATAACAATCCCTCAACATGCAACAAAGAGTCACTCCAAAGTCACTAATAGTGGAGATTCTTTCTGTTCAATCTATCCTAGAGTTCGTACTAGAATAACACCTTAAGACACAAATCAACCAAAACCCTACTGTCACCTAGATACTCCAATGTCACCTCAAGTATCCGTGGGTATGATTATACGATATGCATCACACAATCTCAGATTCATCTATTCAACCAACACAAAGAACTTCAAAGAGTGCCCCAAAGTTTCTACCGAAGAGTCAAGACGAAAACATGTGCCAATCCCGATGCATAAGTTCACAAGGTCACTGAACCCGCAAGTTGATCACCAAAACATACATCAAGTAGATCACGTGAATATCCCATTGTCACCACAGGTAAGCACATGCAAGACATACATCAAGTGTTCTCAAATCCTTAAAGACTCAATCCGATAAGATCACTTCAAAGGGAAAACTCAATCCATTACAAGAGAGTAGAGGGGGAGAAACATCATAAGATCCAACTATAATAGCAAAGCTCACGATACATCAAGATCGTACCACCTCAAGAACACGAGAGAGAGAGAGAGAGAGAGAGAGAGAGAGAGAGAGAGATCAAACACATAGCTCTTGGTACATACCCTCAGCCCGAGGGTGAACTACTCCTTCCTCGTCATGGAGAGCACCGGATGATGAAGATGGCCACCGGTGAGGATCCCCCCCAGCGAGTGCCTAACAGGTCCCGATTGGTTTTTAGTGGCTATAGAGGCTTGCAGCGACGGAACTCCCAATCTATTCTGCTCCTGATGTTTTAGGGTATATATATATATATATATATATATATATATATATATATATATATATATATATATATATATATATATATATATATATATATATATATATATATATATATATATATATAGCGAGAAATGCGCGGAGGAGCCACGAGGGGCCACGAGGTGGGCGCGCCCGAGGGGTAGGCGCGCCTCCACGCCTCGTGGCTTCTCAGCTTCCTGACGTCTACTCAAGTTTCTGGATTGCTTCCATTCCAAAAATAACTCTCCGAAGGTTTCATTCCGTTTGGACTCCGTTTGATATTCCTTTTCTTCGAAACACTGAAATAGGCAACAATTTGGGCTGGGCCTCCGGTTAATAGGTTAGTCCCAAAAATAATATAAAAGTGTATAATAAAGCCCATTAAACATCCAAAACAGATAATATAATAGCATGAATACTTCATAAATTATAGATACGTTGGAGACGTATCAAAGACCCCCTTTATAGGACCTCCCGAATCCAACCGTTATGTGCTCAGCCCGCACACGAGCGGTACTAGCGCTCAGGGGAGCGGTACTACCGCCCGGGCTGTCATGGATTTGTCACGGCAGATGCCCTAGTGAAAGGACTTAGGTGTGGAGCCATCGCAACTAGGTTAGCTTAAAGGGGTTGAACGGGACAAAGGACACAAGGAGTTTACCCAGGTTCGGCCCCTCTCAACGAGGTAAAAGCCTACTTCCTGCTTCTAGTTGTATTGCTTGAGTTTCGAGTACAAGGGAGCGAATACGCTTGACCTAGCTCTCGATTGGTTGTTTCTTGAGTTAACCCGCCGCCGGGTCTCACCTTTATATACAGGTTGATTGCCCGACGGCTTATAGAGTCCCGTCCGGCTCACACAAATGTGACCGGCTCGGTTTCTAACTAAAACCTGCCTTACAGAACAAGTTAACATATGGCGGCTCACACCCTTGGGCCTTGAATCACTTTCAGGCCCTTGGCCTTCAATAAGCTTGCTTGTTAAACCACCACCTCTATGTCTTCTTATCTCTCCCTAGGCTTCTTTCAGGTTAAACCGCCAATAGTATAACTCGGCCCCTCCTGGGCGGGTCATACCTCGAAGCTATATCCCTAACATTAGCCCCCAGGTTGATTTGAACTTGTTCGTATCAATCTCCACTGTCTGACTTAGCCAAATATATCATTATCAATTCCTCATCAATCTGCTTATAACCCGCTATGACGTCACATAGCATAACCATTTTAACCCTCCATGACATCATGTACATTAATTCTGCACAAGGCCCATGATATCTCAACAGATATTTATCTTAATTGGACCTCCCAAAAATCGAGGCGCCCGCATTGCCAGCATAATCATTTTGCATCCTCGATTTTCGTGCATGCCATTTTATCATCCCCTCATAAATAGGGACAGGGGGCCCTTCTTCTTTACTTTTTACCCCTGCCTCTTCCTCTTCAACTCTTTCCTTGCGACGCCACCGCGACCTGAGCTCCACCGCTGCCGTCGACCGTCTTCAACAACTCCAACCCAGGCCGCTGCATCCACCTGACTGTGTCCAGAGATCACGACGCTCTTCCGTTGTTCATCAGCATCCGCAGGTACCCCTCCTTCCTTTATCCTCAATCTGCATTAGTTTGCCCTAGTTCATCAGGGTTCGTCGGTGTTCGTCATGGTTTTCTCTTGCCAATGCCTAGTTCAATCTGAGAAGTAATACAAAGTTGATGCGGTAGCAGTTTTTATCACCCGTTTCCAATTGTAGATGCACCCTGTCTCCCTGAGATTCAAACCCAGTCCATATGTTCTTCCACTGTCATACTTAGTTTTAACAATTATTTCCTTTTTTGAACTCGCTGTAGATCCAATATTATAGAACATATCTGTGGAACCTGTTTGTGTAACACTTAGTGAAATTTTCCTCAGATCCGTAAACCCCAGCATAAACACCACTGTAGGGATGGCTAAAAAAACTTTACTTTATAACCCGCCGAACACCAGCCGACTTATTTAGGAAGTACTCAAATCAGCTGCATCCGCCTGATCACTACTGCAGGATGCTGCTAACACGACGCTACAATCAGAGACCCTTCGAGAATCTGTGTGCGATGCCATAATCGCAAACAGTGCTGTATGAAAACCGTCAGAAATGTATTAAACGTTTGCGATGATGGATGCATCAAACATGGTTCAGGTTTTAGTTGTGTGTGCGATGAAGGGCATACGGTTCAGTTCAATTAACTGTTTGCGATGAGGAGGAACAAAAGAAACGGCAGCCAGATGAAGGCGTGTGTGATACACAGCATACGGTTCACTCGGATGAACTGTTTGTGATTAAGCAACACAAAAGAAACGGGCAGCCAGATGAAGGTGTGTGCGATATACAGCATACGGTTCACTCGGATGAACTGTTTGTGATCAGGCAACACAAAAGAAATGGTCAGCCAGATCAAGGTGTGTGGGATATATGGCATGTGGTTCACTCAGATGAACTGTTTGCGTTGACACAAGAGTACAGAAACGGTTCAACTTAACAAGACGTGTGTGTTGTGCGATGGGATTGCATGCGGTTCACTCGGCGCTTGTCGTCAGTGTGTGACCTCTGTGGCAACCGTTCGCTCCCCAGGTGCCTCTTCGTGTACCGTGGCAACCGTCCATCGACTCTTCGCCTTTCCCTCTCGATTTGGATCTGCTGACGCACACTAGCTCTTCCTCCCTCCTCCATTTGCCTTCACCCTTCCTTCTGCCATTGTTTGATCGTCTTCTCCATGGAGGGAACAAGCCGGAAGCGACCCGTTATCTTTCCCCGATCCGAATGATGGCGCGTGGAGGAACTCATTGATCGATCTGACGTCATCACCTCGGCTAGCATGGCAGGTTTGTTCAAGACCATTCTCGACTCAACTAATAACATCATTACAAGGAACCCAAGGGTTCAGGAGCGGTTTGATCTCCCCTATCTTCTTCGCCGTGACCCTGCTGACTGGCGCGGGGACGAGGGAAGCCTCGCCTTGTGTAAGTTGATGCTGCTTGATAATGATACGTATGATGTTAAGATGACATCGCTTGAGGGCAAGGCTTGGGCAGGCACAAATGGAGATTGGGTTGTTTATATTGGGTACAACTGCGAGTGGAAGCTTGTGAATGTGTACACTCGTCACGGGTTCCACTTCAAAAATCTCGACGATCGCCTGAGGTTGAGTACACCGGTATTCTACGTGAGTTCAAATCGATCATCTTGATGTCGTCTCTGAAGATAGCAATTTGTCGAGTTCCCAACCGCTCTTGGTGTTATAGGACTGCTTATGTTGTCGCTATCTTCGGCAAGCTTGTTGCCGTCCTTCATGGTTCGACTCGATGGATATTGCTCAAAAATCAGTTTCTATACACGTATGAGTACTGTGATGCAATTCAATACGAGGGTCTTGTGTTTGCTGCCACCACTCATGGCACTGCTTTTGCATGGAATCCTCATGATTTCGGTACGTTTGTCTTCCACCATAATTATAATTGTTTCATCCACATGCATGCGGGTTAGCTAGTTTCCCTTTACTAATTAACCTTCTTGTGTTTCCAAGGTCCTGTGAACATTCCACCACCTATACTTGAAAATTTTATTCACGAGCATGAGGACGAGCAGGATCCATATACTAAGTGGCGCCTAGCAACTTATTCCGATGGATCACCTCTTCTTGTCTGTATACGGGGCACTGCTGATGTTACTAAGGAAGCAGGTGTTGTCTCGTATGGTCGCACTCTCCGGACCTATTCCAACATCCGTTGCAGGGTATTCGGGATGGATACTGGTGTACTAGCGCCAACACCTTCTCCCTGGTTCAGTATTGAAAGTCTTGGAGGAAACTCGCTCTTCCTTGGATAAAACTATCCAATGATGGTGGAAGGCGATCCAACTGCTGTTGACATAATGTTACTACCATTTATGAGAAGCAACTGTATCTATACCTCGGACATTACTATGCTTCCCTACCATCCCAATATGGGTATTGAAATAGGCCACTTCAGCCTGGATGATCAGTCCTGCGTTTGTCTCGAGATTGACAATAGCTAGCCCTTCCCAGAGAATCACTTCTGGTTCAAAGCAAGCGTTTCCAACGCCGACGAGTTGTTGAGCTGAAGTTCATTTCATCGCTTTGTTATTTGTTGTGTGAGAAAAACTTTACTAGAATTTTTTGTTGGAAATGATCTATAATCCAACGTGTATCCTCGTTGTCGTTGTGGGTTGATGACTTGTTGTATGTAATCAATGGTACATTTGCATATGCGTCCATGAACTCATGCCTGCTAGTGGTGTCCATATGAACAGTGCTAGTGATTTTAGTTGCAAAAATTAGATGGTGCTAGTGATTTGTAGCTGCATATTTTGACAAATTGCAGTGTTACAAGGTTGACAAACGGCAATGTTACTAGATAAACAAATGTCAATCTTTCCAGTTTGAGAAATGGCAACATACCCAAAATGACAGATATGCAAATCTTACCCAATTGTTTGTACGTGGTTGCACACGGGTCATGCAAAACAACCGTTTGCGTTGAAGGGATGCAGAAATCCTGGTCGACACATTTTCCCTTGGCTTCCTGGGGAAGCTGTCGGTTTGCATACAGGTGTTCTAACTAAAACGTTTGCAATGAGTGTTTTATATTTAAAAACCGTTGACATTTTTTTCAAAAGAAAATCGTTTGATAAGTATGTACATTAAGAGAGAAAAACACAAGTTCTTTCAAACCATATCTTTCATTCAGTCACACTGCGAATTTATATTCATATGATCGAGAATTCAAGATACAGTATTAAACCCCAAAAAAACTATTTCCGGCGGCGGCGGAGGCGGCGTGCCGCGCCGTCGTTGTCGTTGTCGTCCTACGGGACACCGTTGTTGAACTCTTCAAGGCAGCACAAAATGTTCTTCACTTGTAAATCAAACATCATGTCATCGCACGATCGACGGGCGGGGCACGGGAGGATGGCAACTGGCGCCGCTGAGAGGTAGTGGTCGACGACAACGTCCCATGCCGCTAAGGGGGGGGGGCACACGGGTGCAGCCAAACGCACGGGGGCCAGTGCCGCGGTGGGTGGAGGGGCACGCACGGGGGCCAACGACACGGTGGGTGGAGGGGCACGCACGGGCACGGGCGCTGGCGCTGGCATGTACACGAGCTCGCGTGGGTCCGTGGAGACCTCGCTGACGCCCGCGGCTTCCATCTCTGCGATAGTGCTCAGCGACCAGCCCGTCAATGCTACAGGATGAAGGCTAAGCGCGCGCGTGGATGGGAGCTGGGACGGAGCGGGCAGCAATCGCCGCGCCAGCCTGCTCGTTCTGGGCCATGTCCATGAGGCCCCATTCCTCCTTATTTTCTATCTCCTCCAGCTAGGAGTCGACTTCACCAAACTTGAAGACTAGTGGCGGATGATCATTCTGCGCCATGGCGGTGGAGGTCTCAAGCGGGGGAGGGGAATGGGAGGTGAGCAGAAGGCCGCCCAGATTAAACAGCGGCTTGGGCGCCATTAATGGAGAGGAAGGCGGGCGGCCATGGAAGTCAAAGGGATCGCTTCCCAGTGAGCCTGCTGTCGGTGTCAAAACCGGCGGATCTCGGTAGGGATGGCAATTTTATCCATGGATCTGGATACCGATGGATACCCGACCCAGTTGGGCAAGGGTATGGAGCACATTTTCGCCCATGGGTCCGTGGATATGGATACCCACGAACAGCCGGGTTGGGCATGGTTATAGTTTATGCTCCATGGATATCCAATGGATACCCATATGATATGTGGGGCCATATGCCAGTGATAGTAGAAAGAGCGAATCAATGGGTAATGGCAGGAAATATGCAACTTGTGTGAAATGGCAGGAAATATGCAACTTGTGCCATGAGCTATATGCTGCAGAATCAACCTCGATATGTCACACTTAAGGACTCATCGTATTTCTTGTTGCCTACTTATGCATGTAGCTTATGTTGTCATTTGTGAGTGAATGATGATGAGTTAATTTGATCTTTGGGAAGGCTTCATGCTGACTTTTCTATGCCCATGGAGCTCCATGGGTATGTGGGTATCCAGTGGGTTTGGGCATGGGCACAAGTTGTGCCCATGGATAATTTGGTGGATGGGCAGAGGGTAGGAAGATGGATCATGGGTTGGATTTGGACCAGCTCCACCCGCCCTAAACCCAACCCATTGCCATCCCTAGATCTCGAGTAGGGGGTCCCGAACTGTGCGTCTAGGATCGATGGTAACAGGAGATGGGGGACACGATGTTTTATCCAGGTTCGGGCCCTCTCTATGGAGGTAATACCCTACTTCCTGCTTGATTGATATTGATGAATATGAGTATTACAAGAGTTGATCTACCACGAGATCGTAATGGCTAAACCCTAGAGGCCTAGCCTGTAATACTATGGTAATGAATATCCTTTCCGGACTAACCCCTCCAGTTTATATAGGCACCGAGGGGATCTAGGGTTTACATATAGTCGGTTACATAAGAAGGAATCTTCATAATCGGTCGCCAAGCTTGCCTTCCATGCCAAGGAGAGTCCAATCTGGACACTGGTACAGTCTTCGGCCTTCATGTCTTCACAGCCCATCAGTCCGGCCCATGGATAACAGGCCGGACGCCCGAGGACCCCTTAGTCCAGGACTCCCTCAGTAGCCCCTGAACCTGGCTTCAATGACGAGGAGTCCGGCGCGAAGATTGTCTTCGACATTGCAAGGCGGGTTCCCCCTTCCGAACTCCAAGATAGTCTTCGGATGCGATGACAGAATCCAGACCTGTCATACACACCATACTCAACCGCAGAGAGAATATATTTTTACACGAGTTCTATCCGCTGACAACTTTTTGCAGCACGACATTACATCTAACCGGCCATAATTCCAAACCGCTTTCATGTTCGACACCCCACGTCCCGAGACGCGGTTGCCATTGGCACGTCTTGTCAAAGCAGAGATCATGTCCCCTTAATAGGATTCTCATCAATGCGGGCATGGGTAACCCAACCGCGCCGTTTATACAGCCCTTGGGAATAGGTGAATCTTAAGGCGAGTGAGGAGGCGTTTAATATTCGCTTCCTTTATAAGGGGATAAGGATTCCCTCTTCCTCTCTCACGCCCTCTCTCTGTCTCTGCCTTTCCAATCTCGAGCTCCAGCGCCCAAGTTCTCATCTCCTTTCCACTCAAGCAACCATGTCCGGATTCGGAGGTCAGGGCAAGTGGATGGTATCCTCCGTCAAGGAGGAGGACATTACTGAGCTTCAGGCGGCCGAATATTTGGCGAAGGAGATCACTCACCGCCTGCCGTCCGAGGGACAAGTCGTCCCCACGCCGAAGCCCACCGAGAGGGTAGTGTTCATCCCCCATTTCTTCTGCGGGCTAGGGTTTCCACTCCACCCTTTCGTCCTCGGGCTGATATATTATTACGAGATAGATTTCCATGATCTGTCCCCGGATTCCTTCCTCAACATCTCGGCGTTTATCATCATGTGTGAGGCCTTCCTCCGCATCCAACCCCACTTCGAGCTGTGGCTCAAAGTCTTCAATGTGAAGCCAAAGGTGGTGGATGGCCAGCACGCGGAGTGTGGAGGAGCCATGGTGAGCAAGCTGTCCAACGTCTCCTGGCCCAAAGGTACTTTTCTGGACATCGTAAAGGAGTGGCAGAAGTAGTGGTTCTACATCACAGAACCTCGCGGCACCACCTGGGCCACAACTGCTGAATTCCGCTCCAGCGCTCCCATACGACTCACCTCCTGGGTCGAGAAGAGTCCGGACTGGTGTTCACCTGACGAGCTGATAGCGCTGTAGACGTGCGTTCAAAGCATGGTAACCAAGAGCGTCAAGCTCGTTGATGTGATCCAGGTGATGCTAGTTCACCAGATCCTTCCGTGCCAGCGCTGAAGCCGCCCTCTGTGGGAGTTCAATCCGAAGAAGCACCAGACCCTGGCGAGGCTCTTCGAGACTACTCATGAAGGTGCATGGAAGTTGCTCTTTAAGGGCAACGAGAAACCGCCGGCCGCAGATTCAGATCGCGGGCATGACGCTAAACACCTCGCTAGCGAGGTATGTCATTTTTAATGCATTCTCCACTTGTTTGTTTCAAGGATGATGCCTGAGCTTTTATTGTTGCTTTTTCAGGACTGGATGGAGAGGGCGAAGCGGATCCAGTGTTCGGCTCCGCTGCCCGAAGAACTGGTCATCCCGCGTCTGGTGAAGATGCTGGTGCTGGCGCCCTATAAGGCGTCGGAGAAGAAGGCCAATAAGAAGGCCAAGGGGGCCAAGAGTGGCCCCCGTCGCAAGGGCACTTCGGACGTGACGTCCGAAGACGACGAAGCTCATTCCTCTGTCCCTGAGGACAATGATGAGGAAGAGGAGGAGGAGGAGGAGGAGAACAACCCTCCCCCAGAGGAGAGAAAGAAGAAGAGGGCGGCTTCCTCGCATCTAGAGGCGGAAACGCCCAAGAAGGGGAAGGGCGTCCCAGCGGTCAACACCGCGTGGGACGTTGACAGCAGTCCGGAACGACACCCCCGCACTAAGCCCCAGGCTGCATCGTAAGTGACATGGCTCGCACATGCACACATCCGGCCCTTTCTCTTCATTATCTTGATATAGTTAACTGTACTATTGCAGCCCGGCCCACGACCACATCCAGTGATCCTCATCTGGAGGTTCGTTGGGTTCGGTGGAAATGGCCAGCATGTCGCCACCGCCTGCTTATTCCCCCGGGGCCAGGGACGACACCGAAGTGTTGTCCCGGAGGACCCGCTCCGAACCGGGGAGGAACCCAGGACTCTGTCCGGGAGGCGCCACAAGGTGAGACCTCCACTGCCAGACACATGGGGGAGCAGACCCCCATGGAGACTGGCAAAGAGGGCCGTATTCAGTTCGGCCCTCAGCCGAATACGATTTTGGAGACCCATATGGTTCCGGAGTTGGGCGAGCAGCCCCCTTCGAAGGAGGGGGTGCGCTGATTCCACCGGTGGCCCCTGTCCATCCAGGGGCGCCGGATAACCTGATGGAGGCGCTACGAGGCGCCTCCATTGTGGACGAGCACCGTGTCCTTATGGGTGCGGTGATCGAGAAGGTTCAGTCCGCCAAGAGTGGACTGAACGAAGCCTGCAACAACCTATTGACAGGTTTCGAGGTAAGTGACATAGAAAGAGAAAAAAAAACCTGTAGACAGTAGCCCCTGAGACACTGTCCGGTGTTCGGTGAGAAGAACCGGACAGAGGATCAATCCTTTGTTATAGGAGACTAACTTAATATGTATCAATAAGCAGGCATCACTGTTGGTCGCAACCTCGCATGCTGCCGAAGTCTCTGAACTGAAGCAAAGGCTGGAGCGGACCGAGAACGAGCTCGGCGAGGTTAAATTTCGGCTCCAGGAGAAGCAAGGTGAATGACGACTTGCTATGTGTTCGGAAAGAATAAGCGCTGTATACTGTCCGTAGTGGCGTAATATGTGCAGGAGCCGCGACCGAGGTCAAGGCCCTAAAAAAGGCCCTGGGTGAAGCCGAAGGGAAGGCTGTCCAGCAGCAGGCCACCCGAAAAAAGCTCAAGGCCCGGGTCAAGGAGGTCCAGCAGGAGCTCCAGGATGCGGTGAAGAAATGCGAGGCCTTGGAGCATGATGCGTCGGTTCAAGGGACCGAACTCACCAAGGCTCGTCAGAGCACGGAGACCGCACGGAATGCAGCCCAGGCTGCCCTCCAGGAGATCCAGGAGGCCAAGAAGATCGCGGCGGGTAAGGCATTTAAGATGCAAAGCAAGTATGCGGAGAAGCATCACCTTTTACTAACCCGGGTTCGGAGTTCCCCAGGGGCTTTTGCGGATTTACCATGCAGTGTGTCGGACGCCGCTGAGTTCTACCGAGCCGAAGGAGGGGGTTCTACGGAGAAGCTATTCTGGTCGCAATATGCGGCGCCAGAGTATCCCGTGTCCTTCACTGATCAGCTGAAACAGCTGGTGGAGCTGCATAGGGTGGCCGAACTAGCCATTAAGGATTTGATAATCCGGCTATGGCCCGCCGAAGCTATGCCAGGCAGCTACTTCGGACTCGTGAGGCGGATGGTGAACGCCTGTCCTCGGCTGGACATCATCAAGCGCTCGGCCTGTATTGAAAGCGCGCGCATGGCCTTCGCCCGTTGCAAGATGTGGTGGGCGAAGATGGACGCCGTCGAGGTGACCAGAGGGCCACCGGAGGGCAAGGAGCACCGCACACCCGAACGGTATTTTGCGGATGTCCTGGAGGGATCTCGCCTTGCGGCAGCACAATGTTCGCAGGACATTGTATTTGAATAAATGTATTCATGTTGCCTTTGTCTTGTATTATGAAAACAAAGCCTGTTTGTAATATAATTGTTGTCATGCTTTAATTGTTTCCTCCTGTGCGACCGTGTTGTATGTAATCTGAGGGTTGGCTAGTCGTCGGCTTCTGCCCTCACGTAGGTAGTACGGAGGTGTTCGGGATGGAATCTAAGCAATCTTGATCCAATTATATGGTCCTTGAAGGAGTTGTTTAGCGCAACGAACAAGGCAATCAGACTATGCGACTTAAACGCCCTCACTTAGCCATAGGAGTTTTATAATAAAGCATGGGCGTAGCCCCTGGTTCGAACCAGAGTGCTGTCAGCATCTCATCGGGAAGTACCGATCCTTCGCATAATGCGGAAAAAATCTCCAACGATTTGTAACCCTCGAACAGCTGACCGGCTCTCGCCGCATCATGACAGTCAGTTTTCGGCTTTCTCTACTGAGGCGCTCATCCGGTTTAGACCAGGGCACAATCGCACCAGTTCTCCCTTTACTACCCTAGCCGATGTAGTGGAACGTAGGGTAGCAAACACAGGAGTCGGGCAACCCAACTATTGACCAAAGACATGATTTGGAGCCGATGCATATAATGCTAAATTCGGGGTGCCGAACTTCTCTATAAGAAGTGTTCGGACTTTGTTGCCGTGTTATGGGGCGATGAGGAGCCCCTGGCAAATATGAAATGTACCAGAGTGTACGGTTTGCTAGGAAATAAGTGATTTAAAGGAAAACAGAAAGGGAACAGAGATAGTATCTGGGGCCCTTGAACTTGGACCATGAATTGTTTCCATTATAGTTGGATTATTGCGTCAAAGCACATTGGTACAAAATAATGCCATAAGCAACTGGCTATTTGACATGCCACAACTAAAGGCAAGCTGTGTGTGGGTCCTGAAAACAGATAGAGCAATCATTGGATTGGCCTCTAGGGCTGCCCCTGTACGCTTGTGCTCCATGTCGATCCGGTGTATTTGTCCTTTGACAGGACCATAAATCAGGCCGTCGAAAGAGGCCCGCATAAGAGAAACCTGCGAAAAAGGGAAAAGGGAAATAGTAAAGTTATATGTGTGTCCAGGATCGATCTAGCCGAACTGTAGATCCCAGGCTAGCTTGTGCCTCCGTCGATGTCCATGGAATTTTGAGTGCGTAATTACGTACGCGTGGTACGGATGCCACTACTTCATCGGGACTGGGACGGAGGCCGAATTGCTAATCGAGCTCTTGACGAGTCGCGCTGTCCTGTTGCAGTGTAGTCCAGAACCTCTTAATGATGTCCAAGGGCTCGGCAGCCGTACTATGGTGCTACTTGAGAAGGCCGCTCTATACCTCTGCTGCTAGGGCGGCGGTGTGCTCCTCTGTTCGGAGGGAGCGTTCAGTATTGACATTGGCTGTTATGACGCCGCGTGGACCAGGCATCTTGAGCTTGAGATAAGCATAGTGTGGCACTGCGTTGAATCTAGCAAACGCGGTTCGTCCGAGCAGTGCGTGGTAGCCGCTGCGGAAGGGGACGATATCGAAGATTAAACCTTCGCTTCGGAAGTTGTCTAGAGAACCGAAGACCACCTCCAGCGTGATTGAGCCCATACAGCGGGCCTCTACGCCTAGTATGACTCCTTTAAAGGTAGTCTTTGTTGGTTTGATTCGTGAGGGGTTAATGCCCATCTTCCGCACTGTGTCCAGATAAAGCAGGTTGAGGCTGCTATCACCGTCCATCAGGACTCGTGTTAGCTGAAACCCGTCGATAATTGGGTCGAGGACTAGTGCGGCTGAACCGCCATGGCGGATACTAGTTGGGTGATCTCGACGATCGAAGGTGATCGGGAATGACGACCACAGATTGAATTTTGGGGCGAATGGCTCTACCGCGTAGACGTCCCTAAGTGGCCGCTTGCGCTCCCTTTTGGGGATGTGTGTAGCGTATATCATGTTCACCGTTTTGACTTGAGGGGAAAATTTCTTCTGCCCCCCAGTGTTCAGCTGCCGGGGCTCTTCGTCCTCGTCCTCACTTTGTGATCCCTTTTCTTTGTTTTCGGCATTTAACTTGCCAGCCTGTTTGAAAACCCAACAGTCTCTGTTGGTGTGATTGGCTTGTTTATCTGGGTTACCATGTATCTGGCACGGACGATCGAGTATGGGATCCAGGCTGGAAGGTCCCTCACTGTTCCTTTTGTAGGGCTTCTTTCGCTGGCCGAACTTGGAGCCGCTGAATCCGGTGTTAACGGTGGTGTCATCGGTGTTGTCGCCATTGCTTTGGCGTTTGTGTCTATTGCGCCGGAGCTTGCCGGTGTTGTTCTTGGCCTCGGAGGGGCCTGTCTCACTGGCTGTGTTTTTGCTACGAGCCAGCCAGCTGCCCTCACCCGCGCAAAAGCGAGTCATGAGTGCTGTAAGGGCCGCCATGGACTTTGGATTTTCTTGGCCAAGGTGGCATGCTAGCCATTTGTCACGGATGCTGTGTTTAAAGGCCGCTAGGGCTTCAGCATCTGGACAGTCAACGATCTGGTTCTTTTTGGTTAGGAACCTAGTCCAGAATTTTCCGGCTGATTCTCCAGGTTGCTGAACTATGTGGCTTAAGTCATCGGCATCGGGTGGCCGGACATATGTACCTTGGAAGTTGTCAAGGAAGGCTTCTTCCAAGTCCTCCCAGCTGCCGATGGAATTTTCGGGCAGACTATTTAGCCAGTGTTGAGATGGCCCTTTGAACTTTAGTGGGAGGTATTTGATGGCGTGGAGGTCGTCTCCACGGCCCATGTGGGTGTGGAGAATAAAGTCCTCAATCCATACTGCGGGATCGGTTGTTCCGTCGAATGATTCAATATTGACGGGCTTGAACCCCTCGTGGAATTCATGATCCAGCACCTCATCTGTGAAGCAGAGAGGGTGTGCAGTGCCTCTATATCGGGCCGCGTCACGACACACCTCCGATGAAGTTCGTCTGTGGTTATCGGCCTGGGTGTGACTAGGTTTGTCACGTCCGAATAGGTAGCCGTCATCCCGAGTCGGGAAGTTCTGTAGATTGATCTGGTGTGTCCTGCTCTACTATCCAGATCCTGCCGAAGGTCGTATGTATGATCCCGAGCTGTTCTATCCCTATTTTTGCGAGGCGGTGGGGCGGGCTGTTGTTCGGCCTGAGTTGCCGTTTTATCTTGACCGCGGGCTGGTCGGTCCGCCGCACTATCCCGACCACGTGGTGGTCGGTCCGCATTGCGTGAGGGAGGTATGGGATCTGGTGCCTCCTCATCGAACTGAGGTAGCAGTTTGTGCTTTGGGTAACTCTTGGCTGGGCGCTCGAGGCCGTATTCTTCGGCTGCCAGGACATCAGTCCACCTGTCAATGAGCAGGTCTTGATCAGCTTGGAGCTGCTGCTGCTTCTTCTTCAGGCTTCTTGCAGTGGCTATTAGCTGGCGCTTGAAGCGCTCCTGCTCAAGGGGTGCCTCAGGCACGATGAAGTCCTCATTGCCGAGGCTCTCATCATCCTCGGAGACTGGACGATAACTATCATCATCTGGGTCTTTGGGCATGGCCTGTTTATCAGGGTTCTCTTGCCCGTTGTCATGTTCCTCCTATTCGGATGCAGCCCTGACAGGGTCTTCATTGTTTTCGGCGTCGCCCGGAGTACTATTTTCTCCGGTGCCAGTGTTGCCATCTTTTGAGCGACGACTTAGAGCGGCGTTTAGGGCGCTGGCGTTTGGACTGTGTCTCAGAAGGTTTATTCACAACTGGATCTCCTTTGTCATCGTCACTAGCTTTTTTAGGTGTGTTGACCATGTACACATCGTACGAAGAGGTGGCCGTCCAACGTCCAGTAAATGGCGGGCCTTGGCCTTGTTCCTTGTCGGCATCGTCGTCCATACCGTCAATGTCTTCGGAGCCATAATCAAGCACGCCGGTTAAGTCATTGACAGTGGCTATGAAGTGGGTGGCGGGTGGGAAGCAAAATTTCCCATAATCAGCCTCTGGCTCGAACCGAACATAGTTCGGCTGTGAGTCCTTCTCCAAGGACAAATTCTTTAAAGAATTTAGCACATCACCCAAAGGTGAGTGCTGGAAGATGCCTGCGGCGCTAAATTCGAAAATCGATAACCGACCCAGCTCGGTGTCCGCAGGCGTACCCGGTCCGGAACTTATAGCCGGAGACGAGTCCGAAGTTCCATTGACGCAAATATTGCGGGGTGTCGAGTCCGTGTGCGGCTCCGATGCCGCGGACTCTGTGGCCTCGGATGGCACGATCTGCTCTGGTTCTAAGGCCATTGCAGCAACAAGAACCATCTCCTGGATGTGATCCGATGACAGATTTAAGTCGTGTTCATCGGGGCGAGGGGGAGCGATCGCTGCGGTCTCAAATCCATTGAAGACAAGTCTCCACGGATATCCGCGACGTAGTTCAAGCTTCCAAATCTGACCTGGTGGCCAGGGGCGTAGCTATCGATCTGCTCCAGATGGCCAAGCAAGTTGGCCCGTAGTACGAAGCCGCCAAACACGAAAATCTATCCGGGGAGGAAGGTTTCTCCTTGGACATCGTCACTATAGATGATCGAAGGGGCCATCAAACCTTTCGTCGACGGCATAGTGGAACTCTCAATGAAAGCACCAATGTCGGTGTCAAAACCAGCGGATCTCGGGTAGGGGGTCCAAACTGTGTGTCTAGGATCGATGGTAACAGGAGACGGGGGACACGATGTTTTACCCAAGTTCTGGCCCTCTCTACGGAGGTAATACCCTACTTCCTGCTTGATTGATCTTGATGAATATGAGTATTACAAGAGTTGATCTACCACGAGATCGTAATGGCTAAACCCTAGAGGCCTAGCCTATATGACTATGGTAATGAATATCCTTTTCGGACTAACCCCTCCGGTTTATATAGGAACCGAGGGGGTCTAGGGTTTACATAGAGTCGGTTACATAAGAAGGAATCTTCATAATTGGTTGCCAAGCTTGCCTTCCACGCCAAGGAGAGTCCAATCCAGACACGGGTACAGTCTTCGGCCTACATGTCTTCACAGCCCATCAGTCCGGCCCATGGATAACATGCCGGACGCCCGAGGACCCCTTAGTCTAGGACTCCCTAACCTGCGCAGCGTAAAGCTCGCATGCTTCCCAGTGAGCCTGCGCATTGGAGGACAGCTTGCACGCCTCTCGGTCAACCTGCACACCGGACTGCGCTCGCATGCCTCCCGTTCAGTCAAGGTCAAGCAGCTGTCCGCACGGCACCTCCTACAACCATTAAAACCAAGACACGTGGCGTCACGTGAATGGTTAACAGAAGGCACACGTTTTCAACTATACAAACGCTTGAGATATTAAGTGGCAGCTATTTTTTCAAAATGCCCTTGTTGGCTGTCATTATTCGAGTGCGCCTTCTCTCAAAATGGACATGAAAAATACCACATCATGTCGGGCGCCATTCCATGATAGCATGCCAAGTTTCATGAATTTCAGACGAGTTTTGTATTTACTAGAATTTAAAAACCAGGCATCTAAATGTTTTGCCGGCAATCAACAGTGCCCTGGTGTTTGAAATTCATTCCCATTTATTGCATGGGACCTAAGCATGCACCCAAGGACACAAATTTTATTTTTCAACCAATTTATATGCATCGGAGCATGTGCATGTAGTTCAAATTTGAATTATGCACATAAATGCATTGAAAACTCAGTTAATGCATAAAATGTCCAAAAGAACCCGAAAAATCACAAAATTGACACAACACTCCTGTTGTTCTATGTTGACACGAGAATTTTTTGGAAGCAATAAGAGGCAATGGATATCGTTTCGTCCCCAAAGGTGGGACGTTCCCTACCGAAACCATGATGCTTGTTGTGAGAAGCTCTGGTTTGTGAGAAGCATATACCCAAACCTGCCCCAAACAGGACAAAAATTTTACCACGGCATGTTGATGCCGCTCCATGAAAGCATGCCAAGTTTCATGAATATCAGACGAGTTTTGGATTTACTATAATTTAAAAACGAGGCATCTCAATGTTTTGCCGGCAATCAACGGTGCCCTGGTGTTTGAAATTCATTCCGATTTCTTGCATGGGACCTAAGCATGCACCCAAGGACACATATTTGATTTTTCAACCAATTTATATGCACTAGAGCATGTGCATGTAGTTCAAATTTGAATTATGCACATAAATGCATTAAAAACTCAGTTAATGCATAAAAATGTCCAAACGAACCCTGAAAAATCCCAAAAATTGACACAACACTCCTGTTGTTTTATGTTGACACGAGAATTTTTTTGAAAGCAATAAGAGGCAATGGATATCGTTTAGTCCCCAAGGTGGGACGCTCCTCACCAAACCATCATGCTTGTTGTGAGAAGCTCTGGTTTGTGAGAAGCATATACCCGAACCTACCCCAAATGGGACAAATTTTTTAACACGGCATGTTGATGCCGCTCCATGATAGCATGCCAAGTTTCATTAATTTCAGACGAGTTTTGCATTTACTAGAATTTAAAAACCAGGCATCTCAATGTTTTGCAAGAATCAACAAGCCACGGTGTTTGAATTTCATTCCCATCTCTTGCATGGGACCAAGAAATTCACCCAAGGACACACATGTGATTTTTCAACCAACTTGAGTGCATTGGAGCATGTGCTTGTAGTTCAAATTTGAATTATGCACATAAAATGCCTAGAAAACCCAGTTAATGTATAAAAGGCCAAACGAACCCCAAAAAATTCCAAGATTGAACACAACACTCCTGTTGTTATATGTTGACACTAGAAATTTTTTGAAAGCAATAAGAGGCAACAAATATCGTCCCGTCACAAAAGGTGGTACGTTCCCTATCGAAACCATCATGCTTGTTGTGAGAAGCTCTGGTTTGTGAGAAGCTTATACCCGAACCTGCCCCAAATGGGACAAAATTTTCACCACGACATGTTGATGCCGCTCCATGATAGCATGCCAAGTTTCATGAATTTCAGACGAGTTTTGGATTTACTAGAATTTGAAAACCAGGCATCTCAATGTTTTGAGGGCAATCGACAGGGCCATGGTGTTTGAATTTCATTCCCATCTCTTGCATGGGACCTAGAAATTCACCCAAGGACACACATGTGATTTTTCAACCAACTTTGGTGCATTGGAGCATGTGCTTGTAGTTCAAATTTGAATTATGCACATAAAATGCCTAGAAAACCCAGTTAATGTATAAAATTGGCCAAACGAACCCCGGAAAATTCCAAGATTGAACACAACACTCTTGTTGTTCTATGTTGACACTAGAAATTTTTTGAAAGCAATAAGAGGCAACGGATATCGTCTCGTCCCCAAAGGTGGTACGTTCCCTATCGAAACCATCATGCTTGTTGTGAGAAGCTCTGATTTGTGAGAAGCTTATACCCAAACCTGCCCCAAATGGGACAAAATTTTCACCACGACATGTTGATGCCGCTCCATGATAGCATGCCAAGTTTCATGAATTCCAGACGAGTTTTGGATTTACTAGAATTTAAAAACCAGGCATCTCAACGTTTTGCCGGCAATCAAGAGTGCCCTAGTGTTTGAAATTCATTCCCATCTCTTGCATGGGACCTAGAAATTCACCCAAGGACACACATGTGATTTTCAACCAACTTTGGTGCATTGGAGCATGTGCTTGTAGTTCAAATTTGAATTATGCACATAAAATGCCTAGAAAACCCAGTTAATGTATAAAAAAGGCCAAACGAACCCCGAAAAATTCCAAGATTGAACACAACACTCTTGTTGTTCTATGTTGACACTAGAAAATTTTTGAAAGCAATAAGAGGCAACGGATATCGTCTCGTCCCCAAAGGTGGTACATTCCATATCGAAACCATCATGCTTGTTGTGAGAAGCTCTGGTTTGTGAGAAGCTTATACCCAAACCTGCCCCAAATGGGACAAAATTTTCACCACGGCATGTTGATGCCGCTCCATGATAGCATGCCAAGTTTCATGAATTTCAGACGAGTTTTGGATTTACTAGAATTTAAAAACCAAGCATCTCAACATTTTGCCAGCAATCAACATTGCCCTGGTGTTTGAAATTCATTCCCATCTCTTGCATGGGACCTAGAAATTCACCCAAGGACACACATGTGATATTTCAACCAACTTTAGTGCATTGGAGCATGTGCTTGTAGTTCAAATTTGAATTATGCACATAAAATGCCTAGAAAACCCAGTTAATGTATAAAAGGCCAAACGAATCCCGAAAAATTCATTCCCATTTCTTCCATGGGACCTAAGCATGCACTGAAGGACACAGATTTGAGTTTTCAACCAATTTGTATGCACCGGAGCATGTGCATGTAGTTTAATTTTGAATTGTGCACCTGAAATGGCTAGAAAACCAGTTTAATGTGTGAAATGTCCAAACGAACCCTAAATAATTACAATTATTTTACGAGACACATACAATTGCATGTTCACTGCAGATAAAAGGTCTAGCATTTCAAACACCGTCCATTGCCGCTGTGACCCCATTTTGTAATTCAAATCAAGTAGATCCCACACAGTTTATTCTCACCAACTATGTGAGATATAGTACAAAATATCTTGGAGCACCGTGGTGTATAGTACGCCTATGGCTTATGCGAGAAGGTGCGTCGGCTACAGTCCATAGCCGGCGTGTCAAGCACACTAGCTCGCTCCCCCAAAACTCCCGCCTCTGCATCCCTCTCTGCTTCAGTCCCTTGATTCAAATTTTCAGTAGCCCCGGCATTTTACTCTCGCCTCTGCATCCCTCGCAATCTCAAAAATATCTGCTCGCCCTTGATCCAAATTTTCAGTAGCCCCGCCTTGTTACTCCCGCCTAGTAAAATTTTCAGTTTCCGCAGTATTTCCTCAAATACAACCTCCACTAACACAGACACACACAACCCTCGAAACCATTGGTAGGTCGCTGCCATCGCCGGCGCCTCCATTCTCAACCTCTGCCTGTGTGCCGGGGAGCTCGAGTAGCCAAGGGACAAAAAGAGGTTTATCGCGGCCTTTTCGCCCGACGCCGGCGAGGTGGCCGCCGAGGTGTCCCGTCGTCCTCCACGGGCCCGATCCGCTGTCGCCGGTTGATATGTCCATTTTGCATCATGCTTTTATATCGATATTTATTGCATTATAGGTTGTTATTACACATTATGTCACAATACTTATGCCTATTCTCTCTTATTTTACAAGGTTTACATAAGGAGGAGAATGCCGCAGCTGGAATTCTCAATGGAAAAGGAGCAAATATTAGAGACCTATTCTGCACAACTCCAAAAGTCCCAAACTCCACGAAAGTTGTTTTAGAAATAATAAAAATACTGAGCGAAGAAAATACCAGAGGGGCCCACACCTGCCACGAGGGTGGGGCGCGCCCTGCCTTGTGGGCCCCCGGTGGCCCTCCGGTGCCCATCTTCTCGCTATATGAAGTCTTTCATCCAAGAAAATCATAAGCAAGATTTCGGATGAGACTCACGCCACGAGGCGGAACCTTGGCGGAACCAATCTAGGGCTCTGGCGAGCTGTTCTGCTGGGACACTTCCCTCAGGGGGAAATCATCGCCATCGTCATCACCAACGCTCCTCTCATTGGGAGGGGGCCAATCTCCATCAACATCTTCACCAGCACCATCCCCTCTCAAACCCTAGTTCATCTCTTGTATCCAATTCTTGTCTCTAAGTCTGGGATTGGTACTTGTAGGTTGCTAGTGGTGTTGATTACTCCTTGTAGTTGATGATAGTTGGTTTATTTGGTGGAAGATCATATGTTCAGATCCTATATGCATATTAATACTCGTCTGATTATGAACATGAATATGCTTTGTGAGTAGCTACGTTTGTTCCTGAGGACATGGGAGAAGTCTTGCTATTAGTAGTCATGTGAATTTGGTATTCGTTCGATATTTTGATGAGATGTATGTTGTCTCTCCTCTAGTGGTGTTATGTGAACGTCGACTACATGACACTTCACCATTGTTTGGGCCTATAGGAAGGCATTGGGAAGTAATAAGTAGATGATGGGTTGCTAGAGTGGCAGAAGCTTAAACCCTAGTTTATACGTTGCTTCGTAAGGGGCTGATTTGGATCCATATGTTTCATGCTATGGTTAGGTTTACCTTAATACTTCTTTTGTAGTTGCGGATGCTTGCAATAGGGGTTAATCATAAGTGGGATGCCTGTCCAAGTAAGGACAGCACCCAAGCACCGGTCCACCCACATATCAAATTATCAAAGTACCGAACGCGAATCATATGAACGTGATGAAAACTAGCTTGACGATAATTCCCATGTGTCCTCGGGAGCACTTTTCTCTATATAAGAGTTTGTCCAGGCTTGTCCTTTGCTACAAAAAATATTGGGCCACCTTGCTGCACTTTATTTACTTTTGTTACTTGTTGCTCGTTACAAATTATCTTATCAAAAAACTATATGTTACCTATAATTTCAGTGCTTGCAGAGAATACCTTGCTAAAAACAGCTTATCATTTCCTTCTGCTCCTCGTTGGGTTCGACACTCTTACTTATCGTAAGGACTACGATAGATCCCCTATACTTGTGGGTCATCAAGACTCTTTTCTGGCATCGTTGCCGGGGAGTGAAGCGCCGTTGGTAGGTGGAATTTGATAAGGAAAAATTTATATAGTGTGCTGAAATTTACTGTCACTTGTTACTATGGAAAGTAATCCTCTGAGGGGCTTGTTCGGGGTATCTTCACCTCGACCAGTAGAGCAAAGAGTTGCTCCTCAACCTACTGAACCTACTGAAAAAGAAAATGTCTAATTTGAAATTCCTTCGGGTATGGTAGAAAAACTGCTAGCTAATCCTTTTGCAGGAAATGGAACATTACATCCTGAGCACCTAATCTATGTGGACGAGGTTTGTGGATTATTTAAGCTTGCAGGTATGCCCGATGATGTTATCAAGAAGAAGGTCTTCCCTTTATCTTTGAATGGAGATGCATTGACATGGTATAGGCTATGTGATGATATGGGATCATGCAACTACAAACGATTGAAACTGGAAGTTCATCAGAAGTTTTATCCTATGCATCTTGTTCATCGTGATCGTAATTATATATATAATTTTTGGCCTCGCGAAGGAGAAAGCATCGCTCAAGCTTGGGGGAGGCTTAAGTCAATGTTATATTCATGCCCCAATCATGAGCTCACAAGGGAAATGATTATTCAAAATTTTTATGCTCGGCTTTCTGATAACAATCGCACCATGCTCGATACTTCTTGTGCTGGCTCTTTTATGATGAAGACTATTGAATTCAAATGGGATTTATTGGAAAGAAATAAATGCAACTCTGAAGATTGGGACCTCGACGAAGGTAAGGAGTCAGGTATGACACCTAAGTTTGATTGTGTTAAATCTTTTATGGAGACCGATGTTTTCCGTAAATTTAGCACTAAATATGGACTTGACTCTGAGATAGTAGCTTCTTTTTGTGAATCTTTTGCTGCTCACGTTGATCTCCCTAAGGAAAGTGGTTTAAATATCATCCTACCACAGAAGTAAAAGTAGCTGCACCTATTAAAGTTGAAGAAAAGACTATCACTTATAATGATCCTATTGTTCCTACTGCTTATGTTGACAAACCACCTTTCCTTGTTAGAATAAAGGATCATGCTAAAGCTTCAACTGTGGTTCGTAAAAGCAATATTAGAACTTATACACCTCCTGAGCAAGTTAAAGTTGAACCTAATATTGCTATTGTTAAGGATCTCTTGGCTAATAATATTGATGGGCATGTTATTTATTTCTGTGATGAAACTGCTCGAATTGCTAAACCTTGTGCTAAAGATAAACATAGACCTGTGGTAGGAATGCCTGTTATTTCTGTTAAAATAGGAGATCATTGTTACCATGGCTTGTGTGATATGGGTGCTAGTGCTAGTGCAATACCTATTGACTTATACAAAGAATTTATGCATGATATTGCACCTGCTGAGTTAGAAGATATTGATGTCACCATTAAGCTTGCCAATAGAGATACTATATCACCAATTTGAATTGTTAGAGATGTTGAAGTCTTGTGTGGGAAAACTGAATATCCTGCTGATTTTCTTGTTCTTGGTTCCCCACAAGATAGCTTTTGTCCCATTATATTTGGTAGACCCTTCTTGAACACTGTTAATGCTAAGATAGACTGCAAAAAGGATGTTGTTACTATTGGCCTAGGTGATATGTCTCATGAGTTCAACTTTTCTAGATTTCGTAGACAACACCGTGAAGAGGAATTGCCTAGTAAAGATGAAATCATTGGTCTTGCTTCTATTGCCGTACCTCCTAGTGATCCATTAGAACAATATTTGCTAGACCATGAAAATGATATGTTTATGAATGAAAGAAGGGAAATAGATGAACTATTATTTAAACAGGGACCTATTCTGAAACACAACTTGCCTGTTGAAATCCTAGGGGATCCCCCTCCACCCAAGGGTGATCCCGTGTTTGAGCTTAAACCATTACCTGATACTCTTAAATATGCTTATCTTGATGAAAAGAAGATATATCCTGTTATTATTAGTGCTAACCTTTTAGAGAAGGAGGAAGAAAAAGTATTGAAAACTCTGAAGAAGCACCGTGCTGCTATTGGATATACTCTTGATGATCTTAAGGGCATTAGTCCCACTCTATGTCAACACAAAATAAATTTGGAGAAAGATGCCAAACCAGTTATCGATCATCAACGACGGCTGAATCCTAAAATGAAAGAAGTGGTAAGAAAGGAAATACTAAAGCTCCTCGAGGCAGGTATAATTTATCCCGTTGCTGATAGCCAGTGGGTAAGTCTTGTCGATTGTGTCCCTAAGAAGGGAGGTATTACTGTCATTCCCAATGATAAAGATGAATTGATTCCGCAAAGAATTATTACAGGTTATAGGATGGTAATTGATTTCCGCAAATTAAATAAGGCTACTAAAAAGATCATTACCCCTTATCTTTTATTGATCAAATGCTAGAAAGATTATCCAAACATACACATTTTTGCTTTCTAGATGGTTATTCTGGTTTCTCTCAAATACCTGTGTCAGTTGATGATCAAGCTAAGACCACTTTTACTTGTCCTTTCGGTACTTTTGCTTATAGATGTATGCCTTTTGGTTTATGTAATGCACCTGCTACCTTTCAAAGATGCATGATGGCTATATTCTCCGACTTTTGTGAAAAGATTTGGGAGGTTTTCATGGACGATTTCTCCGTTTATGGATCCTCTTTTGATGATTGCTTGAGCAACCTTGATCGAGTTTTGTAGAGATGTGAAGAAACTAACCTTGTCTTGAATTGGGAGAAGTGCCACTTTATGGTTAATGAAGGTATTGTCTTGGGGCATAAAATTTCTGAAAGAGGTATTGAAGTTGATAAAGCTAAAGTTGATGCTATTGAAAAGATGTCGTGTCCCAAGGACCTCAAAGGTATAAGAAGTTTCCTTGGTCATGCCGGCTTTTATAGGAGGTTCATTAAGGACTTCTCAAAAATTTCTCGGCCTCTGACTAATTTATTACAAAAAGATATACCATTTGTCTTTGATGATGATTGTGTAGAAGCATTTGAAATACTTAAGAAAGCATTGATCTCTGCACCTATTGTTCAACCACCTGATTGGAATTTACCTTTTGAAATTATGTGTGATGCTAGTGATTATGCTGTAGGTGCTGTTCTAGGGCAAATAGTTGATAAGAAATTAAATGTTATTCAATATGCTAGTAAAACTCTAGACAATGCCCAGAGAAATTATGCTACTACTGAAAAAGAATTCTTAGCAGTTGTATTTGCTTGTGATAAGTTCAGACCTTATATTGTTGATTCTAAAGTAACTATTCACACTGAGCATGCTGCTATTAAATACCTTATGGAAAAGAAAGATGCTAAACCTAGACTTATTAGATGGGTTCTCTTGCTACAAGAATTTGATTTGCATATTATTGATAGAAAGGGAGCTGAGAACCCCGTTGCAGACAACTTGTCTAGGTTAGAGAATGTTCTTGATGACCCACTACCTATTGATGATAGCTTTCCTGATGAACAATTAAATGTCATAAATTTCTATCGTAGTGCTCCATGGTATGCTGATTATGCTAATTACATTGTTGCTAAATTTATACCACCTAGTTTCACATACCAGCAAAAGAAAAAGTTTTTCTATGATTTGAGACATTACTTCTGGGATGACCCACATCTTTATAAAGAAGGATTAGATGGTGTTATTAGACGTTGTGTACCTGAGCATGAACAGGAACAGATGCTACGCAAGTGTCACTCCGAAGCTTATGGAGGACACCACGCTAGAGATAGAACTGCACATAAGGTATTGCAATCCGGTTTTTATTGGCCTACTCTCTTCAAGGATGCCCGTAAGTTTGTCTTATCTTGTGATGAATGTCAAAGAATTGGTAATATTAGTAGACGTCAAGAAATGCCTCTGAATTATTCACTTGTTATTGAACCATTTGATATTTGAGTTTTGATTATATGGGACCGTTTCCTGCCTCTAATGGATATACACATATTTTAGTTGTTGTTGATTATGTTACTAAGTGGGTAGAAGCTATTCCAAGTAGTAGTGCTGATCATAACACCTCTATTAAGATGCTTAAAGAAGTTATTGTTCCGAGGTCTGGAGTCCCTAGATATCTAATGACTGATGGTGGTTCACATTTTATTCATGGTGCTTTCCATAAAATGCTTGCCAAGTATGATGTTAATCATAGAATTGCATCTCCTTATCACCCATAGTCTAGTGGTCAAGTAGAATTGAGTAACAGAGAGCTCAAATTAATTTTGCAAAAGACTGTTAATAGATCTAGAAAGAATTGGTCCAAGAAACTTGATGATGCATTATGGGCCTATAGAACTGCATGTAAAAATCCTATGGGTATGTGTCTGTATAAAATGGTTTATGGAAAAGCATGTCACTTACCTCTCGAACTAGAACATAAGGCTTATTGGGCTATTAAAGAGCTCAATTATGATTTCAAACTTGCCGGTGAGAAGAGGTTATTTGACATTATCTCACTTGATGAATGGAGAACCCAAGCCTATGAGAATGCCAAGCTGTTTAAAGAAAAAGTTAAAAGATGGCCTGAGAAAAGAATACAAAAGCGTGAGTTTAATGTAGGTGATTATGTATTATTATACAACTCTCATTTAAGTTTTTTTGCAGGAAAACCACTCTCTAAATGGGAAGGTCCTTACGTTATCGAGGAGGTCTACCGTTCCGGTGCCATAAAAATCAACAACTTCGAAGGCACAAATGCGAAGGTGGTGAACGGTCAAAGAATCAAACATTATATCTCAGGTAATCCTATAAATGTTGAAACCAATGTTATTGAAACCGTGACCCCGGAGGAATACATAAGGGACACTTTCCAGAATGTTTCAGACTCCAAAAAGGAATAGGTATGTGGTACGGTAAGTAAACGACTCCAAAACAGTTCTAAAGACAATATTTCTCCGTTTTGGAATATTTAGAAAAATAGAAAAATAAGAAGCAGTATGGGAAGGACACGAGGCCTCCACGAGGGTGGAGGGCGTGCGCTACCCCCTGGGCGTGCCCCCCTGCCTCGTGGGCACCTCGTGCGCTCTCCGGACTCCGTTTTCTTGCACGGTACATATTTTGGTCGGTTAAAAATCATTATATAATCTCCCGAAGGTTTTGACCACCGTATCACGCAATTATCCTTTGTTCTTGTTTCGAGCTGTTTTCTGTCAGGGTTGTCAAGGCCAGGCATCATGTCGTCCCCCACCTCCAACAATGGTGACAACGATGCTTGGATAATTAAGATAGAGCTAAAGAGGGAATAACCCATGGAGATACACAAGGATGAAGGGATCAATAAGGCCATGGAGGACCAAGTTCCGGCAACAGAAGGCATCCTTCAACTTGATCACAATCTTCTTACCCCAACTGAGATCTAAGCTTTCAAGATGATTGAGTTAGCTCGTATACAAAACAAGTATCTCACACATGAAAATATTTTGTTGAGGGAGCATATCGTTGCACTCAAGGGCATTATCCGCAAGTTGGAGGATCTCTTACGCTCGATGTGCGACTACCCATCATCACCGCCATCTTCTTCACCAGCAAGGGAGATATATTCACATGGGTATGGGCACTCCCCTTGGCAACTGCCAAGCTTGGGGGAGGTTCCCCGGTATCGTATCACCATCACACTCCTATCTTTACCCTTTTTCTTAGTTCGATCCTTTTAGTAATATCTTGATCCAGTAGAATAAAGTTTTTAGTATGATCTAGTTTTGAGTTTTGCTTTATGATCCCTCTATGTAATCAAGTCTGTGAGCTATATAATAAAGATTAGTGTTGAGTCAAGGGCTTGATTATCTTGCTATGATATTGAGTGAATAAAAGAAAGAAAGAACCAAAAGAAACAAAGAGATCATATTGATCTTATGGAGAGTAATGACTTCACATAGAAAGAGTATGATGATTAAAAGTTGTTGAGAGTTGACAAATATAGCTTTGGTCATCGTTGCAATTAATATGAAGTAATAAAGAAAGAGAGGTTTCACATATATATATACTATCTTGGACATCTTTTATGATTGTGAGCACTCATTAAAATATAACATGCTAAAGAGTTGATGTTGGACAAGGAAGACAACATAATGGGTTATGTTTTCTTATATCTGAAATAAAGTATATTGTCATGGATCATCCAACATGTTGAGCTTTTCTTTCACCCTCATGCTAGCCAAATTCTTTTTACCAAGTAGAGATACTACCTATGCTTCCAAATACCCTTAAACCCAGTTTTGCCATGAGAGTCCACCATATCTACTATGGATTGAGTAAGATCCTTCAAGTAAGTTGTCATCAGTGCAAGCAATAAAAATTGATCTCTAAATATGTATGATTGATTAGTGATTGACGATCTTGTGATGTGGAAGAAATAAAAGCGACAGACTGCATAATAAAGGTTCATATCACAAGTGGCAATATAAAGTGACGTTCTTTCGCATTAAGATTTTGTGCATCCAACCATGAAAGCGCATGAAAACCTCTGCTTCCCTCTGCGAAGGGTCTATCTTTTACTTTTATCTTCTACCTTATGCAAGAGTCATGGTGATCTTCACCTTTCCTTTTTACATTTTATCCTTTGGCAAGCACAGTGTGTTGGAAAGATCCTGATATATATATATATATATATATATATATATCTAATTGGATGTAAGTTAGCATGAACTATTATTGTCGACATTACCCTTGAGGTAAAAGGTTGGGAGGCGAAACTATAAGCCCCTATCTTTCTCTGTGTCCGATTAAAACTCCATAACCACAAGTATTGCGTGAGTGCTAGCAATTGTGAAAGACTAAATGATGGTTGAGTATGTGGACTTGCTGAAAAGCTCTGACATAGACTCTTTCTGATGTTATGATAAATTGCAATTGCCTCAATGACTGAGATTATAGTTTGTCAGTTCTCAATGAAGTTTCTGATTCATACTTGACATTGTGAATAGATTATTACTTGAACATAAGAAATCATATGACAATATCCATACATGTTGCTGTTACAAGAGTGATCATGATGCTCGCATGTCCGTATTTTATTTTATCGACACCTCTACCTCTAAACATGTGGACATATTTATCGAGGACAAGCGAGGTCTAAGCTTGGGGGAGTTGATACGTCCATTTTGCATCATGCTTTTATATCGATAATTATAGCATTATGGTCTGTTATTACACATTATGTCACAATACTTATGCCTATTCTCTCTTATTTTACAAGGTTTACATAAGGAGGGAGAGGCCGGCAGCTGGAATTCTGGGCTGGAAAAGGAGCAAATATTAGAGACCTATTCTGCACAACTCCAAAAGTCCTGAAACTCCACGGAAGTTGTTTTTGGAAATAATAAAAAATACTGAGCTAAGAAAATACCAGAGGGGGCCCACACCCTGGCCACGAGGGTGGGCGGCGCACCCTACCCCCTGGGCGCGCCCCCTGCCTCGTGGGCCCCCTGGTGGCCCTCCGGTGCCCATCTTCTGCTATATGAAGTCTTTTTCGTCCGAAGAACAATCATAAGCAAGCTTCCGGGACGAGACTCCGCCGCCACGAGGCGGAACCTTGGCGGAACCAATCTAGGGCTCTGGCGGAGCTGTTCTGTCGGGGACACTTCCCTTCGGGAGGGGGAAATCATCGCCATCGTCATCACCAATGCTCCTCTCATCGGGAGGGGGCGAATCTCCATCAACATCTTCACTAGCACCATCCCCTCTCAAACCCTAGTTCATCTCTTGTATCCAATTCTTGTCTCTAAGTCTGGGATTGGTACTTGTAGGTTGCTAGTAGTGTTGATTACTCCTTGTAGTTGATGATAGTTGGTTTATTTGGTGGAAGATCATATGTTCAGATCCTATATGCATATTAATACTCCTCTGATTATGAACATGAATATGCTTTGTGAGTAGTTACGTTTGTTCTTGAGGACATGGGAGAAGTCTTGCTATTAGTAGTCATGTGAATTTGGTATTCGTTCGACATTTTGATGAGATGTATGTTGTCTCTCCTCTAGTGGTGTTATGTGAACGTCGACTACATGACACTTCACCATTGTTTGGGCCTAGAGGAAGGCATTGGGAAGTAATAAGTAGATGATGGGTTGCTAGAGTGACAGAAGCTTAAACCCTAGTTTATGCGTTGCTTCGTAAGGGGCTGATTTGGATCCATATGTTTCATGCTATGGTTAGGTTTACCTTAATACTTCTTTTGTAGTTGTGGATGCTTGCAATAGGGATTAATCATAAGTGGGATGCTTGTCCAAGTAAGTACACCACCCAAGCACCGGTCCACCCACATATCAAATTATCAAAGTACCGAACGTGAATCATATGAACGTGATGAAACCTAGCTTGACAATAATTCCCATATGTCCTCGGGAGCGCTTTTCTCTATATAAGAGTTTGTCCAGGATTGTCCTTTCCTACAAAAAGGATTGGGCCACCTTGCTGCACTTTATTTACTTTTGTTACTTGTTGCTCGTTACAAATTATCTTATCACAAAACTATCTGTTACCTATAATTTCAGTGCTTGCAGAGAATACCTTGCTGAAAACCGCTTATCATTTCCTTCTACTCCTCGTTGGGTTCGACACTCTTACTTATCTAAAGGACTATGATAGATCCCTTATACTTGTGGGTCATCACCGGTCCCCCGATCCGCCCACCGCCGTGCCCCTACGCCGGTTCGAGGACTTCCTTGTCCTCCCCCAGACCCAGCAGCCGACGAAGTCCTACCTCGGGGTCCGGCAGTGGTTGTGGGGGACGTGGGTCGCCGAGATTACAGATCGAGAGACCCACATCCACCGGTGGCTCGGTAGCTTCCACACGGCCGAGCTCGCGGCCATGGAGTACGACCGCTGGCAGGTCTGCTACCACGGCGCAGCGGCTAGGATCAATTTCCCCTTCGGCACACGTCAGGTCCACCTCGTTTCATCGGAGATAGGGGTGGTGAGCTCGGCTATGGCGCCGGAGGACCATGAGGCGTGGGAGCGTCTCGAGGCTGAGGCCGCCGATGAGGCCTACATGCAAGAGCTCTGCCGACAGCACCCGGAGCTCGTGGAGGCGGAGCAGGCGATCTTTGCCGGCGCGGAGGGCAGCGAGGTTGTCGCGCTCTACTCCGATGACGAGGACGAGGGCGGCGAGGACGGTGGCGTGGAGGCGGCGAGGTTATCACGCTCTCCTCTGATGACGAGGTCGAAGGCGGTGGCGACGGCGGTGCAGAGGGCGTCGAGGTGGGCCCCCAGGATGAGGAGATTGACGTCAACGAGTGGAAGAGTGCCTTCCCCAACGTCCCCGACGACGGTACTGGCCCGGACCTGGCTCGCGGCACACCTTACATGACGAGGAAGGATTGGCTCGACCTCTACTTCGTCCGAAAGTAGTTTAGCTTAGTTTAAATTTATGTTTTATGTTCGGTTATGCAAAACTATCTATGTTTATGTTTGAATGCATGCTACTTTCGGTTGAACCTGCTTTGAACTTGATCAAATTGAAGTTTACAACCTTAAGTTTAGGGATCGACTAGAAAAGGCCAAAAATTGCTGGAGTATATATATATATATATATATATATATATATATATATATATATATATATATATATATATCCACTAAGGGTTTTAGTCCTTTAACTTTTTAAGGATCACCTAGAGATGTCCTTATGACTTGTTTATTCCAGCTTCTTCACAATGTGATGCTCTATATATGCAACTATTTGTCTGTGCAGTTCAATTTCATCAATAACAGTTTCAACAATACCACTATGAATTATGATATTTGGTTGTCATTATGATATTGCGCTTAACATGCCTTTTCGTTTTCAATTGTTGTTTAGCAACATGCATTGTACCGAATGACTAAATATGCAATCCTGTGCTACATAGCAACAAGGAAGAGTGTTACCTTAATGTTCGATGATGTCTAGATATACATGTAATAGAATCTTATATAATGGGATGGATGGAATGTTGCACTACATCATTTTTCAATTGTTGTTTAGCTTCTAATATTAACTTGGTGCTTTCAGTACATATATCATTGCCAAAGATCCACACTTCACCCTTTCTCACAAGATGGGGCAATGAGATATTCATGAACCAAAGATCAAGTGAGGAAACTGATAAAGATTGTTACTAAAATGGGTCAAAAGATGTCAATCGAACTATTTGCTTACACTTTATGCAAGACAACAATGAACTGCAGGATGGTAAGTAAGAACCTTGTAGCCTTCTTTTTACTGCCCGTAATGAGTTGTGTTAGATGACAATATCTGAATCTTTTTTTCTTTTGCAGTAGATCCTGAAGCAGTTTACTCAAGATTACCTCTCAAACTACATGATTGGCGGCCGGCCATCACAAGGGGTTGGACTAGAGTCCTGCATGCCTTTTGCATCCAAGAGAGCACAATAGGGCCATTCCGCTTCACCTTGTTCAGCAACTAGGATGTCTGTCGCCTCTTTCTTTACCATCTGTAATAGTAAAAGTATAGAACCCTGGTACATCATTCTTTATTTGGTGCTTCTGTAATTCTTAAACTATGTACCTGTGGATTGAATAATGCATTGGTTGTTTGAACCTGATGGATATGAATAAAGCTATAGCCTACTTTCAAGTTTAAATTAGGTACAATTTTAAATAGAAGCAATTAAATTAGGGCGAAATCACGTTGTGCAGGTCAATACGGCACATACGGTTGGTAAAACACAAACGTTTGCGATATACACCATAATCCGAGACGGTTCACAGAGAGGAAACGTGTGCAAGCATGCACACAGTTGCCGTTCGCAAAGCGTGTGTGATGTCAGACACTATCACATACGGCGCGGGAAAACTAAATGTGTGTGATTGGCTACCTATCGTACACGGTTTATAATCATGAACCGTTTGTGATGTGCCAGGCATCGTAAATCTCCCTTGCCTGGAATCTGCCTAGAATCTGCCTGGAAAGCTCCCGTGCCTAGAATCTGCCTGGTTTTAGGCAGAACCACAAAACTCTGACTGCGATGGCAATGCGAGGACAAACGAGTAGCAAGGATGAAGCGTTTGGGATATTCGAGATATCGGAAACGGTTATATAGGGACAAATGTATGCATCAAGGCTCCCTATCCCCGACGGTTTCTGGGTCGTGTGGGAAGGACCCCCCTATCGCCCACACTCACTTGGTGACGGTTCCAAATGTCGTCGCGGAAAGGGGTAAAAAATTGTTTGTTTAGGGCCGACGCGCACCAGTGGATGTAGATATCACCCGACCGTACTTTTATTGATTTGTTCATACTATTTCCTTTCTCATAATAATCTGTCCATATATGAACCAAACTTTCATAATATATTTACCTTTTTAATAACCATCGGACGGCTTATTATCTCAAATTTGAGCCGCAGTTATTCCCCTTTTAGGCCTTTCGCAATAAAAATGACTAAGACAGTCACCTCATGCAATTGGGTCGCTTCCACTGTGACGAAACAAGATCTGAATGAATATGTTCAAGTGCGCGTCTTGTCAACCAAAGAGGTCATTCACTGGCGGGTCCCAGGGACAAAAACAAGACCCGATCCAAAGGACGGCGAAGTCGTGGTCTTCACTGATCATATGAGCCGGGGTTTCTCACCACCCGGTTCAAAATTCTTCCGCGACGTTCTGAATTTTTATCAACTTCATCCACAAGACATTGGGCCCAATTCAGTCTCCAACATCTGCAACTTCCAAGTCTTTTGTGAAGTGTATCTCCAGGAGGAGCCCACTATTGACCTTTTCAGCGAATTTTACTATTTAAACCGCCAAACGGAAATGACTGAAGGACCCAGTCTTGAACGGGATTTCTATCCAAAGACGCAAAGATGCTGTCTTCCCGCAGCCACGCTTCCCAGTCATCCCAAAGACTAGAATCGGACTTGGTTCTACTGCCAAGACACCTCTCCGGCTGGTGAGAACCCTCTGCCAGGTTTCCGCGACCGCCGGCTTAACCCAAGACACCCACTTCCGGACCGGATCAGTGCCACTGAATGAGCCAAATATGCATCCACCTTCAACAAGATAAGAGCCTTAGTGGCCAACGGCTTAACTGGTATCGATTTGGTCCAATGCTGGGTTGCTTGGAGGATCATGCCTCTAAGCTTCCGCCCCGGCTTAATGTGTGAGTACACTGGTGATACCAAAGATCCACAACATCACTGCCAAATTCGTCTGAATGACAAGGAGATCAATCAAATGACCAAAATGCTGCCCAATGAAAGCTTAGCGAATTGCAGCAAGACGGGGCTGAACCCCTTTTGCACCCTTAACCCGGCTCCGGCTATAAGTATTTCAAGCTCATGGTTATCTTATTCTTCTTTCACATATTGTCTTCTTACTATTTCTTGCTTTCTTCAGGCCAATGATCCTTTCTGGAATAGGAAACTTCAGGATAAGCCGGGCAAGAAGGTCAGGGCAAAGAACAAGGCACCCAAGAAGCTTGCCAAGAAGAAAACAGATACCTCAGAGTTGTTTGCTTTGAACGATGATGATTTGGAGGTAGAACTTGACTCCCTTGGCTCCTTTTTTGTTTATCTTATTAACACTGACTGCTACCAGGATGATGCGGAGGCCAGCCACGCAGATGGTGAAGAGGTAACTATCCTTTCTCCGACTCAGATTTGCCAAGACAGAAGGTTCGACAAGTGAGCCCGAAAGTAAAGTTTTCTCACCCTTTAGCTTACTTGGATCCAAACTTTATTTTGAAGAAACAACAGCATGAAGCTCGACGCACAACCCGGAACAGCGGCCGTGGAAACCTTTCTTCCGGCTTACCCAGCACGCCGGTCCCTTGAAAGCGTCGAAATGAGGTGCCATAGACTTCAACCCTCTCCTTTCCTAAGGCGGGTCTTATCCGTCGACCACTTAATTCATCCAACTAAAATTATCAGGGAACATCTCATTCATCCTCTAGCGACTCTACCGGAACCCAGATTCCTCCCTTCAAACTTGCTCCTGGGTAAGTATAAATTTCTTTGCTTTAACGCTTGTGTACTAATATGTTAACATCCTTATATTTCTTGCTTTCAGCGGTATAGCCAAGCCCAGCAAGAAGCTGAAGGTAAACAAGCCGGCCGAAGACCCCAAGGTTGCTAAGCCAGAAAATCAAACTATCTCTGAAGCTTCCCATCAGACTCGTGAGGCTGCTGCTGACGACCTGCCACCTGAGACTCAAGACGTCACGGTGGATCCAATGGGTGTGGATCCATCCAGTGCTAAGCCGCCTAGTCCCGTAAAACCTGCCGATGAACCTCCTGCACATCAATCTGCGGCCACCATTCTAGCCAAGCACTCTGCTAAGGAAGAGCTAATTGAAAAGAGCAAGGCCAAGTTTGACGTTGCAAATTACTCACATTTGGGCGTCATTGAATTGTACTCTGGTTATCTGAGCCAGCTGCATACTGGCCGTGACCTGGAGGCAGACTTGGTCAAGAAATTGCGCCAGAAATATGAGGTATGAACATCTATTTCCTTTGCATATATAGTCATCCAGCCCCCAAGTCTTATCCGTAGGAAAAGATACTTTTGAGTAGGGATAGGACTTGTCCATATGTTTCTGCATTCTCCAAAGTCATAGCCATCCTGGGCCGGCTTATGTTGATAAAGATGAGTCAGATCATTTCCTTTATATGAAAGAACTCCAGACCATAGCCCTCATGGGCCGGCTTATCTTGATAAAGATGAGTCGGTTCAAAGTATAAATGTTTAAAAGTTCTTCCGCATACATTAGCCCCCAAGTGTCAAGTGCTTTTGCTTGCAACGTGCTTGAGACTTGTTGTATATTGTATCCTCACAAATACATTTATCACTTGTTCAACTCTTTACTTGCAGGACGCTTTGATGCAGGCTGAGTCCCAGGTGGTCAATTTAAAGAGCCGGCTTGAGCAGCAAGAGGGTGAAACACGCGAAGTTGGGTCCAAGCTTAAGCTTAGTCTTGAAGAGAGTGAGAAGCTCAAAACTGGATTTTCCATAGAAAGAACCGCCTAGGACAAGGAAAAAGCCACCCTGGTCCAAAGAGCACAGACTGCTGAATCTTCTTGAAGGAGAGTGCTGCCGAATTGACCGACTTAAAACGCCGCATATCTCAAATGACGACTGCTATCTTTGGTAAGTGACTCAGGATGTTTTGATCACTTCCAATTTTTAACCTTAATCCGCCCGGTGACTTATGTGTGCACTTATTCAATAGGCCCCAGGAGTGCCAACCTTGGCCAAGACATGTTGGTGGAGCTGAAGGCGTACACAGGCACGCAACAATCCCTAGCAGTCATCTCGCATAATAAACAACCACCTTCACTCATCAAGGATGTATTGGAGAAGTTATCTGTCATGCCCAAGAGAATTGAAGAGATCAAGCGATCCGCAGCTCGAGCTGGTGCCATTACTGCTTTAAGCCGGGCCAAAGCATGACAAGTGGAGTTAGACCCAGAGGAGATGGCCACTGGCTGTCCGAGCTTCAAAGAAGACGTGTCTCCCTTAGATGCCAGCGACTTCACCAAATGTGTAAAAGAGATGCGCCCCCTAGCAAGTAAATTGGCCGAGGAGACAGATTTGTCTAAGTATCAGGCGGATTATACCAAGGAGAACGAAAGAGTGAAAGCGCCGGCTTATGATATTGTAGAGCTCATTCCTCTAATATGTAAGCACACTTTTGCTCCTGATATTGATCTGCCCAACCTTATAGACGATGAAGCCGAATTCAAAGCTTTAACTGGCATCGACTGGACATCATCTGATTTCGAGACGATGGAGGGAGAAGAAGAAGAACCGAAACAGGATAACCCAGAGGCTTCAACTCACCAAGACCAGAACAATTGAGCCAAGGGGCAACTCTCAGACTACAGTGCAGCGTTTCCTTTTGAAAAACACTTAATCATTTGGGCTTTGGAAAGCCTTGTAATAGACTAGTTGAAACAATGACCTGTCATACCATCGTGCATGTTTTGGCCTTTAAAACTGCTTGAAAAAATTGTTATGTGCCACTGATGAGCTTGCAGGGAATATCATATTGTTTTTCAATGTTCCTGCACACATGGTAAACAACATACACCCTAGCGGTTTGCGCCAGGGAGGGTCATAATGTCCAATGTAATATGTTCTGGCGACTTAAAGTCTATAACCAGGGCAGGTTAGAAAAACCCAAAATATTTATTCAAACATGAAAACGTCATACATGTAGACCGATATCACAATGATGCTGTGACGATTGTAATCCATCATGGGTATTAACCCATAAACATGAAAATCATGGCTTGCATTCTTTCAAAGTAAATTACCCTGGCAACGTAAAATCTGTAAGCCAGAAATTGAGCAGGACCAGAAGAAACTAGGTTTTTTTTTGAAAAATTCCAGTTTTGCTTCAAAGAAGCTTGGCATGAAAGCCTTTTATCCCGTAAGCCAGCCCTCACATGACATAAATCTGTTGTTTTAACCTTAACTTGTTCAGGGTCTTATTGAAAAGATTGATTGTTAAGAGCACGAACAGGCCACATAGCGGAGAGACTACGATAACATGTGAGTTTATCCTAGCACTCTGTAAGCCGGCTCTCACGTGACAACGACCGCTGTTTTAACCTTGACAAGTTCAGGGTCTTATTGAAAAGAGTATCTGTCAAGAGTTCGGCGGGTCACCTGGCGGAGTAGCAAGTTGCAAATAGGCAGGTTTAACTCAGATTTGGCATGGAAGCCGGCCAAGTGGGTATGAAAGCTATACTCAGTGAGTAAGAAGCCCCCAAGCGACCTTTGGCATGGAAGCCGGATCAAGAGGGTATGAATAGCTATGCTCTTTGAGCAGGAAGCCCCCAAGTGACCAATAAGATGGCTTATAAACCGGATCAAGAGGGTATGAATAGCTATGATTATTGAGTACGAAGCCCCCAAGTGACCTTATGAACAGACAATAAAGACTCAAATACTTTCAAATGAAACGACAGAGGCCCCGAATTATCAGGGATGCTGGCTTTATTATTTTGATCATAATATATACATTGATGAAGGTATGTACAGCACAAGAGCCGGTGGCTCAAGTGTAATACAACCGAAGATGAGCAATGTTCCAAGGCCGGCGGATCTCTTCCTCTGATGTGCGTGAATCCTTGCATTCTCGAATATCCATGAGGTAGCATGACCCGCTATTTAGATTCTTGCTGACCACAAAAGGTCCTTCCCAAGGTGGGGATAACTTGTGCATATCTGTTTGATCTTGGATGAGCCGGAGCACCAAGTCACCTTCTTAAAAGGTCTGGGTCTTGACCCGGCAGCTATGATAACGGCGCAGATCTTGATGTTATATCGCCGAACAAGCCGCCGCAAGGTTAGACTCCTCATTCAACATATCAAGACTATGCTGACGTGCCTTTTCATTGACAGCTTCAACATAAGCCGCCACTGTCAGATCATGGGTTCCGGCAAAACCCTCAAGGTTCGAACACTAGGGTGCGCGCGAAGATTTCCTCCCTACCGACCCACGCCCTAGCTCGCTAAGATCTCAAGAACGAACTCGACGAACTCACAACAGTACAGGGGGAAGAACAACCTCCTGAGGTTGATGTGTTATTGTGCTCGGTGTGTGGCTAAGGGTTGGGTGAGATGCCTCCGAATGAGTTCTCCCCTACGGTGGTGGCTAGCTGTACTTATATAGGCCATGGTCCTCTCCCCAAATATTGAGCGGGAAGGGAGCCAACAACGACCATTTTGAAAGGGGACAGCTAGTACAGCTTATCCTAACAAAAGTAGTCTTCGCCTACAAAAGGCTCTGGTGGTGACGCCGTCTTGGGCTCCATGGTGACCTCCCTCTTGCCGTCCTGCTGGTCTTGGTCTCGTTGCACCGATATGGAAACCTTTGCTTGATGCCTCGGTACTCCGCGCCTGCGCTTGCCCCTTTAGCACCAAATAGGAAACGAGGACGCTGCATGCGCTGGCGCCCGCCTGGTCTCGATCGTCATGGATTACGTCACGAGAACCTCGTGAGGTTTGCCTTGCCTTGATCTCTCTGCCCCTCGTGAGCCTGCCTGATGAGGCCGCTCCTGAGGAGGTCTTGTGTCGTCCGCCTCGCGAGGCTTGGCCCCTTGCGAGGGTCTTGAGTGCTTCGTTGATGAAGATGGGCCGTACGGGCCTGCTAGCTCAGCCACGCCGTGGGCCGCAGGCAGGCAAGTCTGGGGACCCCCGTTCCCAGAACACCGACAGTAGCCCCCGGGCCCAAGGTACGCTTAGGCTTGGCTTTAGGGCAAAGCCAAAGGTCAAGTGCGGAGCGCCGCAGGCCCCAAAAGCCTGCGGCCTTGGTCGACGCATGGCGGTTGATTGGACGTGGGCGTCTCCGCTTCCCCATGCTTCCTCGACAACTACCTGACTTGACGAGTCCCTACGACATGCAAGGAAAATCATCATTACCTGTGATCGTGGGGGCGCTGGTTGGCCTTTGCCTGCTATAAATGAGGGAGGGGGCGGAGCCCCCGTCGCCCATTTCTTCCCATTCCGCTTGCTTCTTCTTCTTCCGCACCACTTCTAGTAGCAACTTCAATGGCGCCGATCCGAAGATTCTCAGCCGAGGAGAAGGGAAAGACTCCCCTCGACGCGCCGGCACCGCTCCCGCCAAAGAAGAGGTTGGTTCACCGCTGCGACGCTGCAGCGATGCAGGTGGTGACGAGGCCTTGGTGTGAGCGGCCTCCTCCTGGGTATCCGCTGCCCTTGTATGCCCAAGCCGGGGGCTCAGGAGGAAGGAACGACGAAGCGCCGGCAGCGTGCCGCGCCAAGGTCGACGTCTTTGTGGTGACGCGCCGTTGTTCGGAGTCCACGCCGCGACTCTCACGCGAAGGAAAGTGCTATGGCGGCGATGCCCCAAGCTCTGGATCCGCTTCCGCGTTCTTCTCGATGTGATGCCGCCGAGGGGACCCTCGAGCTCTGGTTGCAGCACGCCGACTGTGACGCTCCGGCGACCGAAGCAGAGGTAGAAGCGGTCTCCACCGGTAAGATCTTCATGACCCGCGACTGGGGCGAGGTCGCGCGGGTTTGCCGTGCGGAGGGCGCCCTCGCGATCCACTTCGAGTACGACGGTGCCTCCACGCTGTTCTTCAAGGTCTTCGACGCGGAGGGACGCCGCTTGGAGTGTTGCCCCGGAGGGGAGCGCCAGGATGAGGCGCGCCCCGCTCGCGGCTACTCCAGCAGCAGCGACTCTTGGGAGTCCAGCGGTTCTCCTGAGCTCTACGAGACTCCGGAGACGAGCGATGACAGCTACGCGCCCCCGAGCTCTCTCCGCGCCCGAAGCAGGGCCGCAACGTCCGGCCGCCATCGTCGCTGATCTGGATGGGGTTGGCGCCAGCCTCCCGTGGCTCACTGTTGATGATGGCGTCGGCCGTGGGGGTGTGTAGATAGGATTCTCCTAAGTTCTCGTCTTTTGTTCCCTGTGAGGAATCAAGAAGTACCCCGTGGGGGCGTGTAAAGGGCCTGTAATGTCTTTTGTCGATATTATCCTGATTACAGAAAACTATGAACGCAAGTCCTATTTAGGCTCGGTCTTCCCTTTCCAACCTCGCGATAGCTTGTTGCTCTACGCTGACAGGTCCCGGTCCCCAGGCAAGCTGCAGCCGTCGCTGGTATGCCAGGTCGCGTGCCGTGGTCAAGGCCAGGAGGTGAGCGGCCCGAGGTCCAATAAGAGCTCCTGAGGCGCGATGCTCAGGGGGTCCCCTTTAGCGCGCAATCAGTCGTGGTAAGATAAGAAAGGGAGGCGACATTGCGGCAACAGGGCTGCGGCGAGCGTGTCCCCTAGGTTCCAACGATTAGTTGATCTGAGCTCGTGACTTATCTTGGCGGTCCGGGGTCGATTCCTCATGATGCGCCAGGCCTGTGCGCAAGCATCCGTAGCATAGTTAGGTCGGGCCCATATGAGTCTCCCCTTCTCCCATGTTCTCCTTCGTGCTCTACGTCCTTAGGTCCCGGCCCTCGAGCGAGCTCAGCCGCCGCTGGTATGCCAGGTCGCGTGCCATGGTCAAGGCCAGGGGGTGAGGGCTGGAGCCAGTAAGAGCTCCTGAGTCGCGATGCTCAGGAGCCCCCCTTTTTACGCGCAAGTGGATTACATGGAAGAAGTGGGGGCTCGCGATGCCGCTTGATGTTATCCTCCTCAGATTCCTGCAAGCCAGCACAAGGAAGAACTCGATCTGCCGTGATGGTTGCCAGCCTGCCACTGGTTGCTCCGCGAGGAATGAAGGCACTGAGGGCCTGGTGAGGTGACGTGTGCAGGGCGTGCCGCGAGCTAGAGCTCGACCGCTCAGATTTGTCGACGTGGCAGGGACGGACCCGTGCACTAGCGCCGTGCCGGCGTGCGTAGCCCCCGTGGTGGGTGACGATCGAGCAGGTAATATCCATAGACAGGTTAAGCATGGAAAGCATACTGGCTTATGTAAATGCAAGGGAGATACATGCTACTGGGTCAGGCCCGAGCGGCTTCGGGATGATGCAACCCGAGGGGCGCCCACAGCAAGGTAAGCTAGAGATATGAAAGGGATACATGCCACAGGGACGGACCCACGCGGCCTGGAAATGATGCAGCCCGAGGGGCGCTCCTAGCTAAATGAACTTGGAAAATGTCACCTAGTTCTGTTGATGAAGGAGAGTTGGGGCGGCTGAAGGTACGCGGCGAAGGGATTGCTCTTCACGAGCCACCGGGGCCGTGAGCCTCGGGAGGCTCTGGGGGCTCACGTGGTTCCTTGAGAACCGTCTCCATCTCCGTCAGGACGGCGTGGTGCCTGGCCTCCTGAGCCGCCAGGATGCGCCACAAGTTGCGCTGGTAGGTGGACGACACGCTCGGCAGGCCAAAAGGCATGCGAACATAGCTGTGCGGTGGGCCCTCGCAGCATCCCACGCGCGAAGGCCAGAAAAGGTCCTGAGAAGCGGCCCTGTTCAGCCCTGGGACGTCGATGCAGACGCGCAACCCAGCATCCTCCCCTGGATGGGAAGCTGCGCCTCGTGAGCGGCGGTCGCCGCGCATGGACCTTGCGTCTTCCAATTCCTGAGTGGTCTTGGTGGTGAACTCCTGAACGGTGGGCGATCCTTGCCCTGTGCCCTCCTGAGGGAAACGTGCCATGAAGCACGCCTCCAAGTGGTGCCCAAGCGCCTCCCTCGTGATGTTGGCAAGGTCTGAGGCCCTCCAGAAGAGAGCCCCCGAGCCCTGCCTGAGAAGGGCGCCGGGCACACCTTCCTATGCGATGGAGGGAGGCGCCCCTGGAGCGGGCGCTGATCTTGATGAGGTTCCAACTGCGACGCCACCCTCCTGAGGTGCTGCACGGCGCAGTTGCTTCTTCTTCTTGGGGATGGCCTCAGGAGGGCCCTCGCCCTTGTTGTCGGGGTCGTCGATTGCTGCAGCTTGAAAGGCGCGCTCGAGGGAGCACACCGCGTCTCTTTCCTCGCACTGGACTGTGATGATCCCGCCGCTTCCCGGCATCTTGAGGACATTGTAGCCGTGATGGGTCACCGCCATGAACTTGGCCAGGGCTGGGTACCCGAGGATGGTATTGTACGGCAGACGGATGTGCACGACGTCGAAGTCGATGAGCTCGGTGCGGTAGTTCTTGCATTCTCCGAAGGTGACAGGGAGGCGTACCTGCCCTATCGGCGTGGTAGAACCGTCGGTCACTCCTGAGAAAGGCTTGGTAGGCTGAAGCTGGTCATATGGTACTTCGAGGTTGTCGAACGTGTTGACGGACAGGACATTGAGCCCCGCGCAGCCGTCGATGAGGGTCTTGTTGACTTGCAAGTTGCTGATGATTGGGGAGCAAAGCGTCGGGAGGGAGCCAGCAGTGGCTGCGCACTTAAGCTGATCCGCCGCACTGAAGGTGATGGCGCACTGGGACCACCTGAGCGGGCGTATGGCCTCAAGCTTGGGGAGGACTGCATTCACTTCACGAGCAAACTGTTTGAAGATACACTATGAGGCTGGGGTCTGAGCTCCACCTAAGATGCAGGTGATAGCACGCGGCTCCTGGAAGCCCCCAGCCCCCCTCGTTTTGATGGTGGTCGTCATTCCTTCTTGGCGGTGGAGGCAACAGAGGAAGACCGGCGTTGCCCTGAGGTCGATCTTCACGAGGCTGGTCCCTCCAGGCGCCCTCGCGAGGATGATCCTGCCAGCGGTCCTCACGAGGCCAGTCGCGCCACTCCTGGCGCGGGCCACGGTCGTCCCAGCGTCCGCCACCACGTCCTCCTCCTCGGCCGTAGCCCCGGTCGCCGCGCTCGGGGCGTCGACCGAAGCGTCCTTCGCGAATGGCTATGAGCTCTTGACAGTCGCTGGTGTTGTGGGTATTTAGGTTGTGAAAGGCGCAAAACGGTCGATTGCTCTTGGATGACTCGGGCTGGTCTCTGCCGCGCTTGGTGTCCGGTTCCGCCGCGAGCACGACTGCTCCCTTGCGCTTCACGTCCTTCGCCTTGGCTTTCTTCTCCTCCGGGTCTGCGGCCGGGAGCTCGAAGAGGGAGAGGCGCCCCTCCTCAGCTCTTGCGCACTTGGTCGCCAGGTTGAACAACTCCAGAGATGTGCACAACTCCTCATGGATAGCGAGCTCTTCCTTCATCTTGACATTGCAGACGCCATCAGAGAACGCGGAGATGGTGGCCTCGTCCGTCACCTTGGGGATCTTGAGGCGGACGTTGTTGAAGCACTGGATGTACTTCTGGAGGGTCTCTCCTGGTTGTTGCTTGACGCGGCGCAGGTCACCCGCGGCCGGCGGGCGGTCGCGAGTGCCCTGAAAGTTGGCGACGAAGCGGTTGAGCATCTCGTCCCAGGAGGAAATTGAGCCTGGGGGCAGGTTCAGGAGCCAGGAGCGGGCGCCGTCTTTGAGCGCCATAGGGAACCAGTTCACCATGACTTTCTCATCGCCGTTGGCCGCCTCGATGCTCAGCTCGTTGAGCTGCAAGAACTCCACGGGGTCAGGGGTGCCGTCATAGCGAGGAGGCAGATCTGGCTTGAACTTGCCTAGCCATGCGATGCTACGCAGCTCAGGGGTGAAGGCGCGGCAGCCGGCCGTGGTCACCGGGGCCCGCCTTGGAGGTGGAGCTTGGTCTTGGTGGGGTCGTCACACTGCCGCCGCAGGCGGTGCGCGGCCTTCCCGTGGTGGCGCTGGGAGTGCAGGGGCGTTTTCTTGCGGTGGAGGGACTTCTTGCAGCTTCTTTCTTCATGCGCGGGTGCCGGACGCGGCGGGTCGCGTCGCGAAGCCGCGCGCCTTGGCGCCAGGGCACCGTCTTGGGGCAGAGGTGGTGGAGGTGCTCCGTGAGCCACGTTGCCCGTGGATGGCGGAGGGCGAGGCAGAGAGAGGGATGGCGCAGGGGAGCCCCTGCGGCGCGGACGAGCTCGGTGATGCGGTCGAGCCAGTCCTCGTAGAGGTCGTCGACTGGGCGGTAGCGCAGGAGCTCGTGCGCCGTGAGGAGCGCGACACGCGGGTCCATGGGAGCACGACGTGCATGGGATGAAGAACCGGCCGGGGTCAGCGATGGAGTGGCGGTGCGGCCATCCCGCCACACCGAAGGGTGCAACAAGGATGCTTGCTGCTCGTTCCCCGCCGGTCCGGTGGCGGCGTTGGCGGCAGGCGACGGGGAATGACGAGGTGGCCCGCCGACGGGAGCCGTTTGAGCGACGCGGGCGGCGCGGGCAGCCCGACGCTCAGCACGAGCGTGGCGAGCGTCCGCCATAGAGGCGACGGAGCAACGGGGCGCGGAGCTATGGAAAGGAAGCTTCGGCGCACCCCTACCTGGCGCGCCAAATGTCGGATCACGGGTTCCGGCAAAACCCTCAAGGTTTGAACACTGGGGTGCACGCAAAGATTTCCTCCCTACCGATCCACGCCCTAGCTCGCTAAGATCTCAAGAACGATCTCGACGAACTCACAACACAAAAAGACACAAGATTTATACTAGTTCGGGCCACCGTTGTGGTGTAATACCCTACTCCAGTGTGGTGGTGGTGGATTGCCTCTTGGGCCGATGATGAACAGTACAGGGGGAAGAACAGCCTCCTGAGGTTGAGGTGTTCTTGTGCTCGGTGTGTGGCTAAGGGTTGGGTGAGATGCCTCCGAATGAGTTCTCTCATACGATGGTGGCTAGCTCTACTTATGTAGGCCATGGTTCTCTCCCCCAAATATTGAGCGGGAAGGGAGCCCACAACGACCAATTTGGAAGGGGACAACTAGTACAGCTTATCCTGACAAAAGTAGTCTTCGCCTGCAAAAGGCTCTGTTGGTGACGCCATCTTGGGCTCCATGGTGACCTCCGTCTTGCCGTCCTGCTGGTCTTGGTCTCATTGCACCGATATGGAAACCTTTGCTTGATGCCTCGGTACTCCGCGCCTACGCTTGCCCCTTTAGCACCAAAGAGGAAACGAGGACGCTACGCGCGCTGGCGCCCGCCTGGTCTCGATCGTCATGGCTTACGTCACGAGAATCTCGCGAGGTTTGCCTTGCCTTGATCTCTCTGCCCCTCGTGAGCCTGCCTGGCGAGGCCACTCCTGAGGAGGTCTTGTGTCATCCGCCTCGCGAGGCTTGGTCCCTCGCGAGGGTCTTGAGTGCTTTGTTAATGAAGATGGGCCATACGGGCCTGCTAGCTCAGCCACGCTGTGGGCCGCAGGCAGAAGTCTGGGGACCCCCGTTCCCAGAACGCCGACATCCACTCTGGGCGAGTCATGAGGATATTGCTTAGAAGAACTACCTCTACTCCGTAAACCATGAAGAAGGGCATATAACCTATTGATCTGTTGGGGTGGTATTTATACTCCAAAGCACTAAGGGTAATTCCACAACCCAACAACCCGACGTCCTCTACAAAGGGACCATAAGCTGAGGTTTTATGCCTCTTAAGATTTCTTGATTGGCTCTTTCAACTTGACAATTGGACTGGGGGTGAGCCACTGAGGAAACATCAAGACGAATATGCTCTCGTTGACAGAATTCTGTCATAGCACCTTTAGACAGATTAGTGCAGTTATCGGTTATGATACTATGAGGGTAGCCAAAGCGGAAGATCACCTTCTTAATGAATTGAACCGCCGTTGCTACATCACACTTGCTGACCGGCTCTGCCTCAACCCACTTTGTAAACTTGTCAACCGCCACCAAAAGGTGAGTCTTTTTGTCCTTGGATCTCTTGAAAGGCCCAACCATATCCAGCCCCCAGACTGCAAATGGCCAAGTAATTGGAATCACCCTCAATTCTTGAGCCGACACATGGGCTTGTCTGGAAATTTTCTGACAACCGTCGCACTTGCTAACCAGATCTTCTGCATCAGCATGAGCCGTCAGCCAATAGAACCCATGACGAAAAGCCTCAGCCACAAGAGATTTAGAGCCGGCTTGATGGCCACAATATCCTTCATGAATCTTCCCTGGAATCTCACAACCTTCTTCAGGAGAAACATAGCGCTGGAACACACCTGTGACACTGCATCGGTGTAACTCGCCATTGACAGTAGTCATCGACTTAGACCTCCGGGTTATTTGCCTAGCCAAAGTTTATTCCTCAGACAACTCTCCCTGGGTCATATAAGCCAAATAAGGAACTTTCCAATCAGGAGTGGCATGAAGAGCCGCCACCAACTGTGCCTCTGGGTCAGGGATGGCAAGATCCTCTTCTGTTGGTAGTTTAACTGAAGGGTTATGCAATATATCAAGAAAAACATTGGGTGGCACTGGCTTATGCTGAGACCGCCTCGTTCTTTCTGCGATCAACATGTTCCACTTGATAACCCTTGAAGTGACCAGCAATACTATCAACCGCCCGGCGATAAGCCGCCATAAGCGGGTCTTTAGAATCTCAAGTTACTGAGACTTGCTGAGCCACCAGATCTGAGTCGCCGAAGCACCTGACCCGGCTTAGGTTCATTTCTTTGGCCATCCGAAGACCATGGAGCAGGGCCTCATACTCAGCTGCATTATTAGTACAAGGAAACATCAGCCTTAAAACATATAAAAACTTGTCTCCTCGTGGGGAAGTCAAAATAACTCCGGCTCCTGAGCCTTCCAACTATATGGACCCATCAAAATGAATAGTCCAATATGTGTTATCAGGCTTCTCCTCAGGCATCTGCAACTCTGTCCAGTCATTGATGAAATCCACAAGAGCCTGAGACTTGATAGCCGTCCTAGGCATATACTTCAAACCATGAGGTCCAAGCTCAATGTCCCACTTGATCACTCAACCTGTGGCTTCTCTATTTTGAATAATATCCCCTAGAGGAGTAGAACTGACACAGTAATGGGATGACTAAGGAGATAATGCTTCAACTTACGACTAGCCATGAACACCCCATAGGCCAGCTTCTATCAATGCGGGTACCTCTGCTTAGACTCAATTAAAACTTCACTGACATAATAAGCCAGCCTCTGAACCGGATATTCTTTACCCGTTTCCTTCCTTTCCACTACAACCGTTGTCGGTGTCAAAACCGGCAGATCTCGGGTAGGGGGTCCCAAGCTGTGTGTCATGGATCGATGGGTAACAGGAGACAGGGGACACGATGTTTACCCAGGTTTGGGCCCTCTTAATGGAGGTAACACCCTACTTCTTGCTTGATTGATCTTGATGAATATAGGGTCGCAAGAGTTGATCTACCTCGAGATCATATGTTGTGGTCTAAGACCTAAGGGTATGATGAGTAATGTCATAATAATCTATCGACTAGCCTGTCCTTGGCTTATATAATGCACCAAAGGCCTAGGATAACAAGAGTCCTAGCCGAATACGTTGGTGGAGAGGAGTCCTTGTCTTGATCACCAAGTCTTGTGGAATACTCCTTGTATGCGGCATGGGCTGCCCGAAGTGGCCCATGAGTGAACCGCCATGGGGTTCCTCGGCCCGATCCACCTGGTCGGGAGACGATGTGGTGAGTACCCATTAGTCCAGGACACCGTCAGTAGCCCCCTGAACCGGTCTTCAAGTTGGGGACGCTCCTCAATCCTTCCGAACTGTTCTTCATCTTCGGTCGTCGGTCTTGAAAACTGGTTCAACAAATCATCTCATATTCGATCTTGAGGATAGCCGAAGTGAATCCGAAGAGTTTACATGTCGGGTATCCGAGGAGCCCCTTTAAGTTCTCGGCCTTTATCAATGCCTTGTTATTTTTTACGCCACACCTAGGGTTTGAAGTTGTTCCCGTGCGGCAGTGTCTTCTTGCATCCGAGCTCTAATGCCGGACTGCATTCGAGATATCTTTTGCAGCCGAGCACCAACGCCGGACTATATCCGAACTCCAACGCTGGATTTTTCAAGCTCCAACGATGGTCAGCGTTCGAGGTGTCGTAAACTACCTCGGTCTTTTAAAAGATTGAACGAATTCAGCCGAGCTTAATGCCGAAAATGCCCTCTATGGAGCCAGCCACTAGCGCCCGAGCTTTATTCCGGACAGCTTCCGAGGTGGTGCACCACCCCGACCACGGGCTGATTTTTTGTGAATATTTTTAATTGGTAAAATTTATTCTCTGCCGAGATATATAACCACTAGCCCTCAAGGTGCGTGTTGGCCTAATATCCAGGATGCACCTGAAGGATAAAATCAAACCGCTAACCCTAGTAGCCCCTGAGACTCAGGTCAATTCATAAAATCAGCCTGAGGATCAGTTCCCAGCTCGGCAGCATACTTAGGAATAGAAACGCGGTGTAATATATTAGAAATAATGATCGGCGGACATGCCCCTGAGAGAGGGTTGTGAGAAGTCGCCGTGATATATTAGCTTGATGCCAGATAAGTCCCAGATGGTACTTAGTGTTGTCCAAAGACGCGCTTGCCCATAGTTTGGTCATGCCGAACACTGAGCACTTTGAATTCTCTGCATTGAATAAGCAATGCAGTAGCCCCCGAGACACTGGTCAGGTGGAAACACCAGATCAGGGGATCGATGTGCCCCTTTAATATTTATAAATAATGAGCGTGAAGCCAGTAGCCCCCGAGCCTTAATGTGGGCACGGGTGGCCGAATTTAGGATCGATATCCGTTTGACAGAAAATTTTGTTGTGTTTAACACAAACTTCTTGGAAATAGAATAAAGATCTCTTAAAGGAGCTTAGAGCTGGTCGAAATCCGAGCTCGCCAAGGTAGGCCCCAAGGGGTTTAAAAGATGGATTGCTGTAAGTGGATTTTACTCGCAATTTTTATGTGTAATGGTTCTATGTACCCTAGTACTTTACATCATTAATGCTTGTATCCGCATTGTACAAAACTTTGTTGACCGACCATCGGCTTCCACCTCCTCGGCCAATAGCCGAGGAGTGTTTGTCCTACTTTATAAAGCCTTTATGAGGGAAAAGATTTGTGGCAAACGAGGCAATCCGTCCATACAGTTTTATAAACAAAGGTACATGGAGAGATATGTTATATTATGTTTTAACGTAAGAAACATCTTCCAAAGAAAATAGTCCCGCTATCGGTTCCTTTCTTTGGGTCGTCATGCTTATCATGATCATCAAACCTCACCTCTGATCAATGTGGGAGGAAAATATTGAGGATTTAGTTCGGGGAAAGTTCCCGAACTCTATGGTATTAATGAACCAAAATTTTCACTTCCGTCGTTGCCGACCAATGTGATCCTTTAAGATTGCTAGCTTTCGGCTTCACCCAGTCTGAGGTACTAACTCGGATGACCTCGTAGTAACAATCACAGAGGTTCTCCCTTTACCACCTAGCCGAACAATCAGGAACGTAGGGGTAAGCATAGGAGCCAGGCAACCCAGCTTGGCCAAAATCTTAAGTCAAATTGATGCATATGTATGGCTTTATAACGATGATTACGAAAGGCGGCCCTCGTATATTAAATACAAACACCGCCGATATGTTTATTTGGACTCCATTGCGACCGTTTATCAGTTGAAAGTGGCCCATCGTCGGCTTCCGCCCCCTTGTAGATGCTACCACTACAAAAAAAAGACACATCCGTGACATTTTGGGCCGAACGATTTTTTTTTCTGTCATACATATGACACTTCTATGAGATAATTGTGACAAAACCCGGTATCATCATAGATGTGGTGGGCTCCTACTTCTATGACAAAAAATCATGACAGAAAATGGGCTTTTCGTCCTGGGCGGGCCGGAGACGCAGCTGCATGACATTCTTTGGGCCGTCCATGACGGAAAAAACCGTGGTAGAAGCGAGGGCGAGGAAATTTTTGGGGAGTTCCCGGTTACGGTGGGAGGTCGGGGGCTGAGCGATGCTGCTTTCTCTCGTATACACGAGCAAAAGCGTGTGTGCGGCGTTGGCTCTAATCAACCCGAAGCGAGGCGTTGGGCTCTAATCAACCCGAAAGGACAGACCGCAGAGCTACGCTGCGTATCGAACCCGAAGCGATCGATCGCTGCTAACTAAAGCCGATCGATGCTGCTCTAGGATGAACGATGGCGCTATGGGGGGTTTGATGAACAAGGGCGGTGGCGTTGCCTCTGATGAACAGGACCCGTGGTGTGGTGGAGGGCTGGATGAACAGAGATGGTGGAGGGGTGCCCGTGGAGGGTGGATGAACAGGACCCGTGGTGTGGAGGACTGGATGAACAGAGAGCGGTGGAGGGGTGCCCGTGGAGGGGTGGTTGAACAGGACCCCATGGTGTGGAGGGCTGGATGAACAGTAGACGGTGGAGGGGTGCCTGTGGAGGGGTGGTTGAACAGGACCCCGTGGTGTGGAGGGCTGGATGAACAGTAGACGGTGGAGGGGTGGTTGAACAGTAGCCGGTGGAGTAGCGCGCGGTGGAGGCTGGATGAACAGGAGCCCGTGGAGGCTGGAGGAGGTTGACGGTAGAGATGAACAAGATCCGTGGAGTCCTGCTTTTGCACGCCACACCCTCCCGGCGAACAGACCCTCGTTTTGACCGTGGCGCTCCAACACAAGTCCGCTTTACGTCCGCTTTTGTGGTACGCCACACCCTCCCGATCAACAGGACCCCGCTTTCAACCATATGAGGTTCGCTTCTTCATTTTGCGGTACGCGGCACCCTCCCGATGAATAGGATCCTGCTTGAACGTGGCGGTCGAACACAAGGCCATTTCCTCCGCTCTGCTTCGCTGGCCTCGCTTCCATCGCTTGTTCCGTCCAAGCCCTCCCGATGAACACGACGATTCGTTGCCTCCCCATGAACACGACGCGTTCTGCTTGCCTCCCCATGAACACGACGCGATGTTGTTTCTCCGTTCGACCCAGCCATGTACGCGAGCCCTCGCCATACGAGCGCGCCGAGTAGGCGTTCGAGACCCGCCAGATGTACACATACGTGGCGTATTTTCTTTCTTGCACCCTGGCGCTGTGACGTGCGTGTACATGCTACGTCGCGCCTCTACTATGACACGTCGGCGCCTCTACATCGACCAAGTATATGTAATGCATACACGTCACGACCATAATGACAACACTACGACGCTTCACCGTGTGGGTCCCGACCGCCGTGCACTTCCTTGCGTGCGAAGATGTAGCCGGTGGGTCCCAGCAGTCAAGGGGCAAAATCGGTGGCCCGTCTGGTGGGTCCCTCGCTATCGTGGAGGAATAATTATTTTGCACGTAATAAGGAGGCACTTCCTTGCTGCGGCCGTGGACCCAGCTATCGGCCTCTCCACGCATGATCCACGTCCGATGGAAGCCGCTCCTTGACCACGTTGACCACGCCACGCCGAGAGCACCGGGCGGTGGACGACGGCGAGGCCTAGGAAGGGGACGACGCTGAGCCGGGAAGACGCGCAAAGGATGCCCACGCGTGAGGAGTACGAGGGTTCACCGGTTCGCTATGGTGTGAGGCTGCCGCCGCCGCAGATAACAAGGGTGTGGGTGAGTAGAGGGATGGCCTGGCCAGCGGTGGGAGTAGTAGGGGCGGTGAGGCCTCCGCCGATCGCATCCGGCCACGGGAGGGAGGAGCACGAGGCACGACCGGTGCTGGTTTGGGCGGCCGGAGCAAGAAGACCAGAGGTTGAAGAAGCACTACTGCCGTTGGATGGACATCGTCACGGTCCACCGGAGCTAGAATCGCATATTGACTAAGTTGACAAAGCCCTCCGTCCCGCCAACTTAGTAGGCCCACAAGTCAGCCTGCCATTATACCGGGTCCCAGCCAATGTGGGGAGTATTCATTTTTTGTGCGTAATAAGGAGGCACTTCCTTGCGTGCGAAGATATAGTGGTGGGTCCGAGCCGTCGGCCAGCGATAACGTTTTTCACGAAATACTGAGGCCCTTTCGGTGGGTCCCTAATGTCGTGGAGGAATCATTATTTTGCGCGTAATAAGGAGGCATTTCCTTGCGTGCGGCCGTGGACCCAGCTGTCGGCCTCTCCACGCATAATCCACTTCAGATGCATGTCGGTCGTTAACCACGCTGACCAGGCCACACGAGAGCACCACCAGGCGGTGGACGATGGTGAGGCCTAGGAAGGAACGACACGGAGGCAGGGAAGACTCGCAGTTGTTTCCCATGCGGAGGGGAGTACGACAGACGAGGGTTTACTGGTTCGTCTGCCGTCGGAGAATAACAACAGGTGTGGGTGAGTAGAGGGATGGCTAGGCCAGCGATGGGAGTATGGTGGGGCAGTGAGGCCTGCGCGGCAGCACAGCCGGCCGCGGGGAGGAGGGAGCAGGCAGTCCCACCGGCGCTTGTTTGAGTGGCTGGAGCAGGAAGAGCAGAGATTGAAGAAGCACGACGGCCGTTCGATGGACATCCAACAGTCACTACTTGTGCACCAACCTTTTTTTTAGGAAAGCTTCAAATCTGTGGAAAACAGCATACAGCCCATTTGCCGTTATTTCTAATAATTTACAGCCCATTTGCTAATTCTTAAGGTTTTTTTGGAGCCCATATTCTTTTTGTTAGCATTAAGCCCATATTGTGGCCACGGTTAAAAAATTATAGTACGAAATTTTGCATATTTCAAAAGGGTCCGAACTGTTTTTAATCCCAAATTTGAATCACATTCAAACTGATTTTAAAATAAATGTATATCACTATAAAATCCAACAAATTCTCCATGCATAAAAATTAATGTAATTTAAAATCTCGAAATGAAAAAAAGATATTTGAAACTAATTGCCGGTTTGATGTGTTTTAAAAATGTACATCCCATTTCTCATTACTGATAGGCCATTTTCTCGGCCAGCCGAATGAAGCTCTCCTCATTTTGAAAGATTTGTTGCCCAACAGGCCTGACAAAGCGACTTACTTGGCAAATCACTAAAAAACTGGGCTGTGGTCGTGGACCCAGCTGTCAGCCTCTCCACGTACAGTACTCTTTCGATGGAAGTCGGTCATTGACCACATTGACCACGCGCGCCGAGAGCACCAAGGCGGTGGACGACGGCGAGGCCTAGGAAGGGGATGACGCGGAGCTAGGGAAGACACGGCAGTGGATGCCCACGCGGAGAGGAGTACGAGGGTTCACTGGTTCGGCTGCGGCGTGAGGCTGCCGTCGCCGCAGAATAACAGGGGGTGTGGGTGAGTAAAGGGATACCCTTGGCCAGCGGTGTGAGTAGTAGGGGGCGGTGAGGCCTCCGCGGCATCACAGCCGGCCACGAGAGGCAGGAGCACGCGGCACGACCGGCGCTGCTTTGGGCGGCTGGAGCAAGAAGACCAGAGGTTGAAGAAGCATATGGTCGTTGGATGGACATCGTACGGTCACTGGAGCTAGAATCGTTCATATTGACTAAGTTGACAAAGCCCTCCGTCCTCGTCAACTTAGTAGGCCCACAAGTCAGCCACCCACCATGGTGGGTCCCAGCTAGCAGGGGATATTCATTTTTTGGTGCGTAATAAGGAGGCACTTCCTTGCGTGCGAAGATATAGCTGGTGGGTCCGATCTGTCAGCGGGGGGAACGTTTTTTTCACGAAATACAGAAGCCCTTCCCATGTACAGTGCACGTACAGTGTGTAATAAGGAGGAACTTTCCTTGCTGCGACCATGGACCTCGTGGGTACCAGCCGTCAGGCTCTCCACGTACAGTCCTCTTCCGATGACTCTCGTATGTTGACTACGCCGCGCCGAGCGCACCGAGGCGATGGACGACTGCGAGGCCCCAGACTGGAATGACCCGGAGATGGGGAAGATGCGGTAGTGGAGTCGCAGACGGAGAGGAGTGGGAAACTTGACTGGTTCGGGTGCGGGGTGGGCCTACACTCGGCAGAGAATAACAGGAGGTGCGAAGTGGAGGGATGGCCTGGCCGTCGGCGGGGTAGCGTTTCACTGAGGAGCGCAAAACAACGCCGCTGGACGCCGAAGGCTGGAGCCCGCGGTTCCGGCAGCGCTGAGGGAAGAAGACGAGAGATTGAAGAAGAATGTCGGCCGTTGGATGTAAATCCAACGCCTTCGTAGGCTTCGACCTACTGGCCCACATGTCAACCAGTCCATTTGTTTTTTTAGTCCAATTGGTGGGCTGGGTGAAACAATGATGTAGCATCTATGCAGCCCGTTTAAATCCCATTTCCATTTTTCTCAAAATCCGCGGACTTGCTGGGCTGGGTGAAAATATCATGTTGGGCTAGACGGAGAAATGTTATAAAAACATAAACACATGATTGCACGCCAGTAAAATCTTTGCAAGCTTATGTACGCAATCACTAGGAGTTAACTTGCCAAGTTATATATAAACAATTATTATTATTATTTTGTAAGAACTTTCAACTTACGAAATAAAATATCATTTTAATTTGATGAGTTAATAGTACGTGGGGTATTATTATTTTTAGGCTAGGCGGGGACAGTTGAGTTGGTTCTAGGGAAAATATCGAGAAAACTCAGTTTACATCGAAAAAGAAAGTGGGAGAAAATTCAGAGACCTGCTGGATCCACCTGAGGAGGGGAATATGTTGGGAGGAAGGATATTCAAATCACGACAGTCGAGTGAACTAGTTTTTTTATGGACAAGTGAACTAGTTTACATACATAAGCAAATAGCCACTAAAAAAGCAATCAGGTTAATGGGTTCTTAAAAGAAATATTTCAGACAAAACATATAATTACGACACATAGGCTAATGCATGAAACACTCAGATGATAAAAGTGCTTATAAACAGATAAAGTACAACATCTAGACCTTCCTGGCATGCTTGATCATGACGCTGCGGCTGTCCGTGTACTCGTCGGTTACGGGAAGCAGACACACCCTCATGTCCAAGATCTGCCTGTACATGTCATAGCATGCGTATGCGTCCTTGGCCGTGAAGGTTATGTAGGCTAGATTCAGAAGTACCTCCCACGTGTCCAGGTTGTCTTCTTTCATGTTGGCGTATCAGGGGTCGATGATGGTCTCAGCGAGGTCAACCACGGAGTCCTTCTCCTGCCCGTTGCTGATGGTCTTGTATTGGTTCTGGATGTCGACAAGCTTGTTGCACCAGATGGCCGAATCGTCGCATTCTTCCTTCTCTTCACCGTAGCGAAGGCGCAGTCGGCGCTGCCGATGAAACGGGCGAATGCTCCAGAACCTGGTGCAGCCATAGGACCGAGGCAAGGCAGAGCTTCACCGAGTCCATACCATTGGTGTACATCACATTCAACTTGGTGCAGCCATAGGACTGAACGGCGAACTCAAAGGGGAACTCCTTGCTGAAGTCCCTATCCAGCAGGCTCGCCCCTCGGATCGCCATTGGAGTCTCTTCGAGTGAACGAGTGTGTAGGCGGCGGCAGCAATTCATTTTTCAGCTCTTGGGGAACTTGATTCAACGATGAAGCTGAGTGTGTACGATGACAACGATTACTACCCCTCCCTCGTCCCACTCGCACACCCGATGGAAGATGCACCTCGGCCACACGTCCGGTTCACGGCGGTCTCTGTATTAGTACTGTAATAACAGGAGTTAGTGGTCACTTTACTTAAATTTAATTAGCTTTAATAGAAATTTATACTTAAAACAAGCAATGCATTCGCTCGTTCTATCGCTGCCACATGATCAACATGCACAACAATTAGAATTATTATTCTCGGGGCCTTTACGATCAAGACATTTGTCGCACTTTCACAAAGATAATACTACCAAGTTTGAACTGTTTGTTATGGTTGTTGTCCTCTGCATCATCATGCCGTGTTTCCTAGCTTGCAAGATTCGAACCAACAAATAAGATCCAAATAATAAGTACAACAAAGATGCCTACACATCTCATTGATTCCCAACTTGCAAGATTCGAACCAACAAATAAGATCCAAATAATAAGTACAACAAAGATGCCTACACATCTCATTGATTCCCAGCTTGCAAGATTCGTAACCAACAAATAAGATTCAAATAATAAGTACAACAAAGATGCCTACACATCTCATTGATTCCCAGCTTGCAAGATTCAGAACCAACCCATTAGAGCCTTTTGATAAAGTGAATATCGGGATTAAATCCATCTTGGCTAGCCATGTCATACAATCGAAGAACTTGGCGAATGCTCTTGACCGTCACAACATCTCATAGTTGAGTATTCCTGTTTGCACATGTTTGCACATCAAAAACAAGGAGACAGGAGAGCATGATTTCGCTTTAATAGCGGCCTCCTTGAACTCAACCTCCAGCTCTACTTGGATGAGGTCGCACTGAGTTCCATGATTCAATTCATGCGCCTTTTTCTAGTTCACGAAATGAAGCAAAGATTGCATCATTCACTAGCAAGAAGTACTTGCTCTTGTGAGTGGCAGGTTCTTCTTTAGTAGTTGCACTAAAATTGAGGAACATTAAGGTTGGCTGTCCGTCTCATGTAAGGTGCAACTATAATTTTCTTATCCTTTTGTGCAGTTCCACTAAAATAAAGTGCCATTGTGGTGACAAGTGACGGCTCCATCTTGCAAAGGCTAATAAAATGTTGCACGAGATTACCAGCGAGAACTTGACGGAGATTTTGGAAACTCCAATCACCATTTTGTGCAGTTCCACCAAAATTGAGAGATGTTGCCCACGTGACATTTTAGTTGAACTGCACAAGACACTCATTCCAAAAAAGTGTTTTGTGCAGTTCACCAAAAGGTCACAATAGCAACAAGGTGAAATGGATATCCCTATCTCGCACAAAAAGATAGAAAGTAAATAGTTGCTGGTCAATAAGAATATCTGAAACATATACAAAATGAAAAGAAGCATCTTAATTATGTTCATGGCAATCACGCAAGGATAGTAGAAATTTTAAAAGCGTTAGCAATGCTTCATGTTACCGAAGCATTACGATCAACAATGAGATTCCTCAAATATGGGATTACTTTAATGGTGGCATTGCTTGTTTACGGACACGATAAATCAACAACAGCTAAAGAGTTGGTTTAAGGGCATGGGACCGTGGGGACACCAGGACACTCAAAGGCGTAAAGGAGCAACTTACTTATCATCTTGGGAAAAACAGCGGAGTGCCATTTGTAACACAGTTTAATTGCATCTTATCCTTTGGAGGCATTAGATTAACAATAACACTGGTTAGACATGTCCCTAAGGTAACAGTGTGATCGCTTCATTTTACATGCGCCTTACATTAACAACAGCAAAAGGTTGGTATAAGGACATGCGACGGTGGGCGCATCGGCACAATGTACCTACAAGGAGGCATAAAGTGGTGATGCCGAGTTTGTTCATGCTATGTGAGGGCAGCAAACCTAATCACAGAGACCTTGTACTATGTGAGGCAGCAAATCTAATCCTCGAGACCTTTTACTATGTGAGGGCAGCAAATCTAATCACAGAGACCTTTTACTATGTGAGGGCAGCAAATCTAATCACGAGACCTTTTACTATGTGAGGGCAGCAAATCTAATCCTGAGAACTTTTACTATGTGAGGGCAGCAAATCTAATCCTGAGACCTTTTACTATGTGAGGGCAGAAAATCTAATCCTGGAGACCTTTTACTATGTGATGGCAGCAAATCTAATCCTGGACATACTCTGTTGACTTGTCCACCAGCCGCCACTTTCTATCCTTTTTTCAACCAATAATAGATATGTTCCTTATCCAGTTTGTACTGCGTTTTCCCATTATTTCCCTTTTCAACCAAGAGATCGGTTGGGTATTCGGTCTCTACTACTTTCACCATATTATTTCCTCTTTGAATCAAGTCCTAGATTCATGCTACAACTTTCCCCCTTTCTTTGTTGTTTGAACAAAGCCCTAGATTCGAATGCATGAAGTAGCTTTACCTCTAATAATACTAAAAATTTAGGTGGCTTTGGAAGAGCTGATGGGAGTAGAAAAAGATGCACATGCAACACGTGGGGAGCTGGGGCGGTGAGAGCAAGGCCGCTTCAAGAACTTATACATGAGGTCGCGGGATGTCGGCGGCGGCAGGTCAGATCTGCGGACAATACGAAAGGGAGGAAGAAGGGTCGGAGGACCTCCCGAGCCGGTGCTGTGTCGGAGAGAACCGCACGGGCATAGGATCGGGCCCCTCAGGCAGCTGTGGGTTTCCTCCCTCGTGGCGATGACCGCGTGAACGATGCACCTTTTAGTCCTCTACACACACGGCGAAGGATCCGGCGGATCTGTGACCAGCGGTGAGCGAGAGAAAATGTCGCTACCGCTGTCTTGTTTATATCTGGAGAGGATGAGAGAATGAAGAGCAACCCTAGTAAAGCAAGCGCTCAGGCCCCTGCGTCCATATATAGTGGAGTGATTATCTTTTTTCTCTCCACAACAAGCGTTTCAATTTGTGTACGTGGCATTAAAGAAAAGAAACTCTCTATTTAAGGTGACTACTGTACGACTCCTACTTACTACTAGTAGTACTACAATATTGTTCACTTGTGCTCCCCGCCCCTCCATTCATTGAACAACCCCACGGGTGAATAAACATACAGTAAGTACTGTATTTATATAGAATGAACAAGCTCGAACTATTTTCGCGTAGTTAAAAGTTGAGGGCGGGGCTTTTCCCGGGCAGTACTCGCGGCAGTTTTCGGGTAGGCGGTTTGACAGAGAGGCGAGGAGGGTGAGCGAGTGGGGCTGTGCGATTTGACGGCGCGTTACTGTTGGAAAGACTTGTGATATGACCACTCACTATAGTCATGAATTACTGGCGCTCCGACCGGGGTGATGCCCCCCTTCCGTTCCGCGCTCTAATCTGGTGCATGACACGTCGACCCGGATGCTGGCTCTCCCACATGTCGGAGTAGTAAGAAGGAGCAAAGAATGATGCGGTATATACTAGTACTATACTACTCCCTCCGTTCCTAAATATAAGTCTTTGGAGAGATTTCACTATGGACCACATACGGAGAAAATGAGTGAATCTACACATAAAATGCATCTATATACATCCGTATGTGGTCAACAGTGAAATATCTACGAAGACTTATATTTAGGAACGGAGGGAGTACTACTCAGGTTGGAGGAGTGCGAACCACGGCAGCCTAGTGAACCAGCAGTGCGAACCACGGTAGCCTAGTGAACCAGCAGTAGAAAACAATGTGGTGATATGGCCATAAAAAACAATGTGCTACGGTCCACATTGTAGCATGTACAGTAACACTCCTCTTTGTTTGGATCCCTGAGTTAGAGCTAGTTTGGGTTGAAATAGCCTCAAATTATCGAAACAAGAGGGGTTAGTTTGAGCTAGTTTGCTCTAACCCAACTAAAAAAACTAGCCCGGTGGAGAGGTTCTAATTGGGTTAGTTATCCTCGGTCCCACTAAAAGAGAACTAAAAAAATCTCCCCTGCCCGCACCAGATCGCTCCCCCCCTCTCGCACGACTCCTCTCTGGTCCCCATAGGGCCGCTCACCCTTCATCTCCTCCGGCCGCCCTCTCCTTCCGGCCTCCGCCGCCCTACTCCGGCCGCCCTCTCCCTCCGGCCTTCGAAGGTCTCCCCGCTCCCCCTTCACCAGTCGTTTTTCTCCCTCTATCGTGCGCGGCGGTGGCGCATCTACCAGGGAGGTCACGAGAGGGGTGAGTTTGTTCGTTCCTTCTCTGTCTCACGGCCATATCATTGATCTTTCTTGCTCTAGCGCTAATTCTGATTTGGAAAAGTAGATCCTGATCAAACTTGGTATAGATTTGTGGTGCACACATGGAATTGTTTGATGCTGCTTGAGGAGGTAATAAATCTTTCTAGAGGCCCAAAGATTCAGGTCACCTTTCTAGGTATTTCAATTTCAGGCTTGCATTGTTTCCAGAGGCCCAAAAATTCAGTTCACCTTTATAGGTATTTCAATTTCAGGCTTGCATTATTCTAGAAGCCCAAAGATTCAGTTCACCTTTCTAGGTATTTCAGTTTCAGGCTTGCATTATTTCTAGAGGCCCAAAAATTCAGTTCACCTTTCTAGGTATTTCACTTTCAGGCTTGCATTATTTCTAGAGGCCCAAAGATTTAGTTCACCTTTCTAGGTATTTCAGTTTCAGGCTTGCATTATTTCTAGAGGCCCAAAGATCCAGTTCACCTTTCTAGGTATTTTAGTTACAGGCTTGCATTTTTTCTAGAGGCCCAAAGATTAAGTTCCCAGTCGGCGGCAAGCGACCCTGCTACCCATGCTGGTGTCGACCTCAACTCGCAAGGGCAGGCGTCGGAGGGTTCGGGGCTTGGGCTCTCTGAGCCTTCCTCCAGAGCGGCGATGGCGAGCTCCTCCCTCGGTGCGTGAGGGCTCCGGGCTCCCTCCCATCGTGAATGACTTCCGTGATGAGTTAGATCATTCTTTGTTTCATGAAGTGTTTTTTATTTTGTGAAGCTTGATTGGCGACTTGTATGTTTAAGTGGGATATCTCATTTGTATGGACAAAGTAAAAATTATCATGTTTTGCATGCTTGATTTGTATAGATGGTTCGTTTATGTCAATTGTGGCGGGGAGGAGGCCACGAAGAGCCGGCCACACCAAGAGGGTGCTTGGATCCAAGGGACTTATTTTAGTCGACTAAAAATAGTCTCTTTAAGAGGCAAAAGTTCCAAGCACCCCGACTAAAGAGGGCTAAAACTAGTCTTGAGACTAAAAATTTAGTCGAGGGTACCCCTACTAAAATATGGATTAGTCCTCTCTCTCCTCATTTAACTCCTCTCCTTTAACACAAAGAGTTCTGGATTGGAGGTTTGGAGGATAATAAATGCTCATTAACTTGATTTTAGTCTCTTTAGTATTTGGATCCAAGCATGGGTGAGGCTAGCAAGTTTTATTCCCACTACTTTTAGTCATGGAACTAAAAGCGTGTCCAAGCACCCTCAAATCCGGCGGGAAATAGGGTCCAAAGTAGTCAAATGATTGAGATAGAGCATTTATTGTCAATCTAACCCTACCATCCATACACCTCTTTGGTTTAGAGTTAGTTCAGGGTTAGAATCTAACTCTAACCTCTAACTGAGTTAGAGTTCTCGTCGTCTCGGTTCATCGTCATCATACTTTCCCCATTCTTGTGTTTTCAGTACCCTGCGAATCAAAGAGGCCCTTTTTTTGCGGGAAAAATCAAAGAGGCCCTTAGACTGGTTTTGGTCCGGTCATTTTTTATAAACTTGTTATGTCCAAAATTTAATGAGCGTGCTCCGGTTTCCACGAAAATAATCCGGTTTCATGTAGTAATTCATTCATTTATTTATTCTTCTGCGGGGGGTTTGCGTGTAATTCATGAGGTCTGAAATGTAAAGTACCCCGGCATATGCTCCGAGTCGTGCATGCACTACGACCCAGATGCTCTATGTCCCACATGTGGGCGAATGGGAGCACGTGGAAATAGCCTAGGAGTACATATAGGAGGATAAATGCGTGAAATAATATGTCTTGTGAAGCGTAGCATGTTCAAAAGGAGACCTAAAGTGATGACAGCTATAGGTCGACGCACCCAACTAGTGGTACTAGACATACGACTAATTTTCCCTAAAAAAAAGAGGCACGAGTGCTCAAGTACTCTATTCTATAAACACGAGTCCCATCGACAACACCGTCCGTGCTACTCTGCTAGCTCTCCTCCTCGTTTCTCTCTTCTAATTCTAAACTCGGCCGACGCTTGGTGGGGGGGGTGGGTTTGCTCAACTACAGCCCCACCTCACGGTGAAAGCGTTATGATGGAATAAAAATGCCATATACTCCCTCCGTTCATAAATATAAGCCTTTTAGATACTATTTCAAATGGAATACAACATACTGAGATGTATGTAGACATAGTTTAGAGTGTAGATTCACTCATTTTGCTCCTTATGTAGTAGTCACTTGCTGGAATCTTTAGAAAGACTTATATTTGGGAGCGGAGGAGTACTATACTAATAAAACATTAAGGCCACGAGGCGATGTAGTGCTGGTTACAGGAGGCAAGAAGAAGAGATGCATCCATCGACGGCGTCCACCTCCTCGACTCGTATGCCCGCCCACCGAGCAGCGCCTAAGTAGCAGCGGCTTTCGTGGCCAGGTCGGCGTGCTTCGAAAAATGGCGTCCAAAGATTCCAGCCGCTGGAAGAAGGCTAACGTCTTTCTGTCCTCGCTTGCCTTGTAGTGGCCTATGTAGACGATTTCCTCGTGACGTGGATGTGCAGGTTGACGGTTTCTTGCATGGCGGCGCTGCGCTGGCGGCGCGCCTCGAGTGCACATTCTTCGTCGCGACCTCCGGCACCTGCAGGGCCACCAGGGCTTGAAAGAGTTCGTCACCATGGAGGCCGATGAGGGTGGCAGGCAATGAGGAGCCTGGGCGCGCGGGCTGGAGCAGTACGGCAAGGTCGTCCGTGCGCTTCTTGACAGCGGTGAACTTGCGGATGGAGTTGACCATCATGTTGTCTATGCGAGAGGTGAAGCCGGCGTCAGCGAGGGCTACAATGCCTGCGGTCGCCAGCACCGTCTGGAAACGCTACGCGGTGCGGGGCCGCAGGCCGGCGCCTTGGATGATTTGGCACAGCCGACTGCCGCTCGCGTCCATCGCCTCCATAGGTGCTTGTGGCTTCTGGTCACTTGGTCTTGGATTGGAGTGAGCAGTGTTGCGCAGAGACTTGGGAGTAGATGGATTGGAGTGGTGGGGCGCCTTTATTATATGAGAGTCAAACTCTGTTGCATTCACATCGTCTTTGGCTCTATTCGCTTCTCCAATTAATTCCATCTGCATGTAATTGAGGATGCATCATTGACCATTCAACGTCTCGGGAACTGCTACCCTCTCCCTCCTTGGCATTCAAGCACCTATGGACCCGTCGACGACGAGGTGCCTATGGTGACTTCGTAAATTTCAAGATGATAGTGCCGTGCATGTGTGCGTTCATAGGGGTGAGTGTATGCGGCGTGTATATGGCGCTTGCGTCAGTCTTGTGTAAAAAACGTAAATGCGTGTCAAAAGAGACTAGTCGGTATACTCAATATTGTGCACCTCGGAGAGAAAACAATAGAACTAGTACATATTTATTTACGGTGCAGATTCACTCATTTTGCTCCATATGTACTCCGTCTCGGTGTAGTCTAGTCACTTGTTGAAATATCTAGAAGGAAAATACTCCTTTCGGTTTACTGAGGCTATACTAGCAAGTAGTTATGCGTACTAGTACAATAGTGGGCTCACATAGCAATTTTGTCTCATGCAAGAGCACGGCTATATCGTGCTCAATGTTACATAATCGCAGCGTTCGGTTTGCGCTTGGCTCTTCGCCTCTTCGAGAAGACGAACAATGATGTTACTACTACTACTTCTACAGTGTCGAATCCACTGCTGCATGTCCGTCCACCGCGAGTGGAACAGATAGCTTGTTGTAGAAGTACTACTAAGCAAAAGCCTGTCCTCATTTGCCAGCAACGGAGCGCATGGGTGAGGGAGAAGGCGTGTAGTAAAATCAAGCTTCTCCTCGTTGTACGAGTTGACGCGACACATCATAGCACTGGCCCCACATGCTTGCCTCTAAACTTGGCTGAACCCGTAGTGTACAATATATTTGCTCCAACCTCTAACATTTACCCACCACAAATTAAAATATATGTGGCCGTATGCATCGTTCTGATGTAGAGGCCGGGGAGTCCCCCCTTTTTGAAAAAAAAACAAATTAAAATATATATTCATGTCTTGACCAGATGAGCGTGCAAACTACAATCACCAGGGTGTCAGGTAGGGCGAAGACTATTTTAATTTTTTTAAAACTTGAGGCAGCCACATAGCATGGAGCCGACCCCAGCGATTTTAAACTTACAGGCACGATACGCTATCCTAAACTACTCTACATGAAACTGCCACACGGCGTCGGGGCTGCGCTTGGCTCTTCGCCTCTTGAGAAGTCGAACAATGATGGAGTACTAGTACTGCACTTGAGGAGTACTACGGTATGCTTCTGGCCATCTGACACCGATTGAACAGTTGCATGTCCATCGCGTGCGGGAGGGAGTGTGTGGCAAAGCCTCTCTAGTCTTGCCAGCCACCACGCTCATGGGCGAGGAGGGCGCTCCTGCCTTTGCGTGTATGGCGAGTGGGCCCGGCAGGTGTGTGGCCAACCTGTCATACAACCAAAGGCAGTGCGATTAAGTCCGCGAGGAGAGGATAATCAAACTTGTCGTTGATGTATGAGTTGACGCGACACATCAAAGCACTGAACTCGATATATTTCAATAATTTTGCAGTTACCGATGCATTAATTACAACGCATGCATGCATGCCGTGACTCTCCTTTTGATACTTGATTTGTAATACCCCGGCCCAAGTCGAGAGATGGTTGTGCACGAGGAGGGCGAGATCATGCAGACCGAACAGGACCCGACGATGGAGCTCTCTAAGGTCTCGATGGACCTCACCGTGCTCCACTGCCCCTTGTGCCTCCACGCCTTGACGCCTCCAGCGTATGAGGTTCGAATACACCTCGTCCTTTTGGCTGATTGAGCTAGGTGCAGGTTTCTTGATTGATGTGCTGTTCGATTGATTTCTGCAGTGCAAGGGAGGGCACGGCCTGCAAGCTTTGCCGCGTCGAGCACCCCGGGAACCATGGCGATGCGGAAGTGCGGCGCCGGCGGTGGCTTCGACATGCAGAACACGGCGGTGGACTCCGTCCTTTCGTCGGTGAGGGTGGAGTGCCCGCACGAAGGCTGTGGGCTCTACATCACTTACCACAAGCTCTCCAATCACCAGAGCGTGTGTCCGCTCGCGCCCTGCAAATGCCCCGTGCCCGTCTGCTGACTCGAAGGCCCGCCGCGGCGCTACCACCACATCAGCACCGCGCATCCCATGCCCGTGCACAGGATCCAGTATGGCAAGGTGCTCCAGCTGCAAGTGCCATTGTCGGAGCCACGTCTCTTGCTGTTCGCGGAGGAGGACCGCCGTGTGTTTTTCTTGGTCGGCGGCATGCTCGACATCAGCACACCTATCGCCATGTCAGTCGTCTGCATCAGAGCGGGGGCGTCCCCGCTGCCGCACTACGTGGCCAAGCTGTGGGCGAACGGCCCGCCGGGGGAGCCCGAAGGCACGACCGACGCCGTCGAGGTGGAAATGGAGGTGACAAGCAGCAAGGATCGGCGGCGTCGGCGTGCAGGCTGACCTTCTTGGCAGTTCCGCCCAAGCTGCTGGCGAGGCTAAGCTTGTGTCCCTCCACATTCAGATTGACAAGCTCACGTCCTAAATGTTTCTCTGATTGCCTTCATTTATCTTAGTAATATGATAATATAGGGATTACCTTGGTCTACTTTAGCTTAAGAAATGGTGGTTTTTGGTGGCGATGCAGCAATTACTTCGACATCAGATCAATAATTTCCAACAGTCGAATGGATATTTTGTGCCTGTTGGATATAAAGTTCCTTTGGGTAAGAAGTACTCAAAAAATTATGTTTATCAATGCATTAATTGCAATGCATGCATGCATAAAGTACATGCATTGGTCAATTTTCTCTTAATACTTGCATGCAATGATTTAATGCACCTTGGAATCTGAACATGTGTTGGGGAACAACCAAATTGAGCCTTATAAAATGGAAAAACTAAAATTTTGAGATAATGAAGGAAATATGCCCTAGAGGCAATAATAAAGTTATTATTTATTTCCTTATACCATGATAAATGTTTATTATTCATGCTAGAATTGTATTAACCGAAACATAATACATGTGTGAATACATAGACAAGCAGATAGTCACTAGTATGCCTCTCTGAGACTAGCTCATTAATCAAAGATGGTTATGTTTCCTAACCATAGACATGTGTTGTCATTTGATTAATGGGATCACATCATTAGGAGAATGATGTGATTGACATGACCCATTCCGTTAGCTTAACACTTGATCGTTTAGTATGTTGTTAATGCTTTCTTCATGACCCATACATGTTCCTATAACTATGAGATTATGCAACTCCGTTTACGGAGGAACACTTTGGGTACTACCAAGCGTCTAGCGTGAATCGGGTGATTATAAAGGAGTACTACAGGTGTCTCCAAAGGTACTTGTTGGGTTGGCGTTTCGAGATTAGGTTTTGTCACTCCGATTGTCGGAGAGGTATCTCTAGGCCTTCTCGGTAATACACATCACTTAAGCCTTGCAAGCATTACAACTAACGAGTTAGTTGTGAGATGATGTATTACGGAGCGAGTAAAGAGACTTACGATAGCGAGATTGAACTAGGTATTGGATACCGACGATCGAATCTCGGGTAAGTAACATACCGATGACAAAGGAACAAGCGTTATGTCGTTATGCGGTTTGACCGATAAAGATCTTCGTAGAATATGTAGGAACCAATATGGGCATCCAGGTTCCGCTATTGGTTATTGACCGAGAATGGTTCTAGGTCATGTCTACATAGTTCTCGAACCCGTAGGGTCCGCACGCTTAACGTTTCGATGACAGCTTCATTATGAGTTTATAAGTATTGATGCACGAAGGTTGTTGAAGTCCCGGATGTGATCACGGACATGACGAGGAGTCTCGAAATGGTCGAGACATAAAGATTGATATATTGGAAGCCTACATTTGGACATCGGAAGTGTTCCGAGTGAAATCGAAATTTACAGATGCAAGGGAGGTTACGGAACCCCGGGAGGTCTATGGGCCTTAATGGGCCATAAGAGAGAAGAGGAAGGGCGGCCAGGTGGGCTGCACGCCTCCCCTCTAGTCCGAATAGGACAAGGAGAGGCGGCGCCTTCCCTCTTCCCCTCCTCAATCCTAATCCAACTAGGAGAGAGTCCTACTCCGTGGGAGTAGGACTCCTCGGCGCCTCCCAAGGCTGGCCGCACCCCTTGGCTCTTTTATATCACGAGGCAGGGGCACCCATGACACACAAGTTGATCTACGGATCTTTCCTTAGCCGTGTCGGTGCCCCTTCCACCATATTCCACTTGGTCATATCGTCATGAGCTTAGGCGAAGCCTGCGCACGGAGAAGTCATATCGTCATGGAGCTTAAGCGAAGCCCTCGCGTCGGTGGAGCATCAACATCGTCCTGCGCCGTCGTCTTGTGGAACTCATCCCCGACACTTTGCTGGATCGGTCCGGGATCGTCATCGAGCGAGCGTGTGCAGAACTTCGGAGGTGCCGTCGTTCGGTGCTTGGGGCGGTCGGATCGTGAAGACGTCGACTACATCAACAGCGTTGTTATAACGCTTCCGCTTTCGGTCTCACAGTGCGTGGGCGGACACTCTCCCCTCTCGTTGCTATGCCATCACCATGGTCTTGCGTGATCGTAGGAAATTTTTTGAAATTACTACGTTCCCCAACAGATAAGCCCTATAAAACCGGAAAGGAGGGAGTAGAAAAAGAAGTACTCCATCCGGAAATAGTTCCGCACTTCGAAACTAGAACGTCAACAAATTTTGAGCTTGCGTCTCGTCACATTCGAAATTACTCCATGCTATATTGAATTGCAAACCTGTTCACACCGATCACAACCTAAACGGTTTCCCACTTAGGAGCGTACTAGTACTCGGTTATAAATACTAGTATGCCAAGATGACTGAACACTCCTCCTCAACTCCTCATCCACAAAAACAAACAAGTCATTCAGCATCCTTCCCTTGCGTGCGCCATGGCGGTGTGAGTTACGGGTCGAGAGATTGCCACCAGGGAGAGGCGAGCATGGAAGCGGAAGCACGATAGATGTCCCGCCTCGCTGCGAGAGCAGCCGACATGTCCCGCCGTGCGGAAGTAGCAACACAGAGGTCCCACCGTGCCGCTGAAGCAGCACGGAGGTCCCGCCGCGCCGTCGATGCAGCAGACTGGTCCAGCCGCGCCGCGGAAGCAGCTGAGATGTCCCGCCGCACCATGAATGCAGCAGAGATGTCCCGCCCGGCGCCGCGCAGGGGAAAATTTCGCGCAGGCGGCGGCGGCTATTACAGGCGCATGCATGCGATAGTCCATAGCCAGATGGATCAGATCTCCGGCTGTGTGAGGTTGCAGGACGACATGAAAGGCTCGATTGAACAGGTTATCGGCGTACTAAGGGAGGGCAATGAGAGGCTCCGGGCCGAGCGTGACCTGCTGAGGGAGAAGATTGTCTGAAGTGCAGACCAATAGGAGGAGACCAGTGCCTTGTTGAAGAGGACCGGCGTCATCATCAAGAAACTTATGGACGAGAATGACATGCTCCGCAACGAGCACCAAAGGCCGGTGGAGGAATCCGTGGATGTTCTCAAGCAGCGTATTGAGGACACGAAAGAGCTCATCGCCGCTCGCCGCGGAGACTAGTTCCATGCGACCTGCAGCAACGCATCAAGAAAGTAGAGATCAGCGAGCGGATCATTGTCTTCCTTCTTATTTTGCCCTTGTGTATTTGGGCGTAGCCGCATGTAGCTTTTAATTTATCTTTCTAATTATGTAAGACAATTAATCGTCCTTATCTTTACGTGGAAGATCAATGTTGCGAGGCTGGAATGAAGAAAACTCTTGTTGTGGCGACCACGGCGTTCTTTGTTCTTCAAGTTCTTCTTTGGGCTTCCTTCAGTTTCCTGGTTTCTTTTGATGTAATAATCGGTTTAGGATGTGTATTGTGTCGTCGGTTGTGAAATGTTGGGTTCTAGCACGGATGTTTGGACTTTGTTGGCCTCTTGGGATGTTGCAATTTCAATCCGGTAGCTTTTAGTCCTTCGTGTTAGGCTGGAGTTGTGCTGAAACACATATGAATTGTGGTGGTTTCCAGTAATGAAAATCGGAAGGGGCAAGCCCTTCTTTGATCAAAAAAATTAATCGTCCTTATATATTCATCAGTCTTGCTATAAGTCGCATGATAGATACTATATAGGCCGTCGGATCTTACATCAAGATCCATGCTTTCAGATTTTCTTTTTCTCTCTTAAATCTCGGTCGAGTGAGACATAGCCACGCCATTAAGCGAGGCTCGGGCGCCATTAATGGAGACCTTGGGAGAGAGGTGGACGACAGATGGAGGTAAAAGGGCTCTCCTCCCGATAAGCACGCATGGGTCTCGATCGCGCCTCTCGTACTCAAATAGCTACCTGCAGGCGCCTCTAGCTAATAAAAATAGGGGCGTGGCGGCACGTAAATGGTACTAGTAAGTAGAACGCCCATGGTTTCAATAATACTTGTGTTCCGATTGTAACGTGACAGCACTTGTTCCAAAATGACTTTGTTGATTGTTAATGTGTGCGCCTTTCGCAAATCGGACTGCAAATTTACCACAACATGTTGGTGCCATGTCATGGCACCAAGCCAAGTTTCATTATTTTCATGCGTGTTTTGGATTTACAGGAATTAAAAACTAAGTTTCTCAATGTTTCCAACCCAGCCACGATGCCCGAATTTTGAATTTCATTCCCATTTCTTGCATGGAACCTAGAAATTTACCGGAGGACACACATGTGATTTTTCAACCAACTTTGGTGCCTTTGGAACATGTGCTTGTATTTCAAATTTGAATTATGCACACAAAGGTGACATGTTCCTCCCGTAACCACGAGCCTTCTTGAGAGAAGCTCGATTTGCAAGAAGCTTATACCGAAATTTGTTCCTATTCAGCCAATTTTTTTTACCACGGCATGGTACTACCATGACATGACACCATGCCAAGTTTCATGATTTTAAAACCAAGTTTCTCAATGTTCTCGACCGAGCCACGATGCCCAGATGTTTGAATTTTATTCTCATTTTTGCATGGGACCTACTCGAGGACACAAATGTGATTTTTCAAATGTAGAAATTCACCCGAGGAGACAAATGTCAACCAACTTTGGTGCACGGGAGCATGTGCTTGTAGTTCAAATTTGAATTATGCACATTAAATGACCAAAAGCTCAATTAATGTGTAAATAAGGCCAAACGAAGCTAGAATAATTCCAAAATTTAACAGGGCACTCATGTAGTTATATGTTGCCTTTGTAAATAAACTCAAGGGGGACAACATATATCGTTTCGCACTAAAAGGTGGCACGTTCCCTCTCAGATCCATGAGCCTTCTTGAGAGAAGCTTCGGTTTGCAAGAAGCTTATACCAAAATCTGTTCCTATTCGGCCATTTTTTTTACCACAACATGGTAGTACCATGACATGACATCCATGCCAAGTTTCATGATTTTCAGACGTGTTTTGGATTTACAAGAATTTTAAAACCAAGTTTCTCAATGTTCTCGGCCGAGCCACGATGCCCAGATGTTTTAATTTTATTCTCATTTCTTGCATGGGACCTAGAAATTCACCCGAGGACACAAATGTGATTTTCAACCAACTTTGGTGCATGAGAGCATGTGCTTGTAGTTCAAATTTGACTTATGCACATTAAATGACCAGAAACTCAATTAATGTATAAAAAACGACAAACGAACCCGGAATAATTCCAAAATTTAACAGGGCACTAATGTAGTTCTATGTTGCCTTTGTTAAGAAACTCAAGGGGGGGCAGCGTATATCGTTTCACACTCAAAGGTGTACGTTCCTCTTAGAACCACGAGCTTCCAAATCGGCCCAATTTTTTACCACAACATGTTAGTGCCATGACATGACACCATGCCAAGTTTCATGATTTCCAGGCGAGTTTTGGATTTACATGAATTTAAAATCAAAGTTTCTCGATGTTCTCGGCGAGTCATGGCCTTGAGATGTTTGAATTTCATTCTCATTTCTTCCATGGGACCTAGAAATTCAACCAAGGACACACATGTGATTTTTCAACCCACTTTGGTGCACGGAGCATGTGCATGCAATTCATATTTAGATTATGCACATTAAAAGTCCGAAACTCAATTAATGTATAAAAGGCCAAATGAACCCGAAATAATTCGAAAATTTAACAGGGCACTCATATAGTTCTATGTTGCCTCTGTAAATAAAATCAGGGGGGAGGCAATGTATATCGTTTCACACACAAAGGTGGCACGTTCCCTCTTGGAACCACGAGGCTTGTTGAGACAATCTCCGGTTTTGCAAGAGGCTTATACCAAAATTTGTCCCAATTCAGCCAAAAATTATACGTATGAAAACAAGGTTTAGATTATCCCAAACATCTCGCTACCTAGACCAATAATGAACTATGATTCGAATTCAACATAAAATGGATACAAATATTTGAATTGGAGGCGTATGGTACATGTAGTTCATAGTGAAATATGATTACTGCTATATGTATGTTTTTGTTATCAAGATAATATTTAAATTATTGTATAACTTGACAACAATCGTATTCAAATAAGGAAAATTGATTCAAATTTAGTCCATATGGTGAGCGACAATATATATGTTCACATGGTGGAGTAAAATGTTCATATATGATGGAAGATCAAAATGTACGACTACATCAATTATAAACCGCAAAGTCACCTAACGATATATTGAATTCAACATAACGTGGATTCAAAATTGAAATTCGAGATCATGGCATCTGTAATCATATAAAAGGGACATTACTCTTTCTTTGGTGGGAATTGATTTGTTTTTGTTGTTGTTGAGGGAGTGCGAATCGATTTGGTACTGTGCAGGGTAATCTTGTTCTCCGATTTTTTACATTTTCTTGTAGTTTTTCAATGGCATCTATAGCAATATAGTAAAAGGGTACATGACTTTCTTGTGTCTTGTATGAATTGTTTTTTTACACGTTAAGTTTGTTCTGCTGAACAAGGAATCCGCACCTTGTTATCCCGAAATTTTCAAGCTCGAGTATCTTTTGTCTCACCTGCTTTGAAACTCCGCTTCTTCAACCAGCGCCGCGCCTTGTTATCCCGAATTTGGGCCTTGCGAGAACTCCCTCCTCATCCGAAATCCCCTTCTACCCCTCGGCGGAAATGAAGCTCCACGTCGCGGTGTCAAAACCGGTGGTATGCGCTGTAACTTACCCTACATTTCGGACAAGCGCGTCCCTAAGCTTGGCTCCCCCTCCCCTTCGCCCCCATTCGTACACCAGGCCGCCAAAACCCGCGAAACCCCACGCTCCTCCGTCGGCCTCCCGACCGCCGCCCGCCCAACCGGAGACTCTTCCCCGACTACGTCGTCCACTGCAACAGCCCGCCGTCCCTCATCCGCCGCACCGGATGAGGATCCGTTGTCGATCTCGTCGTCCCGCCGGATCAGCCGCCCCGTCCTCCACCTCCAAGGAGCTGCCCCGACGTTCGCCTCGTCTATCGCGCCACCTCAATCCCCACAACGCCGTCTTGACCTGCCCCACCAGAACCGCAGCACCCTCACCAATTCCTCCGATGAAGCCGAGGCCAACTTGGCGCCACCAAGGAGGTTCTGCACTCACCACTGCATTTTATCTTTTATTCGATCTCACGAGGCTACCGGTGCTCAATACCGAGCAGACATGGCGTGTCTCCATTGACGGCGCGTCGCCGGCCACATCATCCATGGCGTCTCTCCCCCATATCGTTGCTTCCTCGGTGGCGACTTCCACAACGACACTAGCTGCAGCTGCTCCGGCTCTCGCTCGTGCTGCGGCTCTGTTCTTGCTGTCGGTCGCGTTGCTGCACTGCTCCTGCTTTCGTTCATGCTGCTGCTCTGCTCTTGCTCTCGCTTGCGCTGCTGCTGCTGCTGCACGACCTCCGGCAGCTATAGGAGTTGCTGCTTTAGCACTCGCTCGCGGTGCTACTGCACGACTTGCTCTCTGCTAGTCGTTCCTGCTCGGCGTCTGCTGATTTAGATCACTGCTTCTCTGCTACTAGTGCTCGAGCGCCCTAAACATCTATTGCAATGCTCACACTAGTTCAATCAGTTTGACGGTAAAATTCAGTTTATTGTGAAGTTCATTTTCTTCAGTTAAGTTCAGAGTGAACAATACTTACAGCATATGTCGGAGCGGCCGTGGCGCGGCTAATGCGTTTTACATCTAGCACTTTTTGGTGATGTATTTTACATCATCTATTGCAGATGATATTAGGGTCCCACTTCAGATTAACGTTGTCTGTCTTGTCATGCTTCAGCCTCGTTGCCGTACACCTTAGCGGAGCTGCTTCAACGACGGAACCGTCCATCACAGTGGAGCAGTACCCTCGGCTTCCAGAGGGCTCGGATCTTCTTCCCCGCCTCCGACAGTCACACCAGCATCATCACCATCCTCCACGTCCAACCCAATGATGCTGAGGTCCACAAGGCTATGCCAAAGAGGTTGTACACTCGTCGCATCACTTTGTTTCTCCATTTCTCTGTTCTTCCAATTCATGTGAGCCAAACACCTAGGTTGACCGAAATCCTATGTTTCCAAATGCTTTGTTTTGCACGTGCATTCCTATCATATTCCTGTGTTTTTCCTGTCCTTGCGTTTATAGAATCCTCCAATTCAAAGGAGCCCTTACCGATTTACTTCATTTTCAGATAGGCGTCAAAGAGAACTCTGTGTGTTATGTCATGCTCCTGCCGTGCCGTCATCCACCCCACCTGAGGTGCACCATCGACAGAAGCGTTCACTGCAGCAGAGATCCCCCCTGCAGACTTCCTTTCGCAGCCTCAGATCATCTTCCCCGTTGCGGCAGCCACGCCAACTGCATTACCATCATCGACCGAGCGAGATGAACACGAGGACTACACATTCGGAAGAGAGGTCGCAATCTTTCGTGTTTGCTTAACGTATAAATCGGTTATTATTACCTGCTACTTTATCGTTCAATCTTGAGTTTTGAATTGCCCATGGGTCTCATATCGAGCCAGCAACGAATAGTATCTGTCTACTATCTGGTTCATCTGGGGTCTTCTATGTGGTTTATGTTGGGTGGGCAACAAACAGTAGATGATCCATTGTCTATATTTTTAAACTGAAGCTATAATCTACCTGCTATCATTAGTTTTGGATCCATCCACTCGTTTGCTACCATCAGTCTTGATTTTTGCGTTCACCCCTTAGGCCTTACAAAATCTAACTATTTTTTTTATTATGCATGTCAGATATTGTACACAATCGTACTGAACATGTAGAGAAAAAGAGAAGACCGTTGCGTGTGAATATAATGTCATGCGGACGCCGCTCCATGGTGGGCGAAGTGCCCCCCCCCCCTCCTGCATTTCCATATTGTATTCCAGAGGAAGATAAGTGTTCAGATGGAGATTCAGAAGGAGCCGACCACGCCTGTTTACCGCCTGAGGTGTTTTCTCTAACCTGGCATGCTGATGTTGGCCATATCATGCATATGGCGCCTTGCATTGCTTACATTATACATCTTATATGTCATCAGCTTAGTTTAGATTTGCTTTGTGTGAATGCCACCTGTTTGGTTTCTATATCATACTCCCACCATTCCTAAATATTTGTCTTTTTAGAGATTTCAACAAGTGACTACATACGGAACAAAATGAGTGAATCTACACTCTAAAATATGTCTATATACATCCGTATGTGGTAGTCCATTTGAAATATCTAAAAGACAAATATTTAGGAACGGAGGAGTATATGGAATTATGCAATGCCATCTTCTTTAGCCGTGCATCATATCGTGAATCATGCAATGCCATCCCGTTTAGCGAGTCATCGTATATGTGAATTGTATCGTGCCATATTTTTTCCATAATGTATTCCATTTGTCAACAATGTTTATACATTCATCTACTCTTCCCATGCATCAGCCATTTGAGTCGGTCATGGGAAAATCTGGAGTAAAACAAGGTCTTCGAGTAGTCGATGCTACCTATCGATGCAGATTTCTTGCTGGTTACTGAGATAGCTCCTCAAAGGAGGATTCAGAGAGATGACCAACGTATCCCCCCTGTGCATGCTCTAACTTGGCTGGGTTATATTGCTCATATCATGCATATGGTGTCTTGCATTGCCATGCCATCTGCTTAGATTAGACATGCTTTGTGTGAATGCCTCATGTTTGCTTTCTATATCGATATGTGAATTATGCAATGCCATGTTTTTCAGCCGATTATCATATATGTGAATTATGCACCGCCATGGAGCCGGGCATCATATATGTGAATTATCTCATGCCATTTTTTTCATTACGTATTCTATTTGTCGACAATTTGTGTATATTGAACTACTCTTCATGTGTATCAGCCATTTGAGCCAGTTATGGAAAAATCTAGAGTGAAAACAAGGTCTTCAGAGCAGGCAATGGTACCTGTTGAAGCATATATCTCGATGGTTCTGAGGAGCTCCTCGAGGAGGATTTAGAGACACATGACCAGTCCTATATCCCACCCGAGGTGTATGCTCTAAGTTGCAATGTTTATATTTCTCATATGATGCATATGATGTCTTGCATTGCTTAGTTTAGACATCATATGCACAATATTGAGTTCTATCTGCTTAGTTTAGAGATCATACATGCGAGTGCCAGCTGCTTAGTATATGAATCAATTATGTCAATTATATCATGCCATCCTGTATACTTAGACAACATGTATGTGAATTATTTCATCCCAACCTATTTTAGAAAGACATCATATAATTTTGTCATGTCATCCTGTTTAGGTACTCATCATATGTTGAACTATGCCATTATATCCTGTTAAGTTATCCATCATATATCTGAAATCGTGTCATGCTATCCTGTTTAGTTAGGCATCATATATGTGAAATTGTGTCATGCTGTCTGTTTGGTTAGACAACATATATGTGAATTACCACATCATCTATCATACAATGTCTCATACGTTCAATTTCTTTTCTTGTTTATCAGCCATTTGAATTGGAGGGGTGATGGCAGTATCTAAGGGAGCAAAACCCGTTCTTCACAAAAGACAAGTGCTACCTATCGATGCAGATAGAACCATGGTTGTCTTGGCCCACAAACTATCCCCACCACACATAATCGAGACTCTTCCAGTTGCACACTTACACGTTAGGCGGAGAACCAGCTACAACCCATCTAACCACAACCCCAAATGATAGTAACCCACTTATAGTTGACAAAGCACCATGTCCACCACAGTACCCCACATGAGCAGTTTGTAAAGCTACTGCGGTGCCCAAAGCACGAAGACCACCACAGCTAACACAAACTCCACGTTTAAAGCGTAAGAGCAACTGTTCTCGTGTCGATTCCGTAGCTATGGTCCATACTCCTTTGCTGTTGCATCACTTGTATTTACTCATACCAACTACTTTCAATTTGAAGGATCCAATTGAAACTCCAATGGCGCATAACAGTATGTTTTAAACCTATTTCTTTAACTGGATTGCTGTTCTAACTTCTTGCTCTATGTTGATTTCAGTTTTGTATAAACAGTTATGTTCTCATGTGATGCACATTACAAGTGCCGCCAATGCTATGTAGTTTCTCAGACTTATATTCTGTCTATGCTGCTGTGTCTTAAAAAAATTTGAGTTGAACCGTGTCTCTATCTTGATTAGGGAACATAAAATAGAATGATATGGACAATACAGTGACCATAGTACATAGATATAAGTTTGTTTCATGCTGTTATCCTGTCCACCTTACTACTGAACCGGTTTACCAAAATGAGTTTCGTATACTACAAGCTAAACCTGTGATGTGTCTGCTTGCTTCTCTTGTAGTATGCAAACAGAATATTGGAGAAGAGCACCCCACAATGCAATGGTAGATAAAGTAACACAGATAAGGTTCAAGATAGTGAGACAACCCTGTTGGTCTCCAAGAAAGGTGATAAAAACGATCTTGTAGACAGTGAGAAAACCCCACAGTCCTGCGTTGATGTAGTGTTCAAGTTACTAGCGATTACACGAGCACAAGCTCTTGAACTTCGCTGCTGAATCACTTGCTTCTTGATCTTAGCTACAAGCTGAAAGGCATCGACCGGTGTGCTCGGCAAGAAGCCAAAGGACCGAGGAAGTCCTGCGAAATTCAGATCGTACTTTCTTGTGCAACAACAAGCTACTGGAGGATTTAAGCGCGAAACAAGAGAAAGTTAATAAGCTTGCTAAGCATCTTGCCAGCATTATGGGTACCCAGGATATGGTTTCTTGAACTCTTCTGAAGTGGTTTCAGTTCTGGACTTGTTTTGCTGCGGCGTTTAAATGTTGCTTTGTTCCCTATATTTGCACTGGTGGCGAACTTTGATGCCCAGTGGATCTAATATGTCTAATAGCCGTGATAGCCTAGCATAAGTTGCTTGCTTATTTATTTCCTTGTTGTCTTGTTTATTTTTTGCTGCTAGTCGGTGCAGTTCTTTTTTCGCGGTTTGCTAGTGGCTGCAATAACCTATTTTTTAAAACTAGGCCACAATAACCTTGGGCTAATATTTACTGTAGTGACACTGGGCCTCCTACGGGCCGTAGAAAAGTGGGCCTTCTACGGGCCGTAGAAACAGTAGGCCTTCTACGAGCCGTAGAAATAATGGGCCTTCTACAGGCCGTAGAAACAATGGGCCTTATACGAGCCGTATCATCAATGGGCCTTATACGGGCCGTATGATCGATTGGCCAAACATGGGCCAATAACAGGCCGCATTATGGCCGTAAACGGGCTAGAGTTGGAATCGCCCATTCATGGGCCGACCATAATGGGCCATCGTTAATAGGCCGTATTTGATGATGCTATGAAAACAACCCAACGTATTAACGGACCACAAACGGGCTGACTGTAACCACGGGCTGAATTTGGCCCACAAGCAGAAAATGACAGTAACGGGCCGTAAGTAAATGAATGCTGGAAATGAGCCCAAGAATAATTGGGCTCTGAGAAGGCCGAAAGATAACATGGGCTGGAAACGGCCCAACGGAATAGCAGGCCGTTAATGGGTATAAAGCGATACACTATTCATTACGGGCCAGTTTCACCACGGGCCGTTAATGGGTGTAAAGTAATACACTATTCATTACGGGCCAGTTTCACCACGGCCGTTAATAGGCCAAGAGTTACTAGGGCCTCATATGAGCCGAAAGACGTCATGGGCCATACATGGGCCGGAAGTGAAAATGGGCTGGAATCATATTGGATGGCCCAGATAATGCTACTGGGCCTAATTCGGATAGGGCGCAACAGGCCTTGGGTTAGCGGGCTGTAAATGGGCTATAGGCGAACAGGCCGTTAACAGGCTTTCCATGGGCCGGCCCGCCACCTTTTGACCAAGTCAAGCGGGCGGCCTTTTCACGAGAATGGGCCTCTGTTGGGCGTGCCATGTGTCGACATATCATAGGCGCCTATCGACCCAATCGACGAGTGACCGTGTTTCGTCCGGCCAATAAGAATTTTACACGTGGAAATTTCCCATTGGTCGGGCATTAACGGGTTATCGGATCCAAAACCCGACCCGATAGCTTAATGGTGTTCCGTTACGGTGGATGCCACGTGTCGGTCACCCTTGACGAAAGCACTTCTGTGACGCGCGACTTATCGTCATGGAAGTGGACACTTCCGTGATGATAATTTTGGTAATGTCATGGAACACTTCTCGACAAAGACAGTATGACTATCTTGATTCTGTCATAAATTTGTCATGGATGTACATGCATGACAAAAAACACGACCTACTGTGAAAAACACGTATCATCACGAAAGTGTATTTTTTTTGTAGTGTACGCAGGGTGTTTTCGCAATAACAAAACAACCCTTAGCCGACGTCTCGGTGCCCGAAGGCAGTAGTGTTAGCGGAAACGAGGCAATCAGATATGCGGGCTTTATAACTTTCACTAGTTATAGGAGCTTAAAGTTGGGAGGCCAGTTACTAGCCCCAGGTTAGTGTTCGACGACAGTCGGGGTCAAGCCGTAAACACTTCGGCCAATGTTATGAATGGACCGTCTTTTAACACGGGGTGACCTCTATCGATCATATAGTTTAATACAGTCATCGGATCGCTGACCAGTGTACGCTTATTGTGACAGTCAGTTTTCGGCTTTCTCCACTGAGGCGCTTAACCATGCTAGCTGGAAGCACAATCGCAGTGGTTCTCCCTTTGCGCACCTAGCCGAACAAAGCAGAACGTAGGAGGCAAGCACAGGAGCCGAGCAACCCAACTATTGACCAAAGACACAATTCAAAACCGATGCATATATGGCAATATCCGAGAATGTTTTTACCGAATCTCTAAAGGTGTCCGACGTTGCACTGTGAGACTTATGCTGGAAACACACAAATTGTTTAAAAGTGCCATAGGCTTGGAAATCCAAAAAACTTCAGTAAAAACTTAATGCCCGAACTAAATCAAGTCATTTGGTGTCCGAACTAAATGCAAAAGACGCTCCAAGATTTGCGCGCATCACATGAACGAAACGAATCCGAAAACATACCGATACTTGTTGAAGAAAGATTGGATGCCTTCCGGGGCATCCCCAAGCTTAGACGCTTGAGTCTCCTTGAATATTTACTTGGGGTGCCTTGGTCATCCACAAGCTTGAGATCTTGCCTCTCCTTCTTCTCCTCACATCGAGACATCCTCGATCCTCGAACACTTAATCCACACAAAACTTAACAGAAAACTCGATAAGATCCGTTAGTATAATAAAGCAAATCACTACTCTAAGTACTGTTGCAAACAAATTCATATTTTTTTTGCATTTTAGCTACTGTAATATAACTTTTCCATGGCTTAATCCACTGATACAAATTGATAGTTTCATCAAAACAAGCAAACTATGAATCAAAAACAGAATCTGTCTAAAATAGAACAGTCTGCAATAATCTGAAAATTAGCCATACTTCTGGTACTTCAAAAATTCTGAAAATAATTAGGAACAATAAAAAATTTGTAAAGAAAGACAGTGCAAAAAGTTTTAGAACCATTTGACATTCCAGTAAAAAATGTAAAATCGCTCACTACAGCCAAAGTTTCTGTCCTACACCGCACAAACCAACAAGCATTGTAAACATCCTAAAGGAAAACCTTGGCACATTATTTTTATAATACAATGGAATTTTACAAGGGGATAATTATTTTAATTTAAAAGTTTCTGTAATTAAGATTCACAAAGTTTCCGTGAGCATGAACAAAGTTCAAGGAGATCCCCCACTTCAACAATGCTTGTCTCTCTGACTTTCACTTTTCTTTTTGAAAAGTTTTGGTTTCCCCTCTTTATTTTTTTAAACTATATAAAAGCACTCAACAGAAATAAATGACTCTCTAAAACTTCCGGGTTGTCTCCCTGGCAGCGCTTTCTTTAAAGCCATTAAGCTAGGCATATAGTGCTCAAGTAATGGATCCACCCGGATCCCAAGGTATATCAAAGCCAATTTTAATTAACAATGATTTGTAATTTGGTAGTGAGCACAAAGTAACATATATAATGCAACAAAGAAGTCTAACTCTCTTCCTATGCATCGGCATGTCATAAAACAATAATGCATGCACACATAGTAAAGGCCAATGCATAGTATAAACAGTTTCTTGCAATTTTTTTCGTGTTGGAAACATAGAGAGGTGGAGATATAGTTCCTCTATCATAATAATTGCAAGTAGGAGCAGCAAGCACATGCATATTATATCTATCAAAATCATCATGTGTAGTGGTAAAAGGCAACCCATCGATATAATCCTTAATAAGTGCAAACTTCTCCGATATAGTGTAGTCGGGAGAATTCAAAAAGATAATAGGACTATCATGCGTGGGTGCAATAGCAACAATTTCATGTTTGACATAAGGAACTATAGCAAGTTCATCTCCATAAGCATATTTCATATTGGCATCTTGGCCACGAGCATAGCAAGCATCATCAAAAAGGGATATTTCAAGAGAATCAACGGGATCATAACATTCATCCTAGAAATCATCCTTCGGTGAGCACGAAGGGAAATTAAATAATGTATGAGTTGAAGAGTTACTCTCATTAGAAGGTGGGCACGGGTGATCAATCCGCTCTTCCTCCTTTTGTTCTTCACTCTCCTCCGCATCTTTTTCATCCAATGAGCTCACAATGTCATTAATTTCTTCTTCCATAGACTCCTGCGAAATATTAGTCTCTTCTTGGACAGCAGGGGAGTCCTCAATATATGGTTTAACATAGGCATTAGAAGCATAATTATCATAACAATATTCAAGTATGGCAAAATTTTCAGATTTGTAAAGAGTAGCATCATACTTTTCAATCAAAGAAGCAATTTCATAAGCACCCTTAAAAGCAACAAATTCTTCAATTTTTTGAACATCATAATAATTATAAACACCCTTAGCATAAGAAGATACAATTCCATTATCACTAAACTCACATTGGTAGGGATGGTGTTTCTTAGGGTCTTCAGAACAACAAGTAAAATCATATAATTAACATAAATTCCAGGCATAGCATTGCATCGTATTAATTTGATGTTGTAAAAGTTTCCCTTTTTGAGATAAGCGGTGTCGCACATAACAAGCATGCTCATCTAAAGATTTGCCCTCAACTAAGCTAGTTGGGGTTTCAGCATGAGCACAAAGGGATCGAAGATGATCCAAGTAAAAAGCTTCAGGAGTGTGATAGATTTTGAGTGGTTCTTCAACCATTGGTTCAGTAGGTACAACTATTTTTTTGGTATTTTGCGTTTCCTACCCATAACTAAAGATAGAAAACAACTAAGAACAACAAATAAAATTACTTAGTGATAAAGCAAACAAGCGCTGCGAGAATATTCACCCCACGCTATGACTCCCGACAACGGCACCGAAAAAGGTCTTGATAACCCACAAGTATAGGGGATCAATTGTAGCCTCTTCGATAAGTAAGAGTGTCGAACCCAACGAGGAGCTAAAGGTAGAAAAATATTCCCTCAAGTTCTATCGACCACCGATACAACTCTCGCACGCTTAACGTTAAGCTTTACCTAGAACAAGTATGAAACTAGAAGTACTTTGTAGGTGTTTTTGGATAGGTTTGCAAGAATATAAAGAGTACGTAAATAAAAACTAGGGGCTGTTTAGGTAAAGAAGCAATAAAGTAAATATGGCAAGTGTGGAAAAGTGGTGGTAGGAGTTGTGAAATTGTCCCTAATCCATTGACAACTTTACTAGACCGATAGGACAACGAAAATCTACTCAGACATCATAGGATGGCAACACATCATTGGATAATAATATGAATCATAAAGCACCATGTTCAAGTAGAGGGTACAGCGGGTTGCGGGAGAGTGGACCGCTGCAGATAGAGGGGGGAAGGTGATGGAGATGTTGGTGAAGATGGCGTAGGTGTTGGTGAAGATCGCAGTGATGATGATGATGGCCATGGCAGCGTTCCAGCACCACCGGAAGAGAGGGGGAGAGGGCCCCCCTTCTTCTTCTTCTTCTTCTTCCTTGACCTCCTCCCCAGATGGGAGAAGGGTTTCCCCTCGGTCCTTGGCCTCCATGGCATGGGAGGCGAGCCCCTCGAGATTGAATCTGCCTCTCTATTTCTCTCTGCTTACGTGCTCGGGATTCTTCCCTTTCCCCGTTTCTTATATATCCGGAGATCCGTAACTTCGATTGGATTGAAACCTTCGCCCAGATTTTTCTCCGAAAATTAGCTTTCTTTCGGCCAAAGAAGAGCAGCAAGCGCCTTACAGGGGGCCCACGAGGGTCAGGGGCGCGCCTAGGGGGGGGGGGGCAGGCGCGCCCCCTGCCTCGTGGCCACCTCGGGAACTGTCTCGTGTTGATTCTTCCTCCCATATTTTCCAAATATTCCAAAAATATTCTCCGTCCGTTTTTATCCCGTTTGGACTCCGTTTGATATGGGGTTTCTGCGAAACATAAAACATGCAACAAACAGGGACTAGCACTGGATCGATATGTTAGTCCCAAAAATAGTATAAAAAGTTGCCAATAGTATATGAAAGTTGTATAATATTGGCATGGAACAATAAAAAATTATAGATACGACGGATACGTTGATACGTCTCCAACGTATGAAGTATTCATGCTATTATATTATCCATATTGGATGTTTATGGGCTTTATTAAACACTTTTATATTATTTTTGGGACTAACCTATTAACCCAGAGCCCAGTGCCATTTCCTGTTTTCCCCTTGTTTCAGTGTTTCGAAGAAAAGGAATATCAAACGGAGTCCAAACAGAATGAAACCTTCGCGAGAGTTATTTTTGGAACGGAAGCAATCCAGAAGACTTGGGGTGTACATAAGGAAGCAGGAGGAAGGCACGAGGGGGCGCGCCCACCTGGCGCGCCTCCACCTCGTGGCTCCCTGACGTATTTCTTCCTCCTATATATACCAATATACCCTAAAACCATCGGGGAACAGAATAGATCGAGAGTTCCGCCGCCGCAAGCCTCTGTAGCCACCAAAAACCAATCGGGACCCTATTCCGGCACCCTACCGTAGGGGGGATCCCTCGCTGGTGGCCATCTTCATCATCCCGGCGCTCTCCATGACGAGGAGGGAGTAGTTCACCCTCGAGGCTGAGGGTATGTGTTGTAGGGTGGAACCATAAGTGGAGATCTTTCATGAATTGGAGGGGGAATCCCCAAGAACAAGATGAACACAAGAGAGAAAACAAGAGGAACACTCAAGAACAAGTCCAATCACACATCCACTAGACCAACAAACACACAAGATCCACAAGGTACATGAACAATCAAAGGGAAACAAGATACATTTTTCTCGAATATGCACGAGTGTGCATATCATATATTAAAGAAGAAAAGGCATAGAAAGCCTTGAGTTACAAGGGCGTGACAAACACCCTATACAACTCCACCACACGCACGACCGCACACGCACACGCTAAGTAGACTACTACTCCCCACTCGTCCACTTAGCTAAGCCTGCAAATACGGCCTCAACATTGCCTTTGAAGAGCCCAACCATCGACCAGCTTCTACCTTCGTTCACAATTTTCTTGAGCAGTTGATTCACAGATGGTGAAGCACCATCAAAGACAATCGCGTTTCTATGCTTCCACAACTCCCACAACGTGAGAAGCAGGATAGCGCGCAGATCCTTCCGTGCCACACTGGGAGTCGCAAGCTTGTCGTAGACCCACGGCTTGAGAGCATCCTACGTAGATGGTGCCCACTCTGGCTTTCCCAGAGCCGTGCAGATCGCCACCCAAACCTCACGAGCGTAAACACATGATAGCAACACATGATCAATGGTTTCCTCCTGTTGGTCACACAAAGGGCAACTGACCTGATGCGGCAGCCCCCTCCTAGCTAGCCGGTCCGACGTCCAACATCTGTTTCGCAGGGCCAGCCACGTGAAGAATTTGCATTGAGACGGGGCTCTTGTTTTCCACGTAAACTCCGCAGAGGGAATGACCTCCCTTCCCCAGAACTTCGCTGCGTATGCGGATCTGACAGAGAATTGTCCCGTCATCTCCCAAGACCAAACTATCATGTCCGGGACGTTCTCCACTGGTTCCCACGCCTGAACCCGCTGCTATAGCTGTAGGAACTGTTGCAGTGCCACCATAGTTATGTTGAGACCAAGGCAAGCTGCCCAGGAGCCGTCCAACCCTACTTGGCCAAGCATGCACATCTGCCTGATCCGGCGAGGCACCAAGTCGTACACCGCTGGCGCAAGCTCCTGAATCCTCATCCCGTCCAGCATCGATCTTCCCAAAATAACGTGTTCATCCCGTTGCTTGCCCTGCACCTAGTAGCCGCTTGGAAGATTTGCATCGCCTCAGATGGAACTTTTATTCTGAATTCACTCCAGGGTCTACTCCTGTCCGTCCTTTGCAACCATGGCCATTTAGCCTGCATGGCTATGTTCATCCACCTCAAGTTAGGTACGCCAAGCCCTCCTGCCCATTTTGGGGTACACACGGTCTCCCAAGCCACCGCACAGTTCCCTCCATTAGCCTCCGCTCTCCGGCACCAAAGAAATCCTCGACAAATCTTGTTCATGGCCGTTAGTGTTTTGGAAGGAAGGTCCAAAGCCATCATCGCATGGATGGGCATAGCACACAGGACCGAGAGCACCAAAGTAAGCCTACCACTCTTCGGCATGAGGGCCGCCTTCCACCTTGGCAAACAGTTTGCCATCTGATCCACCAGGCCCTGAAGCTGAGCTGCAGATTGCTTCCTTAGAGATAGGGGCAACCCAAGGTACTTCACAGGGAAGGATCCAACTGGACACCCCAGTTGTTGACTCGCAAAAGCAATGCACTGCTCCGAACATCTGATCGGTAGCGCAACCGATTTGTTCATGTTAATGTGCAAACCCGAAGCCTCTCCAAACAGGTCAAAAATGCATTTGCAGATAGCGAGGTCCATAGGCTCCGGCTTGGTAAACAAGACAACATCATCCGCAAAGATTGAGATCCTCTTCTTCATCCCTGTTGCTGCCAACGGCTGCAAGAACCCACGCTGGGCAGCCCACTCAAAGAGCCGGTGCAGTGGCTCCATTGTGAGAATGAAAAGCATTGGTGAGATGGGGTCACCCTGCCGCAGGCCCTTGCAGTTATAGATATTTCTACCCGGGTCACCATTAACCATGATGCGTGTAGTGGACGTAGCTAGGATTCCACACACCCAAGATCTCCACTTAGCGCCAAAGCCTAGCTGCTCCATGACTTCCAACAGAAAGGGCCATTGAACGGAGTCAAAAGCTTTGGAGATGTCAAGCTTCAAGAGCACAGTAGGGTTCTTCAACGCATGCAAGCGCCTGGCCATGCTTTGGATTAGCATGAAATTATCGTGCAGTGATCTACCTCTGACAAAAGCGCTTTGATGATTCCCGACCAAGTTTGGCAGCTCCATCACGAGCCTGGAGGCAAGCACCTTCTCAAAAATCTTGACTGCCCCATGGACCAAGCTAATGGGCCTAAAATCACCCACATCCAAAGCACCCTCCTTCTTCGGTAAAAGGGGCACAAGGGATTTATTGATTGTCGCCAACCCTCTCACATCACCGTTGTAAAGGCATGTCTTTGCTGCCATGAAATCCTCCCTTATGATATGCCAACAAGTGGCATAGAACCGGCTCGTGAATCCATCCGGCCCCGGTGCTTTATCCGGAGGCATTGACTTGATCACCTTCTCAACTTCCTCCGCGGAAAAAGGCTCCTCAAGATGCGCAAGGTCCAGCCGTGGCAAGCCAAGGGCCTCCAAGTTAAGCGCGTGTCTCCTCGTCTCACAGAGCCAAAGATCTCACTATAGTAGTCGCCCACCGCAGCCGCAACACCGTCCCCGCCCCGAGAAGATGTTCCCATTGTGCCGCACCATCGATGGTGTTCTTTCTCTGCCGATGACTTGCTTGTTGGTGAAACAACCTGGTATTGCCATCCCCCTCTCGCAGTTGCAGCAACCTCGACCGCTGTCGAGCAATAGAGCGCTCAAGGGAGCACAATCCCAGCAGCTTCCTTTTTAGGCACTTACGCAACCGCAGCTTGGCCTCAGAAAGTTGACGATCATCCATGGCGATATCCAGGCGATTAATCACCTCCATAGCGATGCAAATTTGCAGCTTCACATTTCCAATCCATTTGTCACTCCACCTCTGGAGAGCCCGAGCCGTGGCTTTCAACTTATCATGCAACGTGAGGTAAGCATTAGACGCCACCGGAACCGAGTTCCACGCAGTTTGTACAGTATCCATGAAGCCCTCCGCCTTCACCCAAAACGATTCGAACTTGAATCTCCTGCGCATGCGCACCTCCATGTTCATGTCCAGCACCAACGGGTAGTGGTCCGAGATGGCGGTACCCAACGCCGAGAGAAAACACGAGGGAAAAGCCTCATCCCATTCATTAGACACGAACACATGATCGATCTTCTCGAGCGTTGCATGCTGCCGTTCATTCGACCATGTATAGCGCCTACCATTCAGGTACAGCTCCTTCAACTCAAGCAAATTCAGCTTAACCTGAAATCTACCCATCATTCTGCGGTTAATCAGGGCGTTGCTTTTGTCCTCCTGGTTGACTAACAAGTTAAAGTCGCCGGCCACAAGCCATGGACCAGCATGCAGGTCTCTGATATCCACCAATTCCTGAAGGAAGTCCACCTTTTCCATCTCATTATTAGGGCCATAAACACATGTAAGCCACCACTCCTGATCATCACCTGTCTTGACTATCGCCGTAAGTGTGTTCTCTGTATAGTGCGGGTTTGAAAGTTGAGTAACCGAGTCGTCCCAAGCCACCAAAATTCCTCCACGGGTCCCAGCCGCCGGCAGGTAGAAAAAATGCCCAAATTTATTGGCAAGGCACTATTGTACAACTGATAGGGAAACCTCTTGCAATTTCGTTTCTTGCAAACACACAATGGCCAGATTGGCCGACGCAACAACTTGAAACATTGCATTCCGACGGGCCGGAGCATTAAGGCCCCGGACATTCCACACAATCATATTGAGAGGCTTAGCATTCATTGATCACAGACTACCAGGCCACCCAGCCCACACGTGGGCGATCTACACTGCAGCCTCCGCTGCCTCCTCCATAAGCGGCAAAGACGGCGACTCCCAACCAAACAGCGCCAACACAACGGCAATATGAGCGTCCGAGAGGGGGCGGGAGAATAGATCGACATACATCCGAAGGGCTTCCTCAGAGATCACCTCCCCCTCATGCGCAAGGCATAGCTTGCGGATGAGGACTTGCTGCTGCTTGGTGGTTGCATGCTTCGCAATCCTAGCACTTCTCCGCGCCGGTGCCACGTCCAATTTCCTCTTCTTTGCTGGCTTGCCGCCCTTGGCGGCAGGAGCCCGACACTCCGGCCTTGGCAGAATGGGCGAAAGCGATCGCTGCAACTCCATGCAAAGCGCGTCCACATTAGCCTGCGCCGGGCACACCAACGTCTGCGCCACCGGTGTGCATGGAACCGAATCCATCCGCTGATCATCCACGGCAACGGGCTGAGCATCAGCCAACGTTTCGACCGGTTCAAACACGTCCATAGCCTCGCGTGCTGGCGTGCATGGGTCCGTCTCATCCCCATGCATATCCCCGTCCTCCGATAGGCTCACCATAAAGAAATCCCAAGGCCGGGAAGGCCCCACTGGTGGCCCACCATCCTGATTGGACAACGCCTCACCCGACAGGTCGAGCAGCACGGACCCCACCTGGATCGAACATACACGGTCCTTGTCGCCACCTTGCGACCAATCCACAAAGTCCCAAGCGCTGGCGCCCATACCGCGGCCTCCACCTGGAAAGTTGCACCGAAGCGGGGGAAGCAGCGGGCCCAGCTAGCCCATCCTTCTGCGGCATTGGGCGAGACGCCAAAAGCGGACACGGGGTTGTGGGCCTACCCGGATCGGCCAGATCCTCCTGGCCAATCCCCACACAAGTCCACAAGCGGTCGCACGCGGTCAGCTGGTCGCCGCCCGCAACCCGAGGCTGACCTGGCCCAGCCACCGGTGCTGATCCCGTGACGGCAGCCACGCAGCTGCTGTCGCACACAAGCTGACGCCCTCCATAGTTGGCCGTTTGAACGGCGCGCCTGGCCGCTGGCGGCGGCGCCGCCGAAGACCCAACCATGGAGGCCGCGTCACCACCAGAACCTCCCGAGCCGCCATTGCTGCCAGCCCCACCACCCGAATGCCGATCAACATCATTCTGCGCGTGCCAGTCATCATTCCCCGTCGGCGGCGAAGGCGGTGGCGGCGGCGGCGGCGGATGCGGGTCATCCGCCTCCTGAACATCCACCCGCTCCGGCTCCCCAAGAACAGCGATGTCAACCGGGTACCAGAGTGCAGAAGCACAACGGGCAGCCGGCCGGCGACTGCCCCCATCCACGGCCCAGAGCGAGCGCCTCGGCTCGTCGATGTAGAGCAGACTGTGCCGTGGGATCCTCTCCGGGCGGTCCGTACGCAACCAAACTCTGAAGTCGGCCATGTCATGCCTTCTCGCAGTACTGTCATCCACCGCCACCACGAAACCCAGGCCACACAAAACCACTCCCGCCGTCCTCCGGCACCATGCGTGCGCCGGGACACCCCGAAGCGAGATAGGGACGAGGAAAGGCAGGTTTGCTGCCGTGGCCTGAGCTTGACGAATCCACGGGCGAAGCTTGAGCTCAAACCAGGGCGCCGACGCCCTCCCAGCGCGCACCATACGCTCCCGGAGCGCCCCATCATCACAAAGCACGAGGAAATCCTCCGGGTAGTATGGGCGGATAGACATGTCCGCCTGGCCAATGCCGAATTCCCGATGAAGCGCCTCAGCAGCAGACGCCAAATCCACCGGCGGGCGGGTGCCAGTGACCGTGACGAGCACCGCCCGCGCAAGCTCCGCCTCCATACTCCAGATGTCCTCCGAAGCCTCCAAGAAACAAACTTCCACCAAATCCACAGGGTCACGCACCCCCGGCTCCACATCAGCCTCGCCGGCGGCAATGAACGGGACGGAGAAGTCCGGACCGGACCCGCGGGCAGAGGCAGCCCGGCCCGAGCGCGCCCCGAGAGAGGGCTGCGCCCGCACGACGTCCCAAGATACATGGTAGAGTCCATCCCAAATCCTATGAAGGAGATGAGGGCTTGATGATCCTATGATGGGGATCCTTCCCCAAGAAGGAGGGCTTGAGTTTGGTCACTCCAAGAGGAGGTCTTGATCTCCTAGTGGAGTGGATCCATGGAGCAAAGCTCACAAATATCTATCATATACTTTCCTTTTCTTCCAAAAGAGCTAGGGGAGGTGTTTTTATAGTCTAGGGACGAAATAGAGGGAGAGGGGGATACAAAGGTCCAAAATGACCCTCAAAACACACACACACTCGGTTGGGTCCGGGCACCCGGGGTGCGAGGGACCGGGCACCCGGTCTGGTCAGGGGGGCTGCGCCCTTGTTGCAGTAGAGGCCGGGCACCCAGGGGTCCAAAGCCCGGGCACCCGGGGGCGCTGGAGGCTGGCGCGGGGGAGGGGCCGGGCACCCGGGGCCGGCTGGAGAGGCCAGTGGGCGGGCGAGGTGGCTGGGCACCGGGGTGAGAGCCCGGCACCCGGGCGAGCTGGGCCGGCTCAGTAGAGGTGGGCACCTGGGCCCAAGTGGCCGGGCACCCAGGAGAGGCCAGGCGGGCGGCGAGGTGGCGGGCACCCGGGGTGAGAGCCCGGCACCCGGGCGAGCTGGGCCGGCTCAGTAGGAGGCTGGGCACCGGGCCCAAGTGGCCGGGCACCGGGTGCGCCCAGCGCTGGGTGAGAGGCCGGGCACCCAGGGCCTTGGGGCCGGGCACCCGGGCTAGGCTGGGGTGACGCCCAGGCAGTGGCTGGGCACCCGGTGGCGACGCGGCCGGGCACCCGGGGTGTCCAGGGGACTTGGTCCCTCCCGCGGCTTCGTGTCCGGGAACTCCATCTCCTCGCACGTCTTGATGCTTCCCCTTCTTCTTGGGTCTCTGGTGAACTTGGTGATTCCTCCTTCGTGTTTCTTCGTGATGATCTCCGAAGTACCTAAGCATGCATAAGTTTCCATTTGAGGTAGAACCCGACTCTCGTGTGAATCCGAAAGAAACTCGAAGATGAAAGAAGTGACCTCGTTCTCGATGTTGCATGCACGTGCTCTTGTCATCGGTCCTCGAGGTGCTTGATGAGTTGTAGTAGAGTCCATGGGGATGAGCGAGGGATGCTCCGCATCATCTCACCCCCCTTGGGAGAGATCCGTCCACGGATCATGATCTTCATCACCATGGGAAAGAGAGGGCGTCGCCGTGTAGAGGTGGACAACCGCCAAGTACTCATCATCGTCAAGCTTGAAATGGGCACTCCCCAATGTCGTGCCGTCTCGTAGTTCCTTCAAAAGGAGCAAACATAACAAGCACTTGGAAAAACAAATGTGATTGGCATTAAAGCAAAACCAAGCATTCAAGAGGTGATTCACCAAACAAGTGTCATCATCAAGCATAGCATATGGTGTGACAAGGGGGTGTGGTATAGCATGTAAGCACATAAATTTAGCACAATCAAGGACATCATGGTAACAAGCATGTAAATGTGAGGTAGTGATGCAAATATGTTTGACAAGATAGCAAGCATCGACCTCAAGATCATAGCAAACATGCATAAAGCGCTCGACAAATGGTCTATGGGAGGCATAGGAGTCATTCCCAACACCAAAAGAAATGAAATGTCTAAACACATGGGACAAGTGCAAGACAATCCAAGCATAATGTGCATATGGTGTGGTGAAGAAAGTGAGGCACTCAACACAAATGATATAGCAATTTTGGAACATGTGCGAGGCAATCAAGTCGTGCGAACTAGTGGAGCTAAGATGCAACACACTAGAGGAAATCATGGCCATCATATCATGTGAGCAAATAATAGGCATAGACAATGCATATGACATATCGCAAGTACGAACACAAACCAAGATCATTGTATCATCATAGGCATGGGGCAAATAGCAAACATGGCAATAACAAGCAATATCTCCACCAAGCTTGCAAATACACATACAAGTAGGAGAATCAATCATCATATGTAATGCAAAGCATGGGTCACAAATGCATGTCAAAGGCATAGGAATGAGCATATCATGCAAAGTGAACATGGAAAGATGGGCATATAATATGTAATGGACAATAACCCATAGCCAAGTGAGAGCCATGTAGAAGAAATGCGTGAAATCTTTGCGTGAATAGAGCGGTGGGAAAGGCAATCCATGGGATCCCAAGTCATCATTGCTCTCTAGAGCTCGTTTTGTCAACTCGTGGGATTGCGAAGTTGACAAGTATTCATGTGTACCTACACAAAGGAGACACAAACCAAAGAAATTGTGTTCGTGGTAAACGTACACATCATCCATCATGATGTGTATGTGCATGTGTGAGTTAGCACAAGATAAGCATCGGTCAAAGAAATTTGATGCATGGTATAAGAACATGTCATCCATCATGAAAGAATAGTTGTTATGTATAACATGGTTGGGATACAAATCTAGCATACAAGTAAATGGCACATCAATAGATGTTCATTCATGGAGAGCATATTGTGCACATAATTATTGGGATCATGCAATGGATGGGATGGATCAAAATCTCCTAATATGTATAAGGAAACTATGGGGGTCTCCTCATGAGCAATAGTGGAAACATCATATGGAGAATATGAGCAACATCCAAAACAATGCATATCGGTAGCTAGGTGGTTATGGCATGGCATATTAGATAAATGATGCAAAGGGAGCATATCCATATCATTACAAGAAAAACAAATGCCAATAACCATGGGCTTGTCATCTATGCCATATGTGCAAATTGGGTTAATGTTGATGGCATATGCATAGTCACTATGAAGAGATTGCAAATATGACATATTGTTGATCTCATGCATAGCATATGACAAGTCAAGCGGATTGTCAAACATGATGTGTACAAAAGAATTTTCACATGATATCCTATGTAACATGGCATCACGACTAATAGACTCCACATGGCAATCCTCACACTCATCATAAATGGGTAAATCATCGCATGGGGAAATCACACTAGCATGAAGCATGGTTATAGGTGGAGCAACATCATGCAAGCAATCAATGTCAAGAACGTCCACTAGTGGGACAAGAGCATCACCTTCACCTATGTTACCTTTCTCGTTCCACTCAAGTGGTGTAGGTGAGGTGGGAAAGACCAACGCGTGGTCAACGTCATCATCGTGATGGAACCATGTGGGGGGTGCATCATAGTCCACCATGACCATCGTCTTGTCCATAGGAAGGATGAAGTCATCGCGGATCGGCGCATCATCATATATGGAACCTAGCACCAAATGAGAAGACACAATAGAGGTAGAGGTCAAGTTGTTAGAAATGCAAATGGCCTCACGTGCCCTATCAACTTCCTCACCCTCTCTATGTGGTGGTGGTTCACTCACTCCCTCAAGGTAGGTGCACTCAATGTCACATATGGTGGAGTCACTCATCTCACTCAAGTGGTGGGGGTGGTGGCTCTCCTCACATGGGAATTGTGGCAACTCATCATATATGGGGCTAGTGGTGAAGTCACTCTCACTCTCAATATGGTGGCACAAGTCACTCATGTCATCATACATCGCCGTGGTCGAAGGGAAACTCCCATGCTCAACCATCTCGTCGTCGTCGCCGTGGATGAAGGCCGAAGATGGCACATCATCGCTCTTGTCGTGGATGAAGGCCGAAGATGGCACATCATCGCTCTCGTCATGGATGAAGGCCGAAGATGGCACATCATCACTCTCCTCCATGACCGAAGGGAAAATCCCATGCTCGATCATCTCGTCACCGTCGTCGTGGATGAAGGCCGATGTAGGCGTACTCGTCGGAGTTAGGCGAAGATGTCGTACGTCCAAAGGCGAATATGCCTTGAGAACACTTGGCGAAGATGCCGAAGTAGTCGTAGCTCCGTCTTGGTGGTGCTTGTCTCGCGGTCTTCTCTTGTGCTCATGAAGTTTGGCCGTAGCTTGATGTAGAGCTTTTTGGGACTTGTAGGTGTACGCATCGCGAGCATCGTCATCTTGATGGTGTTGTAGTGCTTGAGCTCGATGACGTTCTGAAGATTGGCCACTTGAGCGTCGTTGCCTTGAAGATGACGAAGGGGAAGAAGACTTGTAGTTGGCCAACATGTCGCGTACTTTATCCCTTTGTTCCGCCAACTTGGTGTCGATGTAGTCCCTTGTCCGTGCTTCACGTTGATGAATGTCAGCGGTGAGTCGCTCAATGCCTCGCATTGCTCGTTGTAGTCCGAAGATGGGCATTTTGGTGATGTAGTTGTTCGTGTCGTCGTTGTCGTGGAAGACCGGAGATGAAATGCCTTGCCTATCCATCACAAGACTCAAGCAAATGTGAGTAGGAAATGAGATAAACAATACCAAGATACCTTTTCCCAAAGTTGAGGATGTATCCCGTTTCACTCAATGTGAGATGAAAGAATAGTGGAATTGGTACCGGACTTGTTCACTCACACCTATCAAGTAAAGCTTATGGAGGAGCTCGGTGAGGATAGTGGCACAAAAATTTGATGCAAAATGTTAGCAAGAGTCAATAATGTTGGAAAAGATTCACAAATTCGCAAGTGAAACAAGTAGACCAATAGCAATATGTGGCACGCGGAAACACACACACGAATAGATAAATTGGGTCGTGCAACCAAGGAATGAGCACAAAATGTGGAATCCATGGAAAACGCTCGTGTTGCACAACTCAAGAGAGACGCTAGCACGATTGCTCAATAGGCGGATACGACACTTGTGCACAACCTAGAAGATGCAAAATGTATCAACTTTCTATCCCAAGTATGCTATGTGTATGATGTTCCCGGTGTTTCGCACACGATGATCCAAGATGATCAATATGGTAGTATGATATGCAATGTGGCGATGCTATGGCTCTTGCTTACAAGCTCTTTGCTCTCTTTTCCCTTTTTGCTTAAAAGCTTATTCTTTTTTTTGATATGGCCACTATGCGAAATGCACAAACCAAGATAGCAATTCTGTATATGCGGGAACAATCTTGTGGAACAAGGGATGATATGATGACACCAAGATGATACCAATATGATATGGATGTATGCAATGGAAGGTATGGATCACTAATGTGCACAAGTAACGTTGCCGGCAATACTCGATGGCTAGTCTCGATAGGCAAGTGACGCAAAATGGGCTAAGGGGTTAACAGTGTAATGGCAAGAATGTACAATGAAGGGATACCACGATACCAAGGTGATATGGAGGTTACCGTTCTTGCTTACGGTTAGGGTGTCAAAATGATGAAGTGGTCGATGTCGAAGACGACCTCGTGGCGATGATGAGTGGCGGTGTTCTTGATGTAGATACCAAGATGATGTAGACCCGTCCCTAAGTAGCCGAAACACCTTAGGAAACGGTAAAAACCGCAAACTCAAAATCTCCAAAGGCAAATGTCAAATGGTGGTGGCGGAATGCGTTGGTGGCTCCGGAGTTAGCAATACGGAAGTGGTGGTGGTGGTTGATGACGAAGCGACCGTCCCTAAGTAGCCGAAACACCTTAGGAGACTCAAGTCACCCCTCAAGCAACCACAAATGCTATATGGATCGAAAATGGGTTAGGTTTCGGAAAGCGATGGTGGTTTTGCGTATGATATGGTGGATGGCCTATGCAAAGATGCCAAAAATGCCAATTTTTTGATGGAGTCAAATGGTGTTGGAACCTATCTAGATGGATGGGTGATGTCAATAGCTACTCAACGAGCTAAAGAACGCGAAAATCAGACTCCGGGAGCAAAAGTTATGGCCGAAAACGTAAAGTGCACGCGGCTGATTCTGGGGGTGCGGGTGCCCGGGGTGGTCAGCGAGGTAGGGTTGGAGAAGAGGCCCGGGGGTCCGGGTGCCCGGCGGCAAGAGGTGCGGGCACCCGGGTTGGTCCGGGGCGAACAACCCGGGGGCTCGGGGTGCGGGCACCCGGGGTGGTCAACGGAGATGCGCGGGGGGTCCGGGTGCCCGGGGTTTGAGGTCCAGGTGCCCGGGGGTGACGGATTTGGGCGGAAATTCGTGGGAAGATGCAAGAAATTGGTGGATTTTGTGGAGGGAAAGGTGGATATGGAAGGGGGAATGCTAGATCCACTTGAAACCAAGCAAATCCATGGATCAAGTCCAACAAAACCTCATCAAACCAACAAATCACAAAAAAATTTGGGGCTATTTTTGGTGAGGAATTTTTGAAATTGGGCAAGAACAAGCAAAATTAGGCTAGAAAAACAAAGAGGGGGCTCCGATTTCGTGATTAACGTGGCTCTAGATACCAAGATGTTGTAAGGTGGAACCCTAAGTGGAGATCTTTCATGAATTGGAGGGGGAATCCCCAAGAACGAGATGAACACAAGAGAGAAAACAAGAGGAACACTCAAGAACAAGTCCAATCACACATCCACTAGACCAACAAACACACAAGATCCACAAGGTACATGAACAATCAAAGGGAAACAAGATACATGGTAGAGTTCATACCAAATCCTATGAAGGAGATGAGGGCTTGATGGTCCTATGATGGGGATCCTTCCCCAAGAAGGAGGGTGTCGGTGTCAAAACCGGCGGATCTCGGGTAGGGGGTCCCGAACTGTGCGTTTAGGCGAATGGTAACAGGTGACAAGGGACAGGATGTTTTTACCCAGGTTCGGGCCCTCTCGATGGATGTAATACCCTACTCCTGCTTGATTAATATTGATGATATGGGTAGTACAAGAGTAGATCTACCACGAGATCAAGGAGGCTAAACCCTAGAAGCTAGCCTATGGTATGATTGTTATTCGTCCTACGGACTAAAACCCTCCGGTTTATATAGACACCGGATAGGTTAGGGTTACACAGAGTCGGTTACAATGGTAGGAGATCTACATATCCGTATCGCCAAGCTTGCCTTCCATGCCAAGGTAAGTCCCATCCGGACACGGGACGAAGTCTTCAATCTTGTATCTTCATAGTCTTGGAGTCCGGCCGTGATGATAGTTCGCTATCCGGACACCCCTAGTCCAGACTCCTCAAGAGCCCTGAACCAGGCTTCAATGACGACGAGTCCGGCGCGATATTGTCTTCGGCATTGCAAGGCGGGTTCCTCCTCCGAATACTTCATAGAAGGTTTCAACACAAGGATAGTGTCCAGCTCGCAAAACAAGTTCCACATACCACCATAGAGAGAATAACTTTTGCACGATCTGCCGACGTATTCCGCGGGCGTGACATCACACCACGGCCAGGTCTTTATATGAATCGTTTTTTATTGTTCCACCTCAGCGCGTTTAGCGAGGCGGTTTCCGCACGCCTTATCGAGCATAGATCGTGCCCCTTATTCCGGATTCCCATCAATACGGACGGGTAACCCAACCGTGCCGCTGGCATGCCTCCTCTATCAAAGGCGAGTCCTAATCGACCACGGGGTGGGCTCTTGGTATTCAACCTCTTTATAATGAGACCAAGGCCCTCTTATTTTTACACCCTCCATCGAGTTCGCCTCGCGCTTCGAGTTCTAACACCCAAAGCTTCAGATTTAGGCGCTTCGGACCTCCGAAGATGTCCGGCTCCGACCAGCACGGCCGATGGATGTCTTCTTCCGTCACGGAAGAAGATGTGCTAAAACTGCGAGACGCCAGGTATCTAACCGGCGAGATTTCGCATAGGTTGCCTGCTCCAGGGTAGGTCATTCCCACTCCTGAGCCCGGCGAGAACGTAGTGTTCGTGTCTCACTTCCTTCGGGGTTTAGGCTTTCCGACGGATCCCTTTGTGCGGGGGCTCACGTTTTATTATGGGCTGGATTTCTATGACTTGAATCCGGAGTCCATCCTCCATATCTCATCATTCATTGTCGTATGTGAGGCCTTCCTCCATATTACCCCTCACTTTGGATTGTGGCTCAAGACCTTCAAGGTGGAGCCAAAGATGATCGAGGGGCAACAAGCAGAGTGCGGAGGGGCGGTCATAAGCAAATGTGCTGATGCTCCGTGGCCCGAGGGCTCTTTTCAAGAGGAGGTTGGTTTGTGGCAACGGGAGTGGTTTTATATCACCGCTCCCAGGGGCACCAAATGGGTGGCGCTCCCCGCCTTCCGCTCAGATCCACCACAGCGGCTAGCGTCATGGGTCAACAAGGGGCTCGACTGGGGGCCGTCCAAGGACGTTCCTTTGCTGTAGGGCCGTATTCGAGACCTCCAAGAAAGGGAGATCAATCTGGTTGCAGTGGCGCAGGTTATGTTGATCCAGCGCCTTCTGCCCTGCAAACGTCGCCCCCTCCGCCTGTGGGAATTTAATCCGGAGGGACCTCGAGCTCTCCAAAATTTGATGGGCACGACGCCCGTGGAGATGTATAAACTGTTCTTTGGATCACAAGAGAGGTGTCCGGACCTGATTGAGGACGCAAGACTAAGCTGCAATCGCCCAGATACTCAAGTAAGTAGTCCTGTAACCGGACAAGCTGTTCATTCATTTATCATATATATATGCCCTTTAAAGGAGCCGTTTCTTGAACAGGAGTGGATAGCTAAGGCAAAGTTAATAAGGTGTCCGGCTCCCCTCTGGGAGACCATGCCGGATCCCATGCTGACCAAGATGTTGAAGGTCGCGCCTTTTGAAGAAGGAGAAGGGGGGAGCGGGGAAGCAACTGCCTCTCGAAGGAGGCTATCAAGGAAGGAGGGATTAAAAGTCCCATCTTCGAGGAGAGAAGAGGACCGCTTGAAGATCCGGAGGTCAAGGCCTCAAAGAGGGAAAGGAATCTTCATCAGAGAGTCCGGCGCTGGGAAGTAACCCAGCCGCACTATTTCCCCAAGGGGATCAGCCCTCCAGCGAGCCGTAAGTAAAAAGGAGGGGTATGGTAAATAAGGAACATCCCTGCATTTATTTATGAAGATAACCGAAATAGTACCTTGTAGTTCGGACCTCAGCCCTTCTCAGCAGAGCTCGTCTTCGGGGATCTTCTTCCGGAGATGATGGAGAGCGAAACGCCTCCACCTGTCGCACCCTCATGCGAGGCGGACGACCCTGAGGTGTCGTCGCGAAGGGTTCCCCCAAGTACGGTGGGGCCAGAAGGTCCGGCGCCAAGTGGTGTGCGGTCGGAGGAGCTGAAGGATCTGTTCGGGCGAGCGGCTATCTCAGAAGATTACCGTGCTCTAATGGGTACGGTGATTGAAAGAATTGCATCCGCGGAGAGCAGATTGCATGAAGCCGTCAGAAGCTTACTGACGGGGTTCGAGGTACGCAAAAAATGATGTACCTCCTGACAGTTATGCATATAGGATGCGCCCTGTATAGATAGTAGCCCCTAAGACTCGGTATGTTGTCAAAATTGACAGCGTGCCGAGGATCAAAATCTCAGTTATAACATATCGCCGCTCCTAAACAGGTGGCGGGGCATCCGGTGGCCGGCCGGACTGATGAATATGCCGAACTAAAGCGGCAACTTGACGAGGCGGATGCGGACATCGCGCTGGTCAATAAGCGGTTTGACGAGTCACAAGGTATGCGACTTCTCGCGGACACCGGTAAGGGAGCTTGACGCCCATGTCTTACTATTTGTATGCTTAATGCAGATGGTGCCGCTCTTGTGGAGGAGCTGCGGCGGAACTCGCCCGAGCGAAAGAGCAAGCCAGAATAGTAATCGGCCGCTTTAAGGGCGAATCAAGAGCTAAAAGCGAGCGGGCTGATCACTGCCAAGAAGAGGAAATGGCCGATATGGCGAAAGTTGAAGAATACTACCGATCGCTGCGAGGTTCTTGAAAAAAACGTCAAGCGGAGCAAGAGGGCCTGAAAAAGGCCGCCGCCGAATCCAAGGATGCCCGTTCGGCTTTGAGAGCTGCCAAGGAGGAGCTGAGTCAGGCCTGGGCAATTGCGGCTGGAAAACTGTTTCTGCTGCGGAGGAAATATACGGATCCAAAGTATGCTCAATTGGACAAGTTGTGGAGTTCGGAGGATGCTTATCTGGACTTAGCGGCGAGCACCGCGGACGCGATTGAGCACTTCCAAGGCCAGAAGGGGCACAGAAGGGAAGAGCTATATTGGTCGCAATTCCATAGTCCGGAGCGTCTTCTTCCGTTGACCGATCGGTTGGCCGAATGGGCCGAGCTGAATCGATTATCCTGACTTGCCATGAAGCATGTCATGACTCATTTGTGGCCGGGCGGACCCCAGCCGAAGAGTTATTTTGGTATAGTGCAGCAGTTCCTTGCGCGGTACAGCGTGACGACGCAATGAAGCGGTCGGCGTGTATTGAGGGAGCGCGGATGGCTCTGGCCCGTGTCAAGACATACTGGGCAGATATGAAGGCCACCGACGTTGCATCCCAAGATTCGGACAGAAGCCGAGTACCTACCGAGCACTACTTTGAGGAAGTCCTGCAGGGCGCTCGTTTAATAGAGACGCAGTGCTCGAAGGATATTATGTTTAAATGACATGTATGATTTGTTTCAATATGATATAAGAGCTTTTTATACTTGTGTGTTCAAGTAGTAAACTACTCCCTGTGTGGCCGTTTATGTATATGTATATATAACCTGAAAGATGGCAGTCCTTGGCTTCAGCCCCCACGCACATAGTGCGGGGGTGTTTGCAAAGAAGGCGCTTTTGCACACTTAATCCAACGTCTTGGTCCTGTTAAGGAGGTGGTAGCGTAGCAAACTAGGCAACCGGACTATAATGCTTTATCACTTTCACTTAGCCATAGGAGTTCGAGGGTGGGGCTACTATATAGCCCCTGGGGGCACCGCACTCTCCCGAATTCGGGGTGCGTATGTGCCTGACCGAAAACCGGTCCTTCGTTAATGCGGAGGAATTCTAAACATTCCGATGAGTCATCGAGTGGTTGACCAGTCTCTCGCTATATCATGACAGTCAGTTTTCGGCTTTCTCTACTGAGGTGCTCGCCCGGCCGAACCGGGGCACAATCGCAGTAGTTCTCCTGGTGCCGTGTTAGCCGATAGAACGGAACGTAAGGCAGCAAAACACAGGAGCCGGGCAAACCCAAGATTTGACCAAAGACATGATTCGGAGCTGATGCATATAATGCCTAACTCGAGACGCCGAATACTCCCTAAGGTATTCGGTCTTTATAAAAACGGGTAGAATAATGCCCTAAGCCCCTGGTGTCCAGGTACGCGCAGAAATTCTGGTGCGGCCAATGCCAAAACGCCAACCTCCTCCTCGGTTATAGTAAGAAACCGGGGGATGTATATCAACAAGAGACAGTAAAAAAGGTTTACGCAGGGTCTTAATCTAAAAAGAATCCTTGCAACAGGACCCTACTGCACGTCTGCGTCTGTGTCTCCGTTGTGCCGTGTCCTGGGCGGGTGTAGCACGGTGTTCATATGTAAAAGAGAGGAACTTAGTTTAAAAGAAAAAGGATCGTGCGAAAGATGTACTTTATATTAGATAAACAGAGTACGATTCGAAGAAGTGAATAAAATTGAGCTTTATTGTCTCTTGTGATACATGCATGCAGCCCCTTGTATGGGGGTATGCCGCTAGTAGGAGCCAGACTCGTCTAGCCGTGTCCGGGGTTTGAATGACCAATTCAGGTTTTCTGACTGGCGGAGGCGGATAGGTGTGGGGTTGTCAAGGCAGTCTCATGTTCTTCCATGCTCGAGTAACACTTAATACTTCCTTTTAATGAGATGATGCCGCGTGGACCGGGCATTTTAAGTGTTAGAGATGCATAATGTGGTATTGCGTTAAAGCAGGCGAAAGCTTCGCGTCCCAATAGTGCTTGATGGCTACTTTTAAATGGGGCGACATGGAAGACTAACTTTTCACGACGGAAGTTGTCAGATGAACCGAACACAACTTCTAGCAGTAGGGAGCCCGTACAATGGGCATATGGGCCTGGCATTACCCCTTTAAAGGAGGTGTTGCTATGGAAAATTTTGGTTGGGTCTATCCCCATCCTGCGGATTGTGTCTGATATATCGGTTTATGTCATTGCCGCCATCCATGAGGACTTGTGTAAATTGGAATCATCGATTATAGGATCCAATATCAAGGCAGTCCATCCTGCGTCCGGATACCTTCGAGTAGTCCCGATGGTCGAAGGTGATTGGTTTTGACAACCAGTGTTGGTACTCCGCTAGGGTAGTATGTGCGGCGCGCATTTTAGCGGCGCCGCTCTGTTTTTCCCTTTATCACGTGAAGTGAGTTTACTGTTTTAACCTCTTGTGGGAAATTCTTTTGTTTTCCGGGGCTCGCTTGTGGTGCTCGTCATCATCTTCACTTGGTGTGTCGAGCCCTTGTGTTCGGCGTTGAGTCTGCGGACTGTTTGAAGACCCAGCAATTTACGTGGGTATGGTTTGCGGGCCTCCGGAGTCTTGTGGATTTGACATATCTTTTCCAAGATTTTGTTTAAGTTGGATAGCTCATCGCTATTGTCCTTAAGGGGCAGTTTTTTTATTGTTCTGTTGTGATATTTTGAATCCGGCGTTGACTGCCGCGCTCTTTGGACCGTTCCCTTTAATCCGGTGCTGGTCCTTGTTGCGCCGTGGTTTCCCATTTCCATCCTTGACTTCGGATGTACTTGGGTCGCTGGTGCTGCATCTTGCCAGCCAGCTATCCTCTCCCACGCAAAAGCGGGTCATGAGGCTTGTTAATGCGGCCATTGTTCTTGGCTTTTCTTGGCCGAGGTGTCTGGCGAGCCATTCGTCTCGGACGTTGTGTTTGAAGGCTGCTAAGGCTTCGGCGTCCGGACAGTCGACTATATGGTTCTTTTTAGTAAGGAACCTGTTCCAGAATATCCGGGCTAACTCTCCGGGCTGTTGAGTTATGTGACTTAGATCGTCTGCATCCGGAGGGCGGACATAGGTCCCCTGAAAATTTGCCCGAAACGCATCCTCGAGCTCTTCCCAGCTTCCAATGGTATTTTGGGGAGGCTTTTAAGCCAATGCCGAGCTGGCCCTTTGAGTTTGAGGGGTAAGTATTTTATGGCGTGGAGATCATCTCCTCTAGCCATGTGTATGTGGAGGATGTAATCCTCAATCCAGACTCCAGGGTCTGTTGTTCCGTCGTATGCCTCTATGTTTACGGGTTTGAATCCCGCTGGGAATTCATGATCAGCACCTCATCGGTGAAACATAGGGGATGTGCGGCGCCCCTGTACTTGGGTATGCCGTGATGTTCGGATATTTGGCGTGTTGCATTGCTTTGAATAGCTTGCTTTCTTGGCCCATAGATGGACCTAACTGGGCCATCCTTTTGATGTGAATCCTTATGCGGATCGCATATCGGCTTGTGTGCGGCGCCGTTTGCCGCTCTCTTTTTGTCGTGGGGTCGTCCATCCGACCGGGTGGCCTTCTTACTTTTTGATTGTGGGGGCTCTAAGGCCTCCTCGTCGAATTCGGGCAGTAGCTTTCTTTTTGGGTAGCTCTTTGTTCGGCGACTGTCGCCGTATTTGTCTGCAGTGTTGAATACTTTGCTCCATCTGATCCTGAGTGCATCTTCCGCTGTTTTGAGCTTCCGCTTCTACTTTTTCAGGCTACGCGCAGTGGCGACGAGCCTTTTCTGGAGGTTATTTTGCTCCAACAGTTTGTCCGGCGTGAGATCGTCCGGACTGTTGTCTTCTCCGGGGACGGGTTGTTTATCCAAGTTGTCTTGTTCGGACGATTGCTCGATAGCTTGTTCGTCGTCCACCGGTTCGCCCTGCTCTATGGCTGGGTCTTTGTTGAGGCGGGACTTGGTTCAGCGTTTACGTTGCCGTTTTGACTGCTTTTCGAGGGATTTATCCTTCGTAGCGTCCCGTTGTTCCTCGTCTTCATTTCCTTTAGGTGTATCCACCATGTATACATCATGGGATGAGGTGGTTGTCCAGCATCCTATAGGCGCTGGTTCATGGTTGTCTCCTACATCGTCGTCCATACCGTCGATGTCTTCGGAGTCGAAATCGAGCACGTCGTGTAAGCTTTTCGGCGGTGGCTCTGAAGTGGGTGGTGGGTGGGCGTTGAATTTCTTCGTCGTCCGCATCCCGACCTTCCTGACCGTAGTCCGGCCGTGGCTCTCCGGATATAGAGAGAGACTTTAGTGAATTCAGGATGTCGCCAAAGGGCGAGTGCTGAAACATGTCCGCGGCAGTGAACTCCATGACCGGCGCCCGACCGGATTCGATTGGCAGGGGCACGGAGGGTTCGGAGTCCGGAGAGGAGTCCGGCACCCGGGAGTCACGGTCTTCGCAAAGGACAGGGATTATGTTCGGCTTAATCACCGTAAAAATTTCAGCCTCCGAGGTGGCGTCCAACCAACCATCCTCGATCGGCGAGATCGGCTCCGAATCAATGTTCGGAGCGGACACTAGTGCGGCCTCCAGGACACTGTTCGGCGGCAGAGTTAGGTCATGCCCATCGAGACAGTGCGGCGCGCTTGGCTGTGGCTCGGATCCGTCGAAGATCAAGTCTCCGCGGATGTCGGCCGTATAATTCAAGCTTCCAAATCTGACCTGATGGCCAGGGGCGTGACTTTCGATCTGCTCCAGATGGCCAAGCGAATTGGCCCGCAGTGCAGAGCCACCGAATACGAAGATCTGTCCGGGGAGGAAAGTCTCACCCTGGACCGCATCGTTGTTGATGATCGAAGGAGCCATCGGGCCTATCGGCGACGACACAGAGGAACTCTCAATGAAAGCACCAATGTCGGTGTCAAAACCGGCGGATCTCGGGTAGGGGGTCCCGAACTGTGCATCTAGGCGGATGGTAACAGGAGACAAGGGACATGATGTTTTTACCCAGGTTAGGGCCCTCTCGATGGAGGTAATACCCTACTCCTGCTTGATTAATATTGATGATATGGGTAGCACAAGAGTAGATCTACCACGAGATCAAGGAGGCTAAACCCTAGAAGCTAGCCTATGGTATGATTGTTGTTCGTCCTACGGACTAAAACCCTCCAGTTTATATAGACACCGGATAGGTTAGGGTTACACAGAGTCGGTTACAATGGTAGGAGATCTACATATCCATATCGCCAAGCTTGCCTTCCACGCCAAGGAAAGTCCCATCCGGACACGGGACGAAGTCTTCAATCTTGTATCTTCATAGTCTTGGAGTCCGGCCGTGATGATAGTTCGGCTATCCGGACACCCCCTAGTCCAGGACTCCCTCAGAGGGCTTGAGTTTGGTCACTCCAAGAGGAGGTCTTGATCTCCTAGTGGAGTGGATCCATGGAGCAAAGCTCACAAATATCTATCATATACTTTCCTTTTCTTCCAAAAGAGCTAGGGGAGGTGTTTTTATAGTCTAGGGACGAAATAGAGGGAGAGGGGGATACAAAGGTCCAAAATGACCCTCAAAACGCACACACACTCGGTTGGGTCCGGGCACCCGGGGTGCGAGGGACCAGGCACCCGGTCCGGTCAGGGGGGCTGCGCCCTTGTTGCTGTAGAGGCCGGGCACCCGGGGGTCCAAAGCCCGGACACCCGGGCGCCTGAGATCTGGCGGGGAGGGGCTGGCACCGGGGCAGTGGAGAGGCCAGGCGGCGGCGAAGGTGGCCGGGCACCGGGCGAGCTGGGCTGCTCAGGCAGGAGGCCGGGCACCCGGGGCCTTGGGGTCGGCACCGGGCCAGGCTGGCGACGCCAGTGGGGGTCGGGCACCCGGTGGCGATCTGGCCGGGCACCCGGGGTGTCCAGGGGACTTGGTCCCTCCCGCGGCTTCGTGTCCGGGAACTCCATCTCCTCGCACGTCTTGATGCTTCCCCTTCTTCTTGGGTCTCCGGTGAACTTGGTGATTCCTCCTCCGTGCTTCCTCGTGACGATCTTCGAAGTACCTAAGCAAGCATAACGTTTCCATTTGAGGTAGAACCCGACTCTCGTGTGAATCCGAAAGAAATTCGAAGAGGAAAGAAGTGACCTTGTTCTCGATGTTGCATGCACGTGCTCTTGTCATCGGTCCTCGAGGTGCTTGACGAGTTGTAGTAGAGTCCATGGGGATGAGCGAGGGATGCTCCGCATCAGTATGTACCAGTAGCTATGTGTTTGATCTCTCTCTCTCTCTCTCTCTCTCTCTCTCTCTCTCTCTCTCTCTCTCTCTCTCTCTCTCTCTCTCTCTCGTGCTCTTGATTTGGCACGATCTTGATGTATCGCGAGCTTTGCTATTATAGTTGGATCTTATGATGTTTCTCCCCCTGTACTCTCTTGTAATGGATTGAGTTTTCCCTTTGAAGTTATCTTATTAAATTGAGTCTTTAAGGATTTGAGAACACTTGATGTATGTCTTGCGTGGGATACCCGTGGTGACAATGGGGTATTCTATTGATCCACTTGATGTATGTTTCGGTGATCAACTTGTGGGTTCCGCCCATGAACCTATGCATAGGGGTTGGCACACGTTTTCGTCTTGACTCTCCGGTAGAAACTTTGGGGCACTCTTTGAAATTATTTGTGTTGGTTGAATAGATGAATCTGAGATTGTGTGATGCATATCATATAATCGTACCCACGGATACTTGAGGTGACATTGGAGTATCTAGTTGACATTAGGGTTTTGGTTGATTTGTGTCTTAAGGTGTTATTCTAGTAGGAACTCTATGATAGATCAAACGGAAAGAATAGCTTCGTGTTATTTTATTACGGACTCTTGAATAGATCGATCAGAAAGAATAACTTTGAGGTGGTTTCGTACCCTACAATAATCTCTTCGTTTGTTCTCTGCTATTAGTGACTTTGGAGTGACTCTTTGTTGCATGTTGATGGATAGTTATATGATCCAGTTATGTTATTATTGTTGAGAGAACTTGCACTAGTGAAAGTATGAACCCTAGGCTTTGTTTCCTAGCATTGTAATACCGTTTACGCTCACTTTTATCTTTAGTTACCTTGCTGTTTTTATATTTTCAGATTACAAAAACCTATATCTACCATCCATATTGCACTTGTATCACCATCTCTTCGTCGAACTAGTGCACCTATACAATTTACCATTGTATTGGGTGTGTTGGGGACACAAGAGACTCTTTGTTATTTGGTTGCAGGGTTGCTTGAGAGAGACCATCTTCATCCTCGCCTCCCACGGATTGATAAACCTTAGGTCATCCACTTGAGGAAATTTGCTACTGTCCTACAAACCTCTGCACTTGGAGGCCCAACAACGTCTACAAGAAGAAGGTTGTGTAGTAGACATCAAGCTCTTTTCTCGGCGCCGTTGCCGAAGCTAGAAGGCGACACTCACACCCGTCATCTAAGCTCTTTTAAAGCGCCGCTGTTGGGAGGTGAGTGCTTGAAGGTATATCTTTAATTCTTGCAATCGAATCTTTTAGTTTCTTGTTTTGTCACTAGTTTAGTTTATAAAATAAAACTACAAAAAATGGAATTAAGGGTGCCTCATATGCTTCATCTTTTTAATGTCTTTCGTGAAAATGATGGAAAGGAAAATTGTGCTCAAGTACTAGAAGAAGAATTACATAGAATGCTTGGCATAAAATATGTGAATGATGAGCATGATTGCAATGTTGTTAGTATGAATTCTTTGAATACCCGTGATGCTAATGATATGCAAAGCCACAAGCTTGGGGATGCTATGTTTGATGAAGATGATATGTTTTGTCCCCCAAGTTTAGATGAGCAAATTTATTATGATGAAAGCATGCCTCCTATTTATGATGATTATACTGATCAAAGTGGGTTTGGAAGAGTGTCAACTTTAGGAAGTAATGATCCCACTATTTTTGAGGGTGTTGAATCTTATAATATTTATGAAAGTGGATTTGGAGAGGTCATGACTTTATTTAGTGATGAATCCACTATTTCAGAAGAGGTTCCAATTGATTATGAGAATAAAGTTGCTATCTATGATGATTATTGTGATGACATGTATGCTATAAATAATAATTATAACCATGAAACTTGTCATCATGATTTTAATTTTCAATTGGATTATGCTTCACATGATAGTTATTTTGTTGAGTTTGCTCCCACTACTATTGATGAGAATAAATTTGCTTATGTGGAGAGTAGTAAATTTTCTATGCTTGTGGCTCATGAAAAGAATGCTTTAGGTGCTGGTTATATTGTTGAATTCATTCATGATGCTACTGAAAATTATTATGAGGGAGGAACGTATGCTTGTAGGAATCGCAATAATATCAGGTTTCCTCTCTATGTGCTTAAATTTTTTAAAGTTATGCTTGTTTTGCCTTCCTATGCTAGTTGATTATTGTTCCCACAAGTTGTTTGCTCACAAAATCCCTATGCATAGGAAGTGGGTTATACTTAAATGTGCTAGTAATATTCTTCATGATTCTCTCTTTATGTTTCAATTCTTATCTTTTATGTGAGCATCATTGAAATCATAATTGCCTAGCTAGGAGCGTTAAACGATAGCGCTTATTGGGAGGCAACCCAATATTATTTTAGTTTCTTGCTTTTTGGTTCTGTTTAGTAATAAATAATACATCTAGCTTCTGTTTAGATGTGTTTTTATGTTTTAATTAGTGTTTGTGCCAAGTAGAACCTTTGGGAAGACTTGGGTGAAGTCTTTATGATCATACTGTAAAAAAACAGAAACTTTAGCGCGCACGAGATTAACTAAAACTTTTTACTGGAGAGTGATATTTAGTTGATTATTTTTGAAGATGATTACTAGACCAATTCCTCAGGTCCACCAATTTATTTTATAATTTTTGGAGTTACAGAAGTATACATTTGATACAGATTACTACAGACTGTTCTGTTTTGGACAGATTCTGTTTTCATTGTGTTGCTTGCTTATTTTGATGAATCTATGGCTAGTAAAATAGTTTATAAACCATAAAGAAGTTGGAATACAGTAGGTTTAACACAAATATAAATAAATAATGAGTTCACAACAGTACCTAAGTGGTGATTTATTTTCTTAAACTAACGGAGCTTATGAGTTTTCTGTTAAGTTTTGTGATGTGAAGTTTTCAAGTTTTGGGTAAAGATTCGATGGACTATGGAATAAGGAGTTGTAAGAGCCTAAGCTTGGGGATTCCCAAGGCACCCCAAGGTAATATTCAAGGACAACCAAGAGCCTAAGCTTGGGGATGCCCCGGAAGGCATCCCCTCTTTCGTCTTTGTTCATCGGTAACTTTACTTGGAGATATATTTTTATTCACCACATGATATGTGTTTTGCTTGGAGCGTCCTTTTATTTTGTTAGTATTTGGCTTATGTTATTTATATAATGTTTTGCATTTCTATTTTCAATAAAAATGTCAAGGATAGCCTTTACCATGCTTATTTTGCAAGTATACATGTTGCTGTTTCAAAACAGAAAGTTTACCGCTGTTGCAAAAATTCGCTAGAAAAGTCAGAATGTGATAAAATGTTGAAACCTTTTGCATAATAAGCTCTGATAAATTTAATACAGTGGGAATTTTCTTTCATAATTTTTGGAGCTAGGGAAGTATGGATCTTGCTGCATTCTTCACAGACTATCCTGTTTAGGCAGATTGCTGTTATGTTTGCATTGTTTGCATATGTTTTGATTGTTTGCATATGTTTGCTTGTTTAATGATTATATTTGAGGATAGGACTATTAAATATGCGGAGGCGTTTAGTATGCAATGTTGATTAATAATTTTAGTGATTTGCTACAGTAGAGTATGATAAGGTTTTTGCATTGGTTTATACTAACTTATCTCACGAGTCCTTGTTGAGTTTTGTGTGGATGAAGCTTTTGAGATTTAGGGAGACCGTGTTATGAAAGGAATTAAGGAGACACAAAAGATCAAGCTTGGGGATGCCCAAGGCACCCCAAGATAATATTTCAAGAAGTCTCAAGCATCTAAGGTTGGGGATGCCCCGGTTGGCATCCCACCTTTTTTCTTCAACAATTATCGGTCAATATCGGTTGAGCCTAAGTTTTTGCTTCTTCACATGAGTTGTGCTAGAAATGTAGTTTTATTTTGTTTTGCTTGATGTTTGAATAAAATATCAAGATCTGAAATTCTTAAATGGGAGAGTCTTCACATAGCTAAATAATTATTTAACTACTCATTGATCTTCACTTATATCTTTTTGGAGTAGTTTGTCATTTACTCGTGTGCTTCATTTATATCCTATGAGTAAATAGTTGAATGATTTGAATATCATAAATCTGAAATTATATATGTTTCATATGCTTATCCCATGGGGAGTAATGACTTTACATATAAGAAGTAGAGGTGGTAAATTTATTAAAGGTTAGCAAACATTGTATTGGTCACTTGAACAATTCAAGAAAGAATATTGAGGGAAGAGAGATTTCACATATAAATATACTATCTTGGACATCTTTTGTAATTGTGAGCACTCATTAAAATATGACATGTTAAAAGGTTGATTTTGGACAAGGAAGACAATGTAATGGGTTATGTTTTCTTATATCCGAAATAAAGTATATTGTCATGGATCGCCCAACACGTTGAGCTTTCCTTTCCCCCTCATGCTAGCCAAATTCTTCGCACCAAGTAGAGATACTACTTGTGCTTCCAAACACCCCTTAAACCAGTATTGCCATGAGAGTCCACCATACCTACCTATGGATTGAGTAAGATCCTTCAAGTAAGTTGTCATCGGTGCAAGCAATAAAAATTGCTCTCAAAATATGTATGATATTTTAGTGTGGAGAAAATAAGCTTTATACGATCTTGTGATATGGAAGCAATAAAAGTGACAGACTGCATAATAAAGGTCCCTATCACAAGTGGCAATATAAAGTGACGTTCCCTCGCATTAAGATTTTGTGCATACAACTACAAAAATGCATGGCAACCTCTACTTCCCTCTGTGAAGGGCCTATCTATTATTTACCTTATGCAAGAGTCATGGTGATCTTCACCTTTCCTTTTTACATTTTATCCTTTGGCAAGCACCTTGTGTTGGAAAGATTCTGATATATATCCAATTGGATGTAAGGCATCATGAACTATTATTGTTGACATTACCCTTGAGGTAAAAGGTTGTGTAACATCCCAAAATTCTAAATTTTGGAATGTTATAATAAATAAATAGTTTTGATTGATTGATTGTTTGTTGTGTGATTAATAGAGTGAAATTGAGTGAAATTGAAACTTTTTTTGAAAGTTGAATGAGAGGGAATGAAATGACTTTCCCCGACTTTCACTTTGCCTTTTGATATCCATGAATTCAAATTCAATTCAAACACAAAACCCTAGAGAGAAAATGATATGACTTCTTCCATTTAAATAAATAAAAAGGGTTTTGAAAAGATTTGAATTCCGTTTGGAAATATTTCAAATTCAGAAACTTTATGCAACTCAATGATTTTCATGAGGGAAGATAAAATGACTTCTTCAGATTATATGAAATATGAGTTGGAAGTTAAAAAGAATCAAACTGAAAGTCGTTCAGAAGTATTTTAAAATCCTCTTTCAATTTGGAATTATTTGGATTTTATTCAAATTATTTTTCTCCCAAAAATAAATAAATGGGAATAAGGGTAAAATGATTCCCTTCAATGGAAAATTAGGAGAAAATAATTTTGAAATCATTTTGGTGTTTTAAAAATGATTTTTGTTGGGTTTTATTGCAACAGCAACACTATTTGAGTTTTGTAAATTTTTGAGGATTTTATTTGAACTTGAAAAATAGTTCATGTTGTAGGAAATCTATTTCTGAAAATTTTGATATATTATATGTCTATATAATATTATTTATTTATTTATTTGTGTTTGTTTTATTGTCTATGTTTTATAAAAAAAATGCAAACGCCCGAAGCCCCGGAGGCCCATCTCCCCATCTCCCCCTCTCCCTTTCCTCGGCCCAGCTAGCGCCGAGCCGCAGCCCACCAGCAACCGAGCCGGCCTGCCCCAGCGCCCGACGCCCGAACCCTCTCCCCCTCGGTCGCCCGCTCGCTCTTCTCTCTCTCTCTCTCGCTGACCGCCGGACCCCACTGCCCGTTCGCCCCACCCGCATCTTCCTCTTCTTCCTCCCCACGCCAGATCGCACCGCCGCCGCCGCCGTATTCCAGAGATTGCGGGATCCTCTCCCCGATCTTCCCCCTCCTCCAAGTCGACCCCGCCCCTATAAATATCCCTCCCCTCACCCCGTTCCGCCCCTTCCCGACCCCCGAACCCCTCTCCGCTCGCCGCCATTTCTCGCCGGAGCCCGAGCTCCGCCGCTCGCCATTGCTGCTGCAGCGCTCCACCCCGACCACCTCGTCGCCGTCCAAACCCACCACCGACCCCTCCTCTCTCACCCTCACCTCCCTAACCCCTCGCCCGAGCTCCTGCGCCCTTGGAACATCGGCAACGGCGGCCACCCGAACGCCACCGCCGCCTCGACCTCGCCGCCGACCGTCTCCGACCACCTCCACCGGCGCCACGACCACCGTTGGACTCGTCGTCGTCCGTTGCATTGCCCCGTACACGCCACCGAGCTCACCGACGACCGGAGCGCCGTCCCCGTCGACCACCGAAGCCAGAGCATCTCGCCGGAGTTCGTTTCCGCCGCGGTGAGCTTCCCATCCATCTGATCTAGTTTCAATGGCCCTGATTAGATTAGATCGAATAGGTACGTTGTTTTTTTAGATCGGTTTAGTTACGGTTAAGTCCGGTTTAGTTCGAACCAGTTCCCCGGTTTTATTTATTTCACGTGCATGCACTGTTTTGTTAAGTAACGCCCGAGCGTTGTTTAGTTCCGATCGCTCACCTGCTTAGGCCCAATAGCAGCCCGACGCGTAGTACCTGCGAGTTTGTTTTTTTTTAGTTTTTTTTCGTTTCTGTTTTAAAAACAGAAATAGTTTCAATTTTAGATTGCTTATATCTTTTAGGTTTCAAGTCCAAATCGAGTGATTCTTTTTGCATTAGATTCAAAATTTCTCGAAGTTTCTGTTAGAACAATTGGATTTCAGATTTGAGTAGTTAAATTTGAGTTTGATGAAATTTGATCAAATCACTAATTTGGTCATATTTTGAGTTCTACAAAGTATTTTTGATTGATTCTTTTTGCTACTGTTTTATTATGGTTTTGTCTATCCATTAGCATACACTTCTTTATTTTTACTTTATTTTTAAATTAGGTTTTAGCAAACCAGTACTGTTTTAGTTATAGCTTTGTTTTAGTCTTTTCTTTATTGTTTTATTAGTTTTAAATTATTTATTTTGTCACTTTTGACAAATTTAGTTTTGTTTCTGTTAGTAAACCAAAGAAAATTTTGTTTTTATTTTATAAATTTATTTTATTTAGTTTTGTATGAAAACTTGTTTAGGTCATAGTTAGTGTTTCATAAGAGCTTTTTATTTGTTTCTTTTTGCAAATAAAATTTTATAAAAAATATATTTTCTGATAACTTAGTTGTTTTACATTTTATTTTTATTTTTTCTGTTAAGTTATTAGTTTATTGTTTTAATTGTTGTTAAGTTTTACTTAGGACAAAACTATGTTGTGTTATGTCTTAGAGTTTTCCTTAGTAGTTTTGCTGTGTAGTTTTCCTTTGTTTTTATTTGGTGTCCCTTGATTTGCATTTTTATTTGTTGGTTTTATTATGAGTGTTAGAATTGTTTGCTAGGATGTTTGCTTATATGAATGCTATGTTTGACTATATAGATTTTCAACGGAGTGACGAATAGTTATACCAAGTCATTATTCCGAGAGCGCTATTATCTTCATCAACTTACCAGGCAAGTTCACTTTGACCATGTTTTTCATACCTATGTGTTTTATTTCATCTAGTGTCATCTTTGCAACAATCCCTCCAGTAGTGATATTGAATTCTTGTAGTTGATTAGTATGCATGAGGTAGAAACCCATCACCCTGTTACCAAGCCCAGGACGTTATTTATTTTAATGCTACGCTATAGTAGGCGGGGTTTGGTATGAGTGTCTGAGTGGTGTGAAGAAGGAGGACTCTCGTCAATGATAACAACTCCATGATGACATCTCCAAGGACTGCATCTTCAAGGCCTCAAGACTTCAAGACTCGAGACAAGAATTCAATACACACTCTTGGGTGAAGGACGGTTGTGGGCACCTGGAGAAACCAGTGGTTGGCGGGATGCATGGAGAAGCGCCATGACATCTTGCGGAAAGCTTCACCCAGACTCAAAGAGACGGAAGAATACTTCATGCCGGAAGCTTACATGCAACCGCAAGTCACTATGGGCTCGGCTTGGTTGACCTTAGTGGTGACTCTGGCTGGGGCGGTGCTAGCAGATGTAGAACTACGGTAGGATTGGATGAGCACGGACGGTGGTCGGGGAACTCTTGAAGACCATGTTTGATCGTCTTGTTCTCAAACACCTGAAGTGCGAGAACGTAAAGAGAGGATCGAATCTTGCGGGTAAAGTGTACAAACCTCTGCAGAGGGTTAAAACCTAATCGATTAGCCGTGTCCCGATTCACGGACAATTTGAGCCTCTGGACTTGGATCTATCTCAAACTCTCAACACCGGATTGATAACTTAATTGTGGGCAACTTATGATGATTTTTGGCTATGAGACATCGGTTGGCGGAACCATGTCATGATAGAAAACTCCATAGTACAGACTTCATTTATTCCTTTGATGTAGGGAAAATAAAACCAGCTTTTACGCAAACAAAACTCAGACCCGAGCCACAAAGCCAAATTGCATATAGTATAGTTTTACCATCTGTTTTCTCATGTTGTGATCTTGCGGTACATTCAATGTACTGACCTACACGGCTGCAACGTATCATGTTGCAGGATTTTCTTCGACGAGTAAGAGTTACGATCTGAGGTTACGGTCTACACTCAACTTGCCGATGGCGTTGATGGGACTCCACACCGATTACTTGTTTCACGAGACTTATGAGGTATATATCAGTTTCGTTATTTATACATGTGATTGCACTTTGATATACATTGATGTACTGTGTGTGCCAGCATACTGATCCAGGGATGGCACGGATACACAGAGGCTTGACCGTCTGAGGTCGGGTCGCTACAGATATGGTATCATAGCACATGTTGACTGTAGGACGTGACCCTAGAAACCGGAAAGCCCTAGGACAGGAAATTTCTAAAACTTTATTTTAAAAAAGACTCTTACTTCTCATCTTTTCTGATTTTATCAAATAGACACTCTCACCTCAAATAGTTAGAATATACCCCTTTTCCCTTTTGACCACATGAAGGATCAACTGAAGCCGCTCCAAGAAAGATATCGGACAGCTGATGACCCCTTCAAAGTAACCAGGATTTCACCATGCATTAGAAGAGTTGAAGCTGCAACAATTGAAGACTCTGAAGACTTGAAGAATTTGAAGTTCCTGAAGAATTATTTAACCTTTAGAAGACCAAACCCCTGTTATACACTTACGTTAGATGCGGCGATTTGTGAGCTGTCATTTGTTTGATGTTTTCCGACAGCCACAAAGTAAAACCCGTTTCTTCAAAAACTATTGTTTGTATTGTGTGTATCCCTCCCCACCTCTCTCATATCTCATCCGAAAACTTTTGGACCCAGTAGATGATGAATGAAGTTGGACCGGTATTCTCTGGACCGAAAACCCAGCCGGAGGCAGAGCTATGGATTCAAAACATGGAGAATCACTTCGGGAGCAATTTGGTTTCAAGGAAGAATGAAGTATCGTACGCTCTTCAGTACTTTGAAGGAAGTGCTGCAACATGGTGGCAGATGCATCAAGCTATACAGGGATGGAATGGAGCAAATACTTGGGAAGAATTCAAGAAGACTCTGACAAGATCTCGTCTTATCCGGAAGCACCATGATACACCAAGAAATAAACCTTGTGCCTGCAAGATTTGCGGAGAAATAGGACACACCCAGGAGGAACACAAGGATGGATGCCCTCATTGTGAGGAGAAAACACCCAGCTGAGGAATGCCCAACTAGTCAGGTGACTTGTTTCTTGTGTGAAGGAACCACCCACTACCCGACTCAGTGTCACATTTACCCCATGGTGCAACAAACTATTCAGGAGCAGGAAGAAGGAATGAAAGAAGCCCTCCGAGAAGTTATGAAAGAACCTGTGATGAAGGAATGTGTTGAAGACCCTAATGGAGAAGGCCTCAACAGATTTTACTCCAATGCCTGCTATTCACGTGGAGAAGAAGGACATTTTTCACAGTATTGCACCAAGGAAAGAAAAGAGTATCTGGGATACTTCCCGACGGAAGCAATAGAGTTTGATCCACAGGGAATAGAAGGTTTGATCAGAACGAAGAAACCCAGGAAGAGAAAACAAAGACACCCTCAGAACAACCCAATTTCTGCAAAGAGGGACAAGAGTCATATTACCTGTTTTGAATGTAAGGACGTCGGGCATTATGCCAATCATTGTCTTGAAAGGAAGCAAGGAACTCAAGCAGCAGGCACCATCTCCAAGAAGCCCAAAGACTTATCGAAAGTTATGTGTTTTCATTGTAAGGAAGCAGGACATTATGCTACTAAATGTTCCTACAAGAAGGAAGCTGGAGTTGAGTAGTTGGAATTTTGATATGGATAATAAGAGTGGTAGAAACCAATTTTTTTTCATGAGTACAATAAGTTGAGTTATGTAATGGGTGCTCAAAGTTTGTAATGGATTCATGAAATCAATAAAGTTAAGGTGACATGTTTTCATATGTTTAAATTGTATGAGTTGTTACTCTATGAACACGGATTTTGACCATTTTCGAGGATATGAGAAATATGGTCTATGGATGGATTTTTGAATTTCATTTTAAGGGTGATAGTACCCTATGAAGAACACTGGACCAATGGAAATGTAAATGTGTCCCACAGGTTGGAGTTTGGAAAAAAAAATGAGTTGGAGTTTTATCTTTGATATGATGGTATGAAGAAATGAAATGTTATTGGATTTAAAGTGGTGTAATGTTGGAAAATGGAGCAATTGTAACTCCAAGGATGAGTGAAATTTGTACATGTGTTGAAGTGGGCTCATAACCCACAGGCCCAGGAATTAATAAGGGTCAAGTACCCACTGGAAGAAGAAATTTTGGGAAGACTGCGATTTGATCAGCAGACGTTTCGTAGGAGGTTACGCAAAAACCCAAGAGTTGTGAAGAAACGATAGATGTTTTGTTCAGCTTGGAGAATTAATGGATAATTCCGAACCCAGTTCGTGGACAAGAGAAATTCTGCAATGCTTGTGAGAATTCCCGAGTGTAGAATTGCGAGATTCGCTAAACCTTATACACGGTAATGATCGGGGTGCGGAATGGATTGATCACCATACCGACTTACTCTTGTCATTCGCTCTTGCTATTTGGAATGGTAAATCTGAGAGACTTACCCATAGTAAAGTGACGACGCTCGTTGAAGCCTTGCTTAAGCCTTAGAATGGTATGATGATAAACCCATGTACATGGCAGTTGTTGCCAATCGTAGATTATACGGTGAGAATGAAGCCAAGGCTCTTTTCTGCAGAAACCATTCATGGTAGACCACCATGAGTATTTCGATAGTTGTCTAGAATGGACACAGACCTATCAGCTAAGAAGATCCGATCTCGGACGAACTTGACTTTGACAAACCGACCCAAGATTTTGAGGAAAACGCTATGCTTCGATGTAAGAGCGTTAATGAAGGAGCTATTGTAAGATATGTGAAGAGACATATATTGTCGGCACTCCAGAGGAAGTATCTGAGTTTATTGGAACCGTAACCTTGTTTTTAAGTGTGGTAGCACCCCTGACCTTTCCGACCAAAACATTTGCTAGAAGACCCCCAACCCCTAACCCTTTCTTGCTAGCCTCTTCGAATCTCGAGGACGAGATTCATTTTAAGTGTGGTAGGTTTGTAACATCCCAAAATTCTAAATTTTGGAATGTTATAATAAATAAATAGTTTTGATTGATTGATTGTTTGTTGTGTGATTGATTGAGTGAAATTGAAACTTTTTTTGGAAGTTGAATGAGAGGGAATGAAATGACTTTCCCCGACTTTCACTTTGCCTTTTGATATCCATGGATTCAAATTCAATTCAAAAACAAAACCCTAGAGAGAAAATGATATGACTTCTTCCATTTAAATAAATAAAAAGGGTTTTGAAAAGATTTGAATTCCGTTTGTAAATATTTCAAATTCAGAAACTTTATGCAACTCAATGATTTTCATGAGGGAAGATAAAATGACTTCTTCAGATTATACGAAATATGAGTTGGAAGTTAAAAAGAATCAAACTAAAAGTCATTCAGAAGTATTTTAAAATCCCCTTTCAATTTGGAATTATTTGGATTTTATTCAAATTATTTTCTCCCAAAATAAATAAATGGGAATAAGGGTAAAATGATTCCTTCAATGGAAAATTAGGAGAAAATAATTTTGAAATCATTTTGGTGTTTTAAAATGATTTTGTTGGGTTTTATTGCAACAGCAACACTATTTGAGTTTCAGTAAATTTTGAGGATTTTATTTGAACTTGAAAAATAGTTCATGTTGTAGGAAATCTTTTCTGAAAATTTTGATATATTATATGTCTATATAATATTATTTATTTATTTATTTGTGTTTGTTTTATTATCTATGTTTTATAAAAAAATGCAAACGCCCGAAGCCCCGGAGGCCCATCTCCCCATCTCCCCCTCTCCCTTTCCTCGGCCCAGCTAGCGCCGAGCCGCAGCCCACCAGCAACCGAGCCGGCCTGCCCCAGCGCCCGACGCCCGAACCCTCTCCCCCTCGGTCGCCCGCTCGCTCTTCTCTCTCTCTCTCTCTCTCTCTCTCTCTCTCTCTCTCTCTCTCTCTCTCTCTCTCTCTCTCTCTCTCTCTCTCTCTCTCTCTCTCTCTCTCGCTGACCGCCGGACCCCACTGCCCGATCGGCCCACCCGCATCTTCCTCTTCTTCCTCCCCACGCCAGATCGCACCGCCGCCGCCGCCGTATCCCGGAGATCGCGGGATCCTCTCCCCGATCTTCCCCCTCCTCCAAGTCGACCCCGCCCCTATAAATATCCCTCCCCTCACCACGTTCCGCCCCTTCCCGACCCCCGAACCCCTCTTCGCTCGCCGTCATTTCTCGCCGGAGCCCGAGCTCCGCCGCTCGCCATTGCTGCTGCAGCGCTCCACCCCGACCACCTCGTCGCCGTCCGAACCCACCACCGACCCCTCCTCTCTCACCCTCACCTCCCTAACCCCTCGCCCGAGCTCCTGCACCCTTGGAACATCGGCAACGGCGACCACCCGAACGCCACCGCCGCCTCGACCTCGCCGCCGACCATCTCCGACCACCTCCACCGGCGCCACGACCACCGTTGGACTCTTCGTCGTCCGCTGCATCGCCCCGTACACGCCACCGAGCTCACCGACGACCGGAGCGCCGTCCCCGTCGACCACCGAAGCCAGAGCATCTCGCCGGAGTTCGTTTCCGCCGCGGTGAGCTTCCCATCCATCTGATCTAGTTTCAACGGCCCTGATTAGATTAGATCGAATAGGTACGTTGTTTTTTTTAGATCGGTTTAGTTACGGTTAAGTCCGGTTTAGTTCGAACCAGTTCCCCGGTTTTTTTTATTTCACGTGCATGCACGGTTTTGTTAAGTAACGCCCGAGCGTTGTTTAGTTCCGATCGCTCGCCTGCTTAGGCCCAATAGCAGCCCGACGCGTAGTACCTGCGAGTTTGTTTTTTTTAGTTTATTTTCGTTTCTGTTTTAGAAACAGAAATAGTTTCAATTTTAGATTGCTTATATATTTTAGGTTTCAAGTCCAAATCGAGTGATTCTTTTTGCATTAGATTAAAAATTTCTCGAAGATTCTGTTAGAACAATTGGATTTCATATTTGAGTAGTTTAAATTTGAGTTTGATGAAATTTGTTCAAATCACTAATTTGGTCATATTTTGAGTTTTACAAAGTATTTTTGATTGATTCTTTTGCTACTGTTTTATTATGGTTTTGTCTATCCATTAGCATATACTTCTTTATTTTTACTTTATTTTTAAATTAGATTTTTAGCAAAACAGTACTGTTTTAGTTATAGCTTTGTTTTAGTCTTTTCTTTATTGTTTTTATTAGTTTTAAATTATTTATTTTTGTCACTTTTGACAAATTTAGTTTTGTTTCTGTTAGTAAACCAAAGAAAATTTTGTTTTATTTTAAAATTTATTTTATTTAGTTTTGTATGAAAACTTGTTTAGGTCATAGTTAGTGTTTCATAAGAGCTTTTTATTCTTTTCTTTTTGCAAATAAAATTTTATAAAAAAATATTTTCTGATAACTTAGTTGTTTTACATTTTATTTTTTATTTTTTCTGTTAAGTTATTAGTTTATTGTTTTAATTGTTGTTAGGTTTTACTTAGGACAAAACTATGTTGTGTTATGTCTTAGAGTTTTCCTTAGTAGTTTTGTTGTGTAGTTTTCCTTTGTTTTTATTTGGTGTCCCTTGATTTGCATTTTTATTTGTCGGTTTTATTATGAGTGTTAGAATTGTTTGCTAGGATGTTTGCTTATATGAATGCTATGTTTGACTATATAGATTTTCAACGGAGTGACGAATAGTTATACCAAGTCATTATTCCGAGAGCGCTATTATCTTCATCAACTTACCAGGCAAGTTCACTTTGACCATGTTTTTCATACCTATGTGTTTTATTGCATCTAGTGTCATCTTCGCAACAATCCCTCCAGTAGTGATATTGAATTCTTGTAGTTGATTAGTATGCATGAGGTAGGAACCGATCACCCTGTTACCAAGCCCGGGACGTTATTTATTTTAATGCTACGCTATAGTAGACGGGGTTTGGTATGAGTGTACGAGAGTGGTGTGAAGAAGGAGGACTCTATGTCAATGATAACAACTCCATGATGACATCTGCAAGGACTGCATCTTCAAGGCCTCAAGACTTCAAGACTCGAGACAAGAATTCAATACACACTACTGGGTGAAGGACGGTTGACGGGCACCCTGGAGAAACCAGTGGTTGGCCGGGATGCATGGAGAAGCACCATGACATCTTGCGGAAAGCTTCACCCAGACTCAAAGAGACGGAAGAATACTTCATGCCCGGAAGCTTACATGCAACCGCAAGTCACTACGGGCTCGCTTGGTTGACCTTAGTGGTGACTCTGGCTGGGGCGGTGCTAGCAGATGTAGAACTACGGTAGGATTGGATGAGCACCGACGGTGGTCGGGAACTCTTCGAAGACCATGTTTGATCGTCTTGTTCTCAAACACCACAAGTGCGAGAACGTAAAGAGAGGATCGAATCTTGCGGGTAAAGTGTACAAACCTCTGCAGAGGGTTAAAACCTAATCGATTAGCCGGGTCCCGATTCACGGACAATTTGAGCCTCTGGACTTGGATCTATCTCGGAACTCTCAACACCGGATTGATAACTTAATTGTGGGCAACTTATGATGATTTTTGGCTATGAGACATCGGTTGGAGGAACCATGTCATGATAGAAAACTCCATAGTACAGACTTCATTTATTCCTTTGATGTAGGGAAAATAAAACCAGCTTTTACGCAAACTAAACTCAGACCCAGAGCCACAAAGCCAAATTGCATATAGTATAGTTTTACCATCTGTTTTCTCATGTTGTGATCTTGCCGGTACATTCAATGTACTGACCTACACGGCTGCAACGTATCATGTTGCAGGATTTTCTTCGACGAGTAAGAGTTACGATACAGGGTTACGGTCTACACTCAACCTGCCGATGGCGTTGATGGGACTCCACACCTGATTACTTGTTTCCGCTGAGACTTATGAGATATATATCAGTTTTACGTTATTTATACATGTGATTGCACTTTGATATACATTGATGTACTGTGTGTTCCAGCATACTGATCGAGGGATGGCACGGATACACAGAGGCTTGACCATCTGAGGTCGGGTCGCTACAGGTTGGGAGGCGAATCTATAAGCCCCTATCTTTCTCTGTGTCTCATTAAAACTTTGAACACATAAATATCGCGTGAGTGTTAGCAATTGTGAAAGACTAAATGATAGTTGAGTATGTGGAGTTTGCTAAATCAGAGCTCTGACGTAGACTCTTCCTGAAAATAAGGTGAATTGTAATTGTTTGATGACTAATAACACGGTTTGTTAGTTTTCAAGAAAGTTTATGATCTATACTCTAACATGTGAATAGCTTGTTACTTGACCATGAGAAGTTCTATGAGTTGAGCCACTGTTATGATATGTAATGATGCTAGAAAAGGTGATTGAAATTATCGTTGATCAAACTTGTGCACCTGCTAGCATTCACACTTCATAAATTATTTCTTTTATCATTTACCTACTCGAGGACGAGCAGGAATTAAGCTTGGGGATGTTGATACGTCTCCAACGTATCTATAATTTATGAAGTATTCATGCTATTATATTATCCATCTTGGATGTTTATGGGCTTTATTAAACACTTTTATATTATTTTTGGGACTAACCTATTAACCTAGAGCCCAGTGCCAGTTCCTGTTTTTCCCTTGTTTCAGTGTTTCGAAGAAAAGGAATATCAAACGGAGTGCAAACAGAATGAAACCTTCAGGAGAGTTATTTTTGGAACGGAAGCAATCCAGAAGACTTGGGGTGTACGTAAGGGAAGCAACGAGGAAGGCATGAGGCAGGGGGCGCGCCCTCCACCCTCGTGGGCCCCTCGTGGCTCCCCTGACGTATTTCTTCCTCCTATATGTACCAATATACCCTAAAACCATCGGGGAACAGAATAGATCAGGAGTTCCACCGCCGCAAGCCTCTGTAGCCACCAAAAACCAATTGGGACCCTGTTCCGGCACCCTGCCGGAGGGGGATCCCTCACCGGTGGCCATCTTCATCATCCCGGCGCTCTCCATGACGAGGAGGGAGTAGTTCACCCTCGGGGCTGAGGGTATGTACCAGTAGCTATGTGTTTGATCTCTCTCTCTCTCTCTCTCTCTCTCTCTCTCTTGCTCTTGATTTGGCACGATCTTGATGTATCGTGAGCTTTGCTATTATAGTTGGATCTTATGATGTTTCTCCCCCTCTACTCTCTTGTAATGGATTGAGTTTTCCCTTTGAAGTTATCTTATCGGATTGAGTCTTTAAGGATTTGAGAACACTTGATGTATGTCTTGCATGGGATACCCGTGGTGACAATGGGGTATTCTATTGATCCACTTGATGTATGTTTTGGTGATCAACTTGCGGGTTCCGCCCATGAACCTATGCATAGGGGTTGGCACACGTTTTCGTCTTGACTCTCCGGTAGAAATTTTGGGGCACTCTTTGAAGTTATTTGTGTTGGTTGAATAGATGAATCTGAGATTGTGTGATGCATATCGTATAATCATACCCACGGATACTTGAGGTGACATTGGAGTATCTAGGTGACATTAGGGTTTTGGTTGATTTGTGTCTTAAGTTGTTATTCTAGTATGAACTCTATGATAGATCGAACGAAAAGAATAGCTTTGTGTTATTTTACTACGGACTCTTGAATAGATCGATCAGAAAAAATAACTTTGAGGTGGTTTCGTACCCTACAATAATCTCTTCGTTTGTTCTCCGCTATTAGTGACTTTGGAGTGACTCTTTGTTGCATGTTGAGGGATAGTTATATGATCCAGTTATGTTATTATTGTTGAGAGAACTTGCACTAGTGAAAGTATGAACCCTAGGCCTTGTTACCTAGCATTGCAATACCGTTTATGCTCACTTTTATATTTAGTTACCTTGCTGTTTTTATATTTTCAGATTACAAAAACCTATATCTACCATCCATATTGCACTTGTATCACCATCTCTTCGCCGAACTAGTGCACCTATACAATTTACCATTGTATTGGGTGTGTTGGGGACACAAGAGACTCTTTTTTATTTGGTTGCAGGGTTGCTTGAGAGAGACCATCTTCATCCTACGCCTCCCATGGATTGATAAATCTTAGGTCATCCACTTTAGGGAAATTTGCTACTGTCCTACAAACCTCTGCACTTGGAGGCCCAACAACGTCTACAAGAAGAAGGTTGTGTAGTAGACATCAGACGTATCAGCATCCCCAAGCTTAATTCCTGCTCGTCCTCGAGTAGGTAAATGATAAAAAAGATAATTTTTGATGTGGAATGCTACCTAGCATAATCTTGATCATGTAATCTAATCATGGCATGAATACTAAGACACGAGTGATTCAAAGCAATAGTCTATCATTTGACATAAAAACAATAATACTTCAAGCCTACTAATAAGGCAATCATGTCTTTTCAAAATAACATGGCCAAAGAAAGTTATCCCTATAAAATCATATAGTCTGGCTATGCTCCATCTTCACCACACAAAGCATTCAAATCGTTCACAACCCCGATGACAAGCCAAGCAATTGGTTCATACTTTTTAATGCACTTCAGCTTTTTCAACCCTCACGCAATACATGAGCGCAAGCCATGGACATAGCACTATAGGTGGAATAGAATAAAATGATGGGGGTTATGTGGAGAAGACTAAAAGGAGAAAGTCTCACATTGACGCGGCTAATCAACGGGCTATGGAGATGCCCATCAATTGATGTCAATGTGAGGAGTAGGGATTGCCATGCAACGAATGCACTAGAGCTATAAGTGTATGAAAGCTCAAACTGAAACTAAGTGGGTGTGCATCCAACTTGCTTGCTCATGAAGACCTCGGGCATTTGAGGAAGCCCATCATTGGAATATATAAGCCAAGTTCTATAATGAAAATTCCCACTAGTATAAGAAAGTGATAACTCAAGAGACTCTCTATATGAAGAACATGGTGCTACTTTGAAGCACAAGTGTGGTAAAAGGATAGTAACATTGCCCATTTTTCTTTTTTTTGTGGGCTTCTTTGGCCCCATTTTTTTTATTTAGGCTTCTTTGGCCTCTCTTTTTGGGGGGGGGGGGGGTAATGCTCTAATAATGATGATTATCACACTTTTATTTACTTACAACTCAATATTACAACTCGATACTAGAACAAAGATATGACTCTATATGAATGCCTCCGGCGGTGTACCGGGATGTGCAATAATCTAGCGTAGCAATGACATCAAAAAACGGACAAGCCATGAGAACATCATGCTAGCTATCTTACAATCATGCAAAGCAATATGACAATAAATGCTCAAGTCATGTATATGATGATGATGGAAGTTGCATGGTAATATATCTCGGAATGGCTATGGAAATGCCATGATAGGTAGGTATGGTGGCTGTTTTGAGGAAGATATAATGAAGCTTATGTGTGATAAAGCATATCATATCACGGGGTTTGGATGCACCGACGAAATTTGCACAAACTATCGAGGTGAGAAAGGGCAATGCAAGGTACCGAAGAGGCTAGCAATGATGGAAGGGTGAGAGTGCGTATAATCCATGGACTCACATTAGTCATAAAGAACTCATATACTTATTGCAAAAGTTTATTAGCCCTCGAAGCAAAGTACTACTACGCATTCCCCTAGGGGGATAGATTGGTAGGAAAAGACCATCGCTCGTCCCCGACCGCCACTCATAAGTAAGACAATCAATAAATACCTCAGGCTCCAACTTCGTTACATAACGGTTCACCATACATTCATCCTACGGGAATCACAAACCTCAACACAAGTATTTCTACAATCCACAACCACCCACTAGCATGACTCTAATATCACCATCTTTATATCGCAAAACTATTGCAAGGAATCAAACATATCATATTCAGTGATCTACAAGTTTTATGTAGGATTTTATGACTAACCATATGAATGACCAGTTCTTGTCATCTCTCTAAATAGATATAAGTGAAGCAAGAGAGTTTAATTCTTTATACAAAAGATATGCCAACGCTCTAACAAATATAAGTGAAGCAAAAGATCATTCTACAAATCGTGGTTTTCTATGTGAAGAGAAACAGGCAATCCAAACTTCAAATGATATAAGCGAAGCACACGAAGCATTCTATAAAGCCATACTCAAAAGATATAAGTTAAGTGCAAAGAGCATTCTATAAATCAACCAAGGACTATATCATACCAGCATGGTGCATAAAATAAAAGTGAAAACTAAATGCAAAAGACGCTCCAAGATTTGCACATATCGCATGAACGAAACGAACCCGAAAACATACCGATACTTGTTGAAGAAAGATGGGATGCCTTTCGGGGCATCCCCAAGCTTAGATGTTTGGTCTCCTTTAATATTTACTTGGGTTGCCTTGGGCATCCCCAAGCTTGAGCTCTTGCCTCTCCTTCTTCTCCTCACATCGAGACATCCTCAATCCTCGAAAACTTCATCCACACAAAACTCAACAGAAAACTCGGTAAGATCCGTTAGTATAATAAAGCAAATCACTACTCTAAGTATTGTTTAAAACCAATTCATATTTTGTTTTTGCATTTTAGCTACTGTAATATAACTTTTCCTTGGCCTAATCCACTGATAGAAATTGATAGTTTCATCAAAACAAGCAAACTATGCATCAAAAACAGAATATGTCTAAAACAGAACAGTCTGCATTAATATGAACATTAACCATAATTATGGTACTTCAAAAATTCTGAAAAAATTAGAAAAAATAAACAATTTGTAAAGCAAGACAGTGCAAAAAGTTTCATAACCATTTGACATTCCAGTAAAAAAAATTAAAATCGCGCACTACAGCCAAAGTTTCTGTCCTGCACCGCACAAACCAACAAGCATTGTAAACATCCTAAAGGCAAACCTTGGCACATTATTTTTATAATACAATCGAATTGTACAAGGGGATAATTATTTTTATTGAAAAGTTTCTGTAATTAAGATTCACAAAGTTTCCGTGAGCATGAACAAATTTCAAGGAGCTCCCCCACTTCAACAATGCTTGTCTCTCTCACTTTCACTTTTTTGAATAGTTTTGGTTCCCCTCTTTATTTTTTTTATTTTTAAACTATATAAAAGCACTCAACAGAAATAAAAGACTCTCTGAAACTTCCGGCTTGTCTCCCTGGCAGCGCTTTATTTAAAGCCATTAAGCTAGGCATATAGTGCTCAAGTAATGGATCCACCCGGATCCCAAGGTATATCAAAGCTAATTTTAATTAACAATGATTTGTAATTTAGTAGCGAGCACAAAGTAACATATATAATGCAACAACGAAGTCTAACTCTCTTCCTATGCATCGGCATGTCATAAAAGAACAATTCATGCATACATAGTAAAGGCCAATGCATAGTATAAACGTTTCTTGCAATTTTTTCGTGTTGGAAACATAGAGAGGTGGAGATATAGTTCCTCTCTCATAATAATTGCAAGTAGGAGCATTAAGCACATGCATATTATATCTATCAAAATCATCTTGTGTAGCGGTAAAAGGCAACCCATCAATATAATCCTTAATAAGTGCAAACTTCTCCGATATAGTGTAGTCGGGAGAATTCAAAAAGATAATAGGACTATCATGCGTGGGTGCAATAGCAACAATTTCATGTTTGACATAAGGAACTATAGCAAGTTCATCTCCATAAGCATAATTCATATTGGCATCTTGGCCACAAGCATAGCAAGCATCATCAAAAAGAGATATTTCAAGAGAATCAACGAGATCATAACAGTCATCATAGCAATCATCCTTCGGTGAGCACGAAGGGAAATTAAATAATGTATGAGTTGAAGAGTTACTCTCATTAGAAGGTGGGCACGGGTGATCAATCCGCTCTTCCTCCTTTTGTTCTTCAGTCTCCTCCTCATCTTTTTCATCCAATGAGCTCACAATGTCATTAATTTCTTCTTCCATAGACTCCTGCGAAATATTAGTCTCTTCTTGGACAGCGGGGGAGTCCTCAATATATGGTTTAACATAGGCATTAGAAGCATAAATATCATAACAATATTCAAGTATGGCAAAATTTTCAGATTTGTAAAGAGTAGCATCATACTTTTCAATCAAAGAAGCAATTTCTTAAGCACCCTTAAAAGCAACAAATTCTTCAATTTGTTGAACATCCTAGTAATTATAAACACCCTTAGCATAAGAAGATACGATTCCATTATCACTAAACTCACATTGGTAGGGAAGGTGTTTCTTAGGGTCTTCAGAACAACAAGTAAAACCATATAATTCACATAAATTCCAGGCATAGCACTGCACAATATTAATTTGATTCTGTAAAAGTTTCCCTTTTTGAGATAAGCGGTGTCACACATAACAAGCATGCTCATCTAAAGATTTGCCCTCAACTAAGCTAGTTGGGGTTTCAGCACGAGCACAAAGGGATCGAAGATGATCCAAGTAAAAAGCTTCAGGAGTGTGATAGATTTTGAGTGGTTCTTCAACCATTGGTTCAGTAGGTACAACTAATTTTTTTGGTATTTTGCGTTTCCTACCCATAAGTAAAGATATAAAACAACTAAGAACAGCAAATAAAAATTACTTAGTGATAAAGCAAACAAGCACACACGAGAATATTCACCCCATGCTATGACTCCCCGGCAACGGCACCAGAAAAAGGTCTTGATAACCCACAAGTATAAGGGATCAATTGTAGTCTCCTTCGATAAGTAAGAGTGTCGAACCCAACGAGGAGCTAAAGGTAGAACAAATATTCCCTTAAGTTCTATCGACCACCGATACAACTCTACGCACGCTTAACGTTCGCTTTACCTAGAACAAGTATGAAACTAGAAGTACTTTGTAGGTGTTTTTGGATAGGTTTGCAAGAATATGAAGAGTACGTAAATAAAAACTAGGGGCTGCTTAGGTAAAGAAGCAATAAAGTAAATATAGCGAGTGTGGAAAAGTGGTGGTAGGAGTTGCGAAATTGTCCCTAAACCATTGACAACTTTACTAGACCGATAGGACAACGAAAATCTACTCAGACATCATAGGATGGCAACACATCATTGGATAATAATATGAAGCATAAAGCACCATGTTCAAGTAGAGGGTACAACAGGTTGCGGGAGAGTGGACTGCTGTAGATAGAGGGGGGAAGGTGATGGAGATGTTGGCGAAGATGGCGGAGGTGTTGGTGAAGATCGCGATGATGATGGCCACGGCAGCGTTCCGGCGCCACCGGAAGAGAGAGGGAGAGGGGGCCCCTTCTTCTTCTTCTTCCTTGACTTCCTCCCTAGATGGGAGAAGGGTTTCCCCTATGGTCCTTGGCCTCCATGGCATGGGAGGGGCGAGAGCCCCTCCGAGACTGGATCTGTCTCTCTGTTTCTCTCTGTTTCTGCGCTCTGGGATTCTGCCTCTTTCACCGTTTCTTATATATCCGGAGATCCGTAACTCCGATTGGATTGAAACCTTCGCCCAGATTTTTCTCCGAAAATTAGCTTTCTTGCAGCCAAAGAAGAGCAGCAACCGCCTTACGGGGGCCCACGAGGGCCGGGGGCGCGCTCCTGCCTCGTGGCCACCTCGGGCACCGTCTCGCGTTGATTCTTCCTCCCATATTTTCCAAATATTCCAAAAATATTCTTCGTCCGTTTTTATCCCGTTTGGACTCTGTTTGATATGGGGTTTATATGAAACATAAAACATGCAACAAACAGGGACTGACACTGGGCACTGGAGGAACAAACAGGGACTGGCACTGGGCACTGGATCAATATGTTAGTCCCAAAAGTAGTATAAAAAGTTGCCAAAAGTATATGAAAGTTGTATAATATTGGCATGGAACAATAAAAAATTATAGATACAACAGAGGTATCAAGTAATAAAAGAAATATGGCCTGTGTGCCGAACGCTCGATGAGGTAGAGCTCTCTCGGTGATGCCGGAGTCCCCGAGGCAACCGAACACGTCGGTATGGCAACACGACCAACAAGGTGATCACGCGAGCCGATTTACGCCGATTGGGACGACGGCAACGGCTTGCCGAAGAGACCACGTGACGCAGTCGAAGTCCATTACCTGGACATGTAAAATAGTGCAGGCCAACAATAATAATATAAATATCTAAAAATCCCCGCGTACTTAATTTACGCAAAATAATTTATTTAAAGATATGTGGCCTGGCGCCGAAGTCAATGTCAATGCAGGGCGTCGGCGTGATGCGGTAAAGGCGTGGCAAAGCCTGAATTCATAGGTCAGTCCGAGTACCGGGTGCGGCGTTCGCCAAACTATGTACGAAAACTGACCGAACCACCACGCGACCGTCGTTTATGCAGCCACCATTTGATAGACCTGTGTACAGATGATGGAACAAACCAGAGTAATAATTCCTTGGGAAAAATAAACCAAAACAAGCAAAAATTGCTAGGATTAATAGCACATGGTTTATTTGTTGTAGCAGTCCGAAGAAAAGTGACTCCCAAAATTGGGACTCGATACGCATACCCATTGCCTGAAGGGCGGTGAAGCAACGGCATGGCGATGCTGGTAAAGGTTGGCTCATCAAGGCAAAGCCCCCGGTCCAGCTAACGTGACGAAGCTGGTCGGTTGACGATGCTGAAGTCTCCGGAGTAGGTTGATGAAGGGATGGCGAAACCCCCGGTCCAGACGAGGAGACGGAGCAGGTCGGTAAGGAGACGTTGCAGCTGCCATGTCAGCGGAGGTGTTGAAGTATTTCAGCGTGATGGACATCGGCTCGATGAAGCAACGGTGTAGCCATGCCGATGCAGGTCGTAACTCGTGATGTGGTCAATGCTGGCTTGATGAAGTGACCGTGCGGCAATGTCGGTGTGCCCGCTCCGTGTAATCCGTGGGGCGGCAATGTTGGTGATGATTTATCCTCCGCGATGCCGAACTCTTGTTCGGTTTGCAGAGATGATGATCCGAAGAAGTTGAGCTCGGCTCAACAAAGTGACAACGTGTCTAGCGCAGGTCGGTAGCCGTAGAGCAACGTTGTCGGGCTGGTTTGACACCGGCGCGATGGTGAAGATCATATTGGAAAACACTTTAAAATTAGTGGGATGTGTTTTGGAACAACACAATACCCCATAAAAAATTTCCTTCAAAAAGGATGTCCGGAATCCCGTTCATAAAAAGACGAACTCGGGTCGGATTCGTTCTCGCGCAGAAAACATATATGAAAAGTGATGCACTAATCGGAAGGTTCCCGGAGTTTGGACGGTCGGATCGAGCTGAAATTTTGAGGGGTGGTAGATATAGGAATTCCACAGCCGATCAAAGGTCGGATCTTCCAAAGGACGTCCGAGCTAGTTGTTGGAAACCATGCTCCAAACTCGTCCAGATTCCCATCCAGATTTGACAAGGCTCCGGTATATCGTAGATTGTCGGGGATTCCTCTGTCGGAACTCGACGAAATTTAGCATGGTTGTTGTAGACTTAATTCCGCACAATTCCACCAAAGCAATCGTTAAAAGGACACTCGAGGAGGCGGTGGCGGCGGATACAAGTTCACTGTCCAGAAAAACAGCACGGTCGCTCAAGGTTAATGTTGACATTGAGCCCCCGAGCTCCAAGGATGATTTCTCCATGATCATGATAGGGATCGGAGTTGATGTTGATGGAGGACCTCATCCGAATATGATGATCGGAGGCAGGGCATAGTCCTCGGTCAAGCCAAGGTGACTAGTTGAGCCGGCGACGAAGGTGCCGATGTCGCAGTCGATCTGCAGACGAGCCATTGATCCTTTGCCGATCACACAGCGGAACTCTCAATGAAAGCACCATTGTCGGTGTCAAAACCGGCAGATCTTGGGTAGGGGGTCCCAAGCTGTGTGTCATGGATTGATGGGTAAGAAGAGACAGGGGACACGATGTTTACCCAGGTTCGGGCCCTCTTAATGGAGGTAACACCTTACTTCCTGCTTGATTGATCTTGATGAATATAGGGTTACAAGAGTTGATCTACCTCGAGATCATATGTTGTGGTCTAAGACCTAAGGGTATGATGACTAATGTCATAATAATCTATCGACTAGCCTGGACTTGGCTTATATAATGCACCAGAGGCCTAGGATAACAAGAGTCCTAGCCGAATACATTGGTGAAGAGGAGTCCTTGTCTTGATCACCAAGTCTTGTGGAATACTCCTTGTATGCGACATGGGCTGCCCGAAGTGGCCCATGAGTGAACCGCCATGGGGGTCCTCGGCCCGATCCACCTGGTCGGGAGACGATGTGGTGAGTACTCCCTAGTCCAGGACACCGTCAACCGCCACACTGACGACTCTGCTATTAGCAGCCAAATATAAGAGCAAGGGCTTCTTCTGAATGGGAGCTGCAAGGACCGGCAGCTCAGCCAACTATTTTTTAAGTGCTTCAAATGCCTCATTAGCAGCATCACTCCAGACAAAATGATCTATTTTCTTCATCATCTGATACAAAGGAATAGCCTTTTCGCCCAGGCGGCTTATAAACCGGCTTAAAGCTGCAATACGACCCGCCAAACACTGGACGTCATACACGCCAGCTTAGCCAATGATGTGATGGCCTTGATTTTCTCTGTGTTAGCTTCAATCCCTCTCTCAGAGACCAGAAACCCCAAGAACTTGCCCGCAGGTACACCAAAAACACATTTGGCCGGGTTAAGCATCATCTAGTACACCCGAAGGTTATCAAACGTCTCCTTCAAATCATCTAGCAAGGTCTCATTCTTTCTTGACTTCACAACAATGTCATCCACATAAGCATACATGTTGCGTCCTATCTGATTGTGAAGGCAATTCTGAAAAACAACGTTGATAAGTCTCCTAGGCACTCTTGAGCCCAAAAGGCATAGACACATAGGAAAAAGCTCCAAAGGGCATGATAAAATATGTCTTCTCTTGGTCCTTAATTGTCATCTTGATCTGATGATAACCAGAATAAGCATCCAAGAAGCTCAAATGCTCACAACCCGCCCTAGCATCAATGATCTGATCAATACAGGGGAGAGCAAAAGGATCAGCTGGATAGGCCTTATTAAGGTCTGTGTAATCCACACACATATGCCAAGTGTCGTTTTTCTTAAGTAGTAGCACCGGGTTAGCCAACCACTCCGGGCCAAAAACTTCAATGATGAACCCGGACGCTAAGAGATGAGCCACCTCTTCTCCAATGGCCTTGCGCCTCTCCTCATTAAAGCGACGAAGAAATTTTTGACCGGTTTAAACTTAGGATCAATATTGAGAGTGCGCTCAGCGAATTCTCTCGGTACACCCGGCATGTCTGAAGGCTTCCATGCAAAGATGTCCCGGTTCTCACGGATGAACTTGATGAGCACGCTTTGCTATTTCAGATCCATGTTGGCACCGATAGTGAACTGCTGAGATGAGTCGGCAGGGATAAAATCAACCTGCTTGGTATCATCTGCCATTTTAAATTTCAACAAAGGGTCATGCTCTGTAGTTGGCTTCTTCAATGGAGTCATTTCAGCCGGGTCAACGTTGTCTTTGTAAAACTTAAGCTCTTCCATAGCACAAGCAGACTCAACATAAGCAACATCACCTTCCTCATACTCCAAGGCTATCTTCCTGCCACCATGTACTGTGATAGTTCCTTTGTGACTTGACATCTTAAGCTGCAAATACACATAACAGGGTCGTGCCATGAACTTGGTGTAATCCGGCCGACCAAACAGAGCATGATAGGGCCTCTTAATTTTAACCACTTCAAAATTCAACGTTTCAGCCCGGTAATCGCGTTCATTACCAAAAGCCACTTCCAAGGCTATCTTACCCAGTGGATAAGCCGACTTACCAGGCACCACCCCATGAAAGACTGTGGAGGACGGCTTAAGATCCTTGTCAGTTAAATTCATCCGGTGAAAAGTATCATAATAAAGGATATTGGTAATGCTGCCTCCGTCCATAAGCACCTTAGTGAATTTGTAACCTCCAACTTCAGGAGCTACCACCAAAGCCAGCTGACCCGGGTTGTCAATCCGGGGCGGGTGATCCTCACGGCTCCATACAATCGGCCACTCCGACCATCGTAAGTATCGAGGGACCGCCGGCTCAACCGTGCTCACCACTTGTTTATGAACCTTCTGATCTCGCTTGCACAGGCGTGGTGAAAACATGATATTGGCCACTATTCAGCTGCTTCGGATTACTCTGATACCCTGACTGTTGCTGTTGATTCCCCTGATTGGGTTGCTGATTATAATTTATATGATTGCCCTGGCCCTGAAAACCAGAATTTGAGCCGCCACCACCAAAGCCAGGCTCGTGTGAGCCGGATCCTAACCCGCCATGTGGGCCATTAGTGTCATTGTGGTCCTGGTGAAAGCTTGAATTCTTATACTCCCTCATGATATAACAATCTCTCCACATGTGAGTCGACGGCTTATCGGGACGACTATGCTTTGGGCAAAGTTGGTTCAACATCGCCTCCAAGTTAAACTTTGGCCCTCCAAACTGAGTTTGTGGTCTTCCCTTGCAACGACGATCATTGTTCTATGCATTAGTATTAGGCACAAAATCTGACCCGCCGTCGGGCTGCTTGCGCTTACCATTATTACCCTGGTTATGACCCGACATGTTTGACTGCTGCCCTTTTCCATTGCCGTTTATCTTCCCCTTGTTGGACTTCTCCTCATCAGACCCAGGGTCTTTAGTATTATCAGAGTCATTGCAGTGACGTTTGAGCCACCCTAACTTTTGCTTGAGAGGGGTGATGTCACATCCCAGATAGACCATGCATTAGGGTGTGCATCATGTTTAAATTTCATCTGAATTTGAAATGGGGAAGGCAGAAACCCTGAACACCCCCTTAAAATAACTAGGGTTTACTAAAATTTATTTCAATGAATCCGAAATGCCCTTCAAAATGCTCATCCTCTTTGTTTGGGTTCAGGATCCATGTCAAAGAAGGTGGAACATTTTCTAGGTCACCTAAGGGTTCTAGGTTTAAATCACAAGTTTTTGAAATGGGCATTTTAAATTATGGGAAATATTTTAAGTGTTCAAAAATTGTCAACCTAAAATGTTTCATGTTGGGAATATTCCAACAAGTGACCAGGAGCATTTTGGTAATTTTTGAAATAGTTTTGGTATTTTTAAAAACCCTAAACAGAGTTGCAGAAATAGAAAAAGACTAAAAATAGAAAAACCCTACCTGTCGCCCGCGACCGGCCCACCTGCCGCCCAGCCCAAAGAGCCGCCCAATGAGCTGCTTGGCTCGGCCAGCAGCAGCCTGGTGTCGGCAGGCGGCGCAAGGCGCCCACGCAGCTGGCCGCCGCCTGCCTCATCCTCGCCGCCTCGCCGCTGGGCGACCCACGCGTCGTCACCCCGACCTCCCGGACACCTCACTTTCCCCCTGCCTCTCTCTCGCTCTCCCCCGACCTGGCCGACGCCATCGCCGACGCGCCACCGTCGACGCCGTGCTCCCCGCCGCTCATACTCCTCCCCGCCATGTCTGGCAGCTCCGCCGCACCCCGTTACCTCTAGCTAGCTAGTTCCCCTCGCCCCAAAACACCCCGAGGCCACTACCCCGACCTCGCCCGAGCTCAAGGCCGCCGGAGATCCCCATCATCGCCGCCGCCGCATCAGTCCGCCCCCGACCCCGACGAAGTTCTCCACAGGTTCACCGTGAGCCTAGCTACTCCCCTGTCCTCTCCGTTCCCTTCTTCTTGCACCACAGCGAGCACTCGATGGTCACTGAACCACCGCCATGGGCTCGTCGCCGACGAGCCTCCGGTCACCTAATGGCCACACCACTATGCCCATCGCACTCACCACACCCCAACGGGTCTAACGGTGCACTTCCCGCGCCTCGCCAAGCCCTCTAGCCCCAAACCCGTCGGTGGCCGAGCCCCGGTCGCCGCCCGACTCGTCGCCGGCGCCCACTCCGGCCATCCCGACCCAAGCCGACTCCACCACTAACCGCGGCTCACCTCCGCATCACGAGGTGCTCCCAGGCTCCATTTGGGGCCGGAAAGTGCAAAGCACTTGCTCCGCCGCGTCTGGCCTCGGCCAAGCGCTAGACGCCGGTGAGTTGACCTCGCCCGTGGGCCCTGTTGACCCTCTGGGTCAATGACAGGTGGACCCCCTCCGGTTAAAACTAATTAGGATTAGTTTTAATTAAAACTAATTAGTTAAACTAATCTGACATGCGGGTCCCATTGGTCAGTTTGACCCGGACGACCCCGTTGACCCCCTGACATCATGCTGACCTCATGCTGACGCATTAATTCAAATTCTGGAATTATTTTTATATAATAAATTCCAGAATATAACTCAAATTTCAAATGCTTATAACTTTTATTCTATAACTCCAAATGCAAAGATTTATATATGAAAAATTATCAGAAAAATACACTCTATCCATTGGTACAGGTTTCATGCATGTTAAAACAAGTTAACTATGCTGAATAACCAGATTAAGATTTTGCACCATTAGGACTAACCCACATGATCTATCATTTGAACCTTTGGTTCAAATGAGATCATCCCCTGTCCCTTCAACTTGCATTAGGCCAACACACATTCATCTTGCCATGTCATAGCATGCATCATATTGTTGCATATTGGTTGTATGTTTATTTTGGTGTGTTTTCATGATAGGTTCTGCCTCAAGATAACCTCGATTACCCACCAAGGGCAGTTCTCTACCCAGTTCCATCGGGCAAGCAATTCATTGATCATTCCGATACAAACCCATGTTCTCGCTTCGCTCTCATTTTATCTGCATTAAGACAACGCGATTCAACTGTTGTGTGCTGCGGTAGTTGAACCCACTTCCTTTGCATGACTGTCATTGCCACAAGAACTAGATGAAACCCACTAGTATGTGTAGGAGTTGATTGAGCCATGTTGTGATTCCTACCATGCTATGCTTGCTATGCTTAGAGTTGTGTCGTCGGCTCATCGGGATGATGAACCGGAGTGAAAGGTTGTGTTGGTTCGAGAGTGTAAGTGTTGAACACGATTTGGTAAAGGTATCGATGAGAGGCCATGTAGGAGTACATGGTGGGTTGTTTCATTGAAGCGAACTTAAGAACTGAGCTCGTGTTTGTGATCCATGAACTAGCTACTACCACACATTGGGATCCTTAATTGACCCTCTCGGCTTCTTAACCACCCCTGTTCATAGTCCGGAGTTGCAAGTAGTTTCGTGTTTGTAGCATCTTTGGGGCACGCAACGCTGACCTTAGGGGTGGGTTGTGTTGCGGTAGGCACTGTGGCGGTGTACCGAGTGCCCGTTTGGTATCTCGGGAACCCTGCACACATCGTTCGGGCTGTATGGGAAACCTCGGCGGACTCCTGCGGATGGAACCCGAATAGGCGATAACCTGGACTAGGGACTTGAGTGTTTAGGTAGGTGTGGCCGACACCCACGTTGGGCTTCCGCTTGAAGGTTGCAGTACATGTCGGTAAACGATTTATAAGTGGTGAGAGTGTGTGAAGAAGTATACCCTGCAGGTTAAATATGATCTATTGAATAGCCGTGTCCACGGAGAAGGACTTCGGGTTACCTATATCAGTTCATAGACAAGCAAATGGATACTACTAAAAGCCTCAAGATAAGCGTGAGTATCGTGGATGGCCCTCTCGGGATGACGAGAGAGGATCCACGGTGGAGTATTGTGATGGTGAATAGTGGACTCGTATGCGACAAAATGCTTTACAAAGTGTGTCACGAGGATAGCTTAGCCAAGAGTCAAAGCTGGCTTGCTGCATTTAACTCCACTTCCTTCCTTGAGAATGTGCATGTATGATAGGATTCGTGGTAAGACTTGCTGAGTACTTTGTACTCATGTTTGCTTAATCAACATTTTTAGAGGACTATACTACCCTCCGACGGATTCTATGTAGATGTTGACTTGACGAGTAAGCTAGCCACCCGGTGGCGATCTAAGACTTGTGAAGGGCCATTGTAGATAGAAAGGCTCCAACAAGCTTTCTTTCTTTCTAGAGTCTCACTCAGACTACTTTGCTTCCGCATGTGCTTGTATGATTGTATGACTTGAGTGTTGGGTCATGTGACCCCTACCTGTATGACTATGTTATGTATGGCTCCTCGAGCCTCTTAAATAAAGTACTTGAGTTGTAGAGTTTTGTTGTGATGCCTTGTTGTATTTACTCATATCGGGCATATTATGTGTATGATTGAAATGCTTGGTATGAGTGGGATCCGACAATCTAGTTGTTTATCCTTGGCAGCCTCTCATATGGGGAAATGTAGTCTCGTGCTTCGAGCGATAGTAGTCCGCTACAGCCCGGTTCACGGAGTCCTGCTAGCCCAAAGACTACTGCTTGGACACTTGATCGGCGGCATGTGATTCATTTCGTTCCTATGTCATGTCCTTCGGGAAATGTCACGCGGTGATACTTGAGTCCTGCCTAGCCTGCTACAGCCGGGATACCGGAGTCCTCATAGCCCAAAGGCTACAGCCCAAGTTCATACGTTGATGGCCGACATGCTCGAAGTGTTTCATGTATGCCTGTCCCCATAGGTTGGTGCCGCTTTGGGTTCACGACTAGCCATGTCGGCCCGGTTCTTTGTCATATGGATGCTAGCGACACTATCATATACGTGAGCCAAAAGACGCAAACGGTCCCGGCCATGGTAAGGCGACACCGTGGGGATACCGTGCGTGAGGCCGCAAAGTGATATGAGGTGTTACCAGCTAGGTCGATGTGACTTGAATCGGGTCCCGACAGCGTTGGCATCGAGCGGGGCTGCTGTAGGTCCGCTAAGCCAAACTGGTCAAGTTGAGTCTAGAAATGCTTTAGTTATATGTAGGGGAATTGATTGTGGAGGAACGTAAGGCTCTTTTTACTCCTTTACCTTATGCCCTCTGATCTGAGTCATCCTCTTCTCATTCAACGTGGGTATAGGACTAGGCTCTCTTCTCTCTATCAGGATCACGTGTTACTATCCGTAGTACCTTGTAGGATTGCGGGTTACATCCTCGATCCAAAGGTCACTAAATTTTAGTATGTTACCGTTTGAACCAGAACCTTGATATGATGTTGTTGAGTGGTTTTGCAAATCTGATTTTGAATGTCTCAAATTTGATTTGAGCATTTACAGATGTTATGCTGCCCGATTTTCCCTAGGAATTCTAATGCCTTTGCATTATGGCTGTGCTTCGGATGGCCACCGCTCCCGTAACCAAGTGGTTCGCCTGACCCGCTGCATTGATGTGTGCGGTCACACGGCTATGCTGGTTAGGGTGATGATTGAGGCTGGTTATCGATGGTATCCTGAATATACCGTCGAGGAGCAGTTCAGGGATTTCAATCAAAGCCAATATTTATGCACGGTCCGGATTTATCCATCCTATCCCGAGCTACCGAGCCACTTCACTGCTCCTATGGGCTCGAATCACTATTGGAATGTCCGCACAAGATGCAGCCTATTCCATGATGACTATTATTCGAGCCAGACTGCTTTATCGAGCAACACCGACTTCCGCTATATGCCAAAGATCTCTTCCCAGGGCGCATGGCTACCTTCGTGGCTTGTACAAGATGCATCCCATGAGGACTCACTCCTTCGCACTACTACTTGAAGTTGTTTGGAGGACAAGGACCGTGAGAACCGGGCCTTGCGTATGGAACTGTATAATGCCCGCTCTGACCACTGGGCTACCCTGACTAGGTTTGCACCTGCCGTGCAAGCCGGATGTATGGACATGAGAGATTTGTACCCTGTGCGGGCGAGTTTGCCGGACTTCATGGAGTGGCGTGAGGTTGGAGGCATCACCCCTCCTCGTGGGCCTCTTCTGCCACCGTTTGTTGGTCCACGGCCACATCCGAGTCCTTATGGTCCACAGGCCCCACAGGATTGTCTGTTTCCAGACGATCATGTCCCACTTCCAGGTCTGGGTGGTGACTTCTATGAGGACTACTATGGAGCTGCCTGAGATAGTAGTAGTATTCCTAGTATGGTACCAGTTGTGTTTCCACCGTCCTGCGTGACTCGTGGAATACGACTTAGTGTGTATCATTCCTAAGTGTAGAAAATAATGTATAGGAGTTGGAATGCTTCCGATGAGATGTAACGCCTTTCCTTATAGTTGTACTCCGTCGGGCTTGTACTAAACTATGAATGGTGTGTATGACCGTTGGTATATATATATATGGCAGTTTATATTACCATGTCATACGGATAAACATCTTTGCATTCCATACTGTCCATTACCTTCCGCACTTCCTTGTTAAATTCTGCCATCCTGGTTTAAACCTTTGTTTTGTCTCCCGTGATGGTCAACACTCAAATTCTCCTGCTGTTCCAGAGCAGGGAGAGGCCATGCAGCCGAAATGTGAATCTGCCGCAACCGCCATCTTTGGCTGAGGTGATGCTGGAAGCAGAACGCAATAAGCGCGAAACCAACCGCTTATTGGAGCGGATTGAACAAAACACAGCACGCCAGCCAAGAAACGATGGGGTTTCACTCAATGACTTCGTCAAGCTATATCCTCCAAAATTCAAATGCTCCGTCGAGCCACTCGACGCCGATGATTGGCTCCGCAGTATCCACCATAAGCTGCGTTCCGCCAATGTGGCTGAGGCTGACAAGGTTATCTTTGCCGCCTATCATCTGGAAGGCCCTGCCAGTCTCTGGTGGGAAAACTATGAGGCTATGCGTCCGGCTGGACAAGTTACAACTTGGGATGAATTCAGTGCCGCCTTCCGCGAGCACCATATTCCAGAAGGACTTATGGACCGCAAACGTGAGGAATTCTGTAGTTTCACCCAAGGCGGTGACGGTGGATGCCTACACCGTGAATTCGGGAGGTTAGCACGTTATGCTCCCAAGAAGTTTCTACCGATGCTAAGAAGCAAAGCGAGGTTCCGTAAGGGACTTAGCCTGAACTACGCCGAGATCTCCGCTCTGCATGAATGTACCTCTTTCTCGGCTAGTCAATAAGGCTATCAGCGCCGAGATCGGGCAGATCGATTTCGAGGCTTCACGCAAGCACATCCGTGATTCTCGATCGCCATCCGCTCGTTCCCGAAGCGCGGGTTTGGGTCCCAAATCGGCTCTACCACCAGTACACCCCGAGGCCATCCTTCGAGGCGCCGCCCCAACCAGCCGTATTTTCCACCCAAGACATATGGAGGTCCAATCGCTAATATGGCCCCACGGCCAAATGTGATCACTTGCTTCAAATGTGGGAGACGGGCCACTATATTCGAGAGTGTCCCCGAACAACCCCAATCAAGCCGAAAGTCTGCCGGCGGCAAGCCAGCAGAAAGGTTCCCTATGCCAAGCCGCTTGCCACCGCCGTGGCCATGTCAACTATGTCTCTGCTGAAGAAACCTATGAGGATCCCAACGCCGCCCTCGATGCGCTTCTTGTTAATTGCCATCCGCAATCGTTCTTTTTGATATTGGAGCATCTCATTCATTTATTTCGAGAGCTATGCTCGATTGCACAACACCACATTCTGTGACATGCCTACCTCCATGGAAATTAAACTCCTGGTTCTAGATGGCAAACCTCTAGAATAAGTCATGGGAATGAGATTCTTGTCGACAGATTAGTCTTTCTTGCATCTCTAATAGCTCTTAAGTCCTCGGACATAAACATCATCTTGGGTATGGACCGGATGTCACCCATTATGCCAAGATCGATTGCTCTACTAGAACCGCTCAACTCACCCATCCTTCGGGTAAAACAAAGGATGTTTTAACCCGAGTGTCTAAGCGCCGCCTTTACTCTTTAAATGCCAACCCCTTCCGGACCTCAAGATATTCCGTAGTCCGTGATTTTCCGGATGTCTTTCCGAGGAACTGCCAGTGTTCCACCCGACAGGGATGTCGAGTTCGTGATAGATCTTATTCCGGAACCGCCCCAATCTCTAGAAGACCCTATAAGATGGCACCCCTAGAACTAGCTGAACTTAAGAAACAACTCGATGAGTCCTTGCAAAAGGGTTTCATCCGTCCTAGTTCATCCCCATGGGCTTGCCCCGTCCTCTTCGTCAAGAAGAAGGATGGTACGGATCGGATGGTTGTAGATTACCGACCTGTCAATTTAGTCACTATCAAGAACAAGTATCCGCTCCCCAGGATCAACGACCTGTATGATCAGCTCGCTGGATCCTCAGTCTTCTCCAAGATGGATTTGAGGTTGGGCTACCATCAAATCAAAATCAAGAACGGGGACATACCTAAAACGGCCTTTGTCACTCGTTATGGCCAATACGAGTATACCGTCATGTCCTTCGGATTAACCAATGCTCCAGCCACTTTCTCTCGGTTAATGAACTCAATCTTCATGGAGTATTTGGATAAATTTGTCGTGGTATACCTCGATGATATACTCATCTACTCCAAGAATGAGGAAGAACATGCCGAACACCTACGGCTAGTATTGATGAAACTTCGAGAGCACCGCCTTTATGCCAAATTCTCTAAGTGTGAATTCTGGTTACCAGAAGTGACCTATCTAGGACATATAATCTCTGGTAAGGGTATTGCTGTCAATCCCGAAGCGAAGTTCAAGCCGCCCTTGATCGGACTCCACCGAATCGGTCAAGCAAGTTCGAGTTTCCTCGGTTTAGCGAGCTATTGCCGCCGCTTCCGAGAATTTCTCTAAAGTTGCTAAACCTCTAACCGAACTCCTCAAGAAAGATAAGAAGTTCGAATGGACGCCACAAAGGCGAGAACAGCTTTCAGGAACTGAAAAGACGCCTGACATCTGCTCCCGTACTTGTTCCACCAGATTTCTAAGGACTTTATTATCTATTGCGACGCCTCGCGACAAGGACTAGGTTGCATACTCATGCAAGATCGTCATGTGATTGCCTACGCTTCTCGACGCTTCGCCCACATGAGGATAACTATCCCACACACGATCTAGAGCTTGCAGCGATGGTTCATGCACTCAAAACCTGGCGACATTACCTCCGGGTAATCGCTATAAATCTACACGATCACCAAAGTCTGAAATATATCTTCACCCAACCGGATTTGAATCTCGAGCAAAGACGTTGGGTCGAAGTTGATTACAGATTTCGACTTAGGAATATCCTACACCCCTGTGCAAAGCCAATGTCATGGCTGATGCACTAAGTCGCAAATCTTCTTGTAACAATTTGATGTTACAACAAGGTCAACCAATTCTCCACGAGGAATTTCGTAAGCTTAATCTTCACATTGCTCCTCGAGGATTTCTTTCCACCCTGGTGGCGAAACCTGACCTCACGGATCGAATCATAGCTGCTCAAAGAAGATGATAGAGGATATCTCGGATCAAGGAGAACATTGCTAGCGGAGCTGCTAAATGTTTCTCCATAGATGAACGAGGTGTTGTCTTCTTCGAAAACCGCTTAGTGGTTCCCAAGAAACAACAGCTACGGCAATTGATCCTTAAGGAAGCTCATGACTCTCCTCTCACCATTCATCCTGGTAGTACTAAAATGTATCAAGATCTACGCCAGAGGTTTTGGTGGACTAGGATGAAGAGAGAAATCGCTCAATACATTGCTAACTGCGATGTTTGTCGTCGAGTTAAAGCAGAGCATCAACGGCCTGCTGGTACCCTTCAACCTTTGGAAATTCCTGAATGGAAATGGGATAAAATTGGTATGGATTTCATTACCGGTTTCCCAGACCAAGAGAGGGAATAACGCTATCTTCGTCGTTGTTGATCGCTTTCCAAAGTAGCCCACTTCCTACCTGTTCGTGAGAGTATAACCGCTAGCCAGCTAGCTGAATTGTACATCTCCTAATAGTGTCTCTTCATGGTGTTCCATCGAAATTAACTCCGACCGTGGAGTCTCTTCACCTCTCGATTTTGGGAAAGTTTCCAAACGCTATGGGAACTCGCTCTCCTTTAGCACCGCTTTCCATCCCCAATCAAGTGGTCAAGTAGAACGAGTCAATCAAATCTTAGAGGATATGCTTGAGCTTCATCATCTCTTTCGCATGAATTGGGAGAAATGCCTTCCATTCGCCGAGTTCGCTTATAACAATAGCTATCAAGCCAGCTTGGGCAAAGCCCTTTCAAGTTCTTTATGGGCGAAAATGTCGAACGCCTCTTAACTGGTCGAAACCGGGAGAGACAGCTCTTTGGCCGGATATGATTCAGAAGCGAGAGGAGCAGGTTCGCGTTGTTCGTGAGAAATTAAAAACAGCCCAATCTCGTCAGAAGAGCCAATATGACCGCAAGCATAAGCCTATGGCTTATGAAATTGGCGAGAAGGCTTACCTTCGGGTTACTCCTTTAAAGGGAACCCATCGATTCGGTATCAAGGGCAAGTTGGCTCCTCGTTACATTGGACCCTTTCGCATTCTTGCCAAACGAGGGAAGTTGCCTACCAATTGGAACTACCTCCGCATCTTTCCAAGGTCCATGATGTCTTCCACGCTTCCCAACTCAGCGTTGCTTCTCGGATCCTATCCGTGGAGTGGACCACTAAACGCTTGATCTCCAAGATAACCTCACCTATCGAGAGTACCCCATTCAGATCCTCGATCAAACCGAGCGTACCACTCGACGCCGGAATATCAAGTTTCTAAAGGTTCAATGGTCAAACCATTCCGAGCAAGAAGCAACTTGGGAAAGGGAGGATCGCCTTCGACTTGAGTACCCCACCTTTTTCGCAATAGATCCTAAATCTCGGGCGAGATTCTTTTGAGTGGGGTGAGTTGTCACATCCCGATAGACCATGCATTAGGGTGTGCATCATGTTTAAATTTCATCTGAATTTGAAATGGGAAGGCAGAAACCCTGAACACCCCCTTAAAATAACTAGGGTTTACTAAAATTTATTTCAATGAATCTGAATGCCCTTCAAAATGCTCATCCTCTTTGTTTGGGTTCAGGATCCATGTCAAAGAAGGTGGAACATTTTCTAGGTCACCTAAGGGTTCTAGGTTTAAATCACAAGTTTTTGAAATGGGCATTTTAAATTATGGAAAATATTTTAAGTGTTCAAAATTGTCAACCTAAAATGTTTCATGTTGGGAATATTCCAACAAGTGACCAGGAGCATTTTGGTAATTTTGAAATAGTTTTGGTATTTTTAAAACCCTAAACAGAGTTGCGTAAATAGAAAAAGACTAAAATAGAAAAACCCTACATGTCGCCCATGACCGCCCCACCTGCCGCCCAGCCCAAAGAGTCATGCCAATGAGCTGCTTGGCTCGGCCAGAGCAGCAACTTCAATCGGCCGGCGAGCGCAGGGCGCCACGCAGCTGGCCGCCGCCTGCCTCATCCTCGCCGCCTCGCCCGCTGGGCGACCCACGTCGTCACCCGACCTCCCGACACCTCACTTTCCCCCTGCCTCTCTCTCTCGCTCGCCCCGACCTGGCCGACGCCATCGCCGACGCCCACCGTCGACGCCGTGCTCCCGCCGCTCATACTCCTCCCGCCATGTCTGCAGCTCCGCAAGACCCGTTACCTCTAGCTAGCTAGTTCCCTCGCCCCAAAACACCCCGAGGCCACTACCCGACCTCGCCCGAGCTCAAGGCACGGAGATCCCCATCGCCGCCGCCGCCGCAGTCCGCCCCGACCCCGACGAAGTTCTCCACAGGTTCACCGTGAGCCTAGCTACTCCCTGTCCTCTCCGTTCCTTCTTCTTGCACCACAGCGAGCACTCGATGGTCACTGAACCCACCACGCGGAGCTCGTCAGCCGACGAGCCTCCGGCCACCTAATGGCCACACCACTATGCCCATCGCACTCACCACACCCCAACGGGTCTAACGGTGCACTTCCCGCGCCTCGCCAAGCCCTCTAGCCCCAAACCCGCCGGTGGCGAGCCCCGTCGCCGCCTCGACTCGTCGCCGGGCGCCCACTCCGCCATCCCGACCCAAGCCGACTCCACCACTAATCGCGGCTCACCTCCGATCACGAGGTGCTCCCAGCGCCCATTTGGGGCCGGAAAGTGCAAAAGCACTTGCCCCGCTGCGTCTGCCTCGCCAAGCTGCTAGACGCCGTGAGTTGACCTCGCCAGGGGCCTGTTGACCTCCGGGTCAATGACAGGTGGACCCCTCCAGTTAAACTAATTAGGATTAGTTTTAATTAAAACTAATTAGTTAAACTAATCTGACATGCGGGTCCCATTGGTCAGTTTGACCCGGACGACCCCGTTGACCCCCTGACGTCATGCTGACCTCATGCTGACGCATTAATTCAAATTCTGGAATTATTTTTATATAATAAATTCCAGAATATAACTCAAATTTCAAATGCTTATAACTTTTATTCTATAACTCCAAATGCAAAGATTTATATATGAAAATTATCAGAAAAATACACTCTATCCATTGGTACAGGTTTCATGCATGTTAAAACAAGTTAACTATGCTGAATAACCAGATTAAGATTTTGCACCATTAGGACTAACTCACATGATCTATCATTTGAACCTTTGGTTCAAATGAGATCATCCTATCCCTTCAACTTGCATTAGGCCAACACACATTCATCTTGCCATGTCATAGCATGCATCATATTGTTGCATATTGGTTGTATGTTTATTTTGGTGTGTTTTCATGATAGGTTCTGCCTCAAGATAACCTCGATTACCCACCAAGGGCAGTTCTCTACCCAGCCCATCAGCAAGCAATTCATTGATCATTCCGATACAAACCCATGTTCTCGCTTCGCTCTCATTTTACTGCATTAAGACAACGCGATTCAACTGTTGTGTGCTGCGGTAGTTGAACCCACTTCCTTTGCATGACTGTCATTGCCACAAGAATTAGATGAAACCCACTAGTATGTGTAGGAGTTGATTGAGCCATGTTGTGATTCCTACCATGCTATGCTTGCTATGCTTAGAGTTGTGTCAGGTCTGGCTCATCGGGATGATGAACCGGAGTGAAAGGTTGTGTTGGTTCGAGAGTGTAAGTGTTGAACACGATTTGGTAAAGGTATCGATGAGAGGCCATGTAGGAGTACATGGTGGGTTGTTTCATTGAAGCCGAACTTAAGAACTGAGCTCTGTGTTTGTGATCCATGAACTAGCTACTACCACACATTGGGATCCTTAATTGACCCTCTCGGCTTCTTAACCACCCCTGCTCATAGTCCGGAGTTGCAAGTAGTTTCGTGTTTGTAGCATGTTTGGGGCCGCACGCAACGCTGACCTTAGGGGTGGGTTGTGTTGCGGTAGGCACCGTGGCCGGTGTACCGAAAGTGCCCGCTTGGTATCTCGGGAACCCTGCACACATCATTCGGGCTGTATGGGAAACCTCGGCGGACTCCTGCGGATGGAACCCGAATAGGCGATAACCTGGACTAGGGACTTGAGTGTTTAGGTAGGCTGTGGCCGACACCCACGCTGGGCTTCCGCTTGAAGGTTGCCGAGTACATGTCGTAAACGATTTATAAGTGGTGAGAGCGTGTGAAGAAGTATACCCTGCAGGTTAAATATGATCTATTCGAATAGCCGTGTCCACGGAGAAGGACTTCGGGTTACCTATATCAGTTCATAGACAAGTAAATGGATACTACTAAAAGCCTCAAGATAAGTGTGAGTATCGTGGATGGCCCTCTCGGGATGACGAGAGAGGATCCACGGTGGAGTATTGTGATGGTGAATAGTGGACTGTGTGCGACAAAATGCTTTACAAAGTGTGTCACGTAGGATAGCTTAGCCAAGAGTCAAAGCTGGCTTGCTGCATTTAACTCCACTTCCTTCCTTGAGAATGTGCATGTATGATAGGATTCTGTGGTAAGACTTGCTGAGTACTTTTGTACTCATGTTTGCTTAATCAATATTTTTCGAGGACTATACTACCCCTCGACGGATTCTATGTAGATGTTGACTTGACGAGTAAGCTAGCCACCCGGTGGCGATCTAAGACTTGTGAAGGGCCATTGTAGATAGAAAGGCTCCAACAAGCTTTCTTTCTTTCTAGAGTCCAGACTCAGACTACTTTGCTTCCGCATGTGCTTGTATGATTGTATGACTTGAGTGTTGGGTCATGTGACCCCACCTGTATGACTATAGTTATGTATGGCTCCTCGGCCTCTTAAATAAAGTACTTGAGTTGTAGAGTTTTGTTGTGATGCCTTGTTGTATTTACTCATATCGGGCATATTATGTGTATGATTGAAATGCTTGGTATGAGTGGGATCCGACAATCTAGTTGTTTATCCTTGGCAGCCTCTCATATGGGGAAATGTAGTCTCGTGCTTCGAGCGATAGTAGTCCGCTACAGCCCGGTTCACGAGTCCTGCTAGCCCAGCTCTCCGCTTGGACACTTGACTGGCCGGCATGTGATTCATTTCGCTCCTATGTCTGTCCTTCGGGAAATGTCACGCGGTGATACTTGAGTCCTGCCTAGCCTGCTACAGCCCGGGATACCGGAGTCCTGTTAGCCCAGTGCTACAGCCCAAGTTCATACGTTGATGGCCGACATGCTCGAAGTGTTTCATGTATGCCTGTCCCCATAGGTTGGTGCCGCTTTGGGTTCACGACTAGCCATGTCGGCCCGGGTTCTTTGTCATATGGATGCTAGCGACACTGTCATATACGTGAGCCAAAAGACGCAAACGGTCCCGGGCCATGGTAAGGCGACACCCGTGGGGATACCGTGCGTGAGGCCGCAAAGTGATATGAGGTGTTACCAGCTAGGTCGATGTGACCTGGAATCGGGGTCCTGACAGGTGAAATGGTAGTTCTTCTCCAGAACTAAAACAGCAGAGCCGGCGTTGATGCTATCCGATTAGTGGATGATGGCCGAAACCCATCGGACCCTATGGTGGGCCGACTCATCCTCGGGCTGGACACAAGCGTCTAAATCGATGATCGATAGAGACTGTTTGCACGTGTCTATGAAATTATGGATAAAACACGTTTTCAACTCTGCCCATGAATTGATAGAATTAGGGGGCAATCCCTTCGACCAGGTTCGAGCCGGCCCATCCAGCATCATGGTGAAGTACTTGGCGCACACTGCATCATTGACATCTAGCATCTCCATAGCCAACTCATAGCTCTCAATACAAGCCTCCGGAGGCTGATCAGCAGTGTAATTGGGGACCTTTCGAGGACCCTTGAAATCTTTAGGCAGCCGCTCATTGCGAAGAGCATGCACTAAGCAAGGCACCCCTACTGTCCTAGAAGTCATCCCGGCTTCCACAGACGCTGAGGGATTATGCTGGAGCTGTTGATGAGGCGCCAGCTCCGCCTCTTGACGTGCCCGAGCCTGATCCATCAAAGCTTGAACATTGTTATCATCCCGCGACGGGTCATGCCCTCGCGGTTGGTTCCGATGCCGCTCGCTACTGGAAACTGCTGGTGTCTCCTATAACTTGGACTTTGGCGAGGAGTTGAATGAATTCGATCACGACTTTATGAATAAGCCGCCTGCTGAGCTACTGTTGTCTGAAGAAGCTCCACGGACTTCCGTGCCTCAACCGTGGCAGGAGACTCGCCTTCTACGGGAAGAGCCGCCACTCGCGAAGCTGCGACAATCATATTATCAAGAGGGTTGGCAAAATGACCCGGCGGTGTTAATACCTGTTGAGGCGGGGATAAGTTCAAGCGAGGCGGGTCTATCATATGCGGTTGAGCCGTCGCCCTGGCCACGGGTGCCTCGGCGAGCCGGGTTACGCAGGGCGAGTTACTCGTTCCTGCTCCAGGTGTATTGAAAAGATTCCTTGCTTTGAAGTCCAGGGGCAGACGGGTCTGGTGCCTTCTTCGGATAACGGCGTTTAAAGCATTCTGGTCCAGATTAAGCTGGAAAGATTCTGCTTGGATCCATTGCAACTCAGCTTCCAACGCAGCCCGATCTATTACCATCCAAGCATTCTCAGCATTAAGTGCCTCCTTAGCCTGAGCTATCTCATCTAGTAGCTTCGCAACCTCCACCTTATGTTGTGCTTGATTCGCAGGGGTTACCTCGCAGCTAAGAGAATCGCCAGAGCATCCAGGAGTTCAGAATAAACCTGAGTCGGCGAGCGCACAGGGTCGCTTGCCCCGGCTGTCGCAGCAGCCGTTGAACCAGAGGTCATAGCCGCCATGGTCGATGAATTCACCATTTGTTGTGTACCAGCCATGAAAATAGCACCCCTGCTCGATAACTCATAGGAGTCTGGAATACTATCGCCGTCGGAACAGCCCCCAAGCCCGCCGTCTTGCAATTGATAGATCGATTCAGTTTCGCCGGTTGAGGACTCATCACCTGAGTAGACGGTTGTCTCTTCACCTGACATAGAACCTTTTTCGAGATCCGTCCCATGAACAAAGCCGACGGAAATAGGCTTCCTGGCGGGTTGGATCTTGGCGGCCCGTGCGCGCTGAGCCATCTCGATCGTGTTGGTGCAGATGTCCGGCTCAGACTCCGACTCTCCAATTTTGCCGATGAAGACGTGAATTCCGCCGAAGGGGACCCGGTACTCGTACTCGATTGGGTCGGACTTAGCACCCTAGCCAGCATCGTTGATGCAGATATTGCCGCAGTGACTCTTGGTCATCCGGCCCATGGCGTATCCATTGATCCCTGAGAAGCTGCCCTTCAAGAACTCAAAACCACCATGCTCAGGCCCCACGATGGGCGCAAACTTTTGTGGATTTGTCACGGTAGATGCCCTAGTGAAAGGACTAAGGTATGGAGCCATCGCAACTAGATTAGCTTAAAGGGGTTGAACGATACAAAGGACACAAGGAGTTTACCCAGGTTCGGCCCCTCTCAACGAGGTAAAAGCCTATGAGGGAGTCCTGGATTAGGGGGTGTCCGGATGGCCGGACTATAACCTTTAGCTGGACTCCTGGACTATGAAGATACAAGATTGAAGACTTCGTCCCGTGTCCGGATGGGACTTTCCTTGGCGTGGAAGGCAAGCTTGGCGATACGGATATGTAGATCTCCTCCCATTGTAACCGACTCTGTGTAACCCTAGCCCTCTCCGGTGTCTATATAAATCAGAGAGTTTTAGTCCGTAGGATGAACAACAATCATACCATAGGATAGCTTCTAGGGTTTAGCCTCTCTGATCTCGTGGTAGATCTACTCTTGTACTACCCATATCATCAATATTAATCAAGCAGGAGTAGGGTTTTACCTCCATCGAGAGGGCCCGAACCTGGGTAAAAACATCGTGTCCCTTGTCTCCTATTACCATCCGCCTAGATGCACAGTTCGGGACCCCCTACCCGAGATCCTCCGGTTTTGACATCGACATTGGTGCTTTCATTGAGAGTTCCTCTGTGTCGTCATCTTTAGGCCCGATGGCTCCTCCAATCATCGACAATGATGCGGTCCGGGGTGAGACTTTTCTCCCCGGACAGATCTTCGTACTCGGCGGCTTTGCACTGCGGGGCCAATTCGCTTGGCCATCTGGAGCAGATCGAAAGCTACGCCCCTGGCCATCAGGTCAGATTTGGAAGTTTAAACTGCACAGCTTACGTCCGCAGAGACTTGATCTTTGACGGATCCGAGCCACAGCCGAGCGAGCCGCACTGTCTCGATGGGCATGATTTAGCTCTGCCACCAACAAAGGCCACGGAGGCCGCACCTGTCCGCCTCGACCCTTAGCTCGGAGCCGACTGCGCCAATCGAGGACGGGTGGCTGGACACCGCCTCGGGGGCTGCAATCTCTACGGCGATCGAGGTGAACACCAGCTTTGTCCTCTGCGAAGCTCATGACTCCAAGGTGTCGGACCTCTCTCCGGACTCTGAACCTTCCGCGCCCCTGCCGATCGAATCCGATTGGGCGCCAATCATGGAGTTCGCCGGCGCGGACATGTTTCAGCACTCGCCCTTCGGCGACATTCTGAATTCACTAAAGTCTCTCTCTTTATCAAGAGAGCCCTGGCCGGACTATGGTCAGCAAGGTTGGGACACGGATGACGAAGAAATTCAGAGCCCACCCACCACCCACTTCGTAGCCACTGTCGATGATTTAACCGACATGCTCGACTTCGACTCCGAAGACATCGATGGTATGGACGACGATGTAGGAGACGAACAGGAACCAGCACCTATAGGGCACTGGACAACCACCTCATCTCACGATGTATACATGGTGGACACACCTAAAAGAAACGACGACGAGGAACAAAGGGACGCAACGAGGGATCGTTCCCTCGAAAAGCAGTCAAAGCGGCAGAGTAAGCACCGCTTCAAACCCCACCTCGACAGAGACATCAGCCATACAGACCCAGCCACAGAGCAGGGCGAACCGGCGGACGACGAACATGCCATCGAGCAACCGTCTGAACAGGGCAACTTGGATGAACAAACCGAACAACCCGTCCCAAATAAAATAATACCGGGCGACCTCACGCCGGACAAGTTATCGGAGCAGAAGAACCTCCACAAAAGCTCGTCGCCATCACTGGCGTAGCCTGAAAAAGCAGAAGCGGAAGCTCAAAACAGCGGAAGATGCACTCAGAATTAGATGGAGCAAAGTACTCAACACCGCAAACAAATACAGCGACAGTCGCCACACAAAGAGCTATCCGAAACAAAAATTACTGCCGGAATTTGATGAGGAGGCCTTAGAGCCCCCGCAATCAAAAAATAAGGAAGCCACCCGGTCGGGTGAACAACCCCATGGCCAACATAGAGCGGCAAAGGGCGCCGCACACAAGCCGGCACGCGATCCGCACAAGGATTCACATCAAAAAGACGGCCCAGCCAGATCTATCTACGGGCCAAGAAAGCAAGCTCTAGTAAGCAATGCAACGCATCAAGTATCCGAACATCACGGTACACCCAAATATAGGGGTGCCGCACACCCCCTATGTTTCACCGATGAGGTGCTAGATCATGAATTTCCAGCGGGATTCAAGCCCGTAAACATAGAGGCATACGACGGAGCAACAGACCCTGGAGTCTGGATTGAGGATTACATCCTCCACATACACATGGCTAGAGGATATGACCTCCACGCCATAAAATAATTACCCCTCAAGCTCAAAGGGCCAGCCCGGCATTGGCTTAAAAGCCTTCCCGAAAACACCATTGGAAGTTGGGAAGAGCTCGAGGATGCTTCTTGGGCAAATTTTCAAGGGACCTATGTCCGACCTCCGGATCTGCACGATTTAAGTCACATAACTCAACAACCGGAGAGTCAGCCCGAAATTCGGAACAGAATCCTTACTAAAAGAACCAGATAGTCGATTGTCCGGACGCCAAGCCTTAGCAGCTTTCAAACACAACGTCCGAGACGAATGGCTCGCTTGACACCTCGCCAAGAAAAGCCAAGAACAATGGCCGCATTAACAAGCCTCATGACCCGCTTTTGCGCAGGAGAGGATAGCTGGTTGGCAAGATGCAGCACTAGCGACCCAAGTACATCCGGGTTAGGGATGGAACGGAAACCGCGACGCAGCAAGGACCAGCGCCGGACCAAGGGAAACAACCCGAAGAGCACGACAGTCAACGCCGGATTCAAAAGCTCTCGGCAGAATCAGAAAAAGCTGCCCCTCAAGGATAATAGGGACGAGCTATCTAACCTAAACAAAATCTTGGACAAGATATGCCAAATCCACTGTACTCCCGGGAAGCCTACAAACCATACCCACAGAAATTGTTGGGTCTTCAAGCAATCCGGCAAACTCAACGCCGAACACAAGGGGCTCGACACACCAAGCGAGGATGATGACGAACCCCACAAGCAGAGCACCGGAAAACAAAAGAATTTCCCACAAGAAGTCATAACAGTAAACTCACTTCACGTGAGAAAAGGGAAAAACAGAGTGGCGCCTATAGAGATACGCGCCATACGGCCTATCCCAGAGGAGTCCCGCCACTGGTTGTTAAAACCAATCACCTTCGACCATCAGGATTACTCTAGAAGTATCCGGAATGCAGGCTGGACTGCCTTGATATTAGATCCGATAATTGACGGACTCCACCTTAAACAAGTCCTAATGGACGGCGGCAGTGATCTAAACCTGCTATATAAGGATACAATCTGCAAAATGGGGATAGACCCAACAAAAATTCGCCATAGCAACACTTCCTTTCAAGGGGTAACGCCAGGCCCATATGCCCATTGTACGGGCTCTCTCCTGCTAGAAGTTATGTTCGGCTCCCCCGACAACTTCTGCCGCGAAAAGCTCACCTTTCACATCGCCCCATTTACAAGTAGCTATCAAGCACTACTGGGACGCGAAGCTTTCGCCCGCTTTAATGCAATACCGCATTATGCATCTCTTACACTTAAAATGCCCGGTCCGCGAGGCATCATCTCATTAAAGAGAAATATCGAGTGATCCTCGAGTGCGAAAGATTGTGCGGCTGTCTTGACAGCCACACACTAAACCGGCTTCACTAATCAAAGCACCTAAACAGGCCGGTCAGACCCCGGACATGGCTAGACGTGTCCGGCGTAAACATACAAGGGCTTACTAGCTGCATACTCCCGTACAAGGGGCTCCGCGCATGTACAACAAGAGACAATAAAGCTCAATTTTATTTTTTGAATTATACTATGTTTATTTAATATAACATACATTTTCGCACGATCTTTTTCAACTAAGTTCCTCTCTTTTACAGATGAACACCGTGCTACACCCGTCTAGGATACGGCACAACGGAGACACAGGCGCAGACGTGCAGTAGGGACCCGTTCCAAGGATTCTTTGTAGATTAAGACCCTGCGTAAACCTTTTTTACTGTCTCTTGTTGATACACATCCCCTGGTTTCGTGATATAACCGAGGAGGAGGCTGGCGTCTTGGCATGTGTCCACGTCAGAATTTTATGCGTGCACTGACACCAGGGCTTATTACAAGGGCGTTGTTCAGCCCGCTTTCATGAAGACCGAATACCTTAGGGAGTGTTCGCGTCATGAAGTTTGGCCTTATATGCATCAGCTCTGAATCATGTCTTTGGTCAAATGTTGGGTTTGCCCAGCTCCTGTGTTTTGCTACCTTACGTTCCGCTCTATCGGCTAAGGCGGCACCAGGAGAACTACTGCGATTGTGCCCCGTTCGGCCAGGCGAGCACCTCAGTAGAGAAAGCCAAAAACTGACTGTCATGATATAGCGTGAGACTGGTCAACCACTCGATGACCCGCCGGAATCTTTAGGATTCCTCCGCATTAACGAAGGGCCGTTTCCCGGCCAGGCACACACACGCCCCAAATTCGGGTGAGCGCGGTGCCCTTAGGGGCTATATAGTAGCCCCACTGTCAAACTCCTATGGCTAAGTGAAAGTGATAAAGCATTATAGTCCGGTTGCCTAGTTCGCTACGCTATCACCTCCTTAATAGGACCAAGACGTTGGATCAAGTGTGAAAATGCGCCTTTGCAAAACCCCCTGCATTATATGCGTAAATAAGTCAAGACTGCCATCTTTCGTGTTATATATACATATACATTAACAAACCGACAGAGGTATTTTAATTCTTGAAGGCACAAGTATAAAAGCTTTTATATTCCCCAAACATTGTTTTACAATAATACATGTTATTCAAACATAATATCCTTCGAAAGCATCGTCTCTATTAAACGAGAGCCCCGCAGAACTTCCTGAAAATAGTGCTCGGCGGTACTCGGCTCCCGTCCGAATCTTGGGATGCAACAGCGACGGCCTTCATCTCCGCCCAGTATGTCTTGACACGGGCAAGAGCTATCCGTGCACCCTCTATGCACGCCGACCTTTTCATTGCATTGATATGCGGCACCGCACCAAGGAACTGCTGCACCAAGCTAAAATAACTCTTCGGCTCGGGCCTTTCCGGCCACAGATGACTCACGACATACTTCATGGCGAGTCCGGATAACCTATTCAGCTCCGCCCATGCGGCCAAACGATCGATTAATGGAAGTGGGCGCTCTGGATTGTGGAAGTGCGACCAAAAAAGCTTTTCCACTTCGTGATCCTTTTGATCTCGGAAGTGTTCGGCCGCGTCCACGGCACTCGCCGCCAAGTCCAGATAAGTGTCTGCCGCACTCCACAGCCGGTCCAACGGAGCATATTTAGGATCCCCAAACTTCATCCGCAGCATAAAAGGCTTTCCAGCCGTGATATCTCCGGCCTGACGTAGCTCCTCCTTCATAGCTCTCATCGCAGAGCGATCATCCTTGGCCTCGGTAGTCGCCTTCTTCAGGTCCTTCTGTTCTGCCCGATCTTCTTTTTCAAGAAGCTTGTAGCGGTCGGCAGCATTCTTCAACTTCACAGCCATCTCGGCCATTTCCTTCTTGCTTCGGCAGTGAGCAGCCTGTTCGGCTTTCAGCTCTTCAGCCGCCTTTAAGGCAGCCACATCGCTTTTCCTGGCTTGCTCCTTGGCTCGGGCAAGTTCCGCCCGAAGGTTTTCCATGGAAGCGGCACCATTTGCATCAAGCACACATGTTGTAAGATACGAGAATCAAGCTCCTCTTACCAGGTGCCTTCGGAGAAATTACATACCTTGTGCCTCGTCAAGCCGCTTGTTGACAAGCTCGATGTCGGCATCTGCCACGTCAAGTTGCCGCTTTAGCTCGGCAATTCATCATCCGCTAGCCATCAACACTTCGCCACCTACATACAAAGGGCGACATATTATACCTGGGATTATGATCCTCGGCGCGCCGTCATTTTTTACAACGCACCGATTCTTAGGGGCTACTATCTACACAGGGCGCATCTTATATATGCGGAACTGTCAAAAGGTACATCATTTCGCGTACCTCAAAACCTCGATAGAACTCCTGACGGCCTCGTACAACCCGCTCTCCGCGGATGAAATCCTTTCAATCACTGTACCCATCAATGCACGGTGTTCTTCTGAGATAGACGCTCGCCCGAGCAGATCCTTCAGCCCCTCCGACCATGCACCGGACGGTGCCGGACTCGTCCGATGGCCTTTTTCGAAGGCCGGACGCGGAGGACCTCGGGGGGCCATACGATTGCCTTCCGCCCTGCCGGATTTGGAGAAACCTCCGTGATTTACACCTCAGGGTCGCCCGCCGCAAGGCGGTATGGCAGGGGAGGCGTTCGCTCTCCATCATCTCCGACGAAGATCCTCAAGATGAGCTCTGCTGAGAAGGGCTGAGATCCGAACTACAAGGTAAAATTTCGGTTATCTTCCTCAGAAATAGAATAGGGATGTCTCTTATTTCAAAACTCCCCTCTCTACTTACGGCTCGGTGGAGGGCTGATCCCTTTGGGGGCACAGTGCGGCCGAGGCATCCCCTGGCGCAGGACCCTCTGACGAAGATTTCTTCCCCCGCTTTGACACCATGGTCTCCGGGTCTTCAGAGGCGGTCCTCTTCTTCCCCTGGATAGAGGAATTCTCGATTCCTCCTTTCCTGATAGCATCCTTCGGGGAGGCGGTAGCTTCCTTGTTCCCCCCTTCGCCTTCTTCCAAAGGCGCAACCTCCAGCATCCTGGTTAACACGGGATCCGGCGTGGTCTCAGGGAGGGGGGCTGGACACCTGATTAGCTTTGCTTTCGCTATCCACTCCTGTTTAAGGGAAAGCTCTTATAAGGGCAATTTTATGATAAATATACGGAAAGCGTGTCCGGGTACAGGGCTACTTACTTGAGTATCCGGGCGTTTGTAGCTCAGACCTGCGTCTTTGGTCGAGTCCGGACACATTGCTTGTGATCCAAAGAACAGTTTGTACATCTCCATGGGCGTCACGCCCATAAAATGTTGGAGGGCTCGTGGTCCCTCCGGATTAAACTCCCACAGGCGGAGGGGGCGACCTTTGCAGGGCAGGGTGCGGAGAATCAACATGACCTGCGTCACTACGACCAGATTGATGTCTCTTTCTAGGAGATCTTGAATGCGGCCCTGCAACAAGGGCACGTCCTTGGACGGCCCCCAATTAAACCCTCTATTGACCCATGACGCTAGCTGTGGTGGGGGACTCGAGCGAAAGGCATGTGGCGCCACCCACTTGGTGCCCCTGGGAGCTGTGATATAAAACCACTCTTGTTGCCATAAGCTGAACTCCTCTTGAAAAGATCCCTCGAGCCATGGAGCGTCAGCATTCTTGCTTATGACAGCACCTCCGCACTCTGCGTGCTGCCCGTCGATCATCTTCGGCTTTACTTTGAAGGTCTTAAGCCACAATCCGAAGTGATGAGTAATACGGAGGAAGGCTTCGCACACGACAATGAACGATGAGATGTGGAGGATGGACTCCGGAGCCAAGTCGTGAAATTCCAGCCCATAATAAAACATGAGCCCCCTCACGAAGGGGTCCGTCGAGAAGCCTAGCCCCCGAAAGAAGTGAGACGCGAACACCACGCTCTCACCAGGCTTGGGAGTGGGAATAACCTGCCCTTGAGCAGGCAGCCTATGCGAGATTTCGCCGGTTAGATACCTGGCATCTCTTAGCTTTAGCACGCCTTCTTCCGTAACGGAGGAAGGCATCCACCGGCCTTGAAGGTCGGAACCGGACATCATCGGAGGTCCGAAGCGCCTGAATCTGGAGCTTTGGGTGTTGGAACTCAAGGTGAGAGGCGGATTCGATTGAGATTGAAAGAAAGGAGTCAAGCCTTGGTCTCTTTATAAAGAGGTTGAATACCAAGAGCCCTCCCCGTGACCGTTTGGGACTCGCCTTCGATAGACGAGACATCCCAACTAGCACGATTGGGTTACCCATGCCCGTATTAATGAGAATCCCAGAATAAAGGGACACGATCTCTGCTTTGACAAGACGTGCCAAGGAAACCGCCTCGCTAAACGCGCTGAGGTGGGACAGTAAAACGATTCGAATAAAGTCTTGGACGTGGTGTGATGTCATGTTACAGAATACGTCAGCAGATTAGATTTGTGCAAATATTATTCTCTCTACGGTGGTATGTGGAACTTATTTTGCAGAGCCGGACACTATCCTTGTGTTTAAAATCTTCTATGAAATATTCGGAGGAGGAACCCGCCTTGCAATGCCGAAGACAATCTGCGCGCCGGACTCGTCGTCATTGAAGCCTGGTTCAGGGCTACCGAGGAGTCCTGGATTAGGGGTGTCCGGATGGCGGACTATAACCTTTGGCCGGACTCTGGACTATGAAGATACAAGATTGAAGACTTCGTCCCTGTCCGGATGGGACTTTCCTTGGCGTGGAAGGCAAGCTTGGCGATACGGATATGTAGATCTCCTCCCATTGTAACCGACTGTAACCCTAGCCCTCTCCGTGTCTATATAAACCGGAGGGTTTTAGTCCGTGGGACTAACAACAATCATACCATAGGCTAGCTTCTAGGGTTTAGCCTCTCGATCTCGTGGTAGATCTACTCTTGTACTACCCATATCATCAATATTAATCAAGCAGGAGTAGGGTTTTACCTCCATTGAGAGGGCCCGAACCTGGGTAAAAACATCGTGTCCCTTGTCTCCTGTTACCATCCGCCTAGACGCACAGTTCGGGACCCCCTACCCGAGATCCGCCGGTTTTGGCACCGACAGCTTACTTCCTGCTTCTAGTTGTATTACTTGAGTTTTGAGTACAAGGGAGCGAATACGCTTGACTAGCTCTCGATTGGTTGTTTCTTGAGTTAACCCGCCACCGGGTCTCACCTTTATATACAGGTTGATGCCCGGCGGCTTACAGAGTCCCGTCCGACTCACACAAACGTGATCGGCTCAGTTTCTAACTAAAACCTGCCTTATAGAACAAGTTAACATATGGCGGCTCACACCCTTGGGCCTTGAATCACTTCCAGGCCCTCGGCCTTCAATAAGCCTGCTTGTTGAACCGCCACCTCTATGTCTTCTTAACTCTCCCTAGGCTTCTTTCAGATTAAGCCACCAATAGTATAACCCAACCCCTCCTGAGTGGGTCATACCTCGAAGCTATATCCCCAACAGCCCGTGCGGTAGTGCACATAGAGCAGTGCAATGGTGCGAGACCACGAGCCAATAGTGTCGCCGGAGCAATGGCACTAAGGAGGCAGAGTAGGACAGATGGGGTGAAGCAGACCAGCCCCAGCTGTGCTACCGCTCGAAGGACTGGTACTACCGCATATAGGCGGTAGTGCCGCACACCCACTACTGCTCTACAACCACTGGGAGCAAGCAGGGTCCTGGAGAGGAGCGGAAGAGGAGCGGTAGTGTATGGGCGGTACTACCTCTTACAAGCGGTACTACCGCTCATACTACAGTTCCACTAATGTGCAACCCGACACAAAAAATCGCATTCCCAGAAGCAGCGGTACTACGCGCGGCACAGGGCCGTAGTACTACCGCTTCAGGCCTTCATGAACACAACAAAGAAAACAGAACATAGAATAAAGCCTGAACTGCCACAACTTTTGTTGGGTAACGTAGTAATAATTCAAAATTTTCCTATGTGTCACCAAGATCAATCTAGGAGATACTACCAATGAGAGAGAGGGAGTGCATCTTCATACCTTTGAAGATCTCTAAGCAGAAGCGTTACAAGAACGCGGTTGAGGGAGTCGTACTCGCGGCGATTCAAATCGCGGAAGATCCGATCCAAGTGTCGAACAGACGGGGCCTCCGTGTTCAACACACGTACAGCCCGGGGACGTCTCCTCCTTCTTGATCCAGCAAGGGGAGAGGAGAAGTTGAGGGAGAACTCCAGCAGCCCGACGGCGTGGTGGTGGAGCTCGTGGTTCTCCGGCAGAGCTTCGCTACGCTCAACGGAGGAGGAGGAGTTGGAGGGGGGAGGGATGCGTCAGGGGCAAGGGTTGCATCTCCCATGCACCTCCCCACTATATATAGGGGTGGAGGGGGCTGGTTTCTCGCCCTCCAAGTCCATTGGGGCGTTGGCAAAGGTGGGGGGAAAGAAATCCCATCCTTCTCCTTCCCCACCGATTGTTATCCCCCTTTTTAGTGATCTTGATCTTATCCCTTCGGGATATGATCTTATTCCTTCTAAGGGGGGATCTTGGTGCACCTTGACCAAGGGTGTGGGGCCTTTCCCCCACTACCCACGTTCATGTGGGTCCCCCCATGCAGGTGGGCCCCCACTCTGGAACCTTCTAGAACCTTCCCGATACAATACCGAAAAATCCCGAACATTTTCCGGTGGCCAAAATAGGACTTCCCATATATAAATCTTTACCTCCGGACCATTTTGGAACTCCTCGTAATGTCCAAGATCTCATCCGAGACTCCAAACAACTTTCGGTAACCACATACAATTCTCATTACAACTCTAGCGTCACCGAACCTTAAGTGTCTAGACCCTACGGGTTCGGGAACCATGCAGACATGACCGAGATGCCTCTCCGGCCAATAACCAATAGCTGGATCTGGATACCCATATTGGCTCCCACATGTTCCACGATGATCTCATCGGATGAACCACGATGTCGGGGATTCAATCAATCCCGTATACAATTCCCTTTGTCCATCGGTATGTTACTTGCCCGAGATTCGATCGTCGGTATCCCTATACCTTGTTCAGTCTCGTTACCGTCAAGTCTCTTTTCTCATTCCGTAATGCATGATCCCGTTGCTAACTCCTTCGTCACAATGAGCTCATTATGATGATGCATTACCAAGTGGCCCCAGAGATACCTCTCCGTCATACGGAGTGACAAATCCCGCCTCAATTCGTACAACCCAATGCAGACACTTTCAGAGATACCTGTAGTGCACCTTTATAGCCACCCAGTTACGTTGTGACGTTTGATACACCCAAAGCATTCCCACGGTATCCGGGAGTTGCACAATCTCATGTCTAAGGAAATGATACTTGACATTAGAAAATCTCTAGCAAACGAACTACGCGATCTTGTGCTATGCTTAGGATAGGGTCTTGTCCATCACATCATTCTCCTAATGATGTGATCCCGTGATCAACGACATCCAATGTCCATGGTCAGGAAAACACAACCATCTGTTGATCAACGAGCTAGTCAACTAGAGGCTCACTAGGAACATGTTGTGGTCTACGCATTCACACATGTATTACGGTTTCCGGTTAATACAATTAGAGCATGAACAATAGACAATTATCATGAACAAGGAAATATAATAAACTATTTTATTATTGCCTCTAGGGTATATTTCCAATAGTCTCCCACTTGCACTAGAGTCAATAATCAAGTTACATTGTGATGAATCGAACACCCATAGAGTTCTGGTGTTGATCATGGTTTGCTCGTGAAAGAGGTTTAGTCAATGGATCTGCGACATTCAGATCCATATGTACTTTACAAATATCTATGTCTCCATCTTGAATATATTCACGAATGGAGTTGAAGTGGCGCTTGATGTGCTTGGTCTTCTTGTGATACCTGGGCTCCTTGGCAATGACAATAGCTCCAGTGTTGTCACAGAAGAGAGTCATCGGGCCTGACTCATTGGGAATCACTCCTAGGTCGGTGAGAAACTCCTTCATCCAGACTCCTTCCTGAGCTTCTTCCGAAGCAGCTATGTACTCTGCTTCACATGTAGATCCCGCCACGACACTCTGCTTGCAACTGCACCAGCTGACTGCTCGTAACCCTTTACGACGAGCTCTTTGTCACCTCCATAAACGAGAAACATATCCTTAGTCCTATTCAGGTACTTCAGGATATTCTTGACCGCTATCCTGTGTTCCACTCCGAGATCACTTTGGTACCTCCCTACCAAACTTATGGCAAGGTTCACATCAGGTCTGGTACATAGCGGCATACATTATAGAGCCTATGGCCGAGGCATAGGGGATGCCACTCATGTTTTCTCTTTCTTCTGTCGAGGTCGGGCATTGAGCTGCGCTCAATCTCACACCTTGCAATACAGGCAAGAACCCCTTCTTGGATTGATCCATATTGAACTTCTTCAATATCTTGTGAAGGTATGTGCTTTGTGAAAGACCAATGAGGTGTCTCGATCTATCTCTATAGATCTTGATGCCTAATATGTAAGAAGCTTCTCCAAGGTCCTTCAATGAAAAACACTTCTTCAAGTAGGCCTTTACGCTTTCCAAAAGTTCTATATCATTTCCCATCAACACTATGCCATCCACATATAATATGAGAAATGCTATGGAGCTCCCACTCACTTTCCTGTAAATACATGCTTCTCCATAAGTCTGTATAAACCCAAACGCTTTGATCATTTCATCAAAGTGAATGTTCCAACTCCGCGATGCTTGCACCAGCCCATAGATGGAGCGCTGGAGCTTGCATACTTTGTCAGCATTCTTAGGATCGACAAAACCTTCCGGCTGCATAATATACAATTCTTCCTTAAGGAAATCGTTAAGGAATGCCGTTTTGACGTCCATTTGCTAGATCTCATAATCATAGAATGTGTCAATTGCTAACATGATTCGGATGGACTTCAGCTTCGCTACGGGTGAGAAGGTCTCATCGTAGTCAACCCCTTGAACTTTTCGATAACCCTTAGCGACAAGCCGAGCCTTATAGATGGTCACATTGCCATCTGCATCAGTCTTCTTCTTAAAGATCCACTTATTCTCTATGGCTTGCTGATCATCGGGCAAGTCTGTCAAAGTCCATTGTCGGTGTCAAAACCGGCGGATCTCGGGTAGGGGGTCCCGAACTGTGCGTCTAAGGCGGATGGTAACAGGAGGCAGGAGACACGATGTTTACCCAGGTTCGGGCCCTCTCGATGGAGGTAATACCCTACTTCCTGCTTGATTGATCTTGATGATATGAGTATTACAAGAGTTGATCTACCATAAGATTGTAGAGGCTAAACCCTAGAAGCTAGCCTATGGTATGATTGTTGTTGTCCTAAAGACTAAACCCTCCAGTTTATATAGACACCGGAGGGGGGCTAGGGTTACACAGAGTCGGTTACAAGGGAGGAGATCCACATATCCATATTTCCAAGCTTGCCTTCCATGCCAAGGAGAGTCCCATCCGGACACGGGACGAAGTCTTTAATCTTGTATCTTCATAGTCCAATAGTCCGGCCAAAGGATATAGTCCGGCTGTCCGGATACCCCCTACTCCAGGACTCCCTCAGTAGCCCCTGAAACAGGCTTCAATGACGATGAGTACGGCGCGCAGTTTGTCTTCGGCTTTGCAAGGCGGGTTCCTCCTCTGAATACTCCATAGAAGATTTTGAACACAAGGATAGTGTCCGGCTCTGCAAAACAAGTTCCACATACCACCGTAGAGAGAATAATACTTCCACAAACCTAATCAGCTAACACATTTCGTAGTATGACAGCACACCATGGTCCGGTCGTTATTCGAACCGTTTTTCTCAACCAGCCTCGGCGCATATTGCGAGGCAGTTTCCTTGGCACGTCTTTGTCGAAGCAGAGATTGTGTCCCCTTATCACGGGATTCTCACCAATACGGGTGTGGGTAACCCAACCGCGCCATCAATTACGGCGTTTGGGGAATAAGAGGTTTTACCAGGTAAGTGGGGAGGCGCATCGCCTCTTCCGTCCTTATAAAGGGACAAGGATTCATTCTTCTCACCCACGCCTTCCTCCTAGCTCATTCCCTTCTGCTCAAGCTCCAACGCTCAAGCGTTCCTCTTCTCTGTCCACAAGAGGTCCTCCGAAGATGTCTGGATCCAGAGCGGGAGGCAAATGGATGGCATCTACTGTCCAAGAGAAGGATATTAAAAAGCTTCGGAAGGCCGGGTATCTGACCAAGAAAATCAGCCACCGTCTTCCGACGGCGGGACAAATCGTCCCTACTCCGGAACCCCAAGAGAGGGTTGTATTCCTCCCTCATTTTGTCCACGGGCTAGGATTTCCCCTCCACCCGTTTGTTCGCGGCATCATGTACTATTATGGGATCGATCTTCATGATCTGTCCCCTAATTCCTTCCTCAATATCTCGACATTCATTGTCGTGTGCGAGGCTTTTCTCTGCATTTCACCGCACTTCGGCTTATGGCTGAAGATCTTTAACGTGAAGCCCAAGGTGGTGGGCGGCGAGCATGCCGAGTGTGGGGGCGCCATGGTGAGCAAGATTCCCAATGTCATATTGCCAACGGGAACCTTTAATGATTCTGTCAAGGAGTGGCAACAGCAGTGGTTTTATATCATCGAGCCAGCTGCACACAGTGGGCCGCCTCCCGAAGTTCTCGATCCGCGCCCCAAGCCGCTTACATCCTGGGTCAAGAAAGGCCTGGACTGGTCCTTGTTTGACGAACTATCGGCGCTCCAGACGTGCGTTGAAGATATGGGAGACAAGAACATTGGGCTTGTCAATGTGGTCCAGGTGATGTTGATTCGCCGGATCTTGCCTTGCCAGCACCGGACTTGAAATTTGTGGGAATTCGATCCGGCCCGGCACCAAACCTTGCGGGAGCTTTTCGGCTCCTCACACAAGGACATATGGAAGGTGCTTTTCAAGTCCAGCAAATTGTGGCCTGACTCTGCCGAAGACCGTGGGTACCAACTGTCCCGCCCGGCAAGTTCGGTGAGTTATCAAACTTTTCTATCCGCGTAACCCAAAAGAAATGCTTAACGTGTTTTATACAACTCTCACAGGGCTGGACGAAGAAGGCGGAGCGGATCCATTGCCCGGCCCCGCTGCCTGAAGAACCGGCCATCCCACTTCTGACGAAAATGTTGGTCCCGGCACCTTACAAGGTGCCGAAGAAGACGGCCGAGAAGGAGGCCAAAAAGACCCGGGGCGGACTTCGTCGCCGTAGCACTTCGGACACAATATCCGAAGGCTCCAATGCCCATTCTGCCTCCGAAGAGGACGAGGACGAGGAGGAAGATGAATCCCCTGTGGGGGGAAGAAAGAAGAGGACGGCCTCCGTGCACTTGGAGGCTGAGCTGCCCAAAAGGGGAAAGGCTCCTCTTCCGGAGGAGTCCACTGCCGCCGCCGACAGCGACCCGACGTGGGATCCCAGGGCCCAGCCCCTGGTGAACTCGTAAGTGTATGAAATCCGAGCATGCTTTAGCCCAAGCCATATTTTTTGTAGTCCGGTGGGGTCCCGTGCCAAACAATCCTCATCAGAGGACTTGCTGAGCTCAAATGCTATGGAGAGCGGGACGCCCCCAAAGGTCCCTTCCTCCAAACAGGTGTATAACACCAAGGCTTCATCCTAGAAGGACCCCGGCCAAGGAGGAAAGGAAAAAGCCGCAAAGGCGGCACCTGGAGGTCGAACCTCAGGGCCGGACACATGGGGGAAAAGATTCCCATGGGGGCTGACGGCGGGAGCAATACTGAGTTCGGCTCCCAGCCGGACGCAATTCCTGAGACCTATACGACTCCAGGATCAAGCAGGCAACCTCCTTTGGCTGGAGGGGGAGTGCCTGTTCCATCAGCGACCTCCGTCTACCCAGAAGTGTCGGATGCTTTGTTAGTGGCGTTGAAAGACGTCTCCATCGTTGATGAACACCGTGCCCTTATGGGTGCGGTGATTGAGAAAATTCAATCAACTGAGAGCGGACTGAAAGAAGCCTGTGTCAGCCTTATAAGTGGCTTTGAGGTATGGGTTGTCGAAGAGTGTCATGGTATAGATAGTAGCCCCTGGTACACTGTTCGGTGAAGAAACCGGACAGAGGATCAAATATATATTCGCAGGAAGACTCATTGAATGACAATTATTTCTCTTCTGTTATAAGCAGGCGTCTGTAGCGGCTGCTACCTCCCATACTGCCGAAATCTCCGGACTGAATCAAAGTCTGGAGCGGGCCAAGGAAGAACTTGGCCAGTTGAAAATGCAGTTGAGGGATAAACAGGGTATGCATCAGTCTTGTTCGCGTTTATTGCGAATGAATTTTCGATATGAACTGAGCTTTATGATATTGCGCTAGGAATTGTGACCGAAGTCGAAGCCCTCAAGAAGGCCGTGGCCAAGGCCGAGAAAAAGGCAGCCACTGAGTAGGCTCTTCGCGAGAAACACGAGGCCAGGGTTATTAAAGCTGAATAGGAGCTACAAGAGGCCGTAGGGAAATGCGAGACCTTGGAGCAGAGTTTAACGTAGAAAGAATCCGAGCTCACCAAGGCTCATCAGGCCACGAGCGATGCCCGGGGGGAAACCCGAATCGCCCTGCAGGAGATCCAAGAGGCGAGAAAGATCGCGGCTGGTAAGGCTTTTTCCCGTGAGAGTAAGTATTTGGGGGACTTATGTTTCTAATTTTGAACTGGATTTCTCGTGGGTATTTGCGATAAGCTCTTCGGTCGTCGATATTTGGCAATCGAATTATCCGGTGCCTTTTGCCGATCAACTGAAACAGCTGATCGAACTACAGAAGGCGGCGGAACTAGCCATGAAGGATTTAATTATCCGGCTATGGCCTGCTGAGCCGATCCCAACTAGCTACTTCGGGCTCGTGAAGCGGCTTGTGGGTGCCTGTCCTCGACTTGACGTCATCAAGCGGTCGGTCTGTATAGAGGGTGCACGAATGGCCTTCGCCTGCGCAAAGGTGCACTGGGGGAAGATGGATGCTTTAAAGCTGATGACCGAAGGACCCCGGAGGGGAAGGAGCACCGCAAGCCCGAGTTATATTATGAGAATGTCCTGAAAGGATCCTACCTTGCCGCAGAGCAATGCACCAAGGACTTTATATTGCCATGAATGTAAATCATGTTGTCCTTTGTAATGTTTAAACAAGGTCAATTATATCATTTACTGCCTGTTATATATGAATGTTTACCCTCCTATGCGGCCGTTTTATACGTTAAATCTGAGAGTTGGCCAGTCGTCGGCTTCTGCCCCCACATATGAAGTACGGGGGTGTTCGGGATAAACCTGAGCACTCTTTATCCCAGTTTTGGGACCTTCGAAGGAGGTTCTCAGCACAACGAACCAAGCAATTGGACTGTAGGGCTTTATCACTCTCACTTAGCCATAGGAGCTTTACTATGGACGGCGTAGCCCCTGGTTTCTGGAATACCGTACTAGGGGCTCTATAAGCACCTGATCGGAGAAAAAACCGATTCATCGCACGCTGCATTGGTTATGGCATTATGCGGGAGAAATCCTTAAAGATTTTATGACCTCTCGAACAGCTGACCAGCTCTTGCCGTATCATGACGGTCAGTTCTCGGCTTTCTCTACCGAGGTGCTCGTCCGGAAGAACCAGGACACAATCGCAGTAGTTCTTCCAGTGCTACCTTAGACGATATAGCGGAACATAAGGTACCAAAACATGGGAGCCGGACAAACCCAATTATTGACCCAAGACATGATTCAGAGCTGATGCATATAATGCTATAAGTTCGGGGTGACGAACTTCCATGAAGGTGTTCGGACTTTACTGCCGTGTTATGGGTAAAGCAAAGCCCCTGGCATATTTTAGGGCATATCGCTATGTACGGATGCCACTTGACAGAATGATTTCAATAAGAAATAACAGAAGGTAAGCGTCATATAAATCCACATGTTGTATTTGAATATTACGTCTATGCGTATGGGTACAAGTAATGTGATAAAAAAAGGAATATGATTACGGAACCTGCTGAGACCAGGGGGAAGAGGCTGAGTGCGGATCCGTAAAATAGCTGGACGGTCACTGCGGGAGATGTCTAAGGATTCCTTTACACGTTCAAGCTGCGTCCGTGTAGCCCGTCCTGGTTGGCGCAAAGGTGAACCTATGAAGAAAATGTAAGAAACATTTATATGCCATGGGGCGGTTGAGCCGCTGAGTTCGGCCTGTCCTGGCCTTCGCCGGAGTGCTTAGTCGAGCCCTGGACGGGCCGGGCTGTCCTTCCATGAAGGAGTTCGGAGTCCCTGGACGGTGTCCGGAAGCCTGGACGTCAGCTCGAGATTCGGCTGCAAGGTGCTGCTCGTTGTTTCTGCTACTAAGGCAGTGGTGTATATGTTGGGGTCGGGGGAAGGTTTGGCCTTGCCATTAACCGTGATGACGCCGCGTGGACCGGGCATCTTGAGCTTACGGTAGGCATAATGTGGCACCGCGTTGAATCGAGCGAATGCGGTTCGTCCGAGCAGTGCTTGATAATTACTGCAGAAAGGGACGATTTCGAAGACTAACTCTTTGATACGGTAATTTTCTGGTTGTCCGAAGACTACCTCAAGGGTAATGGAGCCTGTACAGCAAGCCTCCTCACCTGGTATAATGCCTCTGAAAGTGGCTTTAGTGGGTTTGATCGCTGAATGATCGATTCCCATCTTGCGCATTGTATTTTGGTAAAGCAGATTTAGACTGCTACCACCATCCATAAGGACTCGAGTGAGGTGGAACCCGTATATTATTGGGTCCAGGACTAGTGCGGCTGGATTGCCCTGATTGGCATTGACCGGACGATCCGTGTGGTTGAAGGTGACTAGCCCCAGTTTATATTGTGGGACGACATGTTCCGTTGAGTCACCATCCCTAAGGATGGATATCCGGTCCGAGTTGGTAATTTGTGTGGTATATACCATGTTCAGCGATTGAATATGCGGGGGAAATTTCTTTTGCCCTCCCGTGTTCGGTGGTCTGGGCTCTTTGTCGCTATCGTCGCTTTGAGACCCCCTTTGTCTCTGGCGCCTGCTCTGCCGGCTTGTTTGAAGACCCAGCATTCTCTGTTGGTATGGGTGGCTGGCGCTTCTAGGGTGCCATGAATTTGGCACTGGCGATCGAGTATGCGGTCCAGACTAGAAGGACTCGGATTTTTATTTTTGGGTGGACCATTCCGCTGACCGGACTTTGAGCCCCTGAACCCGACATTAACTGCCGTGTTTTCGGTGTTTTCACCATATTTGTGGCGCTTATTGTTGTTGCGTCGTGGTTTGCCGTTGCTATCCCTGGCTTCTGATGTGCCAGGTTTGCTTGCTGTATTGGTACTACGATCCAACCAGCTATCTTCGCCTGCACAAAAGCGGGTCATAAGTGTCGTGAGGGCTGCCATGGATATTGGCTTCTCTTGGCCGAGGTGCCGGGAAAGCCATTCGTCACGGATATTATGTTTAAATGCCGCTAAGGCCTCTGCATCTGGACAATCGACTATTTGGTTCTTCTTGGTTAGGAACCGGGTCCAGAATTTCCTGGCCAATTCCCCTGGCTGCTGAGTTGTATGACTTAAATCGTCAGCATCCGGTGGTCGCACATAAGTGCCATGGAAGTTGTCAAGGAATGCATCTTCCAAATCCTCCCAACTGCCGACGGAGTCTGCTGGCAAGCTATTCAGCCAATGCCGAGCTGGTCCTTTGAGTTTTAGTGGGAGGTACTTAATGGCATGTAGATCATCACCGCGAGCCATGTGGATGTGGAGGAGGAAATCCTCCATCCATACCGCGGGATCTATTGTACCATCATATGATTCGATATTTACGGGTTTAAAACCCTCTAGGAATTCGTGATACATAACTTCATCAGTGAAGCATAGGAGGTGTGCGGCACCTCTATGACGGGCTATATCACGACGCAGTTCATATGAGTCTTGTCTGCCGTGTTCGGCTCGGCCGGATTTACATTTAGTGTATCCGGCGTGACGATCATCGTCGCGTGTTGGTGCGCATCCCCTTGATCCGTAGATCGATCTTGCATGTTTTGCCTTGTTTTCTAATACACCTCGCAGGTTCTGTGTGTTGCCATGGCCCTTGGTATTTTTGTTTGATGGCGGCGAGGTGCGGGCTGGACTTCAGGCTGAAATGCCTCTCTATCTCGGCCACGAGGTGGCCGATCGGCCGCATCGTACGCCGCTGATGTAGGTTTCAATGCTTCCTCCTCTAGTTGAGGTAGCAACATACGCTTTGGATAACTCTTGGTTGGGCGTTCTAGTTTGTATTCCTCGGACGCAAGGACTTCGGTCCATCTCTCTGCTAGCAAATCTTGATCAGCTAGAAGATGTTGTTGCTTCTTCTTCAGGTTATTTGCTGTGGCTATAAGCCGGCGCTTAAAGCGCTCCTGCTCGACAGGATCCTCAGGCACGACAAATTCTTCGTCGCCGAGGCTCACCTCGTCTTCGGAGAGAGGCATGTAATTGTCATCCTCCACTTCTCCGTCTGCTGCTCGCTCAGTAGTGCTGGCTTGTTCATCCTCCGGCTCTAAATCTTGCTAGAGGGGATTGTCGTTGTCTTCGGCACTGTCCGGAGTGCTATTGTCTCCTGTGCTGGTATCACTACTTTTGCTATGGCGAGACTTAGAGCGGCGCCGCTGACGTCGGTGCTTGGGTTGCTTCTTGGAGGGGTCATCCTCCGCTGCCTTATCGCCATTGCCTTCTTTGGGTGTATCCACCATGTATATATCATACGATGAGGTGGCGGTCCAGTGCCCTGTGGGCAGTGGTTCCTGTTCGTCTCCTGCATCGTCGTCCATACCATCGATGTCTTTGGAGTCGAAGTCGAGCATGTCGGTTAAATCATCGACAGTGGCTACTAAGTGGGTGGTGGGTGGGGAGCGAATTTCTTCGTCGTCCGCATCCCATTCTAGCCGGACATAGTTCGGCCAAGGTTCTCCTGACAAGGAGAAAGACCTTAACGAGTTTAGCACATCACCGAAGGGTGAGTGCTGAAAGATATCCGCGGAGGTAAACTCCATGATTGGTGCCCAATCGGATTCGATAGGCACGGACGCAGGCGGTTCGGAGCCCGTGGCCGGAGATGAATCCAGTGGTTCGGCATCACGGCTCTCGTGAGGGGTAAGGTCAGTATCCGGCTCTATCGCTGATGAGAGTATGGCCTCCATGGCGGGGTCTATCCACCCGTACTTGGATGGCGCAGTTTGCTCCGGATTGAAGGCCGGAGCGGTTGCCGGTGTGATCTCCCGAACACTGTCCGACGACAGAGCTATATCATGCTCGTCGTGATCGTGCGGTGGTCCTGGCATGGGCTCGAATCCGTCAAAGATCAAGTCTCCGCGGATGTCGGCAGTGTAATTCAAGTTCCCAAACCTGACCTGGTGGCCAGGGGCGTAGCTCTCGATCTGCTCCAGATGGCCAAGCGAGTTAGCCCGCAGAGCGAACCCGCCGAATACGAAGATCTATCCAGGGAGGAAAACCTCGCCCTGGACCGCATCGTTACCAATGATCGAAGGGGCCATCAAGCCTTGCGGTGACGGCACAGTGGAACTCTCAATGAAAGCACCAATGTCGGTGTCAAAACCGGCGGATCTCAGGTAGGGGGTCCCGAACTATGCGTCTAAGGCGGATGGTAACAGGAGGCAGGGGACACGATGTTTACCCAGGTTCGGGCCCTCTCGATGGAGGTAATACCCTACTTCCTGCTTGATTGATTTTGATGATATGAGTATTACAAGATTTGATCTACTACGAGATCGTAGAGGCTAAACCCTAGAAGCTAGCCTATGGTATGATTGTTGTTGTCCTACGGACTAAACCCTCCGGTTTATATAGACACCGGAGAGGGCTAGGGTTACACAGAGTCGGTTACAAGGGAGGAGATCTACATATCCGTATTGCCAAGCTTGCCTTCCATGCCAAGGATATTCACATCCGGACACGGGACGAAGTCTTTAATCTTGTATCTTCATAGTCCAACAGTCCGGCCAAAGGATATAGTCCGGCTGTCCGGATACCCCCTAATCCAGGACTCCCTCATCCAAACTTTGGTTTTATACATGGATCCTATCTCGGATTTCATGGCTTCAAGCCATTTGTTGGAATCCGGGCCCGCCATCGCTTCTTCATAGTTTGGAGGTTCACTGTTGTCGATCAACATGATTTCCAGGACAGGGTTGCCGTACCACTCTGGTGCGGAACGTGTCCTCGTGGACCTACGAAGTTCAGTAGCAACTTGACCCGAAGTTTCATGATCATCATCATTAACATCCTCTCTAGTCGGTGCAGGCACCATAGAAACATCTGCCTGAGCTGCGCTACTCTCCGGTTCAAGAGGGGTTACCTCGTCAAGTTCTATTTTCCTCCCACTTACTTCTTTCGAGAGAAACTCTTTCTCCAGAAAGGATCCATTCTTGGCAACAAGGATCTTGCCTTCGGATCTGAGGTAGAAGGTATACCCAATATTTTCCTTAGGGTATCCTATGAAGACGCATTTTTCCGATTTGGGTTCGAGCTTTTCAGGTTGAAGTTTCTTGACATAAGCATCGCATCCCCAAACTTTCAGAAGCGACAGCTTAGGTTTCTTCCCAAACCATAATTCATACGGTGTCGTTTCAACAGATTTAGACGGTACCCTATTTAAAGTGAATGCGGCTGTCTCTAAAGCATAACCACAAAATGATAGTGGTAGATCGGTAAGACACATCATAGATCGCACCATATCCAATAGAGTGCGATTATGACGTTCGGACACACCATTACGCTAAGGTGTTCCAGGCGGCGTGAGTTGTGAAACAATTCCACATTCCCTTAAGTGCGTGCCAAACTCGTGACTCAAGTATTCTCCTCCATGATTTGAAATTCCTTGAACTTTTCAAAGGTCTCAGACTTGAGTTTCATTAAGTAGACATACTCATATCTGCTTAAGTCATCAGTGAGGGTGAGAACATGACGATAGCCACTGCGAGCCTCAACGCTCATTGGACTGCATACATCAGTATGTATTATTTCCAATAAGTTGGTTGCTCGCTCCATTGTTCCGGAGAACGGAGTCTTGGTCATTTTTCTCATGAGGCATGGTTCGCACGTGTCAAATGATTCATAATCAAGAGACTCCAAAAGTCCATCTGCATGGAGTTTCTTCATGCATTTGACACCAATGTGACCAAGGCGGCAGTGCCACAAGTATGTGGGACTATCATTATCAACCTTACATCTTTTGGCATTCACACTATGAATATGTGTAACATCACATTCGAGATTCAATAAAAATAAACCATTGACCAGCGGGGCAAGACCATAAAACATATCTCTCATATAAATAGAACAACCATTATTATCGGATTTAAATGAGTAGCCATCTCGCATTAAACGAGATCCAGATACAATGTTCATGCTCAAAGCTGGCACTAAGTAATAATTATTGAGGTTTAAAACTAATCCCGAAGGTAAATGTAGAGGTAGCGTGCCGACGGCGATCACATCGACCTTGGAACCATTCCCAACGCGCATCATCACCTTCGCGAGTCTCCGCTTTATTCTGCAGCTCCTGTTTTGAGTTACAAATTTGAGCACCCGCACTGGTATCAAATACCCAGGAGCTACTACGAGCGTTGGTAAGGTACACATCAATGACATGTATATCATATAAACCTTTGGCATTGCCAGCCTTCTTAGCCGCTAAATACTTGGGACAGTTCCGCTTCCAGTGACCATTTCCCTTGCAATAAAAGCACTCAGTCTCAGGCTTGGGTCCATTCTTTGGCTTCTTCTTCCCGACAACTGACTTACTGGGCGCGGCAACTCCCTTGCAATCCTTCTTGAAGTTCTTCTTACCCTTGCCTTTCTTGAAACTAGTGGCCTTATTTACCATCAACACTTGATGTTCCTTTTTTATTTCCACCTCCGCTGATTTCAGCATTGAATATAACTCAGGAATGGACTTCTCCATCCCTTGCATATTTTAGTTCATCACAAAGCTCTTGTAGCTAGGTGGAAGCGACTGGAGGATTCTGTCAATGACCGAGTCATCTGGAAGATTAACTCCTAGCTGAGACAAGCGGTTGTGCAACCCAGACATTTTGAGTATATGCTCGCTGACAGAACTATTTTCCTCCATCTTACAACTGCAGAACTTGTCGGAGACTTCATATCTCTCAACCCGGGCATGAGCTTGGAAAACCATTTTCAGCTCTTGGAACATCTCATATGCTCCATGTTGCTCAAAACACTTTTGGAGCCCTGGTTCTAAGCTGTAAAGCATGCCGCACTGAACCAGTGAGTAATCATCACTACACGACTGCCAGGTGTTCATAACATCTTGGGTTGCTGGGAAAATGGGTGCGTCACATAGCGGTGCTTCAAGGACATATGCTTTCTTGGCAGCTATGAGGATGATCCTCAAGTTACGGACCCAATCCGTATAGTTGCTACCATCGTCTTTCAGCTTGGTTTTCTCTAGGAACGCGTTGAAGTTGAGGGCAACATTAGCGTGGGCCATTGGATCTACAGGATAGACTGTAAAGACAATTTTAGACTAAGTTCATGATAATTAAGTTCATCTAATCAAATTATTTAATAAACTCCCACTCAGATAGGCATCCCTTTAGTCATCTAAGTGATACATGATCCGAATCGACTAGGCCGTGTCCGATCATCACGTGAGACGGACTAGTCATCAATGGTGAACATCTCCATGTTGATCGCATCTACTATATGACTCATGTTCGACCTTTCAGTCTCTCGTATTCCGAGGCCATGTTTGTACATGCTAGGCTCGTCAAGTCAACCTAAGTGTTTTGCATGTGTAAATCTGGCTTACACCCGTTGTATTCGAACGTTAGAATCTATCACACCTGATCATCACGTGGTGCTTCGAAACAACGAGCCTTCGCAACGGTGCAAACTTAGGGGGAACACATTTCTTGAAATTTTAATGAGGGATCATCTTATTTATGCTACCGTCGTTCCAAGAAAATAAGATGTACACAGGATAAACATCACATGCAAATCATAAAGTGACATGATATGGCCAATATCATCTTGCGCCTTTGATCTCCATCTTCGAGGCGCGACATGATCACCATCGTCACCGGCATGACACCATGATCTCCATCATTGTGTCTTCATGAAGTTGTCTCACCAACTATTACTTCTACTACTATGGCTAACATTTAGCAAAAGGGAAAGTCATTACATGGTGTTTATATTGACTCGCAGGTCATACAATAAATTAAGACAACTCCTATGGCTCCTGCCGGTTGTCATACTCATCGACATGCAAGTCGTGATTCCTATTACAAGAACATGATCAATCTCATACATCGCATATATAAATCATCACATCCTTTTGGCCATATCACATCATATAGCATACCCTGCAAAAACAAGTTAGACGTCCTCTAATTGTTGTTGCATGTTTTACGTGGCTGCTATGGGTTTCTAGCAAGAACGTTTCTTACCTATGCAAAAGCCACAACTATGCTATGCCAATTGCTATTTACCCTTCATGAGGACCCTCTTCATCGAATCCGATCCGACTAAAGTGGGAGAGACAGACACCCGCTAGCCACCTTATGCATCAAGTGCATGTCAGTCGGTGGAACCAGTCTCACGTAAGCGTACGTGTAAGGTCGGTCCGGGCCGCTTCATCCCACAATGTCGTCGAATCAATATAAGACTAGTAACGGTAAGAAATTTGACCAAATCATCACCCACAACTAATTTCTACTCGTGCATAGAATCTACGCATAAACCTGGCTCTGATACCACTACGTAGTAATTTTTCATAATTTTCCTGCATGTCACCAAGATAATTCTAGGAGATACTACCAACGAGAGAGATGGAGTGCATATTCATACCCTTGAAGATCGCTAAGCGGAAGCGTTACAAGAACGTGGTTGATGGAGTCGTACTCACAGCGATTGATACGTCCATTTTGCATCACGTTTTCTTACTGTTATTTATAATGTTTTTATCCATAATAATGCTTTTTTGGAGTAATTCTAATGCCTTTTCTCTCATAATTTACAAGGTACACACAAAGAGGGAGAATTCCAGCAGCTGGAAATCTGGACCTGGAAAAGCTACGTCAGGCCACCTATTCTGCACAACAACAAACAAACTAAAACTTGACGGAGATTTTTTATGGAATATATAAGAATTGTTGGAGGAAATAACTACCAGAGGGGGCCAACCAGGTGGGCACAACCCACCTAGGCGCGCCAGGGAGCCCAAGCGCGCCCTGGTGGGTTGTGCCCTCCTCGGCCCACCTCCGGTGCCCATCTTTTGGTATACAAGTCATTTTTACCTAAAAAATAAGAGAAGGCTTTCGGGATGGAGCACCGCCGTCTCGAGGCGGAACTTGGACAGGAGCACTTTTGCTCTGCGGCGGAGCGATTCCGCCGAGGGAACTTCCCTCCCGGAGGGGGAAATCATCGTCATCATCATCACCAACAACTCTCCCATCTTGGGGAGGGCAATCTCCATCAACATCTTCAACATCAACATCTCATCTCAAACCCTAGTTCACCTCTTGTATTCAATCTTGTTACCGAAACTATAGATTGTTGCCTGTGGGTGACTAGTAGTGTTGATTACATCTTGTAGTTGATTACAATATGGTTTATTTGGTGGAAGATTATATGTTCAGATCCATTATGCTATTTAATACTCCTCTGATCATGAACATGTTTATCAATTGTGAGTAGTTACTTTTGTTCTTAAGGTCATGGGAGAAATCATGTGAATTTGATATGTGTTCGATATTTTGATAGTATATGTATGTTGTGATTCCCTTAGTGGTGTCATGTGAATGTCGACTACATGACACTTCACCATATTTGGGCCTAAGGGAATGCATTGTGTAGTAGCAATTAGATGATGGGTTGCGAGAGTGACAAAAGCTTAAACCCCAGTTTATGCGCTATTCCGTAAGGGACCGATTGGATCCAAAAGTTTAATGCTATGGTTAGAATTTATTTTTAATACTTTTCTCATAGTTGCGGATGCTTGCGGGAGGGTTAATCATAAGTAGGAGGTTTTTTAAAGTAAGAACAACACCTAAGCACCGGTCCACCCACATATCAAATTATCAAAGTAGCGAACACAAATCGAACCAACATGATGAAGGTGACTAGATGAAATTCCCGTGTACCCTCAAGAACGCTTTGCTTATCATAAGAGATCGTTTTGGCCTATCCTTTGCCTCAAAAGGATTGGGCTACCTTGCTGCATATTTTTACTACTATCGTTACTTGCTCGTTACAAATTATCTTGCTATCAAACTACTCTACTTACAATTTCAGCACTTGCAGACATTACCTTAGTGAAAACTACTTTGTCGGATTTCGGGCTCCGACAGACCCTCTAGGTTCGAACACTGGGGTGCGCGCGGAAATCTCGCCTTCTACCTACATGCACCTCGCCGCCACGCTAGGATCTAGAGCTATGAAAGGAACAACACAAGCGACACATGGTTTATACTAGTTCGGGCCACCATTGTGGTGTAATACCCTACTCTAGTTTGTGGTGTGGTGGATTGCCTCTTGGGCTGATGATGAACAATACAAGGAAGAACAGCCTCGCGAGGGTCTGTTCTTGGCTGGTGCGATGAACTGCTAGGGGGAGTTCGGTCGCTCTCTCTCTCTGCTGGTTCAAGGTGCTCGATCCCCCTCCCTACCTTGTGGGTGGCTAGTCCTATTTATAGGCAAAGGCCCTGGGCCTCTTCCCAAATATTGAGCGGGAAGGGCGCCAACAATTGGCCATTTTGAAGGGGAATATCTAGTACACTTATCCTGACTAAAGTTGGTCCTCGCCTGTCAAAGGCTCTGGTGGTGACGCCAGCTTGGGCTCCACGATGACTTCCTTCCTGCCGTTGCGACGGTCTCGGTCTTGTTGCACCGAAACGGATGCCTTTTCTTGATGCTCTTGCCTGCGCTTGCTCCCTTTGCACCAAAGAGGAAGGGAGGAAACTGCGCGGGCTGGCGCCCGCATGGCGCCCTTGGTCGTCATGGCTTGCGTCATGGGCACCTCGTGAGGTATCCCGCCTTGATCTCTCCGCCTCCTCGCCAGCCAGCCTGACGAGGCCGTGCCTGAGGAAGCTTCCTGTTGTCCGCCCCGCGAGGCTTGGCCCCTCGCGAGGGTCTTAAGATGGTGCTGATGAAGATGGGCCGTGCTGGGCCACCCCTTGAGCCACGCCGCAGGCCGCAGGCAGGCAAGTCTGGGTACCCCCGTTCCCAGAACGCCGACATACTTGTCATTTCCTTCTGCTCCTCGTTGGGTTTGACACTCTTACTTATTGAAAAGAGTTACAATTGATCCCCTATACTTGTGGGTAATCAAGGCTATTTTTCGGCACCGTTGCCGGGGAGTGAAGCGCCTTTGTTAAATGCAATTCGGTAAGGAAACATTTATATAGTGTGCTGAAATTTATTGTCACTGGTTACTATGGAAAACATTCCTTTGAGGGGTTTGTTCAAGGTATCTTCACCTTGCCCGGAACCACAATTAGTTACCCCTCAACCTACTGCACCTACTGAAAATATTGAATATGAAATTCCTTCGGGTATGATAGAACAACTCCTAGCTAATCCCTATGCAGGAGATGGAACAGAACATCCTGATATGCACTTGATATATGTAGAACAAATTTGTGGATTGTTTAAGCTTGCAGGTTTACCCAGAGATAAGGTGATGAAAAAGGTTTTCCCTTTATCTTTGAAGGGAAAAGCATTAGCATGGCATAGGTTATGCGATGATCTTGGATCATGGAATTGGAATCGTTTGAATTTGGAGTTCCACCAAAAAATTTATCGTATGCATCTAGTTCATCGTGATCGGAATTATATATATATAATTTTTGGCCTCGTGAAGGATAAAGTATCGCTCTAGCTTCGGGGAGGCTTAAGTCAATGTTATATTCATGCCCCAATCATGAGCTCTCAAGAGAAATTATTATCCAGAATTTTTATGCTCGGCTTTCTAGCAATGATCAAACCATGCTTGATACTTCTTGTGTTGGTTCTTTTATGAAGAAGACTATTGAATTCCGGTGGGATCTTTTAGAAAGAATTAAAAGCAACTCTGAAGATTGGGAACTCGACAAAGGTAAAGAGTCAGGTATTAAACTTAAGTATGATTGTGTCAAATCTTTTATGGATACCGATGCTTTTCAAAAGTTTAGCACTAAATATGGACTTGACTCTTAGATAGTAGCCTCCTTTTGTGAATCATTTCCTACTCATGTTGAACTCCCTAAAGAGAAGTGGTTTAAATATCACCCACCTATTAAAGATGAAATCAAAGAACCGGTACCAACTAAATAAGAAACTATACTTTATAATGTTGATCCAGTTGTCCCTTCTGTTTATATTGAGAAACCATATTTTCCTGTTAGGATAGAGGAACATGCTAAAGTTTCAACTACGGTTAACAAAAGCTATATTAGAACACCTAAACCTGATGAACAAGTTAAAGTAGAACCTAGCATAGCTATGGTTAAAGATCTATTAGAAGAAGATATTGATGGGCATGTTATTTACTTCTATGAAGAAGCTGCTAGAATTGCCAAACCTGATAAAAAGGATAAACATGGACCTGTTCTTGGCATGCTTGTTATTTCAGTTAAAATAGGAGATCACTGTTATCATGGTTTATGTGACATGGGTGCTAGTGTGAGTGATATTCCTTACACTTTATATCAAGAAATTATGAAAGACATAGCACATGCTGAGATAGAAGAAAGAGATGTTGCTATTAAACTTGCTAATGGAGACACTATATCACCAATTGGGATTGTTAGAGATGTTGAAGTCTTGTGTGGGAAAATAAAGTACCCTACTGATTTTCTAGTTTTTGGTTCCCCACAAGATGACTTCTGTCCCATTATATTTGGTAGACCTTTCTTAAACAAAGTAATGCTAAGATAGATTGTTGGAAACAAACTGTCGGTGTTAGCTTTGGTGATGAGTCTCATGAGTTTAATTTTTCCAAGTTTAGTAGAAATCTTCATGAAAAATAATTGCCTAGTAAGGATGAATTAATGGGTCTTGCTTCTGTTGTGCCACCTACTGATCCTTTAGAAGAGTATTTGCTAGACCATGAAAATGATTTACTTATGCATGAAAGAAATGAAATAGATAAGATTTTCTTTAAACAACGTCCTCTACATAACACAATTTGCCTATTGAAACTCTTGGAGGTCCTCCTCCACCTAAAGGTGATCCTGTGTTTGAATTAAAACAATTGCCAGACACTTTGAAATATGCTTATCTTGATGAAAAGAAAATATATCCTGTTATTATCAGTGCTAACCTTTCAGAACATGAAGAAGAAAGACTATTTGAAGTTCTAAGGAAGCACCGGGCTGCTATTGGATATACTCTTGATGATCTCAAGGGCATTAGTCCCACTCTATGTCAGCACAAAATTAATATGGACCCTGATGCTAAACCCGTTGTTGATCACCAACGTCACTTAAATCCGAAGATGAAAGAGGTGGTAAGAACGGAAATATTAAAACTTCTAGAAGCGGGTATAATCTATCCTATAGCTGATAGTAGATGGGTAAGTCTTGTTTATTGTGTTCCTAAGAAAGGAGGTATAACTGTTGTTCCTAATGATAAGAATGAACTCATTCCACAAAAAATTGTTACGGGCTATAGAATGGTAATTGATTTGAGAAAATTAAACAAAGCAACTATAAAAGATCATTACCCTTTGCCTTTTATTGATCAAATGCTTCAAAGATTATCTAAGCACGCACACTTTTGCTTCCTTGATGGATATTCTGGCTTTTCACAAATACCTTTTTCTGAACCTGATCAAGAAAAGATCACTTTTACTTGTCCTTTTGGAACGTATGCTTATAGACATATGCCTTTTGGTTTATGTAATGCACCTGCTACCTTTCAAAGATGTATCACTGCTATATTCTTTGACTTCTGTGAAAAGATTGTTGAGGTTTTCATGGATGACTTCTCTGTTTATGGGAAGTCTTTTGATGATTCTTTAAGGAATCTTGATCGAGTTTTGCTGACATGTGAACAAACAATTCTTGTCTTGAATATGGAGAAGTGCCACTTTATGGTTAATGAAGGCATTGTCTTGGGTCATAAAATTTCTGAAAGAGGTATTGAAGTGGATCAACCTAAGGTTGATGCAATTGCGAAATGCCATGTCCTAAGGACATCAAACGTATTTGTGGTTTCCTAGGTCATGCTGGTTTCTATAGGAGATTTATCAAAGACTTTTCTAAAATTTCTAGGCCTCTTACTAATCTTTTGCAAAAGGATATTCCTTTTGTTTTTGATGATGATTGTCTTGAAGCCTTTGAAACACTCAAGAAAGCCTTAATTTCTGCACCTATTGTTCAACCACCTGATTGGAACTTGCCTTTTGAAATTATGTGTGATGCTAGTGATTATGCTGTTGGTGCTGTTCTAGGGCAAAGAGTTGACAAAAATTGAATGTTATGCATTATCCTAGTAAAACTCTAGACAGTCCTCACAGAAATTATGTTACTACTGAAAAAGAATTCATAGCAGTGGTGTTTGCTTGTGATAAATTTAGATCGTATATTGTTGATTCCAAAGTAACTATTCACACAGACCATGCTGCTATTAAATATCTTATGGAAAAGAAAGATGCTAAACCTAGACTTATTCGTTGGGTTATCTTGTTACAAGAATTTGATTTACATATCATTGATAGAAAAGGTGTTGAGAACCCCATAGCTGATAACTTGTCTAGGCTTGAAAATGTGCTTGATGACCCACTACCTATTGATGATAGTTTTCCTGATGAGCAGTTAGCTGCAATAAATGTTACTAACAGTACTCCTTGGTATGCTGACTATGCTAATTACATTGTTGCTAAATATTTGCCACCTAGTTTTACATACCAACAAAAGAAAAAATTCTTCTATGATTTCAGACACTACTTTTGGGATGACCCACATATTTATAAAGGAGTAGATGCTATTATTAGACGTTGTGCACCTGAGCATGAACAGGGACAAATCCTACGGAAATGTCACTCCGAGGCTTATGGAGGGCATCATGCTGGAGATAGAACTGCTCATAAGGTATTGCAGTATGGATTTTATTGGCCTAATCTCTTCAACGATGTGTGTAAGTACGTCTCATCTTGTGATGAATGTCAAAGAATAGGTAATATCGGTAAGCGTCAAGAAATTCCTATGAATTATTCACTTGTTGTTGAACCTTTTGATGTTTGGGAATTTGATTACATGGGACCTTTTCCTTCCTCTAATGGTTATAAACATATTTTGGTTGCGGTCGATTATGTTACTAAATGGGTAGAAGTTATTCCAACCAGTAGTGCTGATCACAACACCTCTATTAAAATGCTTAAGGAAGTTATTTTCCCAAGGTTTGGAGTCCCTAGATATTTATTGAGTGATCGTGGTTCACACTTTATTCATGGTGCTTTTCGTAAAATGCTTGCTAAGTATGATGTTAACCATAGAATTGCATCACCTTATCATCCTCAGTCTAGTGGTCAAGTTGGACTTAGCAATAGAGAAATAAAGTTCATTTTGCAAAAGACTGTTAATAGGTCCAGGAAGAATTGGTCTAAGAAATTAGATGATGCACTTTGGGCTTATAGGACAACATATAAAAAATCCTATGGGTATGTCTCCTTATAAAATGGTTTATGTAAAAGCTTGTCATTTGCCTCTTGAGTTAGAACATAAAGCATTTTGGGCAGTTAAAGAATTCAACTATGATTTCAAAGTTGCCGGTGAAAAGAGGTTATTTGATATTAGCTCATTATATGAATGGAGAACCCAAGCTTATGAAAATGCAAAGTTATTCAAAGAAAAAGTTAAAAGATGGCATGACAAAAGAATTCAAAAGTGTGAGTTTAAAGTCGGAGAATATGCTCTTTTGTACAACTCTCGTTTCAGATTCTTTGCAGGAAAACTCCTCTCAAAATGGGAAGGCCCATATGTCATCGAGGAAGTTTACCGGTCTGGAGCCATCAAAATAAATAACCCCGAAGGTACTAACCCGAAGGTTGTCAATGGGCAACGAATAAAGCATTATATCTCAAGTACGCCCATTAATGTTGAAAGTAATATTATCCAAACTCTAACACCGGAAGAACACATAAAAGAGTCCTTCCGGAACACTCCAGAATCGTGAAAATAAAGAGGTACGTGATACGGTAAGTAAACGGACTCCGAAAAATCAGCAAAGATATTTTTTATCAGTTTTGGAATATTTATGAATTTTGGAAATAAAGAAACTCCCAGGAAGCGTCCCCTGGTGGGCACAATACACCAGGGCGCGCCAGGCAAGCCTGGCGTGCCCAAGTGGGTTGTGCCCACCTGGGACACCTTCCGTACTCCGTTTTTCTTCCATATGCTTGTCATCCAAGATAAAAAAATCTATATATACTTCCCGAACATGTTAACCACCGTATCGTGAAGAAATCCTCTGTCCTCTTTTTCCCTTGCTATTTTATGTCAGATCCCATCTACCATGGCTTCTTCAAGCTCCTCCAAGGACAAGTTCTTCAAGAACGTCATCAACCCATATTTGCGGGAGGTGGTGCAACACCCTCAGGTCATTGAGATGCATGTGGGGGTGCTTCACCTTCGCGATGAGCCCTATCCCAAGGGGACGGGAACCGTCGAGGCTAGGCTGGAAGCTATGGAGCAAGATGTCTTCCGGTGCAAGGGGATGGTGGAGCGTGGATTCCATGCCAAGCACCTAATGATCACAGACCTCTCCTGTGATCTCAAGGTGGATGGCAATCCCATGAAGGACATCATCTTCACCCTCAACGAGCAAATAAACTTCCTCCAAAGCCAGATATGTGACCTCCAGAACCAAGTCTTTGAATATGAGGCAAGGTTTAAAGGTATGAGTTTGGCTACTAGTTGTAGGACTCGTGAGACTCACTCTTCCTCTTATGATGGTCGATCATTGCCATGGAAATCTGAGGACAAGATCTTTTCTTCATCACCACCACCATCTTCTTCACCACCAAAGGAGAACTAAGTATCGGGTATGGGCACTCCCCTTGGCTTCCGCCAAGCTTAGGGGAGGTGCCCCGGTATCGTATCATCCCACTATCTTTTGCTTTTACTTATATTAGTTCGATCTTTTTGCTTTAGATAAAATAAAGTTTAGTTCGATCCTTTCTTATTTGAGAGTTTGCTTAGTGATCTATCATTGTAATCGTGTGCAAGTTATATAATAAAGTTTAGTTTGAGTTTTTGCTTTCTTACTTTCATGTTGCAAAGAAAGAAAATAAATAAGAAAGAAAGAAAAAGAGAAAGGAAACAAATAAAAGATAGGAAATAAATCAATAAGATCCTATACTAATCCTATGGTAGGTGATGGCACCACATAGGGAAAAGTATAAGTAGGAAATTTTATTAGAGGTTGAAAAACATAGCATTAGTCAATGATGCAACCGTGAGAGAATGAATAAGGGAAGAGAAGATTCACATATAAATATACTATCCTAGAAATCTTTTGTGATTGTGAGCCCTCATCAAAATATTATATGCCAAAATTGTTGACATTGGACAAGGAAGACAAATTAATGGTTTATGTTTTTTTATATTCACATAGAAGTCATATTGTCATAATCCTTTAACATGTGATGCTTGCCCCTATCTTTGCTAGCCAAAAGTTCCGCACTAAGTAGAGATACTACTTGTGCATCCAAAAACCCTTAAACCCAAATCTTTTTCAAGTGTACACCATACCTACCTAGGGATTGAGCACGATCCCTCAAGTAAGTTGTCATCGGTGCAAAAAGGCAATAAAAATTGCTTCTAATAATGTGAGATCATTTAGTGTAAGAGAAAATTGAGCGTTGTACGAACTAGGATGACAAAGAATAAAAGCGACAGACTGCATAATAAAGGTTGTCATCTTAAGGGGCAATACAACGTGACGTTCTCTTGCACTAAGGGATTGAGCATACAAACAAATAAGCGCATGGCAACCTCTGCTTCCCTCTGTGAAGGGCCTATCTCTTACTTTTATGTATTTACTTTTATGCAAAGAGTCAAAGTTTTCTTCTATTCTTTTTTATTTTTCTAATTTGGCAAGCATCATGTGGTGAGGAAAGATCTAGGCACATATGTCCAGTTGAATATAGATAGCATGAGTTATTATTGTTGACATCACCCTTGAGGTGCGTATGTTGGGAGGCAAAACTATAAGCCCCTATCTTTCTATGTGCCCGGTTGAAACGTCTTGCTCATGGGTACGAGGTGAGTGTTAGCAATCATAGAAGACTATATGATGGTTGAGTATGTGGACTTGCCTAAAGGCTCCGACACGTGACCCTTCCTGAAAAGATGATGAATTGTAGTTGCAAAGTTGACTGAGAACATAGTTTGTTGGTTTCTAATAAAGTTTTCGCTTTATACTTCGATTGTGTGATGAACTATTACTTATTCATGAGAAGTGTATGATAAAAGTTCTATGATAAAAGTCCTATGTTTAATCTTGTTGCTGTTATAATAATCAAGATGATGCTTCTATGTCCTTATTTTGTTTTTATCGACACCTCTCTCTCAAAGCATGTGGACATGTTTTTAGATTTCGGTTTTCTCTTGAGGACAAGCGAGGTCTAAGCTTGGGGGAGTTGATACGTCCATTTTGCATCATGTTTTCTTACTGTTATTTATAATGTTTTTATCCATAATAATGCTTTTTGGAGTAATTCTAATGCCTTTTCTCTCATAATTTACAAGGTACACACAAAGAGGGAGAATTCCGGCAGCTGGAAATCTGGACCTGGAAAAGCTAAGTCAGGCCACCCATTCTGCACAACTCCAAACAAGCTGAAACTTGACAGAGATTTTTTATGGAATATATAAGAATTATTGGAGCAAATAACTACCAGAGGGGGCCCACCAGGTGGGCACAACCCACCTGGGTGCGCCAGTGAGCCCAGGCACGCCCTGGTGGGTTGTGCCCTCCTCGGCCCGCCTCCGGTGCCCATCTTCTGGTATATAAGTCATTTTTACCTAGTGTCGTGGAATTGTCACGGCAGATGTCCTAGTGTGAGGACTTAGTCATGGAGCCATCCCAACTTGGTTAGCCTAAAGGGGTTAAACGGGACCAAGAACATAGGGAGTTTATACTGGTTCGGCCCCTTGCGGTGAAGGTAAAGGCCTAATCCAGTTTTTGGTGGTATTGCTTATGTCTCGATTACCAGGGAGCGAATACGCTTGACCTAGCTTTCAATCTGTTGTTTCTTACCCTAAACCGCCGCCGGGTCGTCCCTTTATATTCACAGATTTACACCCTGCGGCTTACAGAGTCTCGGCCGGCTCATAAACGTGTCCGGCCTGGTGACTAGTTACACTTTCCTTACGATACAAGTCACGCCTATATGGCGGTTTATACCTATGGGCCTTATGCCACCTTTGGGCCTTGGGCTCTTAATAAGCCATCCTCATGAACCACCATCTTCAATTCCTTCATGGGCTTCGTGACATTGAACCGCCGTTGGTATAACCCGGCCCCTCCTGGGCGGGTCATACCTAATAGTTATATCCCCAACATTAGGCCCCAGGTTGATTTGAACTTGTTCATGTCAATCTTCAACACTTAGAAAAAACCTCCTTCACTTTTTCTCAGCAAGACAGCGTAACCCGCCATGAAGTCATCTCCTGGAATTACAGAAACCCACCTTGACGTCATCTGTCAATAATTCCGCATGATACACAGCATATCTTAACAGATCCTTATCTTTAATTAACCATCCCAAAAATCGAGGCGTCCAAGGATAATCATTCTTTGGCCTCCTCGTTTCTCGCGCTCGCTTATTGACGTTTTCCTTATAAATAGGGCCCGACAGCCTTTCCATTTCCCCCTTCTTCTTCTCATCTTCAACCTTTCCCTTTGCAACGCACCTGCGCGCCTGAGCACTGCCGCCGCCGAACTCGTCAACTTCCTCGACTCCGGCCGCAGCATCGACCTGAACGAGACCAGAGAAACCGCGGTGCCCTTCCATTGCACAGTGGATCTAGTAAGTGCCTCTCCTTTATCCACTATAGATCTCCATTAGGGTTTCTCGAAGTTCTTCAGAGTTCATCCTTGTTCTTCGCTATAGCTTGTAACTTTGATCCAAACTTTAGCAATTCTCCTGCACGGCAGCAGCCGTGATACTTTTTTTTGTTAAAAAAACAATCTGAACAGATGAACTACTCGAGTACTGTATTTTAGGTCAAAAATATTTTCCATTATCCGAAGTGTTGCAGATCCGAAATCCTAGCATCAATCTGTGAAATCTGTTTGCTTCAACACTTAGCAGAATTCGCTCTTGACAGGTCTTGAATACAATTGCTGTCATGGCGGCTTACATCACCGGTTTATAACTATCCATATATCATTAGGCCCCACTTAATCCACCAGTCTGAATACATACTGTAACATTTTACTTCTAGCTTAATGAATCAACTTTAACTGGCAAAAATTTCTTTCTTTTAGGCTTCTTACTCCACAATGCCGCCGAAGACAACCGCCTCATGTAATTGGGTTCCCTTCATTGTCACTAAGAACACACTCAAAGACTTTGTCAAAATCGGCTATTTACCAGCAAAAGATATCATGCATTGGCGTGCCCCCAAACCAAGCGAAGAAAGACCTCACCCAAAGGATGGTGAAGTCATCCTTTTTACTGATCACATGAATCGGGGCTTCTCACCGCCCGGATCAAAAAAAATCTGAGACGTTCTGCACTTCTTTCAACTCCATCATCAGGACATCAGACCCAATTCAGTGTCAAACATTTGTAATTTTCAAGTTTTCTGTGAAGTATACCTTCAAGAGGAACCCAGTGTTGAACTCTTTAGGGAATATTTTTATTTGAACTGGAAAAACGAGTTTATGAACGGACCCAACTTGGAACTTGGTGGAATCTCAATTCAACGAAGAAGAGATGCCATCTTCCCCTATGCTTGCTTGCCGAGTCACCCCAAAGATTGGAACCAGACATGGTTTTACTGCAAAGATACCTCTCCGGTTGATGAGAATCCACTGTCGGGTTACCGTGTCCAGCTTCTTGACCCAAAGCATCGTCTTCCCGAAAAGCTTACAACTGCTGAACGTGCAAAGCTGGCCCCCACCATTGCAAAGGTCAAGGCTCTGCTGGGAAATGCGTTAACTGGCATTGACTTGGTTTGGAGCTGGGTTTCTTGGCGAATCATACCTTTGAGTCGCTGACCTGGCTTAATGTGTACTTACACGGGTGGTATAAAGGATCCACTGCACCACAGTTCCGTGCGTTTAACTGACGAGGAAATCAATGAAATGACAAAGACCCTTTTGAATGAAGATCCGGAAGACTGCAGCAAAATGGGTCTGAACCCTTTCTGCAAACTTAACCCGCCACCAGATGTGAGTCTCTAACTCACTCACTTTTACCTCATCATTCAAATATGTTATTAACTCAACTTTGATGACTTTCATAGGCTGAATCTGATTTTTGGAAAACGAAATATGTCCATGAAGCTGCCAAAAAGGCCAGGGCTGCCAACAAAGCTGCCAAAAAAGCCGCCAAGAAACCTAAGAAAAATCAAGTGCTTCTGATATGTTTGAACTGAATGACAGCTCTGAGTCGGAGGTTGATGACCCACAAGTATAGGGGATCTATCACAGTCCTTTCGATAAGTAAGAGTGACGAACCCAACGAGGAGCAGAAGGAAATGATAAGCGGTTTTCAGCAAGGTATTCTTTGCAAGTACTGAAATAAGTGGTAACAGATAGTTTTGTGGCAAGATAATTTGTAACGAGCAACAAGTAACAAAAGTAAATAAAGTGCAGAAAGGTGGCCCAATCCTTGTTGTAGCAAAGGACAAGCCGGAACAAACTCTTATAATAGGAAAAGCGCTCCCGAGGACACATTGGAATATCGTCAAGCTAGTTTTCATCACGTTCATATGATTCGCGTTCGGTACTTTGATAATTTGATATGTGGGTGGACCGGTGCTTGGGTGTTGTTCTTACTTGAACAAGCATCCCACTTATGATTAACCTCTATTGCAAGCATCCGCAACTACAACAAAAGTATTAAGGTAAACCTAACCATAGCATGAAACAAGAGGATCCAAATCAGCCCCTTACGAAGCAACGCATAAACTAGGGATTAAGCTTCTGTCACTCTAGCAACCCATCATCTACTTATTACTCCCCAATGCCTTCCTCTAGGCCCAAATAATGGTGAAGTGTTATGTAGTCGACGTTCACATAACACAACTAAAGGCTAGACAACATACATCTTATCAAAATATGATGGAGATTGCCCTCTCCCATTGAGAGGAGCGTTGGTGATGATGATGGCGATGATTTCCCCCTCCCGGAGGGAAGTGTCCCCGGCAGAACAGCTCTGTCGGAGCTCTAGATTGGTTCCACCAAGGTTCCGCCTCGTGGCGGCGGAGTTTCGTCCCGAAAGGTTCCTTCTGGTTTTTTTCTCATCGAAATACTTCATATAGGAGAAGATGGACATCGGAGACCCACCAGGGGGCCCATGAGGTAGGGGGCGCACCCTAGGAGGGGGGGCGTGCCCCCCACCCTCGTGAGCAGGGTGTGGGCCCCCTGGACTTCATCTTTGGCGAGGATTTTTCTTTCTTTATTTTAAGATATTCCGTAGAGTTTCAGGACTTTTGGAGTTGCGCAGAATAGGTCTATAATATTTGCTCCTTTTCCAGTTGCCGGCATTCTCCCTCCTTATGTAAACCTTGTGAAATAAGAGAGAATAGCCATAAGTATTGTGACATAATGTGAAATAACAGCCCATAATGCAACAAATATCCATATAAAAGCATGATGCAAAATGGACGTATCAACTCCCCCAAGCTTAGACCTCGCTTGTCCTCAAGCGAAAAGCCGATAACAATAAATATGTCCTCATGTTTAGAGGTAGAGGCGTCGATAAAAATAAAATACGGACATGAAGGCATCATGATTATTCTCATAACAGCAACATATATAGATTTTGTCATATGATTACTTATGTTCAAGCGATGATCTTTTCACAATGCAAAAGTATGAATCATAAACCTTATTGGGCTCCAACAAACTATAATCTCGGTCATTGAAGCAATTGCAATTTATCATAACATCGGAAAGAGTCTAGTCCATCATAATTGCTAACACTCACGCGATACTTGTGGTTACGGAGTTTTAATCGGACACAGAGAAAGATAGGGGCTTATAGTTTTGCCCCACAACTTTTTACCTCAAGGGTAATGTCAACAATAATGGTTCATGCTCCCCTACATCCAATTAGATATATAAATCATGTTCTTTCCAACATGCTGAGCTTGCCAAAGGATAAAATGAAAAAAAGGAAAGGTGAAGATCACCGTGACTCTTCCATAAGGTAGAAGATAATAATAAAGGATAGGCCCTTCGCAGAGGGAAGCAGAGGTTGCCATGCGCTTTTATAGTTGGATGCACAAAATCTCAATGCGAAAGAATGTCACTTTATATTGCCCCTTGTGATATGAACCTTTATTATGCAGTCCGTCACTTTTATTACTTCCACATCACAAGATCGTATAAAGCTTATTTCTCCCACACCAATCAATCATACATATTTAGAGCAATTTTTATTGCTTTGCACCGATGACAACTTACTTGAAGGATCTTACTCAATCCATAGGTAGATATGGTGGACTCTCATGGCAAAACTGGTTTAAGGGTATTTGGAAGCACAAGTAGTATTTCTACTTGGTGCTGAAAATTTGGCTAGCATGAGGGGGAAAGGCAAGCTCAACAAGTTAGAGGATCCATGACAACAGACTTTATCTCAGATATAAGAAAGACATAACTCATTACGTTGTCTTCCTTGTCCAACATCAACTCTTTAGCATGTCATATTTTAATGAGTGCTCCCAATCATAAAAGATGTCAATGATAATATATCTATATGTCAAAACCTCTCTTTCCTTATTACTTCCTATTAATTGCAACGATGACCAAAGCTATGTCTGCCAACTCCCAACAACTTTTAATCATCATACTCTTTCTATGTGAAGCCATTACTTTTAATAAGATCAATATGAACTCTTTGTTTCTTTTATTCTTTTTCTCTTTTCTTTTATTCACCCAAGATCATGGCAAAATAATCAAGCCCTTGACTCAACAGTAATCTTTATTATATAGGTCACAGACTCGATTACAAAGAGAGATCATGAAGCAAAACTCAAAACTAGATCATGCCAAAAACTTTATTCTACTAGATCAAGATACTACTAATAGGATCGAACTAAGAAAAACGGTAAAGATAGGAGTTGTGATTGTGATACGATACCGGGGCACCTCCCCCAAGCTTTGCAGTTGCCAAGGGGAGTGCCCATACCCATGTGATTATATATCCTTTGTCGGTGAAGAAGGTGGTGGTGATGTTGGCTTAGTTGATGGCTTAGGCTTCTCCCTTAATTTGTGCTTGAGGACGGCATTTTGATCCCTCAGATCATCAATCTCCCACTCCAGGGTTAATATCTATTTGCATAAGTCCTGCTTATTTTCCTACAAGAGATGAAAAGGGATAAACTCGAACTTAGGTTTCTTTACCCTATCAGGGAGACTTGACTTTTTGAACTCCACGTGCATGTCCCCAGGTTGAGGTAGTGGGGCTTCATCTTCATCTGAGCTCGTCTCCTCCCTTCCCTTGGGTTCATAGTCCTCTTCTTCCTCCGTGGTCCAACCATCGTGTTCCACATCTCCATAGACCTTGGGATTTGCTAAGTAATCATCCACATAGCTTTCTCCTTCCGAATCCTGGGAAGACATGTTGATCTAATCTGCAACTGGACAGCTCAAAACGAAAACAGAGGATATTTGCGTGATACGGGAGTCAAAACCTTCGGGAGAATATATAATAAATTTTTACCGACCGAAATACGTAACGTGCAAGAAAACGGAGTCAAGAGGGGTAGGGCGCGCCCACCACCCTCGTGGGGCCCTCGTGTCCTTCCCGGACTGGTACTTATTTTCCTATTTTTCGAAATATTCCAAAACAGAGAAATATTGCCTTAAAAATTGTTTTGGAGTCCGTTTACTTACCGTACCACATACCTATTCCTTTTCAGAGTCTGAAACGTTCTGGAAAGTGTCTCTTATGTACCTCCGGGGTTACGGTTTCAATAATATTGGTTTCAACATTTATGGGATTACTTGAGATATAATGTTTGATTGTTTGACCGTTTACCACCTTTGGATTTGTGCCTTCGAAGTTGTTGATTTTTATTGACCGGAACGATAGACCTCCTCGATAACATAGGGGCCTTCCCATTTAGAGAGAAGTTTTCCTGCAAAAAATCTTAAACGAGAGTTGTATAGCAATACATAATCACCTACATTAAACTCACGCTTTTGTATCCTTTTGTCATGCCATCTTTTAAATTTTTCTTTAAATAACTTGGCATTTTCATAAGCTTGGGTTCTCCATTCATCAAGTGAACTAATATCAAATAACCTCTTCTCTCCGGCAAGTTTGAAATCATAGTTGAGCTCTTTAATAGCCCAATATGCCTTATGTTCTAGTTCGAGAGGTAAGTGACATGCTTTTTCATAAACCATTTTATATGGAGACATGCCCATAGGATTTTTGTATGCAGTTCTATAAGCCCATAATGCATCATCAAGTTTTTTGGACCAATTCTTTCTAGACCTATTAACAGTCTTTTGCAAAATTAATTTGAGCTCTCTATTGCTCAACTCTACTTGACCACTAGACTGGGGGTGATAAGGAGATGCAATTCTATGATTAACATCATATTTAGCAAGCATTTTACGGAAGGCACCATGAATAAAGTGTGAACCACCATCGGTCATTAAATATCTAGGGACTCCAAACCTCGGAAAATAACTTCTTTAAGCATTTTAATAGAAGTGTTATGATCAGCACTACTAGTTGGAATAGCTTCTACCCACTTAGTAACGTAATCAACAGCAACTAAAATATGTGTGTATCCATTAGAGGCAGGAAAAGGTCCCATATAATCAAAGCCCCAAACATCAAACGGTTCAATAACAAGAGAATAATTCATAGGCATTTCTTGACGTCTACTAATATTACCAATTCTTTGACATTCATCACAAGACAAGACAAACTTACGGGCATCCTTGAAAAGAGTAGGCCAATAAAAACCGGATTGCAATACCTTATGTGCAGTTCTGTCTCCAGCGTGGTGTCCTCCATAAGCTTCGGAGTGACACTTGCATAGGATCTGTTCCTGTTCATGCTCAGGTACACAACGTCTAATAACACCATCTACTCCTTCTTTATAAAGATGTGGGTCATCCCAAAAGTAATGTCGTAAATCATAAAAAAACTTTTTCTTTTCTTGGTATGTGAAGCTAGGTGGTATAAATTTAGCAACAATATAATTAGCATAATCAACATACCAATGAGTACTACGAGAAGTACTTATAACATTTAATTGTTCATCAGGAAAGCTATCATTAATAGGTAGTGGGTCATCAAGAACATTCTCTAACCTAGACAAGTTGTCTGCAACGGGGTTCTCAGCTCCTTTTCTATCAATGATATGCAAATCAAATTCTTGCAGCAGGAGAACCCATCTAATAAGTCTAGGTTTAACATCTTTCTTTTCCATAAGATATTTAATAGCAGCATGATCAGTGTGAATAGTTACTTTAGAATCAACAATATAAGGTCTAAACTTATCACAAGCAAATACAACTGCTAAAAGTTCTTTTTCAGTAGTAGCATAATTTCTTTGTGCATTGTCTAGAGTCTTACTTGCATAATGGATAACATTTAATTTCTTATCAACTCTTTGCCCTAGAACAGCACCTACAACATAATCACTAGCATCACACAAAATTTCAGAGGGTAAATTCCAATCAGGTGGCTGAACAATAGGTGCAGAGACTAATGCTTTCTTAAGTATTTCAAATGCTTCTATACAATCATCATCAAAGACAAATGGTATATCTTTTTGCAATAAATTAGTCAGAGGCCGAGAAATTTTTGAGAAGTCCTTAATGAACCTCCTATAAAATCCGGCGAGACCAAGGAAACTTCGTATACCTTTGATGTCCTTGGGACATGGCATCTTTTCAATAGCATCAACCTTGGCTTTATCAACTTCAATACCTCCTTCAGAAACTTTGTGCCCCAAGACAATACCTTCATTAACCATAAAGTGACACTTTTCCCAATTCAAGACAAGATTAGTTTCTTCACATCTCTGCAAAAGTCGATCAAGATTGCTCAAGCAATCATCAAAAGAGGAACCATAGACGGAAAGATCGTCCATGAAAACCTCACAAATCTTTTCACAAAAGTCAGAGAATATAGCCATCATGCATCTTTGAAAGGTAGCAGGTGCATTACATAAACCAAAAGGCATACGTCTATAAGCAAAAGTACCAAAAGGGGATGTCAAAGTAGTCTTTGATTGATCTCTAGCCGACACAGGTATTTGAGAGAAACCAGAATAACCATCTAGAAAGCAATAGTGTGCATGTTTGCATAATCTTTCTAGCATTTGATCAATAAAAGGTAAGGGGTAATGATCTTTCTTAGTAGCTTTATTTAATTTGTGGAAATCAATTACCATCCTATAACCTGTGATAATTCTTTGTGGAATCAATTCATCTTTATCATTAGGAACAACAGTAATACCTCCCTTCTTAGGGACACAATGGACAGGACTTACCCACTGACTATCAGCAACGGGATAAATTATACCTGCCTCCAGAAGCTTGAGTATTTCCTTTCTTACCACTTCTTTCATTTTAGGATTCAGACGTCGTTGAGGATCATGAACTGGTTTGGCATCTGCTTCCAAATCTATTTTATGTTGACATAGAGTGGGACTAATGCCCTTAAGATCATCAAGAGTATATCCAATAGCAGCTCGATGCTTCTTCAGAGTTTTCAATAATCTTTCTTCTTCATGCTCTGAAAGGTTAGCACTAATAATAACAGGATATATCTTCTTTTCATCAAGATAAGCATATTTAAGATTATCAGGCAAAGGTTTAAGCTCAAACACGGGATCACCCTTGGGTGGAGGGGGATCCCCTAAAATTTCAACGGGTAAATTGTGTTGTAGAATAGGTTCCTGTTTAAAGAATACTTCATCTATTTCCCTTCTTTCATTCATGAACATATCATTTTCATGGTCTAGGAAACAGTGTTCTAAAGGATCACTAGGAGGTACGGCAATAGAAGCAAGACCAATAATATCATCCTTACTAGGCAATTCTTACTCACGATGTTGTTTACTAAATTTACAGAAATTAAACTCATGAACCATATCATCCAAACCAATAGTAACAACATTCTTTTCGCAATCTATCTTAGCATTAACAGTGTTCAAGAAGGGTCTACCAAATATAATGGGACAAAAGCTATCTTGCGGAGAAGTAAGAACAACAAAATCAGCAGGATATTTAGTTTTCCCACACAAGACTTCAACATCCCTAACAGTTCCCATCGCTGAAATACTCTATTGGCAAGTTTAATTGTGACATCAATATCTTCTAACTCAGCAGGTGAAATTTCATGCTTGATTTCTTTATACAAGTCATAAGGTATAACACTAGCACTAACACCCATATCACATAAGCCATGATAACAATGATCTCCTATTTTAACAGAAATAACAGGCACGCCTACCACAGGTCTATGTTTATTTTTATCACAAGGCTTAGCAATTCTAGCAGTTTCACCATTGAACTGAATAACATGCCCATCAATATTATCAGACAAGAGATCTTTAACAATAGAAATATTAGGTTCTACTTTAACTTGCTCAGGGGGTACATAAGTTCTGATATTGCTCTTACGAACAACAGTTGAAGCTTTAGCATGATCCTTTACTCTAACAGGGAAAGGTAGTTTCTCAACATAAGAAGTAGGAACAATAGGATCATTATAAGTGACAGTCTTTTCTTCAACTTTAATAGGTGCAGATACTTTTACTTATATGGGAGGATGATATTTAAACCACTTCTCCTTAGGGAGATCAACATAAGTAGCAAAAGATTCACAGAAACAAGCTACTATCTCAGAGTCAAGTCCATATTTAGTGCTAAACTTACGGAAAATATCGGTATCCATAAAAGATTTACCACAATCAAACTTAGGTGTCATACCTGACTCCTTACCTTCGTCGAGGTCCCAATCTTCAGAGTTGCGTTTAATTCTATACTATAAATTCCATCAAAATTCAATAGTCTTCATCATAAAAGAGCCAGCACAAGAAGTATCGAGCATGGTGCGATTGTTTTCAGAAAGCCGAGCATAAAAACTTTGCATAATTATTTCTCTCGAGAGCTCATGATTGGGGCATGAATATAACATTGATTTAAGCCTCCCCCAAGCTTGAGCGATGCTTTCTCCTTCGCGAGGCCAGAAATTATATATATAATTGCGATCACGATGAACAAGATGCATAGGGTAATACTTTTGATGAAATTCCAATTTCAATCTTTTATAGTCCCACGACCTCGTATCACATAGCCTATACCATATCAATGTGTCTTCCTTCAAAGATAAAGGGAAGACCTTCTTCTTAGCAACATCATCGGGTACACCTGCAAGCTTAAATAATCCACAAACTTCATCCACATATAATAAGTGCTCATCAGGATGCTTTGTTCCATCTCCTGTAAAAGAGTTAGCTAGCAGTCTTTCCATCATACCCGAAGGAAATTCAAAAGGAGTTTCATTTTCAATAGGTTCAGTAGGTTGAGGAGCAACTCTTTGCTCTACTGGACGAGGCGAAGATACCCCGAACAAGCCCCTCAGAGAATTACTTTCCATAGTAACAAGTGACAGTAAATTTCAGCACACTATATAAATTTTTCGTTACCAAATTCTACCTACCAAAGGCGCTACACTCCCCGGCAACGGCGCCAGAAAAGAGTCTTGATGACCCACAAGTATAGGGGATCTATCGTAGTCCTTTTGATAAGTAAGAGTGTCGAACCCAACGAGGATCAGAAGGAAATGATAAGCGGTTTTCAGCAAGGTATTCTCTGCAAGTACTGAAATAAGTGGTAACAGATAGTTTTGTGGCAAGATAATTTGTAACGAGCAACAAGTAACGAAAGTAAATAAAGTGCAGCAAGGTGGCCCAATCCTTTTTGTAGCAAAGGACAAGCCGGAACAAACTCTTATAATAGGAAAAGCGCTCCCGAGGACACATGGGAATATCGTCAAGCTAGTTTTCATCACGTTCATATGATTCGCGTTCGGTACTTTGATAATTTGATATGTGGGTGGACCGGTGCTTGGGTGCTGTTCTTACTTGAACAGCATCCCACTTATGATTAACCTCTATTGCAAGCATCCGCAACTACAACAAAAGTATTAAGGTAAACCTAACCATAGCATGAAACAAGTGGATCCAAATCAGCCCCTTACGAAGCAACGTATAAACTAGGGTTTAAGCTTCTGTCACTCTAGCAACCCATCATCTACTTATTACTACCCAATGCCTTCCTCTAGGCCTAAATAATGGTGAAGTGTTATGTAGTCGATGTTCACATAACACCACTAGAGGCTAGACAACATACATCTTATCGAAATATCAAACGAATACCAAATTCACATGACTACTAATAGCAAGACTTCTCACTTGTCCTCAGGAACAAAAGTAACTACTCACAAAGCATATTCATGTTCATAATCAGAGGGGTAATAATATGCATATAGGATCTGAACATATGATCTTCCACCAAATAAACCAACTAGCATCAACTATAAGGAGTAATCAATACTACTAGCAACCTACTAGCACCAATCCCGGACTTTGGGACAAGAATTGGATACAAGAGATGAACTAGGGTTTGGAGATGAGATGGTGCTGGTGAAGATGTTGATGGAGATTGCCCTCTCCCGATGAGAGGAGTGTTGGTGATGATGATGGCGATGATTTCCCCCTCCCGGAGGGAAGTTTCCCTGACAGAACAGCTCTGCCGGAGCTCTAGATTGGTTCCGCCAAGGTTCCGCCTCGTGGCGGCAGAGTTTCGTCCCGAAAGGTTCCTTCTGATTTTTTTTCTCATCGAAAGATTTCATATAGGAGAAGATGGACGTCGGAGACCCACCAGGGGGCCCACGAGGTAGGGGGCGCGCCCTAGGAGGGGGGCGCGCCCCCACCCTCGTGAACAGGGTGAGGGCCCCCTGGACTTCATCTTTGGCGATGATTTTTCTTTATTTATTTTAAGATATTCCGTGGAGTTTCAGGACTTTTGGAGTTGCGCAGAATAGGTCTCTAATATTTGCTCCTTTTCCAGCCCAGAATTCCAGCTGCCGGCATTCTCCCTCCTTATGTAAACCTTGTAAAATAAGAGAGAATAGCCATAAGTATTGTGACATAACGTGAAAATAACAACCCATAATGCAATAAATATCCATATAAAGCATGATGCAAAATGGACGTATCAGAGGTAGCCCTTGACTCCCTTGGCTCCTTTTTCAATTATCTTATTGACACAGATTATTATCAGGATGACACGGAGCTAGCCAAGCAGTTGAAGAAGAGGTAACTATTATTTCCTCCTGCTCAGCACCTTTGCCAAGACAGAAAAGTCGACGAGTTACCCGGAAAGTAAGCTTTTCACACCCCCTTAGCTCATTTGGATCCTCACTTTCTTTTGAAGCAATAGTACCACGAGAACCGGCGACAGACTCGGACCAGCGGAGGTGAAGAATTATCCTCCGGCTTACCGAATACTCCAGTTTCGCGGAAACGCCGAAACGAGGTCCTTCCGAACTTAAACTCTTTTTACCCACTGGCGGGTCTCATTCGCCAGCCACTTAATTCTTCCGATTCAAACTACCAGGAGGCTTATCGCTCTTCCTCTGGCGACTCATAATAGACCCAGTTGCCGGCTTTCAAAACTGCCCTTGGGTAACAACAATTACTTTTTATTCTCTACCTCCTTATGCTCTTATACTTGTAATGACTTGTCATAACCCGTGCAGTGGACAAGCAAAGCCTAATAAGAAGGCAAAGGTGACCAAGCCGGATAGAGATCCTAAAGTCGTTGAACTGGAGCAGCAAGTCCCAACATCAGACGCTTCTGGAAAAACAACCAGAAGAACCTGCCCATGACACTCCGCCGGAAATTCCTGATCTCTCCCAGGACCACACGAATATCAATCCTTTGAACACCGAATCATCAAGCCCACTTAAACCGTCAGAAGATCATAGTGAAGATGTTAATCACTGGCACCGGCTTTAAAGAACCAGGAAATCCAACTGTCTTGGCTAAGCACTCCGCTAAACAGGAGTTCATTAAAAAGCGGAAAGTGAGATTTGAGTTCGCCCACTATTCTCAGTTGAGAAGTAATGAAGTACTCTCTGGCTACCTCGACCAAGTACACACCAGCCGTGACCTTGAAATCGATATGGAGAAGTTGATGCATCAAAAATATGAGGTATGAATTCCTGCTTAAATAAGTTATGTACATCCTGCCAGCCTCCAAGTCTATTGGGTATGATGGGATTGAATATGCTGTAGACTTAGAATAAGCATGAGCATCTTTGGTAGAGTCCTTCCAAGGCCGGTTGTCACATTTAGAGTTAAACCGGATTTTAAATAATTAACATTGCATCCGTAGTCCCCAAGGGCCGGTTTAATCAGCATGAATGAGCCGATCCTGTTCACCATTGTTTATAAAGGAGAGCTTACCTGTGTAGCCCCCCATGAACCGGCTGTGATTGTTTACGGCACAACCGAGTCATCATAAAGTAGTAAGGAGACACAAGCAATATGCATTATCCCTCAAGTGCAAAGTACTCTTGCTTGCAAAGTGCTTGGGACTTATTCACATGAGCCGTTGTATGAAGAATTTCTCAGCAGGCATTAGCCCCCAAGTGTCAAGTAATCTTGCTTGCAAAGTGCTTGGGACTTATATTCTTGTAACCCAGATATGAATGTATTTGCAGCTCTGTGCTTGTACGGGACGCCACTGCTGAACTTCAATCACAGTTGGCCAATGCAAAGGCCCAGCTGGAGAATCAAGAATCTGAGACCCGGAAAGCTGATTCAAAATTCCAATTTAGCATGGCTGAAATGGAAAAGCTGAAGACCAGTTTTGAAGCTGAAAGAAACGCCTGGGTTGAAGAGAAAACTGCTTTGACGCAGCGTGTTGGAAAAGCGGAGGCGGCTCTTCAAGAGGTGACCACTGAGCTTACCGGTTTAAAACACCGTGTATCACAAATGGTTTCTGCTATCTTTGGTGAGTCGCCTTGCTAACATCAAAATTGAATCTCTTCCTTGATGGTATAAACCGCCTCTAACCAATCCATAACTATTACTCAGGTCCCAGGAGCAGCAATCTTAACCAAGACATGCTTGTGAAGCTCAAGGGTGTTTATACACTTGTTGAACAGCTATATACTGGAGCTCAGCGCGCACTGGCCACAATTTCTCAGACTAATCAAGCACCTACTCTCTTGATTGATGTCTTGAAAAAACTCTCTGTTCTGCCTGCTAGATTGACGAGATGAAGAGGTCATCTGCAAGAGTCGGTGATGTGACAGCTTTAAGCCAGGCCAAGGCATGGTTACCAGAGCTAGACCCGGTTGAGGTAGCTACTGGATATCCAAGCTTGAAAGAAGAAGACACTTCATTTGATCAAAAGGACTTTGCTGCCTGTGTGAAAGAAATACATCCTCTGGCGACTCTGATTGCTGACGAGACAAATCTATCAAAATATCAATCGGCCTATGATGCAAAGAATTAGAAGATGCCCGCGCCGGCTTATAAAGTGATGAATCTGATGCCCCCAATCCGTAAGCATACTTTCGCCCCAGAAGTTGACCCGTCTGACCTTATAGGTGATGAAGCTGAATTCCATGCCTTATGTGGCATTGATTGGTCATCACCAAACTTCCAGACAGCGGAGGATAGGACGAAGAACCGGAGAAGGGTGATCCAGAAGCTTCAAGTCATCAAGACCAAGAAGATTAATCCACTTGGCAGTTCAAATATTTGAACTTCTGAAAACACTTGAACTTCTTGGCTCACTGAGTCATGTAATAGGCTAGTGAAACTTTGATCTGTCATGCCATCATGCACGCTTTGTTTTGTATGATACTATTGCAATGCCAAGTTGAAATATCTGCCACTTATGTTTATGATTTCATCAACTGTGTGCATCAGATTTTCTAGTGTGCCTGCACACAAATATATGACAAGGATCCTGGCGGTTTACCGCAGGACGGGTCATAATAGTACCTTGCAAAGAACCACTGGTGGTTAAGTATAATCCATAACCAGGGCCGGTTTAATCATGACCTTTAAAAATATCATATCTATGATACACCACCGGCTTACCAGCAGAATAAGGGTCAAAAATCCAAAAGATGGAGTGTGGCAAGCTCTGTGCAAGTTGACACATACCACTGGCTTAATACGCTATATGCAGCAAGGGGTCATATCCCAAACTTAGAGCATAACGCTTCCAAGCAAAAAATCCTCATACCCTGGCGACTTATAGTCTTAAAGCCAGGCTGGGTTAATAAACTCCAGATATGCTCAAATATGAGCCATAGAGATGATTGTCTCAAGCCATATGTTAATTCGGCTTAAATATAGGAATCCCAAAAAATGCTCAGAAAAAGATAGCAAATCAAAATCGAGAAACAGGATAACCCGGAAGGTTTTGGTGAATACACCTGGTGTTCCAAGCCAGTTCAAGAGGGTAGTAAAGCTATGTTCTCTTTAGTGAATAAACCTATGTTTGAACAGGAAGCCCCCACGTGCTTTGTAACCATGGCGTATGAGCCGGACCAAGAGGGATATTCACAGCTATGCTTCAGATATGAGCATGAAGCCCCCAAGTGGTTTGTGGCATTGAGCCGATCAAGAGGGATATTCACAGCTATGCTTCAAATATGAGCAGGAAGCCCCCAAGTGACCATAATTGTGGCATTGAGCCGATCAAGAGGGATATTCACAGCTATGCTTCAAATATGAGCAGGAAGCCCCCAAGTGACCATAATTGTGGCATTGCGCTGGATCAAGAGGAATATTCACATCTATGCTTCAAATATGAGCAGGAAGCCCCCAAATGTCCATAAGTGTGGCATTGAGCCGATCAAAAGGGATATTCATAGCTATGCTTCAAGTATGAGCAGGAAGCCCCCAAATGACCATTGAAAGTGATAAAAATTCATTATTCTTTGAAACGAAACGACAGAGGCCCTGATTTATCAGGGATGCCGGCTTTATTATACTATTTTATAATATATACATTGTCAAAATATGTACATCACTAGAGCTAATGGCTTCAGGTGTAGTAAGGCCGAAGATGAGCAATATTCCACGGCCGGCGGTCTCCTCCTCCGACTTACGTGAGTCGTTGTGGTCTCAAATGTCGATAAGGTAGTACGATCCTTTGTTCAGATTTTTGCTGACCATAAAGGCTTCTTCCCAAGGTGGGGATAACTTGTGCATATCAGTTCGATCCTGGATAAGCCGGAGCACTAGGTCGCCTTCTTGAAAAGTTCTAGTTTTAACCCGGCGGCTGTGATAACAGCGCAGATCTTGCTGGTAAATCACCGAACAAGCCGCCGCAAGGTCACGCTCCTCATCCAATAAGTCAAGTGCATCCCGACGCGCTCTTTCATTATCAGCTTCAACATAAGCTGCCACACGAGGTGAATCGTGATGGATGTCACTGGGGAGAACCGCATCTGCTCTGTAAACCATGAAGAAAGGCGTGTAACCCGTAGATCTGTTTGGGGTGGTATTAATGCTCCATAACACGGAAGGTAACTCCTCCACCCAACAACCCGGCGTCCTCTGTAAGGGAACCATAAGCCGGGGCTTGATGCCTCTCAGGATCTATTGATCGTCTCTCTCGGCTTGATCATTAGACTAGGGATGAGCCACTGATGATACATCAAGCCAAATATGCTCACGTTGACAAAATTATTTCACAGCACCCTTGGATAGATTAGTGCCATTATCAGTTATGATACTGTGGGGAAAGCCAAAACAGAAAATCACCTTTTTGATGAATTGAACCGCCGTCGCTGCGTCACATTCACTGACCGGCTCTGCCTCAACCCACTTTGTAAATTTGTCAACCGCCACCAGGAGGTGTGTCTTTTTATCCTTGGACCTTTTGAAAGGCCCAACCATATCAAGCCCCCAGATTGCAAACGGCCAAGTAAGTGGAATAATCCTCAATTCTTGAGCCTGCACATGAGCTCGTCGCGAAAATTTCTAACAACCATCACATTTACTGACTAGATCCTCAGCATCAGCGTGAACCGGCAGCCAATAAAATCCATGACACAAAGGATTAGCCACAAGAGACTTAGAGCCGGCATGATGGCCACAATCTCCTTCATGAATCTCTCGTAGAATCTCACAGCCTTCTTCAGGAGAAACACAACGTTGAAATGCCCCTGTGACATTGCGATGATGCAGCTCTCCATTGATGATAGTCATTGACTTGGACCACCGGGTTATCCGCCTGGCCATTTTTTCATCCTCAGGTAACTCGCCCCGGCTCATATAAGTGAAATATGGAACTGTCCAATCAGGAATTGCATGAAGAGCCGCCACCAATTGCGCCTCCGTATCAGGAACAGTGAGATCCTCCTCTGTAGGCAATTTGACAGAAGGGTTATGCAGAATATCTAGGAAAGTGTTAGGTGGCAGCGGCTTATGCTGGGATCCTAACCAGCTTAAAGCATCAGCCGCCTCATTTTTCCTGCGATCAACATGTTCGACTTGATAACCCTTGAAGTGACCCACAATAGCATCAACCTCTCGACAATAAGCCGCCATGAGTGGATCCTTAGAATCCCAAGTGCCAGAAACTTGCTGAACTACCAGATCTGAGTTGCCAAAGCACTTCACCCGGTTTAAGTTCATCTCCTTAGCCATCCGAAGACCGTGGAGCAAGGCCTCATATTCAGCTGCATTGTTAGTACAAGGGAACATCAACCAGAGAACATAAGAAAAGTTATCACCTCGTGGGGAAGTCAATACAACTCCAGCCCCCGAGCCTTCCAACCGCCTGGACCCATCAAAGTGAATAGTCCAATATGTGTTATCCGGCTTCTCCTCAGGCATCTGCAACTCTAACCAATCATTGACGAAATCCACAAGTGCTTGAGATTTGATGGTTGTACGAGGCACATACTTTAGACCATGAGGTCCAAGCTCAATGGCCCATTTGGCTACCCGGCCAGTGGCTTCTCTGTTTTGGATGATATCCCCTAACGGGGCAGAACTAACCATAGTGATGGGATGACCCAGAAAATACAGCTTAAGCTTCCGCTAGCCATAAAAAATAAGAGAAGGCTTTCGGGACGGAACGCCGCCGTCTCGAGGCGGAACCTGCGCAGGAGCACTTTTTCTCTCCGGCGGAGCGATTCCGCCGGGGGAACTTCCCTTCCAGAGGGGAAATCATCGTCATCATCATCACCAACAACTCTCCCATCTTGGGGACGGCAATCTCCATCAACATCTTCAACAGCACCATCTCATCTCAAACCCTAGTTCATCTCTTGTATTCAATCTTGTTACCGGAACTATAGATTGGTGCCTGTGGGTGACTAGTAGTGTTGATTACATCTTGTACTTGATTACTCTATGGTTTATTTGGTGGAAGATTATATGTTCAGATCCATTATGCTATTTAATACTCTGATCATGAACATGTTTATCATTTGTGAGTAGTTACTTTTGTTCTTGAGGTCACGGGAGAAATCATGTTGCATGTAATCATGTGTATTTGATATGTGTTCAATATTTTGATAGTATGTATGTTGTGATTCCCTTAGTGGTGTCATGTGAATGTTGACTACATGACACTTCACCATATTTGGGCCTAAGGGAATGCATTGTGGAGTAGTAATTAGACTATGGGTTGCGAGAGTGACAGAAGCTTAAACCCCAATTTATGCGCTATTTCGTAAGGGTACGATTGGACCCAAAAGTTTAATGCTATGGTTAGAATTTATTCTTAATACTTTTCTCGTAGTTGTGGATTCTTGCAGGAGGGTTAATCATAAGTAGGAGGTTTGTTCAAGTAAAAATAGCACCTAAGCACCGATACGTCTCCAACGTATCTATAATTTATGAAGTATTCATACTGTTATTTCATCATTCTTGGATGTTTTACAATCATTTTATAGCAGCTTTATATCATTTTTTGGGACTAACCAATTGACCCAGTGCCTAGTGCCAGTTGCTGTTTTTTCTTGTTTTTTACATTGCAGGAAATCGATACCAAACGGAGTCCAAATGCAACGAAACTTCACGAAGATTTTTTATGGACCAGAAGACCAATAGTGGGCCAAAGAAGCACCTGGGGGTGCTGCGAGGGGGGCACAACCCACCAGGGTGCGCCCACCTTGGTGGCCTCCCGCACCCCCTCTTTACCCTATAAATTCACAAATATTCCAAAACCCATCGGGGCTAACCTAGATCAGAAGTTCCGCCGCCGCAAGGCTCTGTAGCCATCGAAAACCAATCTAGACCCCGTTCTGGCACCCTGTTGGAGGGAGGAATCATCACCGGTGGCCATCTTCATCATCTCGGCGGCCACCACGATGAGGAGGGAGTAGTCCACCCTCGGGGCTGAAGGTTTGTACCAGTAGCTATGTGTTTAATCTCTCTCTCTCTCGTGTTCTTGAGATGTCACGATCTTGATGTATCGCGGGCTTTGTTAATATAGTCGGATCATATGGTGTTTTCCCCTCTCTATCTTGTGATGAATTGAGTTTTCCCTTTGAGATTTCGTTTTATCGGATTGAATACTTTTATGGATTTGAGAACACTTGATATATGTCTTGTAGTTGAATACTAGTGGTGACAATGGGGTATCGTATTGATTCACTTGATATATGTTTTGGCACTCAACTCACGGATTCCCGAGGTGACATTGGGGTAATCTATGCATAGGGGTTGATGCATGTTCTTGTCTTTGTTTCTCCGGTAGAAATCTTGGGGCACTCTTTGAAGTTCTTTGTGTTGGATTGAGTATTATGAATATGAATTTGCTTTGGTGTTATTTTAGTACGGACTCTAGGATAGATCGAACTGAAAGAATAGCTTTGTGTTTTTTAGTACGAACTCTTGAATAGATAGAACAGAAAGTAAAGCTTTGATGTGGTTTCATACCCTACACACAATTTATTTTTATGTTCTCTGCTAGATAGGAACTTTGGAATGATTCTTCGTCGCACTTTCAGGGATGGTTATATGATCCAATTATATTAGCATTGTTGAGAGGTTGCACTAGTGAAAGTACGGACCCTAGGACTCATTTTCAAGCACTGCAATACCGTTTTTGTGCCCATTTACTATTTGCTACCTTGCTGTTTTTATTTATTCAGATTATAAAATAATATTTCTACCATCAATATTACACTTTTATCACCATCTCTTCGCCGAACTAGTGCACCTATACAATTTTCCATTGTATTGGGTGTGTTGGGGACGCAAGAGATTTCTTGTATTTGGTTGCAGGGTCGTTTGAGAGAGACCATCTTCAACCTACACCTCTCACGGATTGATAAACCTTAGGTCATCCACTTGAGGCAAAATTGCTACTGTCCTACAAAACTCTGTGCTTGGAGGCCCAACAGATGTCTACAAGAATAAAGTTGCATAGTAGACATCAAGCACCGGTCCACCCACATATCAAATTATCAAAGTAGCAAACACAAATCGAACCAACATGATGAAAGTTGAAAGTGCAACTATCCCTGGCTGGTTTTGGTAATTACTAACAACATATAGCTCATTGAACTAATGCTACTTCAAGATGACTATTTCAGGAAGTTCAATGATTGGCATGGCATGGATTAGAATTGTGGACCCCTCAAAATGCTAAGGACACACATTGGCTCAAGATCAAGACTCTACATTTTAATTTTAGTGATCCAAGATCACATTGAGTCCATAGGAAAAGACAATACTATTAAAAGGGGATGAGGTGTTGCTTAATGGCTTGCTTGCTCAAAACGCTTAGTGATATGCTCCAAAAACCCTCAACCACTTTCTCATATCCACATATGTCCCAAACCAAAAGTCAAACTTGGCCCCACTGATTTGTTCTATCCGGCGCCACCGAGTTCATTTGACATAACCATTGCTAGAAACCCTAGTCACTTCGGTCTCACAGATAGGGATCTCGGTATCACCGAGATGGGATTGCAAACTCTCTGTTTCACTTCGTAACATTTCGGTCCAACCGAGATGAGCGATCGGTCCCACCGAGTTCGCAATGCAAACTCTTTGTTTTCCCTTCGTAACATTTCGGTCTCACCGAGATGAGCGAATCGGTCCCACCGAGTTTGCCTGACCAACTCTCTGGTTAGCTCATTATCAAAGTCGGTCCCACCGAGTTTGAGTAATCGGTCTCACCGAGATTACGTTGTGCCCTAACCCTAATGAAATCGGTTCCACTGAGTTGACATGTCGGTCCCACCGAAAAGCCTAACGTTCGCATTTTGAACTAAATCGGTCTGACCGAGTTTTCTGATTTGGTCCCACCGAGTTTGGTGAATTGTGTGTAATGGTTAGATTTCGTGTGGAGGCTAGGCTATATATACCCCTCCACCCACTCTTCATTCGTGAGGAGAGCCATCAGAACATGCCTACACTTTCAACATACATTTTCTAAGAGAGAACCACCTACTCATGTGTTGAGATCAAGATATTCCATTCCAACCACATAAATATTGATCTCTAGCCTTCTCCAAGTTACTTTCCACTCAAATCATCTTTCCACCAAATCCAAATCCGTGAGAGAGAGTTGAGTGTTGGGGAGACTATCATTTGAAGCACAAGAGCAAGGAGTTCATCATCAACACACCATCTATTACCTTTTGGAGAGTGGTGTCTGCTAGATTGGTTAGGTGTCACTTGGGAGCCTCCGTCAAGATTGTGGAGTTGAACCAAGGAGTTTCTACGGGCAAGGAGATCGCCTACTTCGTGAAGATCTACCCTAGTGAGGCAAGTCCTTTGTGGGTGATGGCCATGGTGGGATAGACAAGGTTGCTTCTTCGTGGAACCTTTGTGGTGGAGCCCTCCATGGACTCACGCAACCGTTACCCTTAGTGGGTTGAAGTCTCCATCAACGTGGATGTACGATAGCACCACCTATCGGAACCACGCCAAAAATCTCCGTGTCTAAATTGCGTTTGCTCCCTCAAAACTCCTCCCTTTACCTTCATATGCAAATGTTTTACATTCCGCTGCTATAGTCTTAGACTTGCGTGTGTAGGTTGATTGCTTGACTTGTGCTAACTTGCTAAAATCTGCCAAGACTTAAAATTGGGAAAAGGCTAGACTTTTATTTGGTCAAGTAGTCTAATCACACCCCTCTAGACATACTTTCGATCCTACAAGTGGTATCAGAGCTTTGCTCTCCATTTGCCTTGATTTCCATAGCCTTTGGTGATCATAGCCTTGGTTTCACAACCTAGGAGAGTATGGCGTCTAGCGAGGGAAATTATCACCGTAGCGGTCCTTACTTTGATGGTATGAATTTTGCTAGTTGGAAGCATAAGATGGAAAGGCATATTCTTGGACATAACCCCGCCGTTTGGGCTATTGTGTGTATTGGCTTACAAGGTGAATTCTTTGATGGGAGATACCGAACCGTGAAGCTACCGCGGAAGAATTGAAGATGCTGCAATACAACGCTCAAGCTTGCGATATCCTCTTCAACGGATTGTGCCCCGAAGAATTCAACAAAATCAGCCGTCTTGAGAATGCAAAGGAAATTTGGGATACTTTGATTGATATGCACTAGGGTACCGACTCGGTCAAGGAATCCAAATTGGATGTGCTTCAAAGTCAACTTGACATGTTCAAAATGAAGGATGGTGAAGGTGTCGCTGAAATGTACTCTAGGCTTGCTCTCATCGCAAATGAGATTGTCGGCTTAGGAAGTGAAGAGATGACCGATAGATTCATCATCAAGAAGATCCTAAGAGCCTTGGATGGAAAATATGATACCCTGTGCACATTGATCCAAATGATGCCCAACTACAAAGATCTCAAGCATACGGAAGTCACTGGAAGAATTGTTGCTCATGAGATGCCACTCAAGGATAAGGAAGAGCTTCACAACAAGTCAAGTGGTGCTTACAAAGCCTCATGTGATACTCCTACATCATCAAGTGAGAAACAAACCTTCAATGAAGAATTGAGCCTAATGGTGAAGAATTTCAACAAGTTCTACAAGAGTAGAAGCAAGGAAAGAAGTTCCAAGTCAAGGTCCTACAATGACAAAAGATCTTCTAGTCGTGAGCGTAATTGCTACAATTGTGGAAGACTCGGACACTACTCCAATGAGTGTACGGCCCCCTACAAACGAAGAGAAGATTCACCCAAAAGGAGAAGTAGAAGAGAAGAATCATCACCAAGAGAGAGAAGGAGTAGATATGATCGTTATGAATGAAGAACCTCCCGGAGAAGCAAGGATTCGGAAAGGAAGGACAAATCATCAAGGAGCTACACAAAACGAAGAATCAAGCACATGTTGGTGAATGGGTATCCGGCTCCAACTCCGACCATCACTCTGAAAGAAGTTATCACTCTGACTCCGAATATACTCAAGATGAAGGTGTTGCCGGTCTAGCACTTGTGTCAACCAACTCCTACGACATATTTGACTCACCAAATGAAGGGAATGGAATATGCTTCATGGCTAAAGGCCCAAAGGTGTCACACCCCCAGTATGTTGATTTCAATAGTGATGAAAATGACTTGCTAGGTGATGATGACTTACTTGTTCATAACTCTAGTGATGAAAACTATGATGAACTTGCTATTAATCATGTTAATCAAGATAAAACGAATGATGATGATAAGAAGGATATGGAGCATCTAACTAAAGAACTAAACACTCTTAAGTTAGCTCATGAAACTACCTTGGAAGATCATCGAGACCTTTTAAAGACTCATGAGAAGTTACGCTTTGAAAAGCTCAATCTTGAGCAAGAGCATGGGTTCTTAAAGGCAATCAATGATGATCTTCGCAAGAAAAGTTCTTATTACATTGCCAAGCATTTACTCCTGTCTACTTACATGCCACAAGTTAAATGTAGCAACAAGAGTAGGAAAGATTCTTCTAGTAGTAACAATAATCATGCTAAATCCAATGTTGTTGCCTCTAGTACTTCTCTTGATTCCACTAATGATTCTCTTAGCCAAGTTACACTTGAGCAAGAAAATAGGTTATTGAAGGGAATTATAGAGAAAGGTGTTTACAAGAGCCTTGCCGGATGTAAGCAATTTGAGGAAATTGTACGCAAGCAAGGAAGGCACCGAAAGAATCAAGGTGTTGGTTTTGAATGAAAGTTCAATCCCAATGGAGTTGAGTGGGAAGAAGATCAATACCCCAAGACGAAGTTTGTTCCTCAACAAGAGAAGTATGATCCTACTTATTTCCAAGGGACACAAGCTCAAGATGATCTTCTACCACAAGACCACAAGCAAAAAAGGCAAGGACAAGCTTCAAGAGGAAATTTATGCATTTGAAGAAGCTCCTAAGGCCTTGGTCAAGTGGGTTCCCAAGACAACATCAAGTTGTACTTCATCAAGGACGACTACAACTCCAAGGATTCCCATCAAGATGATCTGGAGAACTAGAGAGTTCTTGAGGGTGACTTCGCCAACATTCTTCACTCATATCATTTTGGCGAGAACAAGTGCAAACAACTTCCACATCTTGCACTAGTTCAAGGAGTCATAAACCCTCTGGTTGGTAAGACAAGGGATAAGGTATTCTAATGTTTTCATGGACATCATCTTGTGTGAACATCATCCTATGTCTATGGATATCCTTGTTTGTTCCTTGTGTGTCACATCCCTAGTTCTGGTATGCCCTAGGTTAGCCCTTCATGTGTGCATCATGTTTAAAATTTCATGAAGCTTGAAATGGGGATGCTTAAACCCTAGCACCAAATGAATTCAACTAGGGTCAAAATTAAATCTTTTCAATGAACCCAAAATGCCCTTCATAAATGTTCATCACTTTTGTTTTGGTCTAGAACCTATAACAAAAATGGTGCACACTTCTCTAGGACACTCTGGATTTTTGAATTAAATCATAAGTATTTGAATTTGGACATTTAAATTCTATAAAATATTTTAAATATCCAAATAATCTTGAAGGCATTTGAGGGCTGTTGGAAATATTTTCAAGAGTGCCCACAATTATTTCAGGATTTTACAAAATGAATTAGTATTTTTACTAATTCAAAACAGAGGCAAACAATAGAAAACAGAAACAATTTAAAACAAAGAAGAGAGAGAAGTCTCACCTGTAGCCTGGCACTGTTGCTGGCGGCCCAGCCCACCAGGCAACGTGCCAGTCATCCCCTTCCTCTCGCCAGTGTGCATTGTGCATGGCGCACGCACAGGAGGCGAGGGCCACCTCCTGCTTCGCGCTGGAGGCTCGTCCTCCTCCCTGTCCCCGCGCCTGGAGAAGCCCTCGATCCCCTCTGTCCCTCCCCCCTTCCCTTGCCCTCTCCTCCCTCCATCGCTCGTCCCCGAGCTCGGTCGGGAGCAGCCATGGCCGCCACCCATCGTCCTCACGGCCACCAGCCACCCCTCGCCGCCCAAACGTACCCCCGAGCTTCGCCCCCATGCCCACTTCTCCCCGCCGAAGCCGACGTCCTCGGAAGCGCAGCAACATCGCCATCGGGCTCCTCCTCATCCTCGGATGCCAACGACCATCGCCATCGATTTGCTCCGTCCAGTGCGCCCCCGTCCTCGCTGTCGCCTCTACTGGAACCACCGTGAGCCACCGCCCCTTCTCCCTCTCACTTCCGCGCGAAACCTCCCACCAGTGAAGTTCCCGGCCGTGGCCAAGCTTCGGCCGCCGCCGTAGCTCGCCGCCGGTGTTGTTTCTGACCACCCCGCGGCCTTCCGTCCGGTCCTTTGGATGCGGACGAGCGAGAGGCCCTCCCTGGTGCCAGCAACGTGATGAACTGCCGTCCCTAAAGCAAGTCCGGCGAGCTCTCGCCGTCGGTTTGGTCATCGCCGGCGTAGATCCGGTGATGAAAACGTGGCTGCTTAATTAGGGCTTAATCACCTATTTAACTAACCACAGTGACACAGACAGCCGTGCCCCACTGCCTAACTAACCGACTAACTAAGTAAGATTAAGATTAATCTAATTACAGTGGGCCCACGTGTCAATTTTGACTATGCTGATGTGGGCGTTGACCTGACCCCACACGTGCGTGACCTAGGCAGCATCGGGTCATCGACCGTGGGCCCCACCGCCATGTTTGACCTGGACCAGCCGCTGTTGACCTGCTGACATCACAGTGACGTCATGCTGACGCAGTAAATCATTTTCTGGATTTATTCTTTTACAGGAAATTCCAGAAAATGTTGCAAACTTCAAAAATTCATAGTAATTCAACCGTAACTCCAAATCAAACAATTTATATATGAAAAATCATCAGAAAAATGCAATCTATCCATCTGTACCATTTTCATGCATGTTAGAACACTTTAACCTTGCTGTTTAGGTGAAACAAGTTAATGAACTAATATGACCTCTTAAAATGGGCTTGCATTTGAATCTTTGGTTCAAATGGACTCATCTCAATCTGTTCTAGCTTGCATTAGCCCAAAACACATTCATATTGCCATGTCATAGCATGCATCATATTGTAAATTGCATTGATCATGTTTCTTCTCTGTTTGCCGGTGTTGTTCCCCCTCGGTAGATGTTGTCCCGACACTGTGATCGTTGACACTGATGAAGACTCAGTGCTATCTTCAGAAGTGCCAGGCAAGCAAAACCCCCTTGTTCATTCCGATACAATCCCACTCTCTCGCTCCTGCTCTCTTTTAATGCATTAGGACAACAACAAGTCATCTGTTATTTGCTGCGGTAGTTGAACCCCTTTATCCTCTGCATGACCTGTCATTGCCACAGTAAGTAGATGAAACCCACTAGCATGAGTAGGAGTTGTTTGAGCCCTGATGTGCCTACTCAATCATGCTTGTTTGTCATGCCTGTTATTGCTTAGAGTTGTGTCAGGTCTGGTTCATCAGGGATGAATCGGAGGTGTGTGAACATGTCCTGACAGCTTTGGTATCAGAGCCTGACTGCCTGTAAGGTTTACCAAGCCAAAACGGTCGAAGTTGTGTATAGAAATGCTTTAGTTATGTAAGGGAATTGATTGTGAAAGGGAACGTAAGGCTCTTTTTACTCCTTATACCTCATGGCCTTATGATCTGAGTCATCCTCTTCTCTTCTACGGGGATTAAGAACTAGGCCTTCTCATCTATCTATCAGGATCACGTGTTACTAATCCATACACTTTTAAGACTGTTGGTTTTACGCCCCAGTTTAGTTTCTACTACTTCCGTGTGTTCATAGCTGGTCTCAGAACCTTGATATTGTGATGTTGAGTGGTCATGCCACCATTTTTGCAGGATGTCTCAAATCTTTTTGAGCATTTGCAGCCGTTATGCTGTCCGAGTCATCCCAGGTTTCTAAATAGTCTCATGCAAATCCCTTCTCTCCGTTTCTAATGTTCATTTGGGCCAGATCAATCACACAAATTAGTGTGTTGAGGTACTCCGCTGCCTCGGCATATATGTTGGAGCTATTATTATGAACCTAGGTGTTTTAGGGAGTCACCTAGTAATCTAGCCATGTTTTGTGTTCCGGTGTGATGATTCTGGCCATTATTTCTGAAAGCATCCCGTGATGTTATTAGTTAGTAGGTATTCTATTCCTAGGTTCTTGAACCCGAGATTCACCCTACTTACTTCATGTTGATAGTGTTTGCTCGTTCCTTTAGGTTATTAGTAACCTTTGCATTAGTCCTCGAGGTGTGTGGTATTTCCTTCTTCCAAATACTATGAACCGCTTATGGCAGAAGTTCCTCGTTGAACCGAAGGATCACAATCAGAGAACTCTTGAGGAGTTCTCCATTCATAATTGTGAATCTGCCAGTTCTACCTCTCTGCATGGGTTATCCGGAAGAAATATGTTTAATTTGTTCGGCATACTAACCCATGCCTCCACAACTCGAAAAGTTATATGTTCCTTGAGTTGTCCCTCTTGGTTCTATTCTGACCCTCGTCTATCAATTGATAGCCAGGAGTATGTGTACGATCGTGTTTATCGATGCCTATTATCCTTGTGGTCCGTCAAGCCATTCTATTCCGGATTGACTAGGAGAAAAAAAATCCAGTACCTCATCCATATCTAGGATTAGGTCAAAGTAGTTGTATTCCGCAGATCAAAATGCCAATCTAGCTTTTGATTTTGTTCTACCCTGAATTATTGCCCTCTTGATGTCAGGAATGTCATGATAATTGCACCAACCCTTATGAATTCTTGATGCAGTGAGACTTCTCGCCATCATTATTCATTCCTCTGTCCCGTGTTGTCGCAACCAGAATGCCGACAAGTGAATAGTGATGTGAAATCAATACGCCTAGCAACCCCCTTGCTTGGTAGTTAAAGGACAATAATTTCATTCTTAGCGTGTTGGTTATTGAATCATCATTCTAAGATAAGTCGTGCTACCTAGTCCTTGTTTCCGGTGCACTCTTCGATCAATGAGTTAGGGATTATTCAATCCTTGCTTATGTGTTCATATCTTCTTGCTATGAAAAGTAAGATTGGTCTCGAGCTTAGTAACATATCGATGGTTCTTGTTTTTCCAAATATCTTCTCGGGAGTATCACCAGGTCGTCGCCTAACCGCTATGTTGGGTTCGTGATCAAGTTGGTTTCCTTGTAAACCACCCCTTCTCCAAGAATCTGTGTTGGATACCCCTGAGCTAGTTGGTTAAGCCAAACAACAACTTGGAGAGTTGGAAGATAAAAGCTTGTCCGACTTAGTTCATTTTAAGGGATATCCTTTTTGAGTGTGTGTTGAAGAAAGATGATATCCTCATTGATTGGTCCCTGTGATCAGTTGTTGGACCTATTGTCGTATCAAAACTTTGATTTGAGTATGGGTTATCATCAAATCAAATCAGAACCAACGATGTTCATAATGTTGTTTTACTCGTGGTTGATCCCTCGAGCATACACCATTATATTTTTTTGGGTCTGACCAATGCTATCACTAGTTCACACAGTTATGGAATTCCATCTCCATGGAAACCTGGATGAATTGTTATTGAGCCCATCAGCAACACTGCTACCTTCTCCATAATTATGTCGAACATTAAAGCTAGTGTTGGAGACTTTTATAAGAATTATCTTCATGTCCCTTTCATGAAGCATATGTTCGGATGAAAGAAGTGACTTCCTCTAGTTCATGTGCATTTGAAGCAAGTTGTCACCGTGAATTTGCGAAAGTTTGTTTTTGCTTTCTCCGGAATCATCCCGAGTCATTCATGCATGTGCGAAGTATTCCATGGTTTGATAGGCTCGCTACCTCCACTCCATGTGTAATCCCTAGCACACCAAGCCACTTATTGACTTGTTCAAGGAAAAGAAGTCTATGCTTGGGATCTAATCCATGGACTTGCGTAAAGACTCTGATATCCTCGATGATGGTTCCCCACCTGAACTCAGTAGTGTTTCATTATAAGACTACTACGTGGTCATGCTTGTCAGGGACAACATGCTCACATGTATGTAGCAGAACCAGCTCATGTTTTGGAGCTTGCTATCGTAGTTCATATCCCGAGAATCTCGCAACGTCATCTTGTCGATTTGTGTTGCAACCTTTCTTTTCGGACATGCTGAGTCTGAAGTATCCTATTACCAATCGGATCTGAATCTCAGGCAGATATGATGGTTGGAACATTCCCAACAGTTGCATTTTGTTCCTAGCTTGCACCGCCATTGTGCCAATTCCCATGGGCTGCCCTCTCATTAATTGTTGTTTAGGATCATCTTCAAAAGTGGTCCTACCATGGGTCCCATCCATTTCCGATGATAAGCAAAATCATCCATTGTGTTGTCTTCAACAAGGTAGTCCACATCATCCATTCGAATCCAGATATGCCACTCCTTTGAACTCCGCCAAACGATCAATTATAAATTGCATTAAGATGGTATGAAGAGTTTCAATGATCTATGGATCAAAAGTAATTCTTTTTGCCACTTAAGAGAACAGTCCAACGAGTCACCTCTTCCAAGGTGCCCCGTTACGGGATCATGGCAATTATTTCCTCGCCACCTTGACACCATCCACCATCTTTCTAAGCGTGGAATTGTTTCCCACCAAATCAAACCCCGTCGTTATTCTTCCATCCCTCTCGATGTGTTTTGTGTCTCAACTCGAGATGTTTCAACATCTCATTCCGCGAGTTGATATGGTATAGCTCGATCTTCGAGAAGATCAATCCTAATAGAGTTTCTTTCCGTCGTCATCGCGTGGATGAATATCTTAAAAGCAAAGATGCCAAGATCAAGATGATGCAATGAATCAACATCTTCGAGAAGGGCAGTTGAATCCTGAAGATCGTGATAGTTTTGTGACCCCCTTTCCTTTTACCTCACGTTTTGAATCTCGGGACGAGATTCTTGTTAGTGGGGGTGAGCTGTCACATTCCTAGTTCTGGTATGCCCTAGGCTAGCCCTTCATGTGTGCATCATGTTTAAAATTTCATGAAGCTTGAAATGGGGATGCTTAAACCCTAGCACCAAATGAATTCAACTAGGGTCAAAATTAAATCTTTTCAATGAACCCAAAATGCCCTTCATAAATGTTCATCACTTTTGTTTTGGTCTAGAACCTCTAACAAAAATGGTGCACACTTCTCTAGGACACTCTGGATTTTTGAATTAAATCACAAGTATTTGAATTTGGACATTTAAATTCTATAAAATATTTTAAATGTCCAAATAATCTTGAAGGCATTTGAGGGCTGTTGGAAATATTTTCAAAAGTGCCCACAATTATTTCAGGATTTTACAAAATGAATTAGTATTTTTACTAATTCAAAACAGAGGCAAACAATAGAAAACAGAAACAATTTAAAACAGAGAAGAGAGAGAAGTCTCACTGTGGCTCTGCACTTTTGTCTTTGTGGCCCAGCGCACTGTGCAACATGCCACCATCCCTTCCCTCGCCAAGATGTGCATTGTGTGTGGCGCACGCACAGGAGGCGAGGGCCACCTCCTGCTTCGCGCTGGAGGCTCGTCCTCCTCCCTGTCCCCGCGCCTGGAGACGCCCTCGATCCCCTCTGTCCCTCCCCCCTTCCCTTGCCCTCTCCTCCCCTCCATCACTCGTCCCCGAGCTCAGTCGGGAGCAGCCATGGCCGCCACCCATCATCCTCACGCCCACCAGCCACCCCTCGCCGCCCAAACGTACCCCCGAGCTTCGCCCCCATGCCCAATTCTCCCCGCCGAAGCCCACGTCCTCAGAAGCGCAACAACATCGCCATCGGGCTCCTCCTCATCCTCGGATGCCGACGACCATCGCCGTTGATTTGCCGTCCAGTGCGCCCTCGTCCTCGCCGTCGCCTCTGCTGGAACCACCGTGAGCCACCGCCCCTTCTCCCTCTCTCTTCCGCGCGAAACCGCCCTCCAGTGAAGTTCCCCGCCGTGGCCAAGCTTCGGCCGCCGCCGTCGCTCGCCGCCGGCGTTGTTTCTGACCACCCCGTGGCCTTCCGTCCGGTCCTTTGGATGCGGACGAGCGAGAGGCCCTCCCTGGTGCCAGCAGCGTGACGAACTGCCGTCCCTAACGCAAGTCCGGCGAGCTCTCGCCGTTGGTTTGGTCATCGCCGGCGTAGATCCGGTGATGATGACGTGGTTGCATAATTAGGGCTTAATCACCTAGTTAACTAACCACAGTGACACAGACAGCCGGGCCCCACTGCCTAACTAACCGACTAACTATGTAAGATTAAGATTAATCTAATTACAGTGGGCCCACGTGTCAATTTTGACTATGCTGATGTGGGCGTTGATCGACCCACACCGTTCGTGACCTAGGCAAGATCGGGTCATCGACGATGGGCCCCACTGGCCAGGTTTGACCTGGACCAGCCGCTGTTGACCTGCTGACATCACAGTGACGTCATGCTGACGCAGTAAATCATTTTCTGGATTTATTCTTTCACAGGAAATTCCAGAAAATGTTGCAAACTTAAAAAATTCATAGTAATTCAACCGTAACTCCAAATCAAACAATTTATATATGAAAAATTATCAGAAAAATGCAATCTATCCATATGTACCATTTTCATGCATGTTAGAACATTTTAACCTTGCTGTTTAGGTGAAACAAGTTAATGCACTAATATGACCTCTTAAAATGGGTTTGCATTTGAATCTTTGGTTCAAATGGACTCATCTCAATCTGTTCTAGCTTGCATTAGCCCAAAACACATTCATATTGCCATGTCATAGCATGCATCATATTGTGCATTGCATTGATCGTGTTTCTTCTCTGTTTGCCGGTGTTGTTCCCCCTCGGTAGATGTTGTCCCGACGCTGTGATCGTTGACACTGATGAAGACTCAATGCTATCTTCAGAAGTGTCAGGCAAGCAAAACCCCCTTGTTCATTCCGATACAATCCCACTCTCTCGCTCCTACTATCTTTTACTGCATTAGGACAACAACGATTCATCTATTATTTTGTAGCGACTAGACCCGAATGGATCCGATCTACGTGCTCGATGTCATCCCCGGATCAAGAATGCCGACACCACACAAGATTTGAAGGATTTATTGCGAGTAGCAATCACACACTTATTACATCGATGTCCACAAGGGGACTTAATACAATAATATGGCTTAAGGCCATCTAATAATAACAGCGAAGGCTTGGAAGATAAGCGAGTCCATCAACTCCAACGACATCATCGAGTATAGAACCACGACCTAACACCTTACTGTCATTCGAAAAGTCTCGCAACGTGAAAGTTACCAGCAAACGGGTCACATGGAATATGCCGGCAATGTAACACATAAGAGCAATGAAGGAATAAGCCTATACTACATGCATATATGGCTGGTGGTAAGGCTCTACTTTACATTTGCATAAAGCTGGTTTTCCCTACATCAAAGGAATAATTTTATTTAACTATCATGGTGGTTGTTAAACATTGAGAATGGTTGACAGATCCTCAATCCCAATTAAAATTACTCATCAAAACCCAACAACTTTTATTAGAGGTAACATGTTGAGATTCACATGATATTCAATTACAGGATACTCAAAACGTCCATAACCGGGGACACGGCTAATCATGATTAGTTTATACACTCTGCAGAGGTTTGCACACTTTTCCCCACAAGACTCGATCGCCTCCGCTAGGTTCTCGCACTACATGGTGTTTGAGAAACGGATGACCGAGACATAGTCTTTCAAAAGCGCTAGCACCTTACATGTGGGTAGACCGTACCAACCTACATCCCCTACATCAGCTAGCCTACCCGTAAGAGTTCGCACAACTTAGTCAACTACGCCAGAGCCCATAATTGGCTTGTGGCTGCACACGGAAGTTTCAGTTTGAATAATCTTATGATCCCTTAGAGCACGGGTGGCGGTCCAAGAAATACAGCAAGTCCTGATAGAAACCAGGTGCCTCAATCCACCCAGATGTGTGTTTAGGTTGCCACCTTAGATAAACCATTAATTACAATCTCACATCTGTCATGGATATTCACTCACCCAATCCACGCCTACTAGCATAGCATGGCTTAAACAAGCAAACGAGAAGTAACTCCCAAGGTTTCATAAGTAAAACAGTAATAGGTACTACCTCAATCTACTTCCCAACCCACAATTTTAATTTGATCCTAAACATGCAAGTGTTTGAGGAATAGATCTAATGCATAAAACTGGGTAGTAGAAAAGGTATGATCAAGTGTTACTTGCCTTGTCGATGATCCGAGACCTAGAGATTCAAGTAACAAGCGGCGCACTCCGGGTGATCTAACGCAGACGAACAACAAGCATACAATAAGTACTCATCTAATGCACGGGGAAATCTCTAATAAAAGATCTAACCAGAAAGTTCAACTTAAGAACCCTGGTTGCAAAAGAATTCGAATCAAAATAAACATCGAAAGTCGAAACTCGAGAGAGAACGACTCGGTTATGCAATCTGAAACTAGGTCAAAATTTCACAGTAGCAAAACTCTGTGAAAGTAGGTTAGTCGAACGGCGGTTTCGTTCTGAAACTCCAGCGCTTGAATCACCCGATTCCGATAAACGAGCGAGAAATAAAACAGATTTGAAAATCGGATCCAAATCGAATCGAAAAATAACGGATTAAATCCGATTAAAAGAAAACGATTTAACGAACTAATTAACGGACGTTCGTTAACAGAACTAATCCAACGAACACGTTCATTGAAACGAACGGTTCGGTGAGCGTTCGTTAAATAAGAAAACCGAAAAAATAAAACCAATCTAGGGTTTTTTGAAAACCGAACATTTTTAAATAAAAACGGATCGTTTTTTTGAAAAAACCGGATCGGGCGGCGGGCGGCGGCTACCTCGGTGGCTCTTCACCAGGCGAGGTCCGAGGGCTCGAAGGGGCAAGGGTCCGCGGGGTTGGAAGGGCGTGCGGGCGTGCGATCGGCGACGGCGGAAACGGCGGCAAGGAGAACGGCGGCGGGGCTCGGCTTGGGCTGGTGGTGGCGGCGGCGGTGAGAGAGAGGGGGGGCCATATAAAGGGGGGCGGGTGGCTTGGGGAGGGCAAGGGGTCGGCCGGAGCCGGACTCGGAGGCGTCTTGTGGGCTCCTGCTCCCGGCGGCGGCGCGGCGCTTGAGGAGGATAGGAGGTGGGCGGCGCTGGGTCGGGCTGGCTGGCTGGGCAGGCTGGGCCTTAGCCCACGGGGGCGATTTTTTAAAATAAAATCTAAACCAAACGAATTAAAAAATACCAAATAAACTCCGATTTAAATAAAACAAATTTTCCCGACTCCTAAAATGAGTCGAACAAAATGAACTTTAAAAGCGGCAAACATGCATAAATTTTAAAATGCTCATTTTGCCTAAGCAAAATAAATCTTCCAAAACCAAATTTTGATTTATTTGTAATATCTTCATTTTTCCTAAATGTTGGGAAAGTCATATTATTCCCTCTCTTTAATATTTTTATAGGAAAAACTTTATGAGGATAATTAAATAAATCCAATGATCCTATTTTCAAAATTTGAGAAATCCCAAATATGAAAATAATGAAACTTCCAACTCTCTCCGAGGGTCCTTGAGTTGCGTGAAATTTCTAGGATCGGAAAATCGAGAAAAATATGATATGCATGATGACCTAAAGTATAACATTCCAAATTGAAAATTTGGGATGTTACAAACCTACCTAAAGATGAATCTAGCCCTCGAGATTCGGGTTGGCTAGAAAATAGGTGAGGTGGTCCTTAAGCAACACTTCCTCTCTTTCCTGTGGCTTCATCCTCGGTGTGGTGGCTCCAATCGAACTTTGCAAAACTTGATAACCTTGCTGCGGGTAACTCTGCTGGCATAATCGAGAATCTTAACCGGTTTTTCCACATATGTCAAGTCATCCTTCAACTGAATTGCCTCCAATGGCACTGTGTCTCTTAACGGTACCTCTGCTATCTCGGGGTGACATTTCTTCAACTGAGAAACATGGAATACATCATGAACTCCTGACAGTCCTTCTAGCAATTCCAGTTTATACGCAACTTCTCCCATGCGTTGCAAAATCTTATATGGTCCAACGAAACGGGGTGCTAACTTTCCTTTCACTCCAAAACGCTTAACACCTCGAAGCGGGGATACTCTGAGATATACTCTGTCTCCAACTTCATACTCAATCGCTGCGCTTTGAATCGAGCATAGCTCTTTTATCAGGACTGGGCTACCTTGAGCTCTCTCGAATCAACAACTTTCTGTTCGCACTCCTTAATTAAATCTGGTCCAAACAATCGACGATCTCGGTTTAGTCCCATGACAACGGTGTCCTGCACCTTCTTCCATCTGAGCCTCGAAAGGTGCCATCTTTAAGCTGGTTTGGTAATGTTATTGTAGGAAAATTCTGCATACGGCAAATTATCATCCCAACTAGATCCATAATCTAGTGCACAAGCTCTCAGCATGTCCTCCAAAATCTGATTGACCCTCTCGGTCTGTCCATCGGTCTATGGGTGGAAAGCTGTACTAAATTCCAATCGGGTTCCCAATGTTTCGTGCAACTGGTTCCAAAATTTCGAAGTAAACTGGGTTCCTCTATCCGATACGATGCTCCTCGGAACTCCGTGTAAGCACACAATTCTGGTCATATATATTTTTGCCAACTTAGCACTGCTATAGGTAGTCTTGACTGGAATGAAATGAGCTACCTTGGTCAAACGATCGACGATGACCCAAATCGAGTCATATCCTGAACGGGTCTTTGGCAAACCTGTGATGAAATCCATGCCTAGTTTATCCCACTTCCATTCGGGTATCGGCAACGGTTGTAACAATCCTGCTGGCTTCGATGCTCTGCTTTTACTTTCGACATACGTGCAAATTGCTACATACTCGCAATATCCTTCTTCATTCCGGTCCACCGAAAATATTCTTCAAATCCAAATACATCTTGGTATTTCCTGGTGAATCGAATAGGGTGAATCATGGGCTTCTTGAAAAATCAACTTCGATCTACGGGTCATTGGGCACATAAACACGGTCTTCAAACCATAGGGTATCGTGCTCATCCTCACGAAATCCTTTAGCTTTTCCTTTGCTCATTTTCTCCTTTATAGAGGCAACTTCCTTATCGCCTTTTGGGCTTCTCGATTTTGTCCATCGATGTCGATCAATCTCCAATGCTGATACATAGCCTCTGGAACTATTTCCAAACATAGTTCTCGAAGGTCCTCGGCTAACTCATTGGGTATTCTTCCCATCATTAGGGTATTGACGTGGCTCTTACGGCTCAATGCGCCTGCTACGACATTAGCCTTTCCGGTGATAATGCAATCTCATATCATAATCCTTGATTAGCTCTAACCATCTCCTTTGTCTGAGATTCAATTCCTTCTGCGTGAAGATGTACTTCAAACTCTTGTGATCCGTATATACTTCACAATGATTTCCAATGATAAAATGTCTCCACGTCTTCAAGGCATGCACAACGGCTGCTAACTCCAAATCATGGGTGGCATAATTCAACTCATGAGGCTTAAGTTGTCGTGAAGCATACGAAACGACTCTTCCTTCCTGCATAAGCACGGCTCCAAGTCCTCGACGTGAAGCGTCGCAATACACCTCATAATCCTTAGTCCGATCCGCAATATCAAAACTGGTGAGGTAACCAATCTTTTCTTCAACTCCTGAAAACTTGCCTCACAGTCCTCACCCATATGAATTTGTTTTCCTTCTTCAACAATTCATCATAGGCTTTGCAATTCTTGAGAAATTCTCAATGAATCTTGGTAGTATCCTGCGAGTCCAAGGAAACTCGAATCTCTCCAACTGTCGTTGGTGCTTCCCATTTGGTTACGGTCTCAACTTTTGTGGGGTCAATGCTATCCCTTCTCCGGATATAACATGTCAGAAATCCAACTTCCTTTAGCCAAAACTCACATTTGCTGAACTTGGCATACAACTGGTGTTCCCTCGGTTTCTCCAAAACCAATCGCAAATGTTCCTTGTGTTCCTCTTCATTCTTGAGAAAATTAAAATGTCATCAATGAACACCACGATTTAACTTATCCAAAAACTCCATAAACACTTTGTTCATCGTGTTCATGAAATAGGCTGGTGCGTTAGTCATCCAAATGACATAACGGTATACTCGTCAGACAGTCCATATCTCGTGGTAAACGCTGTCTTGGGTATATCTTGCTCCCGAATCTTCAATCGATGGTACCACGATCGCAAGTCGATCTTAGAAAACACTTTGGCTCCTTGCAAGCGATCAAACAGATCATTTATCATAGGTAGTGGGTACTTGTTCTTGATTGTTACTTCATTCAATCCACGGTAATCAACAACCATTCTCAACGATCCATCCTTCTTCTCCACTAACAAAGCGGGTGATCCCCAAGGTGAAGAACTTGGGCGAATAAAACCTTTATCCAATAGTTCCTTAATCGCTTCTTGATTTCCGCCAAATCCTTTGCGGGCATCCTGTCGGTCGCTTCGATATCGGGCCTGTTCACGCAACAGCTCGATCAAAAATTCAATGTCTCTATCTGGCGGCATTCACTGGCAACTCTTCCGGAAACACATCAGGATAATCCTTCACCACTGGTACTTCTTCCTGTACCACTCCTGATAAGCAATTAACTTGTGCTCTCCTCGGCTCGTGTCGTGATACATACTTAATCCTTCTTCCTTCTGGTGTGGTGAGCAAAATTGACCTTGTGGTACAATCTATGTTTCCTCCATACTTTAATAACCAATCCATTCCTAATATCACATCCAATCCTTGGGATTCCAGAACTATTAGGTCTGAGGGGAAAACATAGTGTCCAATCCTTAGTGGCAGTCGATCACACCATTTACTAGACATGTACTCTGCTCCGGGTGAGGTTACTAGCATGGGTGACCTAAGGGCTTGGGTCGGTAACTTGTACTTATCCACAAATCCCCTTGATATGTATGAATGCGATGCACCAAGATCGAAAAGAACAACCGCAGAAATGACTTAACCAAAAACTTACCGATTACTGCATCGGGCTGATCTTCAACCTCCTCCACATCAATGTGGTTCACCTGTCCCCTGTTGAAAGGGTTTGGCTTCTTTCCAGAGCTTCCATTGCCATTTCCATTCTGGCCTTCTGGACAGCCATTTGCATAGTGCCCAGTCTTGCGGCACTTAAAGCAAGTAATGTGGCTCAGGTCTACCTTGGATGGTGTTGACGGGTTGGTGCGGTTCTGTCCATTGCTTCCTCCATTCCCGTTCCCATTCTTGGTGCCATTATGGTTATGCGAATTACCTCCTCCATGGGTATGCTGAAACTGAATTCCTGCTTTAGGGGTATAACGAGGCTTCTTTGGGATCCAGAGTTATACTTCCTTGTCCATACTTCCGCTTGCAGTTCTCAATTTTCTTTGCTTTCCTTCAATCATGAGAGCTCGGTCTACTAACTCCTGGTAGTTGTTGAAACTTGCTACCATCAATGGCATGCTGAACTCATCATTCAGTCCTTCTAGAAACTTATCTTGTTTAGCTGCATCCGTAGTAACGCTATCCGGGGCATAACGTGCTAATTTGCTAAAATCATCCACGATCGCCAACAGTCCTTCCTCCTTGGCGTAAGTTGCGAAACTCACGCTTCTTCATGGCCATGGCTCCTGCTGAAACATGGGCGGTCTGAAAAGCTTGTTGAAACTGATCCCATGTGGCGGTGTCTCACGGGTAAGTGGTTGTAAAATTCTCCCACCATGCTGCTGCGGGTCCTTCAAGCTGATGTGCTGCAAACTTCACTCTTTCACCATCATGCATCCTGCGATGGTCAGCTCCTTCCTATCTTGCGGAGCCACCATCCGCCACAATCGGCTCGGTGCTACTGGAATACACCGGCGGGCTCAGTCTAAGGAAACGAGTTAGATGATCCGCAGGTGGTGGTGGTGGCGGTGGGTTGTTGTTGTTGTTGTTGTTCTGCACCAATGTTTGAATCAGGGTATTCTGCTGCTGGATCAATTGGGTGATCTCTGGCGGGAAAATGAATCCGGGGTCGCGTCTCGGAGGCATCTGATGGGTTTAGAAAAGGAGAGAAATGTAGAATAGAATGAGGTCTAAGGGAATCACTACCCAATGCACATGAGCAAATGCACACAAAATCACTTCATTCAATCAAACAAGGGCTTACAACGATCTAACTATCGCAAAGTGCGTGTACTATAATGTTTACATGGGGGGAAATACTACTAATATGTGGGGGACTTCTACTAATTTGAACCGGTGGAAGACTCCATGATGTCTGCTCTAGCTTCGTCTTCAAAATAGGGTTCACTTGGATCCGAATCGGTGTCGTCGATGTTGATGTAGTCGCTTGGGTATTCGACATACTGGTCTTCATTCCTGAGCGCCAACTTCTTCTTGAGTTCTTCGATCTCGTACTTAAGATCGTTATTGTGTCTTGCTAGAGCTACGATCTCGTCCATGTAGTCCTTGCGTGTAGTCTTTAGCTCTTCTTCCAGTTCGATGATCCTTCCCTTTATCTTCTGCAACTCCAACATGTCATTGCACATTTGGTTCTCCTGGCGTCGAATGTGCTGATTTAACTCCTGGATGAATGCTGCAATCGATCTATCCTTCTTGGTGCTGACGACGTCCCAGTTGTCATTTCGGCGTCCGCAAATCTGGTAGATGGTATCCTTGAGGTCTTCTTGATAAACTTCTCCAATGCGTCCCATGGTGATGTGAGCTGCCATGCTCTTTCCTGCACTCAAGTTGGCGCCGAAAACACTATCTATAGGCTTGGTGATTGGGGCGAATGTCCTTCCTGGAACGTGAGCATGAATCTTCCAGCGCTCCTCTTCAGGCAGAGTGGCGTTGAAAGTCCCGGTGAAGCTTGGTAGTCCAATGTTCAGGTACTTGGTAACTTCCTTCAAGTGAAATCCAAAAGGTGTGCCTTCATCCGGTTGGGTGTACTTGATCTTCGCGTCCGTCATCCTAAAGAGAGTAGAAAAGATGAGGAGTTAGAAAATGGGAAGAGAGTAGTGATCTATGGCTTTAACTTAGTGGTCGTGTCCTACGATCGGCGTGTGCTCGATACCATTCTTTGTAGCGACCAGACCGAATGGATCCGATCTCGTGCTCGGTGTCATCCACGGATCAAGAATCTCGACACCACGCAAAGATTTCAAGGATTTATTGCGAGTAGCAATCACACACTTATTACATCGATGTCCACAAGGGGACTTAATACAATAATATGGCTTAAGGCCATCTAATAATAACAGCGAAGGCTTGGAAGATAAGCGAGTCCATCAACTCCAACGGCATCACCGAGTATAGAACCACGACCTAACACCTTACTGTCAATGCGAAAAGTCTGCAACGTGAAAGTTACAGCCAAACGGGTCAAGACATGGAATATGCTTGGCAATGTAACACATAAGAGCAATGAAGGAATAAGCCTATACTACATGCATATATGGCTGGTGGTAAGGCTCTCTGATTACATTTGCATAAAGCTGGTTTTCCCTACATCAAAGGAATAATTTTATTTAACTATCATGGTGGTTGTTAAACATTGAGAATGGTTGACAGATCCTCAATCCCAATTAAAATTACTCATCAAAACCCAACAACTTTTATTAGAGGTAACATGTTGAGATTCACATGATATTCAATTACAGGATACTCAAAACGTCCATAACCGGGGACACGGCTAATCATGATTAGTTTATACACTCTGCAGAGGTTTATGACTTTTCCCCACAAGACTCGATCGCCTCCGCTTGGTTCTCGCTTTACATGGTGTTTGAGAAACGGATGACCGAGACATAGTCTTTCGTAAGCGCTAGCACCTTACATGTGGGTAGACCGTACCAACCTACATCCCCTACATCAGCTAGCCTACCCGTAAGAGTTCGCACAACTTAGTCAACTACGCCAGAGCCCATAATTGGCTTGTGGCTGCACACGGAAGTTTCCAGTTTGAATAATCTTATGATCCCTTAGAGCACAGGTGGCGGTCCAAGAAATCTGAGCAAGTCCTGATAGAAACCAGGTGCCTCAATCCACCCAGATGTGTGTTTAGGTTGCCACCTTAGATAAACCATTAATTACAATCTCACATCTGTCATGGATATTCACTCACCCAATCCACGTCTACTAGCATAGCATGGCTTAAACAAGCAAACGTAGAAGTAACTCCCAAGGTTTCATAAGTAAAACAGGTAATAGGTACTACCTCAATCTACTTCCCAACCCACAATTTTAATTTGATCCTAAACATGCAAGTGTTTGAGGAATAGATCTAACGCATAAAACTGGGTAGTAGAAAAGGTATGATCAAGTGTTACTTGCCTTCCTGATGATCCGCGAGACCTAGAGATTCAAGTAACAAGCGGCGCTCGGGTGATCTAACGCAGACGAACAACAAGCATACAATAAGTACTCATCTAATGCACGGGGAAATCTCGAATAAAAGATCTAACCAGAAAGTTCAACTTAAGAACCCTGGTTGCAAAAGAATTCGAATCAAAATAAACATCGAAAGTCGAAACTCGAGAGAGAACGACTCGGTTATGCAATCTGAAACTAGGTCAAAATTTCACAGTAGCAAAACTCTGTGAAAGTAGGTTAGTCGGAACGGCGGTTTCGTTACGAAACTCCAGGCGCTTGAATCACCTGATTCCGATAAACGAGCGAGAAATAAAACAGATTTGAAAATCGGATCTGAAATCGAATCAGAAAAATAACGGATTAAATCCGATTAAAAGAAAACGACGAACGGACTAATTAACGGACGTTCGTTAACAGAACTAATCCAACGAACACGTTCATTGAAACGAACGGTTCGGTGAACGTTCGTTAAATAAGAAAACCGAAAAAAATAAAACCAATCTAGGGTTTTTTTTTGAAAAACCGAACATTTTTTTTAAATAAAAACCGGATCGTTTTTTTTTGAAAAAACCGGATCGGGCGGCGGGGCGGCGGCTACCTCCGGTGGCTCTTCGCCGGCGAGGTCCGGCGGGCTCGGGGCGGCGGGTCCGCGGGGTTGGAAGGGCGGCGGGCGGGCGGGCGTGCTCGGCGACGGCGGGGAAACGGCAAGGGGGAGAACGGCGGGCGGCGGGCTGGGCTTGGGCGCTGGGGAGGGCGGGGGCGGCGTGAGAGAGAGGGGGCTTGGGAGATATAAGGGGGGAGGTCGAGCCGGGCTCAGGGAGGCGTCTTGTGCCGAGCTCCGGGAGGCGGCGGCGGGCGTCTTGCGAGGAGGAGGAGAGGGAGGTGGGCAGGCCGGCTGGGCAGGCCTGGCTGGCTGGCTGGGCAATTTGGGCCTTGGCCTGTGGCGATTTTTTTAAATAAAATCTAAACCAAACGAATTAAAAAATACCAAATAAACTCCGATTTAAATAAAACAAATTTTCCCCGACTCCTAAAAATGAGTCGAACAAAATGAACTTTAAAAATGGCAAACATGCATAAATTTTTAAAATGCTCATTTTTGCCTAAGCAAAATAAATCTTCCAAAACCAAATTTTGATTTATTTGTAATATCTTCATTTTTCCTAAATGTTGGGAAAGTCATATTATTCCCTCTCTTTAATATTTTTATAGGAAAAACTTTATGAAGATAATTAAATAAATCCAATGATCCTATTTTCAAAATTTGAGAAATCCCAAATATGAAAATAATGAAACTTCCAACTCTCTCCGAGGGTCCTTGAGTTGCGTGAAATTTCTAGGACCGGAAAAATGCGAGAAAAATATGATATGCATGATGACCTAATGTATAACATTCCAAATTGAAAATTTGGGATGTTACATATTTGCTGCGGTAGTTGAACCCCTTTATCCTCTGCATGACCTGTCATTGCCACAGTAAATAGATGAAACCCACTAGCATGAGTAGGAGTGGTTGAGCCCTGATGTGCCTACTCAATCATGCTTGTTTTTCATGCCTGCTATTGCTTAGAGTTGTGTCAGGTCTGGTTCGTCAGGGATGAATCGGAGGTGTGTGTGAACATGTCCTACTGTTGAGAGCTAAGTGTGTGAACACGATTTGGTAAAGGTAGCGGTGAGAGGCCATGTAGGAGTACATGGTGGGTTGTCTCATTGAGACCGTCCTCAGGAACTGAGTTCTGTGTTTGTGATCCATGAACAGTTACTACCACACATTGGGTTCCGGTAACTCGACCCCTCTCGGCTTATTAATCAACTTGATCTGTGTCCAGGAGTTGCAACTAGTTTCTGGTGTTTGTAGGTAGTGTTAGTAGTCTACCAAGTGGCACCCGGTAGAGGTGGGCTTGGGACAGACTAGGCACCGTGGCACGGTGTACCAAGCGTAGAACCACCCGTCGACGTGGGTTTGGGAACCCTGCACACATTGTTTGGGGCCGTGAGCGACACCCCGGCCGTATCTCCTTGCGGATGGAACCCGAATAGGCGATAAACTTGGACTAGACACTTGCGTGGTTAGTCAGGTCGTGGCCGACTCCCTCGCCAGGCTTCCGCTTGAAGGTTGCCGAGATACACGAGGTGTACATGGAGGTAAGTGGCGAGAGCGTGTGTGAAGAAGTACACCTGCAGGTTAACATTATCTATTCAATAGCCGTGTCCGCGTAAAGGACTTCAGGTTGCTGTGCAGTTCATAGACAAGTGAAAGTGGATACTCTAAAATGCGCAAGATAAGCGTGAGTGCTATGGATGGTGTTCTCGTAGGGAGACGGGAGCGGATCCATAGTGGTGTATTGATATGGTGAATATGTGGACTCGTGTGCGCCACCTCAAAAGAGTTACTTGCAGTTGTAGTTAGGATAGCCACCGAGTCAAAGCTGGCTTGCTGCAGTCAAACTCCACCACCCCCTTTGTTCATAATGATGCATATGTAGTTAGTTCTGATGTAAGTCTTGCTGAGTACATTTGTACTCACGTTTGCCTATTTTATGTTTTTGCAGAGAGACTTCAGTCTCACTAGTAGTTCCGCGTGGACTTCAACGTTTAGCTTGTTACCTCAGCTATGATCTTGTGCCTCGGCAGGATCTTGTGGATAGTCAGGCTTCTAAGCCTTTTTCATTTGTAGATGTCTGTACTCAGACATGTTAAGCTTCCGCATGTGTTTGCCTTGTATGCTCTGAATGCTGGGTCGAGAGACCCATGTTTGTAATATCTCGCTCCTCGGAGCCTAATGAATAAATACTTGAGTCGTAGAGTTATGTTGTGATGCCATGTTGTATTTACACATATCGAGCATATTGTGTGTATGTTTGAAATGCTTGGTATGTGTGGGATCCGACAACCTAGTTGTTTATCCTTGGTAGCCTCTCTTATGGGAAAATGTAGTCTTGTGCTTCCATGAGGCATAGTAGTCCGCTACAGCCCGGTTCACGGAGTCCTGCTGCCCAAAGACTACCGCTCCGGAACACTTGACTGGCGGCATGTGTTTCACTTCGTTCTGTGTCTGTCCCCTTGGGAAATGTCACGCGGTGACTCCGAGTCCTGCCTAGCTTGCTACAGCCCGGGTTCCCGGATTCCTGTTAGCCCAGTGCTACAGCCCGGATTCACACGCTGCTGACCTACATGCTCGAAGTTGATTCATGTATGCCTATCCCCATGGGTTAGTGCCGCTTTGGGTTCACGACTAGCCATGTCGGCCCGGGTTCTTTGTCATATGGATGCTAGCGACACTATCATATACGTGAACCAAAAGACGCAAACGGTCCCGGGCCATGGTAAGGCGACACCCGTGGGAATACCGTGCGTGAGGCCGCAAAGTGATATGAGGTGTTACCGGCTAGATCGATGTGACATGGAATCGGGGTCCTGACATTGTGGGACTAACCCGTGTAGGTATTGAAAGTGCAACTCACTACAATGGATTGCTCCAAATGATCTACGTCAACCTTGAGCATCCACATCTTCAACATCTACATGAAGTCATCATCGACAAAACCCAAGGTTAGTTCATCCCTCTTAGGGGGGTTATCACATCTAGGGGGAGCTTTGCTCTAATCAATTGAGCTAAAGCAACTCTAATGGCGTGAACACAACAATGCTTTATGTAAAAGTGGTAACCCCAATTGTGCTTAAACGATGAGTATGACCTATGATCAAATGTTCTCATTTGACTCCTAAGTCAATATACTCATATATAGATGACCTAGTCATCGCCAATTGCTTGATAGATGCTACAATGTTTGTGCATGCTTTGTCACATGTTTCATTTGCCATTTTATTGTGTGAGCATGTTGATTGCATATTTTACTCATTCAAGGACATACACTTGTTGTTTTGATCACTACAAAAAAAATACACTTCCGTGATGATACGTGTTTGTCACAGTAGGTCGCGTTTTTTGTCATGCATGTATATCCATGACAAATTTTTGACAGAATCAAGATAGTCATACATGTGCTGTCGTAGAAGTGTTCCATGACATTACCAAAATTATCATCACGGAAGTGCCCACTTCCATGACGATAAATCGTGCGTCACCGAAGTGCTTTCGTCAAGGGTGACCGACACATGGCATCCACTGTAACGGAACACCGTTAAGCTATCGGGTCGGGTTTTGGATCCGATAACCCGTTAACAACCCCGACCAATGGGAAATTTCCACATGTAAAATTCTTATTGGCCGGACGAAACATGTGTCAGCTCGTCAGTGGGTCAGATCGGCGCCTATGATACGTCGACATGTGGCACGGCCCAACAGAGGCCCATTCCTGTGAAAAGGCCGGCCCGTTTGACTTGGTCAAAAGCTGGCGGGTCGGCCCATGGAAAGCCTGTTAACGGCCTGTTCGCATATAGCCCATTTACAGCCTGCTAACCTAAGGCTCGTTGCGCCCTATTCGAATTAGGCCCAGTAGCATCATATGGGCAATCCAATATGATTCCAGCCCGTCTTCACTTCTGGCCCATGTATGGCCCATGACGTCTTTCGGCCCATATGAGGCCCTATGTAACTCTTGGCCTATTAACGGCCCGTGGTGAAACGGCCCGTAATGAACAAAGGTATCACTTTACACCCATTAACGGCCCGTGGTGAAACTGGCCCGTAATGAACAGTGTATCACTTTATACCCATTAACGGCCCGTTATTCCGTTGGGCCATTTCTAGCCCATGTTATCTTTCGGCCTTCTCAGAGCCCATTTATACTTGGGCTCATTTGCAGCATTCGTTTACTTACGGCCCGTTACTGTCATTTTCAGCTTGTGGGCCAAATTCAGCCCGTGGTTACAGTCGGCCCGTTTGTGGTCCATTAATACGTTGGGCCATTTTCATAGCGTCATCAAATACGGCCTATTAACGTTGGCCCGTTACGGTCGGCCCATGAACGGATGATTCCAACTCTAGCCCGTTTACGGCTATAATGCGGCCTGTTATTGGCCCATGTTTGGCCAATCGATCATACGGCCCGTATAAGGCCCATTGATGATACGGCTCGTAGAAGGCCCATTTTTCTACGGCCCGTAGAAGGCCTGCTGTTTCTACGGCCCGTAGGAGGCCCAGTGTCACTACAGTAAATATTAGCCCATGGTTATTGTGCCCTAGTTTTCAAAAATAGGTTATTGCAGCCACTAGTTAACCGCGGAAAAATAACTGCAATGACTAGAAGCAAACAAATAAACAAGACAACAAGGAAATAAATAAGCAAGCAACTAACGCTAGGCTATCACCGCTATTACACATATTACATCCACTGGGCATCAAAGTTCGCCACCAAAGGCAAATATAGGGAACAAAGCAGATATCATATACATCGGCCATCAAAATTGGCCACCAAAGCAAATAAACGTGGCAGCAAAACAAGAGCATAATCAAAACAACTTCGGAAGAGCTCAAGAAACGTTATCACGGTATCCACCATGCTCGGCAATAAGCTTAGCAAGCTGATTAGCTTTGTCCTGCTTGGCGGTAAAATCCTCCAACGCTTGTCGTTGCACCGTAAAGTATGCATCTAAATGCTCCAGGACTTCCGCAGTCCTTCCGCTTCTTGTCGCAGACAAATGATCGATGTCTTTCAGCTTGTAGTTGAGACTCAACAAACCGAACTGATTCAGACAGTGAGTTTGAATAGCTTGTGCAAGCGGTAGTGGACAGTAACTCCAACACTAAACCAAGACAGGATGTGTCACTATCCTGAACCTTATCTGCATTACTTCGTTCACCGTTGCTTAATAAGGCACTCTTCCCCAATATTCTGTCAGCATTCTAAAAGAAGAAACCAGCAAACACATAACAAGTTTAGCATGTACTAGTATATGAAACTCATTTCGGTGAACCAGTTCATTAGTAAGGTGGACAGGATTAAACTACCAAGTCTTCTATTTCCAAGTACTATTACATAATAAAAGCATCAAACAAACATATATCTATGTCCTATGGTAGCAATGGAATCTTAAATTAGAACAGTTGTTCTTCGTGTTTAGGCACTTGTTCTACATGAACAGAGTACAAGAAGACGCAAGAATATAATACTTAAAATAGAAAATGAGCTCATAGACCTTACCACATTCTTGGTTCGAACCAAGATGTAACAAGGCGTGCCCTACCATCGTCCAAAAATGTGTCTCAGAGAACGTAAGGGAATTTGATGAGTTTCTTTGCCGGTGAAGTATGTTTTCTTCAGGTAATTCCGATACTGCCACCAAGCATTCTTGAAGATAGCAGAGGTATTAGCACAAGTTACCTCATTCTGAGTTTCCAAATTGGTCCTTCTCTATAGAGAAAAATGGGAAAATTTGTTGTATTATAACCATCATGGAGGTAGGATGTATGGGACGAAGCAAAGTAATTGCCATGAATAACATTACTTACACATAACTCCTGGAGAAACACCTGCAACAGGCATTTTCCTTCATCTTAAGTATAATATTTCCAAGATGGGAAGATACGCACATACGATTTAACAGCATCAAATGCAATAGATGATAAACTACGATTAGATGGTTGTGCTTCCTCCACAGGAATAGGCGTACTAACTGGTGGAGTTGGGGTTCGCCGTGATAGTAATGGACCTTTGGGCACTAGAGCTGCCTTACTAACTGCTCTTGTTTGGGAGCTCTGTGGTGGAGATGGTGTTGTGTCAACAGGAATTGGGTTACTATCGGCTGGGGTTGGGGTTAGATTGGGTGAAGCTGCTTCTCTGTCCATCGTAGTAGGGGTACAATCTACGAGAGTTTGGGTTATGTGTGGTAGGGCTGGTTCTTGTGCCTGTACAACCGGGGTGCTATCTCCACCAAGAGGTAGCACTGTTTTATTTGAAGACCGTGTTTTAGTCCGCTAGATATCGGCATCACCCGCCCAATTCAAATGGCTGATAAGCATGAAACATAGTTGAATGTATAGACATTGTATGAGAGATAGATGCAATAGATAGTGTGGAAAAAAGAGGGCATGAAATAGTTGGCATGTATATTGTTTAACTAAAACAGATAGCATGACATAATTTCACATATATGATGTCTATCTAAACTGGATAGCATAGCATAACATAATTCAAAGATATGATGAATAACTAAACAGGATCGTCTGACATAATTCACCTACATGTTATCTAAGTAATCAGGATCGCATCATTTAATTCACATATATGACTTATATGCTAAACAGAGGGCATTCGATATGATGTCTGAACTAAGAACATGGTGATGAATATTGTGTATATGATGTCTAAACTATGCAATGCAAGACACCGTACGCATGATATGAGCAGTATAACCGTGCCAAGTTAGAGCATACACCTCGGTGGGGAATAGGACTGGTCATCTGTCTCTCAATCCATCTCTAAGGAGCTATCGACCCAACAAGAGATCTGCTTTGACGGTAGCACTGCTCGCTCAAGGCCTTTTTTCACTCCAGATTTTTCCATCTCCCACCCAAATGGATGATTCACAAGATGAGTAATTTAATGTACAAACATTGTCGACAAATGGAAATGTAATGAAGAAAAGGATGGGCAAGATATCATTCAAATATATGATGCCTGGTTAAACAGGATGGCATTGCACCTTTCACATATATTATGGATGGCTAAAAGACATGAGACCGCATAATTCCCATATATGATATAGAAACTAAACAGTGGCATTACGTAACATGTCTAAACTAAGCAGATGACATATATGATGTCAAAAGTAGGCACTGCAAGGCAACATATGCATGATATGACTAACATCATCATGCCAAGGTAGAGCAAACACCTTGGGGGTAAATAGGAGTGGTCACGGCGTCCGAATCCGCCTCGGGACAGATATCTTCCTCTCGATTACAACTGAGAGAGGGGTGGGGAGGGTTTGCCATTGAACCCACCATGGAGCGATGTCCGCATGACATTGTATTGCCGCAAAAAATTCTTCTCTTTTCTCTACATGTTCAGCATGATCTGTACAATATCCGATATGCATACGAAAAAAATATGGTGAGATTATGTAAGGAGAGCATGCAGAAATTTAGAGTGATGGTAACAACCAAGGATCGATGTTTTTCCGTTGAACCAAAATATCCCTAATGGATCAACGTGAATGTATAGTAATAAGTGATGCAACAAGTGTACAACCTCTTTGCAGTAGCCGTGTCGACCTCAAAGATCATTGGGTTGGTCGCCAAGCAGCTTGAGGCAGAGGTGGCTGTCGGAGGTATGGAGGAAGATCTGAGGAATCTGTAGACGGCGTCTAGGGCACTGCTCTGTTTTATTGATCGTTCTGTCGTTGGAGCAGCTCCGGTGAGCCGTAAGACGTCAAGGCTGAAGCAGCACAAGACAAACATTGTCAATCTCAAGTGGGATTCTAATAGCATCTCCAATAGATGATGTAAAATGGATGTAAAATTAACATCACCAAAAACCACCTGACTACAACAGATGAGGTAAAAACTGTTGACTCTGAACTTAATCACAAAACTGAAATTTCTCATGGAATCTGAATGCTACCGTCGAAACTGAACACAATGGTAGCAGAGAGGCACTTGACATGTAGTTTAGGAGGGCTGCAGTTCATCTTCAACCTGCATCCCCGAGTCGCCACCACCACCGGCCGACCGCTGCCCAGCCTCCGCCGCCCCGAAACAACTCGCCACCGCCGCCTGCCAGCCCTCTAGCCCCCCACACCGAACCCTAAGATAGATAGTGGGTACCTCTCCGCAAGCCCCCGTCCCCGCTATGGGTGGTTCTTCCTTAACTCCGCGAGCCCCCCAACCCCTGAAAATCGACTGACCCAAAAGTCGATTCAGTCGACTGAAGTGTGGCTTAATCGGAGCAGAGCAGCAACACGAGCAAGGGGGAGAGCAGCAGCAGCAGCTGGGCAAGCGAGCGATCGAGCGAGAGCCGGAGCAGCAGCAGCAGATCCGGCTGGTATGGACGCCGCCACCGAAGGGGCCTCGCACTGGGGGAGAGCCGCCGTGGAGATGTCGCCCGCGGCGCCGGCTTCAAGGTAGCCGCTCCATGGGGGTGCGGGATGGAGCACCGCCGGTGCCGGAGGTCGAAGTTAAGGAGAAGGTGCGATGCGATGAGTGTACAACCTCTTTGGTGGCGGCGAGTAGGCCTCGCTTCGTCCGAGGAGTCGGTGAGGATGCTGCGTTTCGTGGAGCAGGTTAAGGCAGCGCTGGGGGATGGAGCAGCCACGATAGACGAGGCGATCGCCGGAGCAGCTCCTTGGAGGTGGAGGACGGGGCGGCTGAACCGGCGGGACGGCGAGATGGACGAATGATCCTCATCCGGGGAGGTGGATGAGGGACGTCGAGCTGTTGCGGTGGACAACGTCGTCGGGGAAGAGGCTCCGACTGGGCAGCGGTGACGTGGCGGACGGAGGAGGGTGGGGTTTCGCGGCTGGAGCGGAGAGGTTATGGCGGCCTGGGATTTCGAATGGCGAAAAGGGGGCGATGCGAGGGGGTGAAGCATGACTTAGGAACGCGCTTGTCCAAAATGTAGGGTGTGTTACAAAAGTACCCCCCACCGATTTGAACTAGCGGCCCTTTCGGCTCAGGGTTAGAAGGGGGATTTCGCGTGTCGGGATTTGGCAGCTGGAGGGAGTTTTCGCGTTGTAATTTCGGATAGCAAGGCGCGGGTTGTGAAGGCGCCAGTTTTGGGAGCACAATATCTGAATTTTGGGATATAACAAGACGCTGGTTGAATTTTAGGGACAAGCCTAACGTGTCGTAATATTGTACTTGTAATGCACTCAAATCAATTCGCACTTCCTCAACCAAAAGAAAACAAAAAAATAAAACTATTCACACCACACAAAGAGAGAGTCTTGCCCAGTTTTACTATACATATGCTATTCAAAGCTACTCCCTCCTTCCATCTATATAGGGCCTAATGCGTTTTTTGATGCTAACTTTTGGTCAAATATTAGAGCAATGATATATGACATGCAACTTACACAAAGCACACCATTAAATTCGTCTGTGAAAAGTTCTTTCAATGATATAATTTTCACATTGTGCATGTCATGTACTATTAATCTTGTCAATAGTCAAAGGCGGTCTTAAAAATCTCATTACGCCCTATATAGATGGAAGGAGGGAGTATGAATCCATGTTATGTCCGATTAAATTTTTTCGTTTGCTGTATAATGCATGTAACCTACTCATACCAACATTTTAGTGCATTCCAAATGTCTATACTACCGCTGCAATTCGAACTAAATTTGAATTCGCTTTCTATTTCAATAAGAATCTACAATCATGATTGTTGCCAACTTCAACCATCATAGTTTCCTTGCTATCCGCCGATATAAATCGACGGCCTATAATGCAGGATGGCAGGCACAACATCATCAACAACTCCGCTTTTTATAAGAGTAGAGATAAAATATATTAAATGTAGTATACCATGTTCATAACCACACCATGTGTATCACCGTTATATATATTCACACATCCGTCGGTTTGAAACACTATGATAAATTCTTCAAATATCCGAATTCGCTTTTATAATGAAGTATATATGATCTCTATTCGCCTTTTACACCCACACAACCCTCTTATCTTTGTAGCTAGCACTAACTTTCTCTTGTGCATGCACATGCCCGCATCCCTCTCACCCTCCCTCAAAGATTCTCTAGCTCCATCGCAAAAATTCATCTTTTCACTTTAGGTCGCTCACCCACGGTGTGTGTAGGCCCCCAGCTCCTTCTTTACGGCACACATCGATCGATATGCCTCTCTAGCCAGGTGTGCCTAGCACAAACACAAGCTTCCCTCTTCTCTTATCACCGCCCATGCCTCACTCCCACCACTCTTTTCATCATTCTCGACTCGCACACTCCTCCCCTCGATATAGTATGCCTCTCGTACTACCTCCTACATGCATCCCTCTCTCTCTATCCTTCTCCTCGTGCCTCATTTGCTTCTAACACACACATGCATGTATACTGATCGATCTCCCAACATATACCTAGATCGACTTTAACTACCCCCCCCCATCGATCGACGCACCTCACAAGTTATGTCTCTCCTTTCTCTTACAAAGGGCGATTGATCTTCCTATGTAGTTACGTCCGCTACCACAGCCACATCGTCCCCCTCATCATTCGTGCATGCCTCCCGACCCGCCTCTCACATGCACGTGCACGCACAACAAGCAGCCATCTCCTCTCTTATTGATATTGCGGCCTGCCCTCCGCTTGTCTAGCAAGCCTATCCCACCATTTGTTAGAAGCAACTCCACTACCACCCCTCCAACACTCTAGCTCTGTCTCTCTCCCAACCTTATTCATCTCCTACACATATGCATGGATGCCGATCGATCTCCCTTAATACATGAGGCGATCGATCTCCTTAATACATGAGGTAGGCCTCTCCTCCTCCACACATATACCAGCCATTGTACCTCTATAGTTAATTGGGCCTCCTCTTCCCCACCACACACCGATAATCGAGCGCTGCAGGTAGGTATCCATGCCACGAGACAAACTGCACATGTCCCATCTCACGCTCCAAGAGGCCAGCCACTCTATATCTTTGACGTGGCACACACAAATTGATGGCACTTTTATCGATCACACACACACACACACACACACACACACACACATCATCCCTCTCTTCGATTCTATAGACACCTCAAGCCGATGATACCTCCACTCTCTCTCGTGGATCGCCTCTATATATATGTTATATCCAGACTCTATTTCACACACATTGCATATGTTAAATTTTTGATTGACCCCCCAAAAAAAACTCTCAAGAACCCACACACTATATCTCTCTAGGTTTGTATCTCTCTCACACAACCCCACGTAGGTGGTGTACGATACAAGAAGAGAATAGGTGCACCGCACACGCACTCACGCTTGCGCCCAGCCACACCAGCTGGTACATGGTGGAGCTCATTTCTTTACGAAATGGCAGCCCACGTGCTAATTTGAACGCATGTAGCGGTTGTTTACCTAGGGAGGTCGTGTACCACGCGTGCACGAAACAAAGTTCGACTTGACGCATTGCCGCGTTATTTTTAAACAAAGTTATAGCCCTCAATGGCACGTACACATAATATAAAACGATTTTTATGGAGGAAAAGGTAGTCTGCTACTCCGCTCTTCAAAGTATCTCACACAAGGCTCCGGTGGCCTCTCTCTCTCTCTCACCGTTGGTCACTGGTCCGGCCACATCCCGTCCGCCGGGGGAAAGGGAGTGCGGTGGCCTCTCTCTCTCTCACCGTTGGTCACCGATCCGCCGCATCCCGCCCACCGGGAAAGGGAGGCGGCCTCTCTCTCTCACCGTTGGTCACCGATCCGCCGCATCCCGTCCGCCGGGGAAAGGGAGGAAGTGCATCTTTCTCCGCTCGACGACGCCGAGGCAGCACGTCCCGATCAGTGTACACGCCGTTCTCTCGACTAAGCTCGCGCGGCAGGCCTATGCCACCTGCTCGCAGATTCCGCCTGCCGCCGCCACCTAGTTACATCCCGACGACCTCCGGTATCCCTCCGACCTTGCTCCACCGCCCATTTTCCCACGCCGCTGCATGTGGATCTTCCATAGTTCTTTGCCCAAAACGTAGCTCATCCGGCGATTTTCCATATTGCATTCTCGCCCTCACACTGCTTTTAGACAAACACAACCGTGTTGTTATCTTCCCTTAGGACAAGGAATATGATTTTTTTTGTCGTCGCATGTGTCATCAACTGTTATTGGCCAGTAATTGTTTCCTTTCTACCTCTTTTTTGCAAACAGGGCTATCCATTTCACCTCGTTGCTATTGCGACCTTTTGGTGAACTGCACAAATCACTTTTTTCTTAAGAGTGTTTTGTGCAGTTGTACTAAAATGTCACACGGCAACGTCTCTACATTTCAGTGCGACTACACAAAGGGAGATTGGTTTTTCTCTATCCTCCTCATCCAACTCCGAGCCTAATCTTCTCCAACTAGTTAGTCTTAAGAGAGATTGCGAAGGTGACCGGCTTCTATTTGTGTGCTTATTGTTTCATCAGCAGTCCTCTATTATTGTAATCACACTTGATATCTTTGGAACAGGGACGCTCAGCTCTATTTTAGTGGAACTACACAAAATGATCGAAATGTTGCATGCTCCAGACAGCTACTTTTTTCCCAACATGCCTTGTTGATTTAGACAGAGCTGGGGGGACGTTGCTGCCAATGAAAGCATGGATCAATTTTAATTTAACACCTTCTCACAACTTTGTCTTCAGTTATGATGTAATTATTAGCTCTGATCTGCTAATAATTGACATGCATTAGCAAGGAAGTTAGTTTTTTATTGTTTCCGAAAGAGCATCGATGGCAAGACACGCGAAACAAAAGTTGAAAGCTCACACCATTGTACAATTTCATGTCGCTGGAAAATTATTTGTATAGTACGTCAATTATGTAAACAAATGATGGAAGCTTGATAGCATTGCCAGAAGCCTCTTCATCATCCGGGTCCATGTGCCATGCACGAAATTATACTCCTTCGTTCCTAAATATTTGTCTTTTTACAAATTTCAAACGGGCATATTTTAGAGTGTAGATTCACTCATTTTGCTTCGTATGTGTACTCCCTCCGTTCCTAAATATTCTATTCGTCTTAACAGAGATCTCAACAACTGACTACATACAGGGCAAAATGAGTGAATCTACACTCTAAAATATGTCTATATACATCCGTATGTGCCAGTCCATTTGAAATCTCTAAAAAAGACAAATATTTGAGTAGTCACTCGTTGAAATCTCTAGAAAGACAAATACTCCGGAGTATATTTAAGAACCGAGGGGTAGTGCACAACCGCATGGGAGACTCAGCCCGTCAAGCAGCCGCATTAATAGTGAGTAATGAGCAGTCAAATCATAAGCCCCACCTTTCCCAATCGTAAGTTGCTCAAGAAGCAACCATCAATACGCTCTTCTTTGAATCCGCTCATACTACTCCATCCGTCACTGTTTATACAGCGTGCTTCAGAAAAAAGAAAAAAAATCTGTGGGACCAAGGCGACTAGCGATCGGCCTGAAAAATAGCATTGGTAGTTATAGCACGGCGTCTATTACTAGAGGGAATAATGCGTACACACATGCATGCAGTGCTTCCACCCCGGGTACACACATGCATGCACTCCGTAGTAGTACAGTACATGGAGAGAAAATTGTGGACTTGATTGCGGTTACCACGCCCTAATTAATTGAGCATTAAACCAAACGCCTAAGTCTCTCTCGGTGGTGGAAATGCATTGAGAGAAATGCATCATAATGAAGCGCTACCAGAAATCGTGACGGAGGGTGGAGTAGTATGAAGGTGCAAAACCAAGTAGAGTACGCGTACTACTGCGCTTGGCTCTTCGCCCGTTCGTGAAGTCAAACAATGATGGTACTCCACATGTTGGGTACTACAGTGTATGCCTCTGACAATCTGACACCGAATGGACTGATGCATGTCCACCGAGGGTAGGTTGCATTAGTCAAAGGCGAAGCGAGCTTCACCTTGTCCTGCAAGCTTCTCCTCGCTCATGAGTTGACGGGACACACCAAAAAGTAGTGCTAGTCCATACTCCCTCCTTTCCGGTTAATATGGCTTAATAATTTTTGCGGGTAAATGAGAGAGCTTTATTCATATATAAGCATTCTTAGGACGATCAGCCAAGACACTGGTCACTAGGAAGCCAAAAAAAGAAGTAGGAAGCGAGGTGTTTCATCAAGCCAGCTCTCGGCCACATTCAAAGTGCAGCAAGCACGGTTCACACGAAGATGCGCCGCAAGGTTTGCTGACCTGTTTACATGCTGAATAACAAAAAAAGAGGAAATATTACTGAGCGCTACTATTTGTAACATGATATGAGCCAGAATTAAGCGAGAATTGTGGCGAGTGTTCCATGCAATCAACTTCCATTATCACATGCGAGAACCCTCGAAGAGAACCAAATGTATTGAAGATTGCTTTATCAAATTTTAAATTATAATAAGAGTGCAGAAGCTCCTCCACCCGGTTCCTAGTAGTACTAGTATACTACGTACCTTTATGGACTATAGTAGTAGTACTCCCTCCGTCTAGGTGTGTAAGTCATCTTAGGTTGCACACCGCGACCAAGGTGGAAGGGAAAACGAGAGAACTTAATGTGTTTTTGCTAATTAATAACATTACATGCAATGAACTAACCACTGCATGTCGTGTTTGGTAGTTTCAAGTCATTTAAAGTATGCATGGCACATATCTCTTATTGGTTGATATGTCACGAAACAAGAAACGAGATGAGCGTTAATGTACTGCGTCTAAGTGTTTTGGGATTATTTGGTTTTCGTAAGATGACTTACACACCTATACGGAGGAAGTACTAGTAAACTTTGCGCTTGGCTGTTCGGGAAGTCGAGCAATAATAGCACTAGTAGTATAGTGTAGTATGCTTCCGGCAATCTGACACCGAATTAACTGTTGCAGGTCCACCGCCTGAGCGAGGGAGAGCTTGCATTAGTCAAAAGTTTCTCCTTGTCCTGCGAGCCACCGCGCGCAAGCTTCTCCTGTCCTGGAACCTTCTCCTTGTTCGGCAAGTTGACGGGACATAGCAAAGTAAAGCTAGTCCATGCTGCCTCCTCTCCGGTTTACATGGCTTAATTTCAAACGAGATAAATACATTGTCTGTCACTATATATTTGTAAAAATATAGCCAGTGGACTTCATAATACGCTCATTGTGCTCAATATATATATTTTCCGGTGTTCATACGGTCACTAGCTCACCCTGACTGAGTATGTGTGTGCATGCACATGTAGGTTGAGCACTTGAGCATGACCGTGTGTGTTCCGTCGTGTGCTCGGCCATGCCTGTATTTGGGCATCGTGCGTGTTTTTGCGTCTATGTGTACGTGTGACTGTTGCATACACGTAGGGGGAGTACGTGTAGGGGCCACTAAGGAGCAGTCAAATCACACAGTAAGTTAGTCGGAAGAAGCAACCATCATTTCACTCTTGAATGACACGTACGCAATATAAAATGGTTGATATGGAGAGAAAAATAAAACCACTATATATACACTAGCAGGAGCCTAAGCTACAAGCCTGCTTGCTTAGGTTGCTCTCTTCACAAGCATAGAACAATGGGCCTGATCCCGCAGCTGGGGGAAGGGAACAATGTTCTCAGAGACGCTGGATCGACATCGGCGAGGAGAAACCCACACGCAAGGTCCCTAATCGGGGTCACCGTGATATGGGCCGATGACGCATCCCAACCGCCCTTCTAGCTACAGCCCGACGTCCCAGGTAGTCCATCTTCCTTTTGGAGCCGGCTTGCTCCACTGCCGTAGCTCCATCTCCATGTCGATCTTTCTCTACTTCTACCAGCTTCTACTTGTGATGAGTTTATGTCTCATGAACTAGTGCCAAGATTATTATTCTAATCACACTTCTTCAATATCTTTGCCATCGTGGATGCTCAGTCGATTTTAGTGGAACCGCACAAAAGCATCGTATGATCCGAGGGGCAGCCCGCCTTTTCTTCTTGACAGTGTTCTACCTGCCAGGAAATTAAATCATGTTTAGGGTTTAGGGTTTAAGTCGTAGTGACCCCATCAGTAGTTTTTCTTTCAGACACGCCTCACAACTTTTTTCTTTAGTTGTGAAGTAAATATTGGCTATGATCTGTGAATCATTGAGATGCATCAGCATGCGTGTTATTTTTCCTTTGTATTTGATGGAATGTTGTAACGGGGCAACCTTGGAATAGGAATGAAAATGGAGTGGAAAAGTTTCCATTTTTTCCGGAGAAAAAATGGAAATAGAGAGAAACCAACGTTTCGTTTCGTTGCATCGCGCCATCGAGCAAAACCAACGTTTAAATCACGTCTGTCGTGTTAGTGTCTCACCCTCCTCCACGGCTCGACCCCACACGGTCGCTCGGCATGCCACTCACCGCAAACCGAGTAGTATATCATAACTTTCCCGCCTGCTTGTTGATGGATCGCGCCATGGAGTACTGGCACTACTGGAAGAGATAGACGAGTTGGGGGAGGACAGCTAGCTGTAGCACGGACTCCCAAGAACTTTCTACATGCATGTTGTAGCCGGCTATTGCGACCTTTGAACGCGGAGCAGCCGCGTGCACCCGGAAGCGGTGCGGTGACGCTTCGCCGCCCGCCACTTCAATGCCGGGCGCTAGTGAGAGGTCGCGACGCTCTGGCCGGGCATGAATGCGGCATCGACTGCTTTCAGCGGGAAGCACGCGGGTGATGAAGAGGGTTCGGTTGGTCAGACCGCCGTGGCAGCGGTCCGAACGCGCGCAAACAAGAGATGTTGTACGTTAATATTGCTGCGATATAATTAATAACGTAAATAATGTGCCAGCTTGGACAAATATGATTGGAGATGGAGATGGAAATGGAATTTTACATAAACACGGATATGCATGTCTATGTCTATGTGTGTGCGACGACGACTCTCGACCGAAGCGGGGCGTGTTTTTGATCGAAGTTTTCTTTCTTGGTACGTTAGAAAATCAGTTTGTCTAATTCACATCTAGATGCTATTTAAGGATATCACATCTAAGCTCCCACAAGTATATAATGTAGCAACAAGAAACAAAAAACTAGGAAAAGACCACAAACAGAGTGGACAACAACTTATATGTGACATAACTATGTCACATCTAGATGTGTCCTAGATGACCTTAAAAATTGTCCACCAGTTTTCGCTTTTTTTTTTCGGAACGCCAGATTCTATTTAAAACCACTGCTATGGAGATATTTTTTACTCCATTATAGCCTCTTGTTTGATAGAGTTTCTCGCCTCACTCTCTCACCCTCTCCATATCAAAACAAGATGACAGTGTCCACTCTATCTCTCTCTCACCGTGGTCACAGATCCGCCGAATCCCGTCCGCCATGGGAGGTGAGGAGGTGCAGCGTTGACGTTGCCGCCGGCGGGCGACGGAGGAAGCCGATGTGCACCGTCCCTCTGAGCCGGCGCTGGCGCGAACAAAGATCCTCCGCGCCCTTGTTCGTTGCCGTCGTGTGGGCAGATCCCGCCCGCCCGCCTAAACGACATCTCGCCCACCTGAGGTATAACTTCTTGTACTGCTCCAGCTCCCCAGGTTGCTACGTGTGGGTTTTCTTCTATGCGACTACTCCCCAGCTCCCCATGCATAGTAGCTAGGGTTCGTCGGCTGGTCGAACGTCACCTACTAGTACTACTATTATACAGGGAATGCCACTCAAAAAGTTGCCCTGATTTATGCCTCGATGGAGGTATACATGTTGTTTCGACAAAAAGTACATGGTGGTTGTGCGGTCATTGTCCATATGGTGGTAGTACTATCACTGGTTAAATGAAGAAATGCTTTTTTTTCTCGGGTATCCTGGTTTAGTTCTCATCAAGATAGTATGATGCTTCTGTTTGTTGGTGTACTTTTCATTAATTCTTATTGACAATTGAGATGTCGCTGCTAACCCTTTTTATATTTTTGGAAACAGCGATGCGTGTCTCCATACCCGGCATGTCTTCCTCAATTTTAGTGGAACTGCACAAAACTGATGGCCATTGTTGTTCCGCCACTATCTCTCGCCACGTGGTTCTTCCTTCCTCGAGCTTGATTACCGAGAAGAAATGCACCACGGTGAGGATTTGTCGAACTTCTTAGGTGCCTCACCCAAACTTGATGTCAAATGGATGATGCATCACCACGATGACCTATCGATGCTCATGGTTGCGCCTCATGGTTGCGCCGGCCGGTGAAGTTGATCGATTTTTGACGAAAAACAAGCTGTCTTCCATCGCTGCTTTTGCTTGTTACGCACAAAGATGATATCCTTCGTCAGCTCACCTTGGTTGCGCTTGAGACGCAATGCCTTTCACGTTGGTGCAATTTTATCACACAATTGGCCATGAACCAAATGTTTCTCAAGAAGGATCGACGCTGGTACTAAGAGCATAAGTTTTGTATTGATTTCTAAGCCTTCTCACAACTTTGTCTCCAGCTCCCCGTAATTTTATTTGTCCAGCTATTAACTTTGATTCAAAAATGGTGTGGACTAAAACCCGGATGGACGAGTAGCCTCCATTTTTATTTACTCAAGATATTAGATTTGACTCAAGTCAAACTTTGTAATACTCCCAAACCTTTTCGATAATTGAAATTAAATTTCTTTATTTGTACACACTCTCACGCTTCCGATAATTTGGCGATGTGTGGTTGTTCACTTAAGGGAGGGTAGTGTACCACACGTGAAGGACAGAAGTGCGACCAGACGCTGTGGGCGTGGATCGTTAGTTCATCGGAAGTAGTACTAGTTTTCTTCGCTGTACATTAAATAAAGAGTTTCGTTTCGTACTTACACAATTTAAAACGATTGTTATAGAGAGAATAACAAAACCACTCCACTATATTTTAGTCATATACACGAGAGTACTATATGGACGCAGCTTCATTGACTTAGTTCACCTACCTTTGGATTTACGACAGGTGGGCCCAAAATGTGGCTGGCTCACCTGTCATACAGCCAAAAGCAGGTGCAATGAAGGCACCGGAGCTCAGTCCATACTACAGTAGTATATATATATAGCGGAGCCTCAGCTTGTTCGCTAGGGTTTGCACTTCCACACGCCGGCAAGACTACATATATGTTACACGCTGGAGGCTCAGCTGCTCATTTGCTAGGGTTTGCTATATTCACAGCCTCTCACCCTCTCTTCACCAGATCTAAACAAGACTACGTTGGCCTCTTGTCTCTCTCTCCCCCTCACAACTGGTGAAGGAGGCGCTTTATCCCGTCAGACCGGAAGGGAGGAGGTGCAGCGTTCACTCTATCGCCTTCGCAAGGGAGGCAATCCACCGCCGCTGCTGCTCTTCTTTCACCCAGCGCCTGTGCGGGAGGGCCACCGACCCCTTCTTCCTCGCTGTCGTACATACTGTGGGCAGATCCGGCCTCCCGCCGCACACCTTGCCACATCCCGACGATCCTAAGGTATAAGTTTCTTTGAAACCGTCATTGCTCTAGCTGCATGTGGATCTTTTTCGATCTGTAGTCAAATCTAGGTCTTGGTTCAAAGACGAAAGAAGGGTGTGGTGGGCTGGAGCAACAATCTAGGACGTGGTTCAATGAGGAAAGGAGGGGCGAAAAGTAGTATAGACTAGCTATCCAGCCGCTTTGTAGGTCGAAAAGGGAAAAAGGGGGTAGCCCAATACACACATCTATAAGGAACCGATCTCTTTGTTGAAAAGGGAAAGAAACTGTGGGGTCGGGTAGTTTGTGCACGACTAGATTTGCTGCCCTCACATAGGAAGAAGGTTCAAAGAGAACAAATATGGGACCAGCGCATATATGCTTCTTGGCTACATACTCTGCATCACCCATTTATACGTGTGGACGAACATGGTGCTGGCATATCCCATGCAGCTATTTTGCTGTTGTTAACCTCAAAATTAACTACTGATCTGTTTTAAAAGAATTTCTCTGTTAATATGAATCAATGCAACCGTTTTAGAAATACTATTGTCCTATACTTTGTTTTCCATCAAGATAAGGTAGATGCTTCTTTTTGTGGCCGCATGTTTCATCCTCCTTTATTGGCCAGTAATTATTCTCTTTTTTGCCTCTTAAAACAGGGATATCTATTCAACTTGTTGCTGTAGAAAACTTAAATGTCACACCGGCAACTTTGCTTGATTTCAGTGCAACTGCACAAAACTTGATTGGATTTCCTATTCGTGTTGGTAGATTCGTATTTTATCTTGGTCGTCTCATGAAAGGTAAGTACAGGCCTTCATTCACATGATTGTGCAGTGTGCTTTGAGATGTTGTGCTACTTGTATTGGTACTGTTTTAAATAAATGATGAATTGAAGCTATTGTATTGCTGTCTTTTCCCATTAAGTAGTGAACAAAATGGGACCAACCTGCACATGATGCTTGTTGCTTTGTTACAACAAATTCAGCATCACCCCTTTATAAGCCAGAATTGATGCCACTCTCGTAATTAACTATCAATCTTATTTCAAAATTGCAACACTTGTAAGGGATTGGCGGATTACCATTTTGTGTACGCATGTTTCATCCTCCTTTATTAGCCAAGAATTGATTCCTTTTTGCCTCTGCTTATACAGGATATCTATTCTACTTGTTGCTATTATGACATTTTGCTTCGCTACACACAACACTTTGCTTGATTTCAAAGGCAACCGCACAAAACGAGATTGGATTTCCTATTCGTGTTGGCAGATTCATATTTTATCTTGTTTGTCTCATGAAAGGTCAAGACAGCCTTCATCCACATGATTGTGCAAAGGTGCTTTGAGATGTTGTGCTACTTGTATTGGTATTGTTTTAAATAAATGTTGAATTGAAGCTATTGTATTGTTGTCTTTTCCCATTAAGTAGTGAACAAAATGGGACCAACCTGCATATGATGCTTGTTGCTTTGTTACAACAAACTCTGATCACCCCTTTATAAGTAGATGGAAGCACATACCGTTGTTGCGCCCACTCTCCCCTCGAACTGTTTATGCTTTTCGTTAATCTAATGTCACTGGTAAAATTAAGCAATGCCACACTCGTAATTAATTAACTATCGAATCTTAGTTCAATATCGCAGACTTGTTAGGGATTGGCGGGATTACCATTTTGTGGCCGCATGTTTCATCCTCCTTTATTGGCCAAGAATTGATTCCTTTTTGCCTCTGTTAAAACAGGTATATCTATTCAACTTGTTGCTATTATGTACATTTTGCTTCGCTTAATTTTGGTGGAACTACACAAAATGAGACCGATTTATATATGTGTTGAGATCTCTCCAGATCTTCCTCACAAGTTGTTTCAAATCTTGGTCTTGAATGGTCAAGATCGACCTTCCTCGTAATTAACTATCAATCTTAGTTCAAAACTGCAAACACTTGTTAGGGATCGGCATGAGTACCATTTCGTTAGGGATCACCGGAGTACATGTTTAAGAAATGTATTGTTCAGATAATGTCTCTGTTATTTTATATCGCCATGATTTACAAAGTTGTTTTACAAATGGTACTATCCTGCTTTGTAGTTCTTTCTACATGTTTAACCAAGGTATTGTTAAGATAATGTCTCTGTTAAAATGAATCAGTCGCATTGTTTTAGGAATGATACTTATATGCTTTTTCGTTCTTTATACATCTTGAAACAAGGCATTCTTAAGATAATGTCTTAGTTAATATGAATGAATCACACTGATTGAGAATTGCTACTCTCCTGCTTTGTTTCCCATTAAGATAAGGTAGATTCGTAGATGTTTTTCTTCTGGGAGTACAAGTCATCAACCATTATTTCTCAGTAATGGTTTCCCTTATACCTTTTTTTGCTTACAGGGATATCAAAATTAAAGCTCGGTTTTATTCCGACTTCGATTTTAGTTCAACAGCACAAAAGGAGCCAATGTGTCCAAGGCAAAATGCTGCATTACTGGGTCCAGTTGGTCATTCCACTTTGCAGAAAGAAGCAGTCATTGTTTGCGCTACATTACAGAAGGAATGACTGAGAAGCTTTACAGAGTATTAGGCCTTCCACTATGTAGGCCAAAAGAGGTGCCAATTTCACCTTTTCTTAGTTTGGCACCGAATCCCTCCATTGCTACAGCCGGTGCTATAAATATTGGAACCGCTGACATGACTAGTCTGCAGAGACCATTGGCAATTTAACAACACGTGGAGTGCCCTGGGCAAGAAGTGCTCAAACAAGTACAAGAAGCGACAGGACTCCACGATCATAGGCATTACATATTTTGAAAGGAAAAAGCTTGTCAAAGTTTAATCATTAATGTTAGCAAGAAGCGACAGGACTCCACGATCATAGGCATTACATATTTTGAATGGGAAAAGCTTGTCAAAGTTTAATCATTGATGTTAGCAAGAAGACGTTAGTTTAATATATTGGAATTGGAAAACCTTGTCAAAATTTGCTCATTGATGTTAGCCAGAAGACATGCTTTTGATATTTTTTAGTAGGATGCCCTTGCTGTGAGTAGCGTCGAGTGTTTTTTCCTATACCTGTGTTCAGTTTAGAAGTAAATAGTTACTCTGCTGAGATATTCATGTGTTAAGAGTTTGTTCTGAATATTTTCTATGTAATGCCAGGCCTTGTGTTTTGAGCTTGGAATGTTGTGGCATGCGGAATCACGAGCTGTTCACCGTGCCTCCTGAGAATAATGCTTCGTATTGTTTTGCATGTCGATCTAATGCCAATGATTTGCTTGTTAAGAAGATCATCCTCTTCTGTTGTTTCCGTGCTTAAGAAGTTCATCATCTGATGTTTCATTCATAGCCTATACGACAAGTCGGGTAGGTTAGACGTGAAACCATATGATCTTCCGACCAACTCATGATATTAGGCCATGATTGATCGTCGCTTTTCCAACCAAAACCGCTTGTAAACCGACGCTTGTAAATTAAAGCAGATGGTCTCGGCGAAGGCGCTTGGTTGGTCGATTTCGACTAGTAAAATATCGGAAGTACTTGACACACGATAAAACGCTGAACGACACTCTGACGATTGCTAATCCAGCCGTTAGCTGTTGTTTTAGCCTTGCCCATGGATGGCATGATACGCATGTCGTGCATGTATCGTCTGTAATGTCGCCCATATAGCAGTGCTCATAAAATATACACCGGTCTCTCAAATTACACGCCAGAACTCCGCCGGTTTTACTTACGCACCTCGGCCCTCGGTTTCATTACGCCTGTATTTTACGCATTGTTTTCAATGACGAGTAAATTACACTTGTATGCTAATACAGGTTTGAAATAAACCAGAGCTCCCAAGCGCCGCCTTACCGCTTCATGTCGCCTCGCCTCAAGGTGCTCATAGGTGTCCGATGATCCTGGCTTCCTGAATGAGTAGCGGGCGCCAGATCGACCATCCGTAGGGCCCGCGAGGCCCTCTCCGTTGTCCTTCGAGTTGTTGCGCTCGCCTTGGCGCCGAGCATTGTTAACATCGTCAACGAACATGAGGATTTAGGAGATGACTTTATTTTGACTGGATGACACTAGGGACCCACTAGGGCCATAGCTGTACGTACGCAAGTGCCTCCTTATTATGTACAACTATATTTTTTGTTGCTTTCTCCTGGTTTCCTGACATCACGGTCCCACACCATTGGCAACCTATGTAGTCAATATAAACGAGAGAATTGCACAAGGTGAGGCCGACAGCTGGGACCAAGCAGCTCGAGCAGTATTTGTGTTTTTGAGGTGTGAGCACTGCAGAGTTTTTCTTGGTGATAATTTCGTTGTTGTTCAGAGGAGAGCATGGTATTAATCAAGCGGCTATGGCCCGCCTAGCCCAGGCCGATATCCAGCCCAGATACTAATTTTTCAAGATGAAAATGGCTAGCCCAGCTATACGCCTTTTTGAGGAATACCCATGCAAGGTCAACTTGTTATTCTCTCTCACTGGGCTGCAAATCTTTCCTAGGAGGGATGCATTAGGCTTAACAGAAAATGGGCTTTAAAAATAATAAATGGGATGTAATTATAAAACTGGCAAGAACTATAAAAAATGCACTAAACACTAAATTAGTTTATAAAATATTATTTATGGATTTTGAAAATCTTAAATTTTCATTGTTGCGCGCACAATGTTTCATTAGATTTTTACGTAATACAAATTTATATTTAATCCGACTAGAAATTTCGGGATAAAAATATTTCGGAGCCCATCAAAATGTGGGAAACTTTATTGAATTTTGTCTTCAACGGTTGGTTGAAATTATTAATCATTGTCCTAGCTAGAAAATGGGTTGTACTTTTAACAAACTGTAAATGGGCTGTTGTAAATTCCATTAGAATTCCAAAATGGGATGTACATTCTTACAAAACGTAAATGGGCTATAAGTTCTCTGCCACACACTTGTGGGCCTAATAAGTGACGCGTCCCCTAAAAAAATAAGTTGACGCGTATGCAAGGCTTTGCCAAATTATTATAGTCAACACACGGTTCTAGCAGCAGTGACCGTTGGATGTCTATCCAACGGATGTCGTCCTTCTTCTTCAATCTCGAATATTCTTAGCTTCGGCCGCCCAAAAATGATTCCTCCCCGACAACCGGGCGCACTATTTCGAGGCTGACTCAGGCCTACTAAGTTGGAGCATACCAAGGGTTTGTCAACTTAGTCAATAATAAACGCTTCTAGCTTCAAAGGACCGTGACGATGTCCATCCAACGGCCGTAGTGCTTCTTCAACCTCTGGTCTTCTTGGTCCATCCGCCAAAGCAGCGCCGGTCGTGTCGCTTGCTTTGCCTCCTGTGGGCGGGTCAGGCCGCCATGAGGCCTCACCGCCCCCATACTACTCCCACCGCTGGCCAGCCATCCCTCCACTCACCCACACCCTCGTTATTCTCAAGCGGCGACGGCACGGCCGCAGCCAACCAAGAACCTCATACTCCTCTCAAGACGGGCTTCCACCGCGTTTTCCCCTGCTCCGCCGTCCCCTTCCTAGGCCTCGCTGTCGTCCGCACTCACCGCCTGGTGCTCTCGGCGCGGCGTGGTCAACATGGTCAACAACCGACTTCCATTAGAAGAGTACTGTACGTGCAGAGGCTGACAGCTGGGTCCAGGCGGTCGCAAGGAAGTGCCTCCTTATTACGCGCAAAATAATTATTCCTCAACCTTACAGCAGGGACCCACCGGACGGGCCACCTTATTTCACGAAAAAAATTGTTTCCCCCCTGACTACTCGGACCCACCGGACGGGCCAGCGTATTTCACGAAAAAAATGTTCCCCCCGCTGTCAGCTCGGACCCATCGGAAGTGCCTCCTTATTACGCACAAAAAAATGAATACTCCCCCTGCTAGCTGGGACTCACCATGGTGGGAGGCTGACTTGTGGGCCTACTAAGTTGACTGGGACGGGGGCCTTTGTCAACTTTAGTCAATATGAACGATTCTAGCTCCAGTGACCGTACGATGTCCATCCAACGGCCGTAGTGCTTCTTCAACCTCTAGTCTTCTTGCTCCAGCCGCCCAAAGCAGCGCCGGTCGTGCCGCATGCTCCTGCCTCCCGTGGCCGGCTGTGCTGCCGCGGAGGCCTCACCGCCCCCTACTATTCCCACCGCTGGCCAGTGCCTCGCGGTGACGGTAGCCTCACACCGCAGCCGAACCAAAGAACCTCAGATTCTCTCGCTGGCTTCCACTGTCGCTGTTTTCCCGGCTCAGCCGCCCCTTCCTAGGCCTCGCCGTCGCCCACCGCCAGGTGCTTCTCACGCGGCGTGGTCAACGTGGTCAAGGAACGACTTCCATCGGAAGAGTATCAGACGTGGAGAGGCCGATACCGGGTCCACGCCACAGCCCAGTTTTTTTTTGTGATTTGCCAAGAAAGTCGCTTTGTCGTGCCTGTTGGGCTGCAAATCTTTCAAGACGAGGAGAGCTTTCATTCGGCTGGCCGAGAAAATGGCCCATCAGTAATGAGAAATGGGATGTACTTTTTTAAAACACATCAAACCGGCAATTAGTTTCAAATATCTTTTTTTTCATTTCAAGATTTTAAATTACATTAATTTTTATGTATGGAGAATTTGTTGGATTTTATATTGATATACATTTATTTTTAAAACCAGTTTGAATGTGAGTCAAAATTTCAGGATTAAAAACAGTTCGGACCGCATCGAAATATGCAAAATTTCGTATAATTCTTTAACCGTGGCCACAATTTGGGCTGTAATGCTAACAAAAAGAATATGGGCTCCAAAAAACCTTAAGAATTAGCAAATGGGCTAAAAATTATTAGAAATAATGGCAGATGGGCTGTATGCTTTCCATGGATTTGAGGCTTTTCTAAAAAAGGTTGACGACAAGCAAAGGATCGTTGGATGTCCATCCAACGGCCGTCGTGCTTCTTCAATCTCTGCTCTTCCCTGCTCCAAATTACCAAACAAGCGCCAAGGGACTGCTCGCTTCCTCCTCCTCCTCAAGGCCGGTCAGGCCGCCAAGACAGCCTCACCGCCCCACCGCATTCCCATCATGGCCTAGCCATCCTCTACTCACCCACACTGCTGTTATTCTCCGCGACGACGATTTAACCAAGAAACCTTGTACAACAGATTCTCCGCTGGGGAAACAATCGCCAGTCTTCCCTCGCCTCCGTGTCGCTCCTTCCTAGGCCTCGCTGCCGCCCACCACCCCGGTGCTCTCGGCGCGGCGTGGTCAACGTGGTCAAGGAACGACTTCCATCGGACGTGGACTGACGTGGAGAGGCCGATACTGGGTCCACGGCCGCATCAAGGAAGTGCCTCCTTATTACGCGCAAAATAATTATTCCTCCACATGACAGCGGGGACCCATCGGACGGGCCACCGATTTCGCCGACCGCTGGGACCCACCAGCTACACCTTCGCACGCAAGGAAGTCCGTCCGCCCAAAAAAAAAAACGATTCGCCTTCTCGACCGCCGGACTCACCAGCTACATCTTCGCACGCAGGAAGTTCCCGATACCGACCCACCTGGTCGAAGCGTACGTAGCGTTTTCATTCTGGTCGCGAACGTGTACGTACATATATACTGGTGGATGTAGAGGCGCGCACATGTCGTAGTAGAGGCGGTCAGGGTGCAATAAAGAAAATACGGCCACGTATGTGTACATACGGGCGGGGTCTCGAACGCCTACTCGCGCATACGTACGGCGAGGGATCGTTGACATGGCTGGGTCGGAATGGAGAAATAGCGTCGTCGTCGTGTTCATGGGGAGGCAACGGAATGCGTCGTGTTCATGGGGAGGCAACGGAATGCGTCGTGTTCATCGGGAGGCCTTGGACGAAACAGGCGATGGAAATGAGGCCTGGCATACCGTAGAACGGAGGAAACGGCCTTGTGTTCGACCGGCCACGTTCGAAACAGGATCCTGTTCATCAGGAGGGGTCTGGCGTACCGCAAAATGGAGGAAACGGACCTCCTACGGTCGAAACGGGGGTCCTGTTGATCGGGAGGGGTGTGGCATACCACAAAACGAAGGAAATGGACCTCCTACGGTCAAAACGGGGGTCCTGTTGATCGGGAGGGGTGTGGCGTACCGCAAAACGGAGGAAACGGACCTCCTACGGTCAAACGGGGTCCCGTTGATCGGGAGGGTGTGGCGATCGCAAAACGGAGGAAACAGACTTGTGTTGGAGCGCCACGGTCAAACGGGGTCCTGTTCATCGGGAGGTGTGGCGATCGCAAAACGGACTCCACGGATACCGTTGATCTCCACCGTCGACCCTCCACCTCCACGAGCCACTGCTCATCCACCGTCGACCTTCTCCACCTCCACCGCGATCGCTTACTCCACGGGTCCTGCTCAACCACCCTCCACCGCTCACCGCTCATCCAGCCCTCCACACCACGGGTCCTGCTCAACCACCCTCCACAGCACCCCTCCACCGCTCATCGCTCATCCTCCTCCACACCACGGGTCCTGCTCATCCACCCTCCACGGGCACCCCTCCACCGCTCATCGCTCATCCAGCCTCCACCACACCACGGGTCCTGTTCATCCAGACAACGCCACCGCCATCGCTCATCCAACCCCCCCCCCCGCAACACTCACTGCTCATCCCATCGATCGGCTTCAGCTTAGCACCAAGAGCGGCGAATCGCCGATCGGGTTCAATTAATGCCATCGATCGATCGGTCGGGTTCAAGAACGCGTAGCTCGCAGCAATCGCCGGTTTCGCTTAGAGCCCAACGCCTCGCCGGGTTCGCGAGCCAACACTCGCACACACGCGCAGACGCACGTACGAGAGAACGCGCATCGCCGCCCCCACCTCCCACCGTGAATCGGAACTCCCAAAATTTTCCTCCCTCGCTTCTACCATGGATTTTTCCGTCATGGACGGCCCAAAGAATGTCATGCAAGGCGCTCCGCCCGCCTGTGACGAAAAGCCCATTTTCTGTCATGATTTTTGTCATAGAAGTAGGAGCCCACCACATCTATGATGATACCGGTTCTGTCACAATTATCGTCATAGAAGTGTCATATGTATGACAGAAAAAATTTCCGTTCGGCCCAAAATGTCACGGATGTGTCTTTTTTTTGTAGTGGATTGATTGGCTCTTTCTATTTCGCCAAGTGGATGGACAAGAATGCCTAAGAACCTCCTCTAGCTATCTATGCTTTTCTCATCTCAAACTCTATTCATGCTACATCACAAAGTTTGATCAAGTCAGATTCGAACCACTCTGTGTGAGGAGCACTCGGAGTCCCTGATTCTTCATAGACTTAAACTTCCAAAACCTCTTTGTGCACCTCGGTCTGACCGATCCATTCACTTCGGTTACACCGAGTTCACTGAGTTGATCTAGGTTTTCAATCTCGGTGCAACCGATTTGAACTTTTTGATCACACTGAATTGCAGTAACTGCTAGCGATTTTGCATCTCTGTGCCACCGAGTTGTTCCACTCGGTCACACCGACATGGTTAGGATATATATACCCACGGGTGAGATTTTGGAAATTTCTTCAAAACCCTCCATCCCGCGCGTGTCCTACTCTGCCACCTCGGGTCTCCAGATCGTCTTCTCATCGCCAACGAACTCCTGCCGCTGGTTTCCATCATGGTCAACGGGATTCTGCCCCGCCGTTGTTGCCGTAGCGAACTCACCGCCGAACTAGGGTATGAGTTCGATCTTTTGTGCTAATTCCTTACTCCAATTCCTAGCACATTGCTTTGCCATGATCATTACCACGTATGAAATCAATCTATCGAGAGAAATCATCCCTTAGTTTAGGTTTGATTCGAAAATTTAGGGTTAGGTCTCCGCCGAACTCATCTCGGACCGGCCGAGTTGTAGAAATTGGTCTCACCGATTTGGCTTAGGCCATTGCACATGCGCTTTTCGGTTGACCGAAAATTGCAAATCGGTGCGACCGAGTTCAACTCTCAGTGAAACCCTAGCAATCTCGGAGCCACCAAACTGTGACTCGTTCTAACCGAGTTCACTAGTTTAGACTCCAAAAGTTGCTTCGGTATCACCGAGTTTAACAAATCGGTAGCTGCGAAATGATTTATGTGGAGAACTAAAACTAAGTTTTTGACTCATCTGTTTTGCAAAAACTCTGCACTTTGTGATGCTCATCCACTCTATCTCATCTATATCTATTCACAGGGTTTGTTGTCAGTTTGCTTGCCAGAAAGTCTGACTAGAGTGATAGCCAGAACAAATCAGAAGAAGTGCAAATGAGTGAGGGCACTAGTCCCTCAAGCAGCTATGATGATGGCAGCAGGAGCACTCCTAGTAATTTGCCCAAGGCAGCCACCAGATCAAGGAAGAAGAGAACCTCGGACTCTGAGGATGAGGACTATGTGGCTACAAAGGAGGAAGTGAGCTCCAAGAAGAAAGTCTTGAAGAAGGAATATGGTACTACTGTTGCAACCAAGCCTGGTTTGATAAGAAGGCACCAGCTAAGAGAGTTCCAATGTCTAAGGCCAGGGCCTCCACTCAGGAACCCTCCAAATCAACTGGAGGAGAGGCTGCTGATGAGGATAAGAAGAACAAGGAGAGAAAGAGAGGAAGATGGTGCAAGAAGGTGGACCCCATGGCAGAATTTGAAAGGCATTTTTCTGAAAAAGAAGATGAAGAGGAGGAGGATGCTGCACCAGCACCCAAGTCCCAAAAGCTTATGGGGGATGCTATTAAGTCAGTGGATGCTCCTTCAAAGCCCAAGACTGCCCCCAAGGCTGCTGCTCAAGCTCAGAAGCCTTCTAAGCCCAAGAGGAGCACTAGGAACATTCCAGCTGCTGAGAAGAACAAGGCCCCAGTGCCAGAGATGGAAGAAGAAGATGTTGAAGCCCAAGTGCTCAGGAAATTGAAACCAAAGATACCAGACCATAATGACACCCATACAGTGGTGGAGGATATGAGCATCAGGAAGGATGCAGGTCTGAGACTTAGGAGACAGTCTGATCCCTATGCTGTGAGAAGGAAGACTGCTGTGGACTACAGGTTTCACACCAAAGAACAACAAGATTTCTATGAGACCATACTGTTGGACAAGAAACCCATAGTCTATAATATGAAGTGGGTTGATTGGGAATTCATTGATGAGAATGAAGACTATTTTCCAGGTGTACATGAAATCTTCAAAGCATGTGCAGTTGACAAGTTTGTGGGACAAAAGCTTACCAAATGGAATGATGGGTTCATTATGCAATTCTATTCTACAGCTCACTTCTATCCAGATGGTAGAATTGTATGGATGTCTGAAGGTACAAGGTACCAGTCAACTGTTGATGAGTGGGCCAAGTTCATCAAAGCCCTTGAAGAGCATGAGGATGATTTGGATGTGTATGACAAGAAGAAGAAAGACCACAACTCTATGGCAAACATGTACAAGGAAATCCCAGACAAAGCATTGGATACACATAGATTTGGATATGTACATTACCTGTTGTCTGGTCTAGCTACAATCAACAGTATCTTGAGGCATAGTCTGTTGCCCAAATCTGGAGATCACAAGATGATCAGAGGCCATTCAATCAACTTGCTGCAGATATTTGATGTGCCTCAGAAATTCAAGGTCATGAGCCTGATTGTTGAAACAATCAAGAGGACTGTTGCAGATCAGAAGAGATCTTGTGGGTATGCCCCACATATTCAGGTGCTCATCAACTCCAAGATGGGCACATGCACTTATTTTTGGACAAGGAGCATTTACCCTTAAGACCAGAATTTGAGGATAACACAGTTGTGATGAATGAGAATGATCCCACCTCAGTGCAAGCACAAGAGAAGAGAGCAAAGGCAAAGGCAGAAAAAGCTGAAAAGATGCCAAGTGTTGAGGAGGTATCTCAAGTGTTCTTAAAGAGCAAACAAGATCAGCTCGCTTGTCTGATTCAGGCAACCTTGAGGATTGAGAAGGGCTTGGCCACCCTGACTCAGAATCAGCAGAGCTTGGAGAGGATCATTGAAACGAAGTTCTATGATCTTGATCTGAAAGTAACTGAGATACAGACTGATGTTGAGCAGATCCAGGAGGAGGCAGAGGAGAGGAAAGGGCAGGCTACCACATATGCTTTTCGGAGAGTGCCTAGAGGTCAGAGGTCAGCTGCAGTACCCATGGCTGACACCATGCTACCTCTTGAGCACTGCTTTGGTTTTCCCTTGAAGAGGAAAGGGTGATGCAGCAAAGTAGCGTAAGTATTTCCCTCAGTTTTTGAGAACCAAGGTATCAATCCAGTAGGAGACCACACTCAAGTCCCACGCACCTACACAAACAAATAAGAACCTTGCAACCAACGCAATCAAGGGGTTGTCAATCCCTTCACGGGCACTTGCAAAAGTGAGATCTGATAGAGATAATAATTTTTTTGGTATTTTTATGATAAAGATAAAAGTAAAGATTGCAAAGTAAAAACAGATTGGAAACTTATATGATGGAAAATAGACCCGGGGGCCATAGGTTTCACTAGTGGCTTCTATCAAGATAGCATAAGCATTACGATGGGTAAACAAATTATTGTCGAGCAATTGATAGAATTGAGCATAGTTATGAGAATATCTAGGTATGATCATGTATATAGGCATCACGTCCGTGACAAGTAGACCGACTCCTGCCTGCATCTACTACTATTACTCCACACATCGACCGCTATCCAGCATGCATCTAGAGTATTAAGTTCATAAGAACGGAGTAACGCTTTAAGAAAGATGACATGATGTAGAGGGATAAACTCATGCAATATGATATAAACCCCATCTTTTTATCCTCGATGGCAACAATACAATACGTGTCGTTGCCCTCATCACATCGGGATCGAGCACCGCAAGATTGAACCCAAAGCTAAGCACTTCTCCCATTGCAAGAAAGATCAACTAGTAGGCCAAACCAAACTGATAATTCGAAGAGACTTGCAAAGATAACCAATCATACATAAAAGAATTCAGAGAAGATTCAAATATTGTTCATAGATAATCGGGATCATAAACCCACAATTCATCGGATCTCGACAAGCACACCACAAAAGCAGATTACATCGAATAGATCTCCAAGAGAATCAAGGAGAACTTTGTATTGAGATCCAAAGAGGGAGAAGAAGCCATCTAGCTAATAACTATGGACCCGAAGGTCTGAGGTAAACTACTCACACATCATCGGAGAGGCTATGGTGTTGATGTAGAAGCCCTCCGTGATCAATTCCCCCTCCGGCGGAGCGCCGGAAAAGGCCCCAAGATGGGATCTCACAGGTACAGAAGGTTGCGGCGGTGGAAATAGGGTTTTGACTCCTCTCCGATGGTTTGGGGGTACGTAGGTATATATAGGAGGAAGAAGTAGGTCGGTGGAGCCACGAGGGGGCCACGAGGGTGGAGGGCGCGCCCAGGGGGGTAGGCGCGCCCCTGCCTCGTGGCCTCCTCATCGGTTGCTTGACGTCCACTCCAAGTCCTCTGGATCATGTTTGTTCCAAAAATCACGTTCCCGAAGGTTCCATTCTGTTTAGACTCCGTTTGATATTCTTTTTCTGCGAAACACTGAAATAGGCAAAAAAAAACAGCAATTTGGGTGGGCCTCCGGTTAATAGGTTAGTCCCAAAAATAATATAAAAGTGTATAAATAAGCCCATTAAACATCAAAAACAGAATATATAATAGCATGGAACAATCAAAAATTATAGATACATTCGAAACGTATCAAGCATCGCCAAGCTTAATTCATGCTCGTCCTCGAGTAGGTAAATGATAAAAACAGAATTTTTGATGTGGAATGCTTCTTAGCATAATTTTCAATGTAATTCTTTTTACGGTGGCATGAATATTTAGATCTAAAGGATTCAAGATAAAAGTTTAATGTTGACATAAAAACAATAATACTTCAAACATGCTAACCAAGCAATTATGTCTTATCAAAATAACATAGCCAAAGAAAGCTTATCCCTACAAAATAATATAGTTAGGCCATGTTTCAATATCGTCACACAAACGTTCTCATCATGCATAACCCCGATGACAAGCCGAGCAATTGTTTCATACTTTTTAACGCGCTTCAGCCTTTTCAACCCTTATGCAATACATGAGCGCAAGCCATGGATATAGCACTATGGGTGGAGTAAAGTATAATGATGGGGGTTATGAGAGAAGACAAAAAGGTAGAAAGTCTCACATCGACGCGGCTAATCAATAGGCTATGGAGATACCCATCGATTGATGTCAATGAGAGGAGTAGGGATTGCCATGCAACGGATGCACTAGAGCTATAAATGTATGAAAGCTCAACAAAATAAACTAAGTGGGTGTGCATCCAACTTGCTTGCTCACGAAGACCTAGGGCATTTTGAGGAAGCCCATCATTGGAATATACAAGCCAAGTTCTATAATGAAAAATTCCCACTAGTATATGAAGGTGACAACATAGGAGACTCTCTATCATGAAGATCACGGTGCTACTTTGAAGCACAAGTGTGGAAAAAGGATAGTAACATTGTCCCTTCTCTCTTTTTCTCTCATCTTTTTCTTGGGCCTTCTCTTTTTTTTATTTGACCTCTTTTTTTATTTAGTCCGGAATCTCATCCCGACTTCTGGGGGAATCATAGTCTCCATCATCCTTTCCTCACATGGGACAATGCTCTAATAATGATGATCATCACACTTTTATTACTTACAACTCAAGAATTACAACTCAATACTTAGAACAAAATATGACTCTATGTGAATGCCTCCGGCGGTGTACCGGGATATGCAATGAATCAAGAGTGACATGTATGAAAAATTATGAAAGGTGGCTTTGCCACAAATACTATGTCAACTACATGATCATGCAAAGCAATATGACAATGATGGAGCGTGTCATAATAAACGGAACGGTGGAAAGTTGCATGGCAATATATCTCGGGATGGCTATGGAAATGCCATGATAGGTAGGTATGGTGGCTGTTTTGAGGAATATATAAGGAGGTTTATGTGTGATAGAGTGTATCGTATCATGGTGTTTGGATGCACCGGCGAAGTTTGCACCAACTCTCAAGGCGAGAAAGGGCAATGCACAGTACCGTAGAGGCTAGAAAATTGTGGAAGGTTGAGAGTGCGTATAATCCATGGACTCACATTAGTCATAAAGAACTCATATACTTATTGCAAAAGTTTATTAGCCCTCGAAGCAAAGTACTACTACACATGCCCCTAGAGGGATATATTGGTAGGAAAAGACCATCGCTCATCCCCGACCGCCACTCATAAGGAAAGCAATAAAAGAACACCTTATGTGTCAAAATTGTCACACAACTTTTACCATACGTGCATGCTACGGGACTTGCCAACTTTAACACAAGTATTTCTCAATTTCACAATTACTCAACTAGCACACTCTAATATTACCACCTTTATATCTCCAAACACTTATCAAGTATCAAACTTCTCATGATATTCAATGAATTCAATACAACAGTTTTTATTATGCTTATCTTGGATACGTATTATATTCGGATTAATTTCACAATTAAAGAAAATTACCATGCTGTTTAAGACTCTCAAAATAATATAAGTGAAGCATGAGAGATCAATAATTTCTATAAAATAAAACCACCACCGTGCTCTAAAAGATATAAGTGAAGCACTAGAGCAAAAACTATATAGCTCAAAAGATATAAGTGAAGCACATAGAGTATTCTATCAAATTCCGAATCATGTGTATCTCTCTCAAAAGGTGTGTACAGCAAGGATGATTGTGGTAAACTAAAAAGCAAAGACTCAAATCATACAAGACGCTCCAAGCAAAACACATATCATGTGGTGAATAAAAATATAGCCCCAAGTAAAGTTACCGAGAGACGAAGACGAAAGAGGGGATGCCTTCCGGGGCATCCCCAAGCTTAGGCTTTTGGTTGTCCTTGAATTTTACCTTGGGGTGCCTTGGGAATACCCAAGTTTAGGCTCTTGCCAATACTTGTTCCATAATCCATCAAATCTTTACCCAAAACTTGAAAACTTCACAACACAAAACTTAACAGAAAATCTCGTGAGTTCCGTTAGCGAAAGAAAACAAAACACTACTTCAAGGTACTGTAATGAACTCATTCTTTATTTATATTGGTGTTAAACCTACTGTATTCCAACTTCTCTATGGTTTATAAACTCTTTTACTAGCCATAGATTCATTAAAATAAGCAAACAACACGCGAAAAACAGAATATGTCAAAAACAGAACAGTCTGTAGTAATCTGTAACCAACGCAAACTTATGGAACTCCAATAATTCTACCAAAATAGGACGACCTAGATAATTTTTTTATTGATCTACTGAAATTGGAATCAGTATTTTATCTCGTTCTGGTGATTTTTAACAATTGTTTTCGTGAACAGAAAGTTTCTGGAATTTTCAGCAACATCAAATAACTATCATCCAAGAAGATCATATAGGTTTAACTTGGCACAAACACTAATTAAAACACATCTAACCAGAGTCTAGATCAAAGATTATTACTAAACAGAACCAAAAAGCAAGAAAATAAAATAAAATTGGGTTGCCTCCCAACAAGCGCTATCGTTTAACGCCCCTAGCTAGGCATTGAGATTTCAATCATGCTCACAAGAAAGACAAGAATTGAAGCACAAAGAGAGCATCATAAAACACTTGAGAAACACATCTAAGTCTAACATACTTCCGATGCATAGGCATCTTGTAGGCAAACAAATTATCAAGGCAAGCAAAAACTAGCATATGCAAGGAAGTGGAAAGAAACAAAAGCAATCTCAATATAACGAGAGGTAATTTAGTAACATGAAAATTTCTACAACCATATTTTCCTCTCTCACAATAATTACATGTAGGATGATAAGAAAATCCAACAATATAGCTATCACAAAACATATGCTTAACACGATCCACATGTATGCAAAGTTGACACTCTTCCAAAATAGTGGGATTAACATTAGCTAAATTCATGACCTCTCCAAACCCACTTTTATCAAAAACTTCATAAGATTGATCAAAATCCAAATATGTGGGATCTAAAGTTGACACTCTTCCAAACCCACTTTCAATACTATTGCAAACATTATTATCAATCTCATATTCATCATGGGGCTTAAATAAATTTTCAAGATCATAAGAAAAATCACCCCAATCATGATCATTACAACAAGTAGTAGACATAGCAAACTTAGCATCCCCAAGCTTAGGGTTTTCCATATCATTAACACAATTGATAATAACATCATTGCAATCATGGTTTTCATCGAAGGAACTATCAAGTATGGGTGCAACGATCTCATGTTTAACATATGGGACTATAGCAAATTCATCTTTATAAATATTGGCATCATGGCCACAAGAATAGCAAGCATCATGTTCATCAAGGGATATTTCAATCAAATCATCGGAATCAAAATTATCTATAGATTCATGCATATCATTATTTTCTTCCTCCATAGACTCCTACAAAATATCAGCCTCTTCTTGGACAACGGAGTCCTCAATATATGGTTTAACATAGGCATTGGAAGCATAATTATCATAACAATATTTAAGTATGGCAAAATTTTCAGATTTGTAAAGAGTAGCATCATACGTTTCAATCAAAGAAGCAATTTCATAAGCACCCTTAAAAGCAACAAATTCTTCAATTTGTTGAACATCATAGTAATTATAAACACCCTTAGCATACGAAGATACGATTCCATTATCACTAAACTCACATTGGTAGGGAAGGTGTTTCTTAATGTTTTTAGAGCAACAAGTAAAATCATAAATTTCATAAAGATTCCAAGCATAACACATCAATCTGTTTATTTGATCCCATAAGAGTCTCCCCTTTTCAGACAAACGATGACGCACAAAATGAGCATGCTCATCTAAAGATTTCCCATCAACTAAGCTAGTTGGGGTTTCAAAGACGAAAGATAAGGATCAAGATGATCCAAGTAGAACACTTTAAGAGGATCCATATCAATAGATTTTTAGCAAGCAAAGATGCAAGCAAATAGAAGGTACATGGTAACACAAACAAACAATAGATCTGGCGAGAAAAAAGGCAAACGAAAAAGAAGGCGAATAAAATGGCAAGGGTGAAGTGGGGGAGAGGAAAACGAGAGACAAATGGAAAATAATGTAATGCGAGGGATAAGAGTTTGTGATGGGTACTTGGTATGTTGACTTGTGCGTAGACTCCCCGGCAACGGCGCCAAAAATCCTTCTTGCTACCTCTTGAGCACTGTGTTGGTTTTCCCTTGAAGAGGAAAGGGTGATGCAGCAAAGTAGCGTAAGTATTTCCCTTAGTTTTTTAGAACCAAGGTATCAATCCAGTAGGAGACCACGCTCAAGTACCACACACCTACACAAACAAATAAGAACCTTGCAACCAACGCCATAAAGGGGTTGTCAATCCCTTCATGACCACTTGCAAAAGTGAGATCTGATAGAGATAATAATATTTTTGGTATTTTTATGATAAAGATAAAAGTAAAGATTGCAAAGTAAAAATAGATTGGAAACTTATATGATGGAAACTAGACCTGAGGGCCATAGGTTTCACTAGTGGCTTCTCTCATGAGCATAAGTATTACGGTGGGTAAACAAATTACTGTCGAGCAATTGATAGAATTGAGCATAGTTATGAGAATATCTAGGTATGATCATGTATAGGCATCACGTCCGTGACAAGTAGACCGACTCCTGCCTGCATCTACTACTATTACTCCACACATCTACCGCTTTCCAACATGCATCTAGAGTATTAAGTTCATAAGAACGGAGTAACGCTTTAAGCAAGATGACATGATGTGGAGGGATAAACTCATGCAATATGATATAAACCCCATCTTTTATCCTCGATGGCAACAATACAATACGTGTCGCTTCCCCATCACACTGGATCAAACAACGCAAGATTGAACCCAAAGCTAAGCACTTCTCCCATTGCAAGAAAGATCAATCTAGTAGGCCAAACTAAACTGATAATTCGAAGAGACTTGCAAAGATAACCAATCATACATAAAAGAATTCAGAGAAGATTCAAATATTGTTCATAGATAATCTAGATCATAAACCCACAATTCATCGGATCTCGACAAACACACTGCAAAAGCAGATTACATCAAATAGATCTCCAAGAGAATCGAGGAGAACTTTGTATTGAGATCCAAAGAGAGAAAAGAAGCCATCTAGCTAATAACTATGGACCCGAAGGTCTGAGGTAAATACTCACACATCATCAGAGAGGCTATATATGTAGTTGATGTAGAAGCTCTCCATGATCAATGCCCCCTTCGGCGGAGCGTCGGAAAAGGCCCCAAGATGGGTTCTCACGGGTACAAAAGGTTGCGGTGGTGGAAATAGGTTTTCGGCTCCTTCTAATTTTTTGGGGGTACGTAGGTATATATAGGAGGAAGAAGTAGGTCGGTGGAGCCACGAGGGGCCCATGAGGGTGGAGGGCGCGCCCAGGGGGGTAGGCGCGCCCCCTGCCTCGTGGCCTCATCGTGTGTTGCTTGACGTCCACTCCAAGTCCTCTGGATCACGTTTGTTCCAAAAATCACGTTCCCGAAGGTTTAATTCCGTTTGGACTCCATTTGATATCCTTTTTCTGCGAAACACTGAAATAGGCAAAAAAACAGCAATTTGGGCTGGGCCTCCGGTTAATAGGTTAGTCCCAAAAATAATATAAAATTGTATAAATAAGCCCATTAAACATCCAAAACAGAATATATAATAGCATGGAACAATAAAAAATTATAGATACGTTGGAGACGTATCACACCAGAGCAATAACTTCAGCACCAGCAGCAACAGCTTGAGTGCCACCTCTAGTTGCCACTCCACCAGCTCCAACAACATCTATAGATGCCTTCGTCCTTGGAGTCCTCTCTACACCACCTCCCGAAGACCAAGCCCAGAGAGACGCATAGCACTATGAATTTTCAAACTTTCTGGTAAATTGTTGCTGTAGGGGGAGAAATATATAGATCATAGGCTTCGAGAGAGAGTGTTCTGCTTCTTTGTCTCTCTTGCTGTTTTGCTTGATAATTTTATGTGAGCTTGTTTAATACTCTTTATGTCTGAGTGTGAGATACTTGTATGATCATGTGTTTGATAATATCATACTTTAATGTTTGCTTGGATGATATTATCTTTTATATCTCATATATGATCATTCAACTTGCTTGGTGATGAGTGCATGCTTTTAATTCCTATCTTTTTTAGCACTCCACCAATATGTATGTGACATGGAAGAGTAACCCATGACCCTAATCGATTGTGCATTTGCATTCAAAAGAAAATTTTAAATAATGCACAAATTTAGGGGGGGGGGGGCTCTTGCTTATCACATACTTCTCAAAGCGACGATGTATTTGAAATATTATTATCCTTTGTCGAAGCTTTGATCTATATGTTGTCATCAATTACCAAAAAGGGGGAGATTGAAAGTGCAACTATCCCTGGGTGGTTTTGGTAATTACTAACAACATATAGCTCATTGAACTAATGCTACTTCAAGATGACTATTTCAGGAAGTTCAATGATTGGCATGGCATGGATTAGAAATGTGGACCCCTCAAAATGCTAAGGACACACATTGGCTCAAGCTCAAGACTCTACATTTTCATTTTAGTGATCCAAGATCACATTGAGTCCATAGGAAAAGCCAATACTGTTAAAAGGGGATGAGGTGTTGCTTAATGGCTTGCTTGCTCAAAATGCTTTGTGATATGCTCCAAAAACCCTCAACCACTTTCTCATATCCACATATGTCCCAAACCAAAAGTCAAACTCGGCCCCACCGATTTGTTCTATCCGGCGCCACCGAGTTCATTTGACATAGCCACTGCAAGAAACCCTAGTCACTTCGGTCTCACCGGTAGGGATCTCGGTCTCACTGAGATGGGATTGCAAACTCTCTGTTTCCCTTCATAACATTTCGGTCCAACCGAGATGAGCGGTCGGTCCCACCGAGTTCACAATGCAAACTCTCGGTTTCCCCTTCGTAACGTTTCTTTCTCACCGAGACGAGGGAATCGGTCCCACCGAGTTTGCCTGACCAACTCTCTGGTTAGCTCATTACCAAATTCGGTCCCACTGAGTTTGTGTAATCGGTCTCACCGAGATTACGTTATGCCCTAACCCTAATGAAATCGGTTCCACCAAGTTGACATGTCGGTCCCACTGAAAAGCCTAACATTCACATTTTGAACTAAATCGGTCTGACCAAGTTTTCTGATTCGGTCCCACTGAGTTTGGTGAATTGTGTGTAACGTTTAGATTTTGTGTGGAGGCTAGGCTATATATACCCCTCCACCCACTCTTCATTCATGGAGAGAGCCATCAGAACATGCCTACACTTCCAGCATACATTTTCTGAGAGAGAACCACCTACTCATGTGTTGAGATCAAGATATTCCATTCCAACCACATAAATCTTGATCTCTAGCCTTCTCCAAGTTGCTTTCCACTCAAATCATCTTTCCACCAAATCCAAATCTGTGAGAGAGAGTTAAGTGTTGGGGAGACTGTCATTTGAAGCACAAGAGCAAGGAGTTCATCATCAACACACCATCTATTACCTTTTGGAGTGTGGTCTCTCCTAGATTGGTTAGGTGTCACTTGGGAGCCTCCGCCAAGATTGTGGAATTGAACCAAGGAGTTTGTATGGGCAAGGAGATCTCCTACTTCGTGAAGATCTACCCTAGTGAGGCAAGTCCTTCATGGGCGATGGCCATGGTGGGATAGACAAGGTTGCTTCTTCGTGGACCCTTCATGGGTGGAGCCCTCCGTGGACTCACAAGAACTGCTACCCTTCAGAGGTTGAAGTCTCCATCAACGTGGATGTACGATAGCACCACCTATCGGAACCACGCCAAAAATCTCCATGTCTACATTGCATTTGCTCCCTCAAAACTCCTCCCTTTACCTTCATATGCAAATGTTTTACATTCCGCTAGTATACTCTTAGACTTGCATGTGTAGGCTGATTTCTTGACTTGTGCTAACTTGCTAAAATCTGCCAAGTTTTAAAATTGGGAAAAGGCTAGATTTTTATTTGGTCAAGTAGTCTAATCACCCCCCTCTAGACATACTTTCGATCCTACAAAAGTGACTAGATGAAATTCCCGTGTACCCTCAAGAATGCTTTGCTTATGATAAGAGACTGTTTTGGCTTGTCCTTTGCCTCAAAAGGATTGGGTTACCTTCCTGCATATTTGTTACTACTATCTTTACTTGCTCGTTACAAATTATCTTGCAATCGAACTACTCCGCAACTTACAATTTCAGCACTTGCAGACATTACCTTACTGAAAACTACTTTTCATTTCCTTCTTCTTCTCGTTGGGTTCGACACTCTTACTTATCGAAAAGAGCTACAATTGATCCCCTATACTTGTGGGTCATCAGCGATTCAAATCGCGGAAGATACGATCCAATCGCCGAATGGACGGCGCCTCCGTGTTCAACACACGTACAACCCGGGGACGTCTCCTCATTCTTGATCCAGCAAGGGGAGAGGAGAAGTTGAGGGAGAACTCCGGCAGCACGACGGTTCTCCGGCAGAGCTTTGCTACTCTCAACGGAGGAGGAGGAGTTGGAGGGGGAGGGCTGCGCCAGGGGCAAGGGGTGCAGCTCCCATGCACCTCCCCACAATATATAGGAGTGGAGGGGGCTGGTTTCTTGCCCTCCAAGTCCATTGGGCGTTGGCAAAGGTGGGAGGAAAGAAATCTCATCCTTTCCCTTCCCCACCGATTGTTATGCCTCTTTTTAGGGATCTTGATCTTATCCCTTCGGGATATGATCTAATTCCTTCTAAGGGGGGCTTTTGGTGCGCCTTGAACAGCGGTGTGGGGCCTTGCCCCCACTACCCACGTTCATGTGGGTCACCCCATGCAGGTGGGCCCCACTTCGGAACCTTCTAGAACCTTCTTGGTACAATACCGAAAAATCCTGAACATTTTCCGGTGGCCAAAATAGGACTTCCCATATATAAATATTTACCTCCGGACCATTCCGGAACTCCTCCGATGTCCGGGATCTCATCCAAGGCTCCGAACAACTTTCGGTAACCACATACAATTCCCATTACAGCTCTAGTGTCACCAAACCTTAAGTGTGTAGACCCTACGGGTTCGGGAACCATGCAGACATGACCAAGATGCCTCTGGACAATAACCAATAGCGGGATCTGGATACCCATATTGGCTCCCACATATTCCATGATGATCTCATCGTATGAACCACGATATTGGGGATTCAATCAATCCTGTCGTGGACTTGACACGGCAGATGTCCTAGCGAAAGGACTTAGTCGTGGAGCCATCGCAACTAGGTTAGCTTAAAGGGGTTAATAGGGACAAAGGACACAAACAGTTTATACTGGTTCAGCCCCTCGCGGTGGAGGTAAAGGCCTACTCCAGTTTGGGATTGTATTGCTTGGGTTTTGATTACCAGGGAGTGAATACGCTTGACTATTTCTCGATCTCTTGTTTCTTGAATTAACCCGCCTCCGGTAACCCCTTTATATACACAGGTTGATGCCCGGCGGCTTACAGAGTCCCGGTCGGCTCATACAGAACGTGTCCGGCTGAGTGACTAACTAAGCTTGCCTTACAATACAAGCTATACATGTGGCGGGTCATCCCCTTGCGCCTCAAGTCGCCTCTGGGTCTTGGGCTGTCAATGGGCTTGCTATGATCCGCCATCTTCATTGATAATCCGCCAGTGGTATGACCCGGTCCCTCCTCGGTTGTTCATACCCAGTAGTTATATCCCCAACATTAGGCCCCAGGTTGATTTGAACTTGTTCGTATCAATCTTCAATGCCCGACTTGTCAAAATCTTGCATCGTCCTTTTAACAAATTTGTTGTAACCCGCCATGATGTCAGCTCACAGAACTTCCTTAACCCGCCATGACGTCACTTTGCATTAATTTTGCACGAGGCCCAGAACATATTTAACTAATCCTTATCTTAATGATCATCCCAAAAATTGAGGCGTCCATATAGCCACATCATGATTTCGGCCTCCTCGATTCCCACGCCTGCCTTGCATCCATCCTCTTATAAATAGGGACGGGGTCCTTTTCATTTTATCCTCACCTCCTCGTCTTCGTCTTCCTTCTTTGCAAAACCACGCCTGCACTCGAGCTCTGTTGTCATCGACCTCCGTCCGCTGCATCAACTTAGGCCGCTGCATCACCCTGACCGGACCAGAGAACGCCGGCGCGCGACCGCTGCTCATCAGCATCCGTAAGTCTTATCTCCCCAATCCTTAAATCTGCATTAGGGTTTGCTCCGTTCATCGGTGTTCTTCGCCGTTCTTCATTTGCTTCCTTAGCTTGAGTAGCCTCTTTAATCTGATCATGGCATGAAACTTGTGCGGTAGCAGTTTAGCATACGTTTTCAACTTTAGAATATCTCCTCTCCATAGAATATCTCATCAGAGCACACAAACTTTTCTGCTGCCGCCACCTTAGGTTTAGAATTTACTGCCTTTTCTGAACTTCTGTAGATCCAAAATTATAGCTCCACTCTTTGAAATCTGTTTGTCCATAACTTAGCCAAATTTTCACTGATAAATTTGAAGTATCATAACTGCCATGGCGGCTTATATCATAAACCGTGACCCCCCATAGAACATTAGACCCCATTTAAGCCGCCATCATATGCTTCATCACTTGTATAACCCGACAATGTTCTCGGCCTTAACCATACTTGCTTATTCACCTTCATAATCTGATTCTGCACAATATACTTGACTTTTAAACTCTGGCCGGCTTAACAGCATAATTTTTAACCCGGTAGGCACCATTAGTCCCCTTTTAAGCCGTAAATATGAATATCCACACACTTCAGTGTCATCTTCCGGCTTAACACATTGGCCGTTTATAGCATTGTACTTTTGAATCATTCGCCCGGCTTATCAGTTTGATCTTAAGCCGGCAATATCTTTTTCTTTTAGGCCTTTTTCCTTAAAATGGGCAAAACTGACACTACCTGCAACTGGGTCGTTTCCCGGGTCACCGAGGAAGATTTGAACGAATATGTTCAAACAGGTGTCTTGGCTAAAAAAGATGTGATCCATTGGAGGGTCCCAGGCACTGAAACTCCTCCTGAGCCCAAGGATGGTGAAGTTATCGTTTTCACTAATCATATGCTCCGGGGCTTCAGCCCTCCCGCCTCAAAATTCTTTCGTGACGTGCAGCACTTTGTCAAGCTCCATCCACAAGACATTGGACCAAACTCTGTGTCAAATATCTGTAACTTCCAAGTATTCTGCGAGGTGTACCTTCAACAGGAGCCCGCCGTAGAACTATTCAGGGAGTTTTATTACTTAAACTAGTAGAATGAGTTCACAGACGGGCCCAGCCTAGAGCTAGGCGGTATTTCCATACATCGGCAGAAGGAAGCCACATTTCGAGCTGCCACTCTGCCCAGTCATCCCAAAGACTGGAACCAGACCTGGTTTTATTGCAAAGACACTTCTCCAGAAGGGAAAATCCTCTGTCGGGTTATCGCGCCAGCCGGCTTAGCAACAGGCATCCTCTGCTAGACCGCATCAGCACAAAGGAATGGGCCAAGTATGCGCCCATTTTTTCAAAAATCAAAGCCTTCATGGCTAATGGTTTAACCGGCATCTACCTTGTCCGGTGCTGGTTTTCATGGAGGATACTACACCTAAGCCGCCGACCTGGCTTAATGTGTGAGTATACTGGCGATTTGAAAGATCCACTTCGCCACTGCCAGATAGAAATGACTGAAGAGGACATCAATAATATGACCAAATCTCTCCTGAACGAGAGTCTGGAAGAGTGCAGTAAAGTTGGACTGAATCCTTTCTGCGCTCTCAACCAACCACCAGTTGTAAGCTTTTAAGCTATTTCTGGTTTAGCACTGTCTTTCATTCAAATTGTCTTCTCATAGCCCATTTTATTTGTGTAGGCCGATTCCTCTTTCTGGAAGAAGAAATTAGATAAGTCGGTCAAGAAGACCCGGACAAAGAGCAAAGCTATCAAAAAACTTGCCAAGAAGAAGACCAATCTCGCTGAGTTATTCAACTTGGATGATAATGATGATGATGATGAGTCGGAGGTAGAACTTGATTCCCTTGGCTCATTTTTTGTACATCTTATTGACAATGACCATTATCAGGATGATGCGGAGGCCAGCCGTGCAGATGATGAAGCGGTAATTACTCTTTCCACCGGCTCAGAACCTCTGCCAACACAGAAAACTCGACAAGCAAGCCGGAAAGTAAGATTTTCTCACCCTTTAGCTTACTTGGATCCCAAATTTATTTTGAAGAAACAACAACATGAAGCTTTCCGCACAACCCGAAACAGCGGTGGTGGAGTTTTATCCTCCGGTTTACCCAACACACCGGTCCCTCGCAAGCGCCATGCCGAGGTTTCACAAATTTCTGACTTAGATTATCCCAAGGAGGGTCTTTTTCGTCAACCTCTTAAACCGTCTGATTCAAACTATCAGGGAACATCCTCATTCCTCCTATGGCGACTCAATGGGAACTCAAATCCCAGCCTTCAAGACCATGCACGGGTAAGAATGTTAAGACTATCCACTGTGCACCTGTGATTGTCATATTAACTTTGCCTTATGCTTCCTTTTCAGCGGTATAGCAAAGCCCAGCAAGAAACAAAAAGTTGACAAACCGGCTGAAGAATCCGAGACTGCTGAACCAGAGACACATGTCGCATCCGAAACTTTGCCTCAAGTGTCAGAAACTATTGTGAATGATCCCCCTCCAGAAGACCACCCTGTTACTCAAGATGCCATGGATGTTGATCCAGAAAATGTTAAACCGCCCAGTCCTACTCAAGCGGCTCAGGAATCTGATGATGTAATGATTACTGGGACGGCTTATTAGGCCCCAGGCAACCCCATTGCCCTGTCCAAACACAGTGCCAAGGAGGAGTTCTCTGCTGTTTACAAGGGCAAATGGAAAGTTGACTTGGAAAGCTATTCTCAATTTAGTGCTCAAGAAATTCATTCTGGCTACTTGAACCGCCTTCACACCAGCCGTTACTTTGAAGCTGGCTTGGTCAACTTGATGAAGGAGCGCTTTGAGGTAATCCAGCACAACCCTCTTCATAAATATACCTCTATCAGCCGCCAAGTCTATAGAATATGATAGAATTGAATATAATGTAGACTTTTAGATAGTCATAAATGACAGAAGATCAAAACGAGTAGCCCCCAAGGGCCGGCTTAAAATACCTAGTTAAGTCGGGACTTCAATTAACAGTGATCAACTTTGCACCTGTAGCCCCCAAGGGCCGGCTTAATCAGTATGAATAAGCCGGGACTTACTACCATGGCTGAAAACAAAATCCAAACATGTAGCTTTATAAACCGGATCACATCATTTTGCCAGGGTCATCATAGAAATTTGTCTTTGAAAAAAGGGCAATAGGCATTAGCCCCCAAGTGCCAAGGAAAATACTTGTATTGTGCTTGGGACTTGAAAAATAATCATGATCATAATACTTTCCATGTTGTTCATGTCGCAGGCTGAACTAAGCACGAAGGTTTCCCAAGTCAATGATTTGAAGGCCAACATTATCTGAGACTTCAAAAGCCAAGTCAGAGTTGAAGACTGCACTCGAACACATTGAGCAGTTGAAACAAAGCTTTAATAATGACAAATCTGGTTGGGAGACCGAAAGAGTAGCTCTATTAAAAAGGGCGGAGGATGCCGAAGCAGCCCTTAAACCGGTAAATGACGAATTGTCCGGTTTAAAGCATCAAATCAACAGCATGACATCGGCCATCTTCGGTAAGTAACAAAAATACTTTCCTTTGCACCAATAACATATCATAATCATCTGCCGGTTTACTAATAAATTTATTGATGCAGGCTCCCGAAGCTCCAAGTTAGGTTCAGACATGCACATCAAGCTTAAGGCTGTCTATACTCTGGTAAAGCAGCTATATACTGGCGCTCAATGGACAATCGCTGCTGCTATTCATAAGAAACATCCGCCCTCTCTCATCAACGAGACACTAGAGAAGCTATCGGTACTGCCCCAAAGGATTGAAGAGTTAAAATGATCCACCGCCAGAGCCGGCACCGTGACTGCCCTAAGCCGGGCAAAGGCATGGCTACCAGATCTTGATCCAGAAGATTTAGCCAATGGCTTCCCTAGTGTGAAAGAGGACGGGTCTCCCTTCAGCGCTGATGACTTTGCAAAGATAGCAAGGGAAATGCGGCCATTGGTTAGCAGGCTGGCTGAAGACACAGATCTGTCTCAATATCAAGCGGCTTATCACGCTGATAACAAGAAGGTGAAGGCGCCGGTGCATCAGAAGGTGGATCTCATACTGCCGACTCGTAAGCATACCTCTGCCTCTGACATTGATCCATCAAATCTTATAGATGATGAGGTTGTGTTTAGTTCTTTGACCGGTATCAACTGGGCTACACCTGACTTCCAGTCAATGGGTAATAAAGAAGAAGAAGCGCATGATGACCCGGAGGCTTCGACCCGCCAAAACTAGAAGTCTTGATTCATGAGCCGGTTTACCAGTCATAGCATTTGAATGCTATGTCTCAAAAACACTTATCCTTTTGGGTTGTCAGATGCCTTGTAATAGGCTAGTTAAGCCACCCTGATCTGTCACGCCATCGTGCGTGTTTATTTGCATAACACTGCTGATACATCATTTGAAGATCTGCCACTTATGCTTATCGTATCATCAATTATGCAGACCATGCTTATCATTTTTTCCTGTACATAAGCAAATAACAAGTGCCCTAGCGGTTTACCCCAGGGCGGGTCACAATACCCCATATAAAAAACCAGTGATGACTAAAGAGTCCATAATCAGGGACGGTTTACCAAAAACGTCATATAATCACAACAAAATAAATATCATACATGTGATATTTGTTCACACTATCGGCTTATCATACGTCGTGCAGTAAGGGGTAACATCCCAAAGCTTAGAGCTCGGTACTCCAAACACATAATCATCACACACTGGCGACTTAAAGTCCAAAACCAGGCTGGGTTAATAAACTCCGGATAGATTCATATATGAACCATAAGGCAACATGGCCCTAATAAGTTTTTCAACCATGTATCAACATGGCGTAAAAGATGAACCTAAAAAAATGTTCAAAGCAAATATAAAGCAGAAAAACCAAGGCATTCATAGGCTGCCAGGCCTCAATGTCAAGTGCTATTCAAGGGCTGCATAGCCGCTGAGTTAAACCTTAATTCCAACCCGTAAGCAAGAACTCACATGACCAATCACCGTTTTAATTTTGACAAATTTAGGGTCTGTATAAGATTGATTGTCAAGAGTATGGTGAGTCTTTCCAGGATTACGTGGTCGGAGTGACACGCAAACAAAGGCAGGATAACCCGGATTTTTGGTGAATACACCTGGCGTCCAAGCCTATTACAAGGGACAACAAAGCTCTTGTTCATTAACAAGGAGCCCCAAAGTAATATTTTATTCCAGACGTATAAGACAGAATAGTAGGGTAGTCATAGCTATGCCCAATGGGCAGGAAGCCCACAAGTATTTTGTAATCATGGCGTACAAGCCGGATCAAGAGGGTAGTCATAGCTACGCTCAATGAGCAGGAAGGCCCCAAGTGATCGTATGATGTAACAATAAAGACTCATATTCTCATAAATGAAACGACAGAGGCCCTGAATTATTAGGGATGTCGGCTTTATTATATTAATCATAATATATACATTGACAAAGTATGTACATCACAAGAGCCAGTGGGTCAGGTGTAATAAGGCCGAAGATGAGCAATGTTCCACGGCCGACGGGTCTCCTCCTCAGATTTGCATGATTCCTTGTGCTCTCGAACATCAATGAGGTAGTACGATGTCTACTACGCAACTTTATTCTTGTAGACACGTGTTGGGCCTCCAAGCGTAGAGTTTTGTAGGACAGTAGCAATTTTCCCTCAAGTGGATGACCTAAGGTTTATCAATCCGTGAGAGGTGTAGGATGAAGATGGTCTCCCTCAAATGACCCTGCAACCAAATACAAGAAATCTCTTGTGTCCCTAACACACCCAATACATTGGAAAATTGTATAGTTGCACTAGTTCGGCGAAGAGATGGTGATAAAAGTGTAATATTGATGGTAGAAATATATTTTTATAACTTGAATAAACAAAAACAGCAAGGTAGCAATTAGTAAACGGGCACAAAAATGGTATTGCAATGCTTGAAAATGAGGCCTAGGGTCCGTACTTTCGCTAGTGCAACCTCTCGACAATGATAACATAGTTGGATCATATGATTATCCCTCAAAGTGCAATAACGAATCACTCACGAGTTCCTATTAGCGGGCAACAAAAGATGTAAATTGTTTGTAGGGTACGAAACCACCTCAAAGCTATTATTTCTATTTGATCTATTCAAGAGTTCGTACTAAAATAACACAAAGCTATTTTTTCCGTTTGATCTATCCTAGAGTTCGTACTAAGATAACACCAAAGCAAATTCATATTCATAATACTCAACCCACACAAAGAACTACAAAGAGACCCCAAAGTTTCTATCGGAGAAAAGATAATAAAAACGTGCATCAACCCCTATGCATACCCCAATGTCACCTCGGGAATCCGCAAGTTGAGTGCCATAACATACATCAAGTGAATAAATATGATACCCCATTGTCACTTTAGGTATTCATACCGCAAGACATACATCATGTGTTCTCATATCTGAATATTCAATCCGACAAGACAAAACTTCAAAGGGTAAAGACTCAATTCATCACAACAAGAGTATAGAGGGGAGAAACATCATATGATCCATCTATGCTAACAAAGCCCATGATATAGATCACGAGAGAGAGAGAGAGAGAGAGAGAGAGAGAGAGATTGAACACATAGCTACTGGTACAGACCCTCAGCCCCGAGGGTGGACTAGTCCCTCCTCATCGTGGTGACCGCCGGGATGATGAAGATGGCCACCGGTGATGATTCCCCTCCTCCGGCAAGGTGCCAGAACGGGTCTAGATTGGTTTTCGGTGACAACAGAGCCTTGCGGCGGCGGAACTTCTGATCTAGGTTAACCCCGAAGGGTTTCAGAATATTTGGGAATTTATAGTGCAAAGAAGGGGTGCGGGAGACCACCGAGGTGGGCACAACCCACCTGGGCACGCTTGAGCCCCCTGGCGCACCCTCGTGGGTTGTGCCCCCCTCGGGGCACCCCCTAGGTGCTTCTTTGGCCCACTGTTGGTCTTCTGGTCCATAAAAAATCTCCGTGAAGTTCCGTTGCATTTCGACTCCATTTGGTATTGATTTCCTGCGATGTAAAAAACAAGCAAAAAACAACAACTGGCATTGGGCACTGGATCTATAGGTTAGTCCCAAAAAATGATATAAAGTTGCTATAACATGATTGTAAAACATCCAAGAATGATAAAATAGCAGCATGAATACTTCATAAATTATAGATATGTTGGAGAAGTATCAGCATCCCCAAGCTTAATTCCTACTCGTCCTCGAGTAGGTAAATGATAAAAGAAATAATTTATGAATTTTGAATGCTAGCAAAGTGCATAAGTTTGATCAATAATAATTCCAATCACTTTTCCTAGCATCATAACAACAATTCTTTCTTATAAAACATCTGATGTTATAGTGGCAACCAATTCACATGTTAAAGTTCAAACAATAAACTCTCTTGAAACTCAACAACCTATGTTCTTAGTCACCAAGCAATTGCAATTCAACTTATTCAACAGAGTTTAAGTAAGAGCTCCACATACTCAACCATCATATAGTCTTCTATGATTGCTAACACTCACCGCATACACATGAGCAAAATGTTTCAACAGGACACATAGAAAGATTGGAGCTTATTGTTTGCCTCCCAACGTATTCACCTCAAGGGTGATGTCAACAATAACAACTCATGCTACCCATATTCAACTAGACATATGTGCCTAGATCTTTCCTCGCCACATGATGCTTGCCAAAAGAGAAAAAATAAAAAGGAATAGAGAGAAAAACTTTGACTCTTTGCATAAAAGTAAATACTGAAAAGTAAAAGATAGGCCCTTCGCAGAGGGAAGCAGAGGTTTCCATGCACTTATTTGTATGTATGCTCAACCCCTTAGTGCAAAAGAATGTCATGTTATATTGCCCCTTGTGATGGCAACCTTTATTATGCAGTCTGTCGCTTTTATTGCTTTATCATCATAAGTTCGTACAACGCTCAATTTTCTCTTACACCAAATGATCTTACACTTTTAGAAGCAATTTTTATTGCCTTATTGCATCGATGACAACTTACTTGAAGGATCTTGCTCAATCCTTAGGGAGGTATGGTGGACTCTTGAAGATAAGATTTGGGTTTAAGGGTTTTCGGATGCACAAGTAGTATCTCTACTTGGTGTGGAATTTTTGGCTAGCAAAGATGGGGGGCAAGCACCACATGTTGAAGGATCTATGACAATATAACTTCTATGTGAATATGAACAAACGTAAATCATTACGTTGTCTTCCTTGTCCAACGTCAACAATTTTGGCATATAATATTTTTATGGGGCTCACAATCACAAAAGATTTCCAGGATAGTGTATTTGCATGTGAATGTTCTCTTCCTTATACTAATTATTCGTGAATTGCTTGTATGACCAAAATTGTGATTGTCAAGCCTCAAAAGATTTCACTTTCTAAACGCAATGTGAAGCTTCCACTAGGCATGATAAGATATCAATTTCATGACATTCAATTTATTCAACAATTTACTCATAGGATATAAGTGAAGCACAAGAGCAATTCCAAAGAAAAGAGCTTCGTTGACAGGATGTGGATGCCGCTTACTTAGCCTCCTTGGCAACTATTTGAGGACTCTATTTTATTTAAAAAATTTCAGATCTAAGTATTTTATTAAAATAGCAAGTAAAACAAAAATAAAATGACATTCTAAGAATAGCAGAACTCATGTGAAGAAGCAAAAACTTAGGCTCAACCCATACTAACCGATAATTGTTGAAGAAGAAAGGTGGGATGCCTACCGGGGCATCCCCAAGCTTAGATGCTTGAGACTTCTTGAATATTATATTGGGATGCCTTGGGCATCCCCAAGCTTGAGCTTTGGTGTGTCCTTAATTCTTCTCATATCACGGTTTTCCTAAATCTCAAAAGCTTCATCCACACAAAACTCAACAAGAACTCATGAGATAAGTTAGTATAAAGTAATGCAAAAACCTTATCAATCTCTACTGTAGCAAATCACTAAAATTATTATTGAGCATTGCATACTAAATTCCTCTGCATATTTAATACTCCTATCCTCAAATAGAAGCATTAAACAAGCAAACATATGCAAACAATGCAAAGATAACAACAATCTGCCAAAATAGTACAGTCTGTAAAGAATGCAAGAGTATCAATTCTTATTCAACTCCAAAAATTATGAAATTCTACCACACTATAGAAAATTTATCAGAGCTTATTATGCAAAAAATTCAACATTTTATCACATTCTGACTTTCCTCGGGAATTTTTGCAACACCGATAAACTTTCTGTTTTCAAACAGCAACATGTATACTTGCAAGATAAGCATGGCAAAAGGCTATCACTGCCACTTTTATTGAAATAAAAGATGCAAAACATTATTCTAAATAACATCAAGCAAATCCTAACAAAATAAAATGACGCTCCAAGTAAAACTCATATCATGTGACGAATGAAAACATAGCTCCGAGTTAGGTTACCGGTAATGTTGGAGGCGAAAGAGGGGATGCCTTCCGGGGCATCCCCAAGCTTAGTTGCTTGGATATTACTTGAATATTATCTTGGGGTGCCTTGGGCATCCCCGACTTAGGTTCTTTTCACTCCTTATTCTCCTCATATCGATATCTCACCCAAAACTTTGAAAACTTCAACCACACAAAACTTAACGGAACTTCGTGAGATAGGTTAGTATGATAAAGAGCAAACCATTTCACTTTGGTACTATCAAAGACAATATTCATAATTTTTTCCACACAATGCCTACTGTATCATATCATTTCCACAATTTATATTGAGCAATATAAGCCATAGAAACTAGAAAACAAGCAAACTATGTATTGAAAACAGCATCTGTCAAAAATAGAACAGTATGTAGTAATCTGTACTCAAACCATACTTCTGCTACTCAAAAAATTATGAAAAAAATAAGGAACACGTGAACAATTTGTATATTAAACTTCTGCAGAAAGAATCAACTCAAAATAACTCTTATGTTAAAAATGAGACTTATTTTTGCGAGCGCAAAAGTTTCTGTTTTTTAGCAGGCTCAAATCAACTATCACCCAACATGATCCTAAAGGCTTTACTTGGAACTTTATTGAAAAAAAGCAATAAAACATGATTACTACAGTAGCTTAATCATGTTAACACACAAAAATAGTAGGTAAAAGTGTTGGGTTGTCTCCCAACATGCGCTTTTCTTGTAGGCCTTTTAGTTAGGCATGATGAGTTCAATGATGCTCGCATGAAAGATAAGAATTGAAACATAAAGAGAGCATCATGAGTCATAAGTTCCTCTCTCATAATAATTTTCAGTAGCATCATGAATATATTCATCAATATAACCATTACACAAAGCATTCTTTTCATGATCCACAAGCATAGAAAATTTATTACTCTCCACATAAGCAATTTTATTCTCATTCACAATTGTAACATCCCAAATTTCCTATTTGGAATGTTTTACAATTATAGATAAGCATCCTATGCATTCTGTTTGAATTTGATTGTCATTTGAAGTTTCAGAGCAATTTGAGTTTGAATTTGAATTTCAAACTTTGGCATGTGGGAAACAATTCAAAAACTAAGCCTGATAAATACTTGATCAAAAGTATGAGAGGAGCAAACATGACACTGCAAAAATATCAGAGGAAACAATGCCAAAGAGATTTGGATTCAAATCTGAAATTTATTTGAATTTGAAAAAAATAGATTTTTATGAAGTTTGATTTTGCCTTTGGAAAATGTTCAAATGAAAGGAATATTCCCTGATCATTTTGGTATATATATACCCTATATAAATTATTTTTGTTTTAGTTTTATAATAGCTTTTAATTAATTCTTTTTGCTCCTAATTGCTTAGTGAATCCTTTTCTGTTAAGTTAACCTAAAACCATGATTAGGTTATTTTAAGGAATTTTTTTGTTATATAAAAACTATTTTTGCTATTGTTTGGAGTAGGGAAAACTTTGAATTGGTTCCTTTGAGTTTTTCTTTTGGATTTGGTTTTGATTGTTTTGTTGTGCTATGTTGCTATTGTTATCTTGTGTGATCCTCTTGCTTTGTGCTTATTGTGTTATTGTTTGTCTCGGTAGAGTTTCCGGAGTGCGAAGCTTGCTACTACGACTCTTTAGCTTACGAGGATCATCGGCAAGGCAAGTTTTGATCATGTTATTTCTATACCTATGTTTTTGTGCATTAGTAGTTGTCACCACCCCACCATTGCATGCAGTAGTGAAATCTTGAAGTCATTAAACTTGAGTAGTATCATGTGGTAGGATGAACCAATCCCCTTGTTACCATGACCCCGGACGTAGTAGTTATTTTGCTATGCTCAGAGACGGATTTGGGATGAGTGAAATTCATAAGCAAGATGTGAGAGTCAATGATGATGACAACCCATGGACTACAATGATCAAGATGGACTTGGAAAATCACTACTGGGTGGAGGACGGTTGACGGGCACCTGGAGCACCCAAAGGTGGTCGGGATGCATGGAGAAGCGCCATGACATCCTGCGGAAAGCTTCACCCAGCCACAAAGAGAAGGATGGATGCCCCATGACCGAAGCTTACTCAGTGCAGCCGCAAGCCATTATGGGCTCTGCTGGGTTGACCCTAGTAGTGACGCTGGCTGGACGGTACTACGAGAAGTAGACGAACGGTAGGATTGATGGGTACCGCAAGGGCGTAAGAACTCTTTGAAGACCTGTTTATTCGTCCGCCTTCAAACACCATGAAGTGCGAAGACTTTAAAGGAGGGAATGATTCTTATGGGAAAGTGCGCAAACCTCTGCAGAGGGTTATAACCTAATCGATTAGCCGTGTCCCGATTACGGACATTTGAGCCTCGGACCTTGGAAGTATTCGGATATCTCAACACAAAATTAATGGATTAATTTGAGGGTTTATGACTTAATAATAATTTGGGAACGAGATATTGGTTGGCGGAACCATCTCAATAACTACCAACAATTTATAGTAATTTGCAAATAAGTCCATCGTAGTAGGATAAAATTGGCTTTACGCAAAATGATGAAACTTAGAGCTCCACAGCCAAAATGCATATAGAGTTAGTAACTTTATTATTGTTATTCTTCATGACTTGCCACTTATTCCAAAAGCTGACCTACATGGCTGCAACGTATTATGTTGCGTAGATATATTCGATCAGAGTGAGGCTACGCTCGCGCTTGGCGATTGCCCTTTGAGTCGGATGGACTCGCTTATCTTCGACGCTCCAAAGCATTAGTAGTTTATTTCTCATGAGTTGGCCTTGAGCCAATTTATTCCTTGTAATAAAGACTCTATATGAGAATCGCTTAATGATATTCAGGTGTGATTGAACTTTGATTACTTTATCGATGTAATCGTGAGTACCAAAGATGATCTTGGGATGGTATGCATACGTAGATTTGACCGATTTTGGGTCAGTCGCTACAGAGATGGTATCGAGCACACGCTGACCGTGGATCGTAACCCCTAGGATCGGAAAGCCATAAGCGAGAGACCATTTACTTTAAACCCCTTTTTCATTCTATATTTCTTCCTGCTCCATTCTCGACTCTTCTCCCTTTGCAACATTCTAGATGGTCACGAATTCACCCCAGTTTGCTACCGGAGTTCTGCCACCGATGAGACGATGCCCTTCGAAGGAAGCTGGTCCAGATGGTGAAGCTATCAAGATTGCTCGCCCTCGATCACTGGAAACCCACTAATGCACTTCCGACGGACACCCGCCACAGGATTGAGGTGCATATCCTGTGGAGAACCTTTGGAGGACACACGGAGCCTATCAACTTTGAGTTCACCGAGTTCAACTGGATCATCGGAAGGGACGTGGCGATCTACCGAGCACTTGGACATCTCCGAGAGGAGTACAGGGCCGAGCTCGATCACTCGGACTCGCCTTGGTTTCTCGCAGGCAAGGAATGGAGATATCATCCGTACCATCGAGGACGATTCCACTCTCTCGTACATCCAGGACTTGGAGTGTCTTCTCAGGAAATGGGAGATTCAGGCTCGCCGTAACTCGAAGACACACCGGAAGCTTTTGTTCCGCGAACTGGAACTGGAGGAGAAGGCACGCAGACTTCCTTGGCTATGAGGAAGAAATCACGGACTTCATGGAGATTGTCGACGACCAAGATGAAGCTTGCCGCGATAGAGGAAAAGATGGACTTGGGAGAGGACCTTTACCCGAGTGGAGATGAAGCACCCTCGTGAGCAATGATCAGGATTTTGAAGGGAGTACCACCGAAGGAAACCCCAAGAGGAGGCGCCAGCGATGAAGACTTTTAGTCGACCACCATGTTATCTTTTTTTTTTTTGTCGATCGCTTAGGCCGATGTTTTTCCTTCGATTAGTCGTGAGCTTTTGTAATCGAGTTTGAACCATGTTTGAGTGGAATGAATAAATGTTTGGTGTGTTTTGTTTGTGCATTCATATGGGTAGTGTAATTCTCATAGACCATTGTTCTATTCTAATTTCTCACCCACTCCAAAACACCAGATGCCTCCGAGACGTGACATCGGGTTTCCCGCCGAGCTCACCCAGCTGCTCCAAAGCAGCAGAATGCACCGATGCAGCTCCCGATTCGTAATCAAAACAACACCGCCAACAATCCACCGCCACCACCACCACCCACTCGTGGACAACTTGACTCGATTTCGAGGTTGAATCCGCCAGTGTTCACTAGTAGCACCGAGCCAATTGTGGTGATGATTGGCTCCGCAAGATCGGAAGAGAGCTAGTCACCGTTGGATGCACCGATGTTGAGAAGGTGCGCTTTGCAGCGCATCAACTGGATGGACCTGCAGCTTCTTGGTGGGAGAATTACACCGCCACTTTTCCCATGGGTGGCATCACTTGGGATCAATTCCAGCAGTTTTCAGACCGCTCATGTCTCACTGGAGCCATGAGTCTCAAGAAGCGTGAGTTCCGCAACTTACGCCAGGGGAACCGTACTGTGGCACAGTACGTGGATGAATTCAGCAAGCTCACTCGCTATGCCCCTGATGACGTGGCCACAGATGCCGCCAAGGAGGAGAAGTTCCTTGAGGGACTCAATGATGAACTGAGCATGCAGCTTATTGTGGCTACTTTCAACAACTACCAGGAGCTGGTAGACAAGGCCACCATCCTGGAAGGCAAGCAGCAGCAGATAGAAGGCCGCAAGCGGAAGTACAGCCAGGGGAAGCACAACTCAGGAGCTCAGCAGAAGCCCCGCTATGCACCGTACTCAGGAGGGCACACCCATCATAACCATGGAGTTCATAACCATGGAGGAAATGGGAACAACCGCAGCCAGGACAACAAGTCAGGCCATGGCAATGGCAATGGAAATGGTAATGGCCATCAGCACCGTTCTGCCCCGCTCAAGGATCTGAGCCATATCACCGCTTCAAGTGCCGAAGACAGGCACTACGCCACCGACTGCCCGGAGGCCAAGCAGAGGAACGGAATGGCAATGGAGGCTCAAATAAGAAGCCCAATCCTTTCCTCGTGCTCAAGTGAATCACATCGACGTGGAGGACGCCTATGATCAGCCGGAATCGTGGTTGGTAAGTTTTATTGAATTCACTTTCAGTTTTGGTTCTCTTTGATTCGGTGCAACGATTCATTCATATCAAGGGTAGTTGTGGATAAGTACGGATTACGACTAGAACCCTTAGAAGCCCCCTCCGCGTCGGGCCCGCAGAGGAGAAATGATGGCAGGTTTAAGCTGTCCTGCAACCCTCAACATCGGAACCACAAATTTCCGTGGAACTCATAGTGTTGGAAACTCAGACCTTGGATGTAATCCTAGGCATGGATTGGTTGTCGAAGTATGAAGGAACATTGATCGTGCAAGAAGTCTATTCTGCTCACCACCCCGGAGCGTAAGAGGATCAAGTATGTAGCCAGCACACCAGATGAAGAATCAGTGCATTCCCTCACGGAGTTGTTCAGAGGAAGTGCCAGAGGTGCAAGAATTTCCCGATGTGTTTCCGGAGGAATTACCAGGAATGCCACCGGACAGGGACATTGAATTTCTGATTGAGCCATTGCCCGGCACAGCCCCAATATCCAAGAGACCTTATCGGATGCCACCAAATGAGTTGAAGGAAATCAAGGATCAAATTAATGAGTTGTTGGAGAAAGGATATATTCGTCCAAGCTCATCACCTTGGGGAGCCCCAGTTCTTTTGGTAGAGAAGAAGGATGGAAGCTTGAGGATGGTGGTAGATTATCGTGCATTGAACGAGGTGACCATCAAGAACAAGTACCCTCTGCCGATGATTAACGATTTGTTTGATCAGCTTGTTGGAGCCAAGGTATTCTCTAAGATCGATCTTCGATCAGGGTATCATTAGTTGAAGATTCGTGAAAAGGATATACCCAAAACAGCATTCACCACCAGGTATGGTTTATATGAGTATACCGTCATGTCATTTGGATTGACTAATGCTCCTGCATACTTCATGAATTTGATGAACAAGGTGTTCATGGAGTATTTGGACAAGTTTGTCGTGGTGTTCATCGATGACATATTGATATTCTCCAAGAGCGAGGAAGAGCATAAGGAACATTTGCGCCTAGTTCGAGAAACTTCGAGAACATCACCGTATGCCAAATTCAGCAAATGTGAATTTTGGTTGAAGGAAGTTGGATTCCTCGGACATGTTATTTCAGGAGAAGGAATAGCAGTTGATCCCGCCAAGGTTGAATCAGTCACTAATTGGCAGTCACCTACCTCAGTCAAGGAGATCCGCAGTTTTCTCGGACTCGCAGGATATTATCGGAGGTTCATTGAGAACTTCTCGAAGATTGCCAAGCCCATGACTGAGCTGTTGAAGAAAGAAGCCAAGTATGTTTGGACCGAGGAATGTGAAGCCAGTTTTCAGGAGTTGAAGAAACGGTTGGTCACAGCTCCAGTGTTGATATTGCCAGACATACATAAGGAATACCAGGTCTATTAGACGCTTCTCGTCAAGGACTCGGAGGAGTATTGATGCAGGAAGGTAAGGTTGTAGCTTATGCCTCCGCACAGCTGCGGCCTCATGAGATGAATTATGCCACGATGATTTGGAGTTAGCAGTGTAGTGCACGCACTCAAGACTGGAGACATTTCCTCATCGGAAATCGCTGATGTCTACACAGATCACAAGAGTTTGAAATATATCTTCACGCAGAAGGAATTGAACCTCGAGCAGAGGAGATGGCTAGAGTTGATAAAGGACTACGACATGAGATTGCATTACCACCCGGTAAGGCCAATGTTGTAGCAGATGCTTTGAGCCGTAAGAGTTATGTGAATACTCTTACCGCAGGAGGATTACCCAGGAGTTAGTCGATGACTTCAGAGATCTCCGATCGAGAAAGTTCCAAAGGATTTGTTGCAACCTCGAAGTTCAGTCCACCTTGACCGAAAGGATTCGTGAAGCCCGAAGTCGGACAAGGAAATCGATGAGATAAAGCAAAAGATGGAGGAAGGAAAAGCTAAAGGATTCCGTAAGGATGAACACGGACTATATGGTTTGAGGATCGATGACGTGCCCAATGATCCCGAGCTCAGAAGCTAATTCTTCAGAGGCTCATCATTCCTCAGACTCGATTCACCCCGCAACACCAAGATGTACCGGATTTGAAGCAAAGTTTCGTGGACAGGTATGAAGAAGGACATTGCCGAGTACGTGGCAGATGCGATGTTTGTCAACGTAAAGGCGTAACATCGGCCAGCAGGTTACTTCAACCTTTGCCGATTCCCGATTGGAAATGGGAGAAACTTGGTATGGATTTCATCACAGATTACCCAGACCCGCTCAGTTATGATTCTATCCGGTAGTGGTTGATCGTTTGACCAAGGTAGCTCACTTCATTCCCGTGAAGACTACCTATACCAGTGCCAAGTTGGCCAAGATATACATGACCAAGATCGATGTCTGCATGGAGTTCCGAGGAAAATCGTGTCGATAGAGGAACGCAGTTTACCTCAAAGTTTTGGAAGCAATTGCATGAAACTTTGGGTACGAGGCTGGAATTCAAGACAGCTTTTCATCCGCAGATGATGGATGCACCGAGAGAGTCAATCAGATTCGGAAGACATGTTGAGAGCTTGTGTGCTAGACTATGGGTCTAGCTGGGATGATAATTTGCCGACGCAGAGTTCTCATACAACAACAGCTTATCAATCCAGTTTGAAGATGGCCCTTTCAAGCTCTATACGGAAGGAGGTGCGTAACACCATTGTTTGTGGGATAGTGTTGAGATCGATCACTTTTCGTTCCGACCTTATCAAGGATTCCAAGAGAAAGTCAAGCTGATTCGAGACAGGCTCAAGATAGCACAATCGAGACGTAAGAGTTATGCCGACAAGAAGCGCAAGGAAGTGACTTACGAAGTGGGAGACCGAGCATATCTTCGTGTGTCCCCACTTCGTGGAATCAAGAGGTTTGGAGGCAAGGGAAAGTTAGCACCCGATTCATTGGCCCTACAAAATCCTCGAACGTCGTGGAGAAGTTGCATAAAGTTGGAATTGCCGGAAGGATTGTCCGAGTTCATGATGTTTTCCACGCTTCTCGCTTGAAGAAGTGCCATGCCGACATGGCCGATGTTCCGTTGAGAGACACAAAGGTGCCCCTAGAGGCCATACAGCTTGACAAAGGATTTGACTTACAAGGAGAAACCCATCCAGATTCTTGAGACTGCAAGCAGAGTCACCCGCAGCAAAGTCATCAAATTTTGCAAGGTGCTGTGGAGTCACCACACCGAGGAAGAAGCCACCTGGGAACGCGAAGAAGATCTTCGTCGAGACCATCCGCACCTATTTGTTAGTTAACCCAATCTCGAGGGCTAGATTCATCTTAAGGTGGTAGGTTTGTAACATCCCAAATTTCCTATTTGGAATGTTTTACAATTATAGATAAGCATCCTATGCATTCTGTTTGAATTTGATTGTCATTTGAAGTTTCAGAGCAATTTGAGTTTGAATTTGAATTTCAAACTTTGGCATGTGGGAAATAATTCAAAAACTAAGCCCGATAAATACTTGATCAAAAGTATGAGAGGAGCAAACATGACACTCCAAAATATCAGAGGAAACAATGCCAAAGAGATTTGGATTCAAATCTGAAATTTATTTGAATTTGAAAAAATAGATTTTTATGAAGTTTGGATTTTGCCTTTGGAAAATGTTCAAATGAAAGGAATATTCCCTGATCATTTTGGTATATATATACCCTATATAAATTATTTCTAGATTTGGTTTTATTTTTGTTTTAGTTTTATTATAAAAATAAAGAAAAAACCACCTGGCGCCACCAAAGCACGCCAGCCCAGTAGAGCCGCCTAATCCAGCCACCAGCCCAGCCAACCAACCAGCCAGCAGCCCTCCACCCTCGCCTCACCCGAAAGGCCTAGGCTTCGCCACCCGACCCCTCGCCGCCCTCCTCTCGCTGACCCGTGGGACCCCCCTTCTTCCCCTCGCCACGCCACGCCGCCGGAGGTCCACCGGATCCCAAGGATCCGGATACCCCGATCACCCGATGCCCTTCCGAGGCAAGCCCGACCCTGGGCTATAAAGGCCGAGCCCCGCACCCCATTCCCCGAGAGCTCGCCGCACCCACTCTCTCTCCTGCTTATGCCATGGAGTCCCGAGCTCCACCACCGCCATTGTTGCCGCCCGACGCCTCGTCCACCCCGACCTCCCAACACCACCGAACCTTCCCGTGCTCAGGCGCATCCCCGACGAGTCGCCGGAGCTCCCGACGCCTGACGCCTGAGCACTTTCGCCCGCCCGCCGCCGCCGAGTCCGTAAGTCACCGCCTCACCCCCACCGTCCGATCTTAGATCGATGGCTAGGATTAGAACCCCGAAGGGTTAGGTTTTATTTTATAAAACCGGCCGGTCCGATCGGTTTAGTTTTTAGTTTAGGTTTTTATTTTTAGGCCGGTTCGTTTAGTTTAAACCTAGGGCCCGTTTAGACTAAACTACGCCTAGTGCACAGTATAGGCCCATTAGGCCTTTTTCTTTTTATTTTGATTTTCTGTTTTAGCCGAATAGTTTCAGTTTTCAAAAATGTATATCTTTTATTCTGTTTAATATTTTTGAGTGATTCTTTTTTTGTTGGATTGAAAATTTTATGTAGTTTCTGAAAAATATATATATAGCTATGTTAAAAATAATTAAAAATGCTTTAATATTGTTTTAGTCAGAATAGAAAATCTGCTATAACTTTAGTTAGAAAATTATTTTGCATGATTCTTTTTGTCACCACTTTATTTTGACATTGCCAAACCCTAGAAATTAATTTGGGTATTTTAGGATTAATAAATAATTAGTTTTAGACAGAATCCTATTAATCCTAATTAATTAACTAGTTCTGTTTTCCTAATTAATTAATTAGTAAATTAATTTATTTTTAACTTGTGATTAGTTATTCTAGGTTAGTTTCTGTCATGTTAGTAGATGAACTTTTATTTATAATTAATAAAAGTTTTAAATTATTTTCTTAATAGAAATTGGATTAGGCCTAAAATGAGTTTTATAATAGCTTTTAATTAATTCTTTTTGCTCCTAATTGCTTAGTGAATCCTTTTCTGTTAAGTTAACCTAAAACCATGATTAGGTTATTTTAAGGAATTTTTTGTTATATAAAACTATTTTTGCTATTGTTTGGAGTAGGGAAAACTTTGAATTGGTTCCTTTGAGTTTTTCTTTTGGATTTGGTTTTGATTGTTTTGTTGTGCTATGTTGCTATTGTTATCTTGTGTGATCCTCTTGCTTTGTGCTTATTGTGTTATTGTTTGTCTCGGTAGAGTTTCCGTCTGCTAAGCTTGCTACTACGACTCTTTAGCTTACGAGGATCATCGGCAAGGCAAGTTTTGATCATGTTATTTCTATACCTATGTTTTTGTGCATTAGTAGTTGTCACCACCCCACCATTGCATGCAGTAGTGAAATATTGAAGTCATTAAACTTGAGTAGTATCATGTGGTAGGATGAACCAATCCCCTTGTTACCATGACCCCGGGACGTAGTAGTTATTTTTCTATGCTCGTAGACGGGATTTGGGATGAGTGAAATTCATAAGCAAGATGTGAGAGTCAATGATGATGACAACCCATGGACTACAATGATCAAGATGGACTTGGAAAATCACTACTGGGTGGAGGACGGTTGACGGGCACCTGGAGCACCAGTGGTGGCCGGGATGCATGGAGAAGCGCCATGACATCCTGGAAAGCTTCACCCAGCCACAAAGAGAAGGATGGATGCCCCATGACCGGAAGCTTACTGTGCAGCCGCAAGCCATTATGGGCTCGGCTGGGTTGACCCTAGTAGTGACGCTGGCTGGGCGGTACTACGAGAAGTAGACGAACGGTAGGATTGGATGGGTACCGCGGTGGCGGTAAGAACTCTTTGGAAGACCCTGTTTATTCGTCCGCCTTCAAACACCATGAAGTGCGAAGACTTTAAAGGAGGGAATGATTCTTGCGGGAAAGTGCGCAAACCTCTCGCAGAGGGTTATAACCTAATCGATTAGCCGTGTCCCGATTACGGACATTTGAGCCTCTGGACCTTGGAAGTATTCGGATATCTCAACACAAAATTAATGGATTAATTTGAGGGTTTATGACTTAATAATAATTTGGGAACGAGATATTGGTTGGCGGAACCATCTCAATAACTACCAACAATTTATAGTAATTTGCAAATAAGTCCACAGTAGTAGGATAAAATTGGCTTTACGCAAAATGATGAAACTTAGAGCTCCACAGCCAAAATGCATATAGAGTTAGTAACTTTATTATTGTTATTCTTCATGACTTGCCAGCTTATTCCAAAAGCTGACCTACATGGCTGCAACGTATTATGTTGCGTAGATATATTCCGATCAGAGTGAGGCTACGCCCGCTTGCGATTGCCCTTTGAGTCGGATGGACTCGCTTATCTTCGACGCCTCAAAGATTAGTAGTTTATTTCTCATGAGTTGGCCTTGAGCCGAATTTATTCCCTTGTAATAAAGACTCTATATGAGAATCGTTTAATGATATTCAGGTGTGATTGAACTTTGATTACTTTATCGATGTACCGTGAGTACCAAAGATGATCTTGGGATGGTATGCATACGTAGATTTGACCGATTTTGGGTCAGGTCGCTACAACAATAGTGGGAGTATCATATGAGACTTGAATACTAAAAAATGTTCCCACATTAAGAGAGTAATGTTCAGTAAAAGGATATTCAAAATTATGACAATAATTATCACTACTTATTTAACATAAGTATCATCACAATAATCATCATAAGTAGCAACTTCGTTCTCATCGTAGATAGGAGGCATGCAACCATCATAGAAAGTTTGATCATTCAAAGTAGGGGCACTAAAAAGATCATATTCATTAAACATAGCATCTCCAAGCTTGTGACAAACATTAATTGCAGCAAATAAATTCTCAAACATGACATTCTCATCAAACATAGCATCCCCAAGCTTGTGGCTTGGCATATCATAAGCATAATCATTCTCATCATTAATAGTATGAATAGCACCAACGGTATAACAATTGCTATCATCATAATTTCCGAAGTTGGTTCCAAAAAGATTTCCAAGATTATAAGAAGTATCATAATCTTCCGAATCATAATCATCACAACAAGCAATAGGCATAACAAAATCATCATCAGGTGCATCATCTTCCACAATTATTTTTTATTCATTTTCATGAGGCACAACAATAATAGGAGCAACATTATTTGGGAGAGATACCTTTTTACCTCTATTCTTTCTTCTTTTCTTCTTCTTCACCACAGCATGTGTGGGTTTAATTAATCTTTTCAAGCTTCTTATTAATGAGTTTGGTAGGATAGGAAGCTCCTCCTCGTTACATGATTCATCATAATAAACACTAGGAGGGTCCCTTTCATTAGTACTCTCTTCATACTCTATTTGTTTTATTGACTTTATATAGTTGGCAATATAAGGATTCTCAATGCAATTTACCGCACAAAACATATAAATTTCCTCTAGATCAAAATCCAGAAATCTCTCGAGATTAAATTTTGGAATACCCTTAGTTATACGTTTCATTTCTTCATACCCCAAAACAAGACTAAGCTCTTTATGATTCTCAAGGTTAATCAAGTTATCACAATTTTTGGACACGATTTGATAATGAAAAAAAATTGCATTGGATATTTAAATGACCACGTTCATTGCAAAGTTCACAAGGATGGCAAAAAGATTAAATCTTTCAGCACAATCATCTAGCCTCTCTCGCAACTTTTTCGTTTCAAAATATTTATGCTTCTTACAAAATCTATCTTCCCTTTTTGGTGTGAAATTGCACTCCCAATTCACTCCGCAAAAAGTGACATGCTTATAAGAAACATTTTTGTCATGACTTGTGCCATCATCATTAGCGTTTTGGATATTCAAATAATTCATACTAACAACATTGCAATCATGTTCATCATTCAAATATTTTGTGCCAAGCATTTTATTGACTTCTTCTTCAAACAATTGAGCACAATTTTCCGAACCATCATTTTCAAGAAATATATTATAAATGTCGGGGAAGCTGATCGTGACCCACGAACACCTATGGGACCTGGCGGACCGAGTCCCTTGTGGTTCGATCAGGGGCGGAGATTGCACGAAGAGCAGATCGAGGCGATGCACACGAGCAGTTTACCCAGCTTCGGAGCTCTCCAGAGAGATAATACTCCTACTGCTGCTTGTCTGATTGTATTGTGTTCTTGCTAGGGAGCAATGAGAGCTACAAAACCTAGCTTGAGTGAGTGTAGTCTCGAATGAGTCGAACCAGCCGAACCCTTTCTACGTTGCGCATGGGACTCCTTTTATAGGCTCAAGGGGTCACCACAGGTGGCAACGTAAACAAGGGTAAAATGGGAAAAAAGAGTTGCGGTTGGTACAGCTACTTTGCACAGTGTCTTATACCTAACTCTGACGGCAAGGGACAAAGGCAATAAATTCTCGTCCATGTCGCCTAAACAGTGCAGAAAGGGACCGTCAGGGCGCCCGCTGCCACGATGGCACCCCATCAACGCCGCTTCATTGCTCTCCGCCGCTGCACAGCCTCTTGACACGCACGCTCGAATGGCCCCATGGCGACATCGCTGGTGGATGAGCTGGAGCGAGATGAAGAGAGGTTGCCGCTGCAAAGCACCTTGTCGCGGCTGAATCTTTGTCGCGCCTGTAAGCTTGTCGCCACCAGCCTTCCGCAAGCTCCTCTTGCCGGGTCTTGTCTTCTGCGTGCCTTGAGTGGCCTTCCGGCAAGTTCCTCTTGCCGGGTCTTGTCTTCTTGGCTTAAATACTTTGTTCTTGAATGGCTCCAAAGGAACCACGGAGGATCTTGGCGGTCACTAGGCAGTCCTGCCATGGGCGCTTCGATCGCCTGGCACGAAGTTCGGGATACTAGGGTACCCTACTCTAGTACAGCGACAGAGCCCGGGCCTGGGCCACACACGGCGCCGAGCTCTGTTGGGCCAGGCCCAAAATAGTGCGCGGCATGCGCGCCCAGATCACGCCGTTATTTCGCCCGACCCACCACGCCTCCCACGAACAAGACGCTGCCGATCGCGGCCATGGGGAGAGATCGTGGGGGTTTCTTTAATTGGAAAAGCGGAACGTCCGCCCCCTCTCCCTCCTTATAAGCAGGGGAAACAGGGGCAAGACGCCCACCTTGCCATTGCTGTCACATCACAAAAACCACCGCCGCTCCCCCCTTCTTTTCAAGTCCGAAGAGAGCGACGCCCCGCCCCCCATTGCCACCGGTGCCATCAACGCCGTCGGACTCCTCCACCACCTCCGCTATGGCTCCGAAAGCCGACAAGGGGAAAGGCGTGAAGTCGGCCGAGGCACAGCGGCTCGCGGCGCTGCGGAAGGAGCGGGCCACTTTCACCCCATTTCCGACGCAAAGGAGCCGAGGGAGGGTACTACCTCTTCGTCAACGGAGACGCAGGCGATCCGCGCAAGAGGGTGATCTCCGCCGCCGCATTCGAGAAGGTTTCGCCGGGTATCCTTCTTCGCTTTTCTTCTCGCGGGCTCGCCCGCCTTTTCCGAATTCTTTTGCGATATCATGAACACCTCACGGTCTTCGCCTCCTTGATTTCACCCCAACGCTGTCCTCGACATGGCGGTTTTCGCACACCTTTGCGAAAACTTTGTCGGAGTTCACCCAACGTAGCCCTCTTCCGACACTTCTTCATGCCCCGCTGAGAGAGGAGAGCCACTTGTCGGAGGGATTGCCCGGATCTCCGTGGATCGGCAAGAAAGAAGCGTGTCTGGAAGGAGAGCTCCGCAGAAAGTGGAGGAGTGGAGAGCCGATTGGTGTTGGATCATCGAGGAGAACCCACAGCCTTTCATCGCTTCAGCGCCAAACTCCCATAGTGCGCAGCAACGATTGAGTAACTTGGCACCGGAGGATGCTAGGTTGAAGATTGCCGTGACCGGATCTTGCGCCTCGTGCATGCCGGACTCACTCAGAGGCGCTGTTGGCGCGATTTTCTTCGCCGCATTGCGCCTTTGCAGGAGAGGAGGAGGCCTGCTTGGGAGTTCCAAAACGCGCGGACATCATGAGGCTGCGCCTGGCCTCAACTGGAATTTCACCGCCTTGGAGCTGGATGCGATGCTTTGGAGCTGTTCAAGCATGACCCAGATCACCCCGAGTGGTTCATGTTGCCGAGGGGTCGCCTTTGTGCAACAACTCTTCGCTGACCGCATCCGTGCGATGATGTTGCCAGCGATTCCCATGGAATCGTTCCAACTTGGCAAGAGCCCGCCGATGACGTCGTGCAGCAGTTCTTCGACAGCTTGGAAGAAGTGCCAATCCGCGCCGACGAGCAGAAGTGTCTCACCCGCGACACCACCGACGCCGAGCTGCAGCGCATCGCCACCAGGATGAAGGAGGCGGCAGAAGCTGCTGCCGCGGGTGAATTCGGGTTCACCGTGGAGGAGGCGGAGGCAGCAGAGGCGGCAAGCCTTGCCGATCGAGAGGAGCTTGCCGGCGTGGAGGAGCAGGCCGAGCTTGAAGCTGAGCCGAACGAGCCTGCCGGGGGCGCCTCCCCCCACCTTCAGGTAGCTTGTCGCGGGAGGAGCCCGCAGCTCCACCAAGAAGGCGCCCGCAAGACCGGGAAGCGGCGGGCGGCAGACGGGCTAACAGCCGTCACGCCGACGCGCTTCCACCAGCAAGCAAGCTCATTGCGCTGAGCGCCTCACGCCGCCACAAAGAATCGGAGCGGGCGCTCTGGGACCATGGCCCTCGCTCCCGCCAAGCGCCTGAGGGAGCCTACTTTTCCAGCTCGCCGCACCGGAGGCGGAGCGGACCACTTCTCCGCCTCAGCCCGAGGAAGAAGAAGAGTAAGATCTTGTCGCCAAGTTATTTGTAATTCTTCAATTTGCTGCTTTGTCTTGTATCCGATTTGCTTCATTCTGAACTCTTTCCTTTTTCAAGACGCTGGCTCAGAGGGCGAGAAGAGAGCCAAGACCCCGTGGTAGTCATCGAAGACGATTCCCAGGTGGCTGTGGAGGCGCGTCTGAGACCCCTTGCCGGACCCGCTACCCTTCCTCGAGCAGCCCCAAAGACAGCCCCCAACAGAAGTATTTGGTCCGCTTTTACGGTTAGGTGTGCATGGGTGCTCCTTCTTTGCTGATATCTGACTTGTTGATTTGTGTAGGAGCAGAGCAGCCTCATCAGAGGACCCGAAGTCGCCCGAGATTCCGCCGCTTCAACCACGCCGCCAAGGGAGAATTCTCCGGCAAGGGAGCGCCTCCGCAAGGGATGCTTCTCGACAAGGGAAGCCTCTCCGACAAGGGGCAGCACCGCACCCTCACGTGGTTGAGACCGCGCCACGCACCCCATCGCAGGTAATCCCTTTAGACCGAAAATTTCCCTTGGGCTCTTTTTTCGTCTATTCTTCTTTTCGAACATTTGCTTGACTGTTCTTTCTTTTTCTGATCGTCAGATCCATCTGCCGGAGAGCCGATGGAATCTGAGGTTGCCGGCGAGGAGGACGCGCGCGGCAACAATGATGATGCCGCCAACATGGAGGAAGAGGTTGGCGCCGATGGGTCCGCCGGCGAGGAGGCCGCCAAGGCTGCCGCCGCAAAGGTCGGGCGAGGGTCAGCGATCGTCTCGACGACCGAGGCCGCAGGAGCGCCAGCGCTACACCGACCGCCGATCCTCCGCCACCGATGCAGCATCAGTTCAAGAGCCCCAGCCCGGCGCCTATCTCAAGGCCGCGACGGCGTCTTCATCAAGCTTCCATGGGCGCCGAGCTCTGTGGCGCCGTCGAGGAGAGACCTTCGACGAAGAGCTGCTCGCCTCCGCTGGGCTGTCGCTGGTTGACGCGCCAAGAAGCAGCAGTGGCGAGTCTGAGGAGGAGCAGCTGCTGAAGAAGCTGTTGTCGCTCTATCGTGCCCGACAAGCTAAGGTGGAGTCCCGGGAAGCACTTGTCGCGAGGGCGGGAGCTGACATGGAGAAGCGCGCAGAAGAGCTCCGGGGGGCCAATCAAGAAGCTCTCCGGAATGTAGCAGACGCGCGGGAGCAACTCTCCGAAGAGCGCACAGCCTTCATCCTTGAGAAGGCTGAGATCGAGGAGCAGCAAAGGCTTGCCGGCGAGAAGCTATCTGCGCAAGAAGGCGAGCTGGCGTAGCGGAAGATCAACCTTGACAGCTATGAGGAAGATCTTGCCACGCGCGAGCAATCAATTGGCGGAGCTCTCAAGGAAGGAAAAGACGCTGCTGCAGCTGCTGAGGCCGCCAAGAAGGGGTTGGAGACAAAAGTAACGCAGCTGGAGGCCAGTCTGCAGAAGAGCGGCGAAGAGCTTGCCGCGCTGAAGCACGAGCGCGAGAAGGACGCCTATACTCTTGGCGAAGTTGCGGGCCGCCTCATTGAAAGGATCAAAGAGCTCGATGCCGCCAAGGACTCCAAGGCGGATCTTGAGCTGAAGCTGACCACGCTGATGGAGACGCTAGACGGCGCCAAGGAGCGGGAAGCGGGCCTGTTGGAGAAGATCAAGGCCAATGAGGAGCTGCTGGCGAATGCCACGACCGCCCATAACACCTTCAAAGAGAATGTGATGATCTGGACCGAGGGTCTTGTAAATACAGCCGCCGCCATCGACAAGGAGCTGATGGAGCTGGGGATGGTGGACCTCGGGTACTCCACCGACGAGCATCTCCAACCCAGTGCCAAGCTCAGCCTGTTCTTCAAGGGCGTGGTGGCGGCTCTCCAGCGGCTCCGGGAAGAGATCCCAAAGCAGCTGGCCGATGAGTCGCGCCAAATCTGTGCAGGGGCTCTTCAGAAGGTGCTGATGAAGGTGGCCTTCCGCAATCCAGGCGTTAACTTCGCCAACGTCCTCAAGTCCTTGCCGCTGACTGCTGACGTTGAAGCGCTCAAGGCCCTTGTCGCACCCATTGTGGACAGGGTGAGCGGGGTTAAGAGGGTCGATGGCGACCGCGTAGACTAGGCCGCCAAATTTATCTTTCCTTCGTCGCTGTTGATCATGTTTAGGAGAACAATTCATTAGATCTGCGACAAGTTAATTTTGTAATATACTCTATCTTAGGCAACGATTGCAATGTTATTTCCTTTACTTGATTCCTTCCTTTGTATGTTTGTGCCTCACGCTTTAGGGAACTTGTCGGTGCTGGCACCTTTGTCATGAAGCGCTGAGTGCGGAACATCAAGAGCCTGTCGGGCGATGCCGCCCCGACAAACAACCTTGTCGCAACTAGTTGCAGCTCACTTAAGTTGTTGAGCGGACTCGAAACAAAGTAAGGGCGCGACTAGCTACGAGTTGGTTCCTCCGCACATAGGTTTTCCATACAAAGTACTATCGTTCGAGGAAGATAACTTAAAAATTTAAAAACTGATTGCTCAAGCTTAGGTAACTTAGCTTTTCTGTCATTTGCTTCCCGGTAAGGCGAAACTTTCTCGAGCGACGCTTGGCAGCCCACACCATTATCTTCTTCTCCTCCCCCCCCCCCCCGGCTAACTTGTGGGCGTAGGAACCTTCCTTTCTTTTGAGAAGAAAGAAGAGAAAATAAAGTTATGGAGCCTTGTGGCTCGTTACTGCTTACCGGTTGTGGATGCTGCACAAAATGTCAGATAACACATGCAAATTGATTATGAAAGCATGAAATTGACAAGTTGCACGCAACACATGAGCTTTATCGATGCACGGGTCTGCGCTCGCTTTGTACAAAGGATTACATGCAACATCGGCAAGACTTGTACAAAAGGTGGTTACCGGAACAGGTTCCGCAACGCGCCTCTATGGGTAAAACTTACGAAGATGCTCAATGTTCCAGGAGTTGCTCACCGAATGCCATCTTTGGTCTCAAAGGCGGACAGCGCGGGCCTAGTGACTCGTTTCACCCGATAAGGGCCTTCCCACTTTGGCGCCAACTTGTTGGAATTCTTGGCGGACTGAACGCGCCAAGAACAAGGTCGCCTTCCTCGAAACTTCCGCACTAACTTTGCGGCTATGGTAGCGGCGCAAAGCTTGTCGGTAACGAGCAGCTCGTCACAATGACCTCAAGACGATCCTCCTCAAGGAGCAGCGTCATCTTGTCGCAGCTGCTCTTGCTCAAGCTCATCATAAGCGAGTACTCGAGGAGACCCGTATACGAGTTCCGTGGGGAGAACTGCCTCTGCTCCATAGACTAGAGCAAAAGGTGTCTGGCCGGTGGCTCGATTTGGCGTCGTCCTAATCGACCAAAGAACCACCGGCAGCTCCTCAATCCAGTTTCTTCCGCACTTGTGCAGCCTGTCGAAAGTTCTGGTCTTGAGCCCTCGCAGCACTTCAACATTTGCCCTCTCCGCTTGACCGCTGCTTCTCGGGTGAGCAATGAAGCGAAGCGACCTTGGCACCAAGATCTTGGACGATCGCATGAAGGTGCGGCTCGTGAACTGTGTGCCGCTGTCGGCGATGATCCGTTAGGAATCCCAAAACGGCAAACAATTGACTCAAGAACTTGATCACGACCGTGCTGTCACCTTCCTCATCGCTTCCACTTTCGCCACTTTGTGAACTTGTCGATTGCAACGCATAAGTACTCAAAGCCCCGACAGCTCGGGAAAGGGGCCGAGGATGTCGAGCCCCCATCAAAATGGCCAGTGATAAAGGATCGCCCGAGAGCTTGAGCTGGCTGGTGTATCTGCTTGGAATGGAACTGCACGCTTCACACTTGGTTACTTGTGCGCAGCATCCTCGGAGGGCTGTCGGCCGAAGAAACCTTGCCGGAAAGCTTTGCTTGCAAGTGTTTTCTTGCCAATGTGGTGACCACATATGCCTCCGTATCTCTCGCCAACAGCTTCGCCCATCTTCCCGATGAATACACTTCAATTTCACTCCGTTGAGTCTTCTTCTGTACAGGATGTTGTCAACAAACTGGTACATACTTGACTGCCGGGCTACTTTTTCCGCTTCTTCTTGCTCTTCGGGAAGTTCTCCTGTGTGAAGGAAATGGACGATCTGCTGCGCCCCCAGCAGAAGGGAACTGACAAAGTAGACTGGGCGCTGCACCATCCTTTTCTGCATCTTCTCGCAATCCCGCGCAGATCCGTTCTTGTCGGGACCAGAGCTTGACGGTGAAGCCCCCTGCTTGTCGCTGGATGCATCTGCCTCGGTTGCCGGCTCATCATCTGCCTCCCTTTCCGCTACTAATGCAGCACTAACCACTTGATTGGTTGCCGCTATGTATAGCAGCAACCTCTCTCGTGGCTTAGGTGCGACAAGTATTGGAGTGGAGGACAGGTACCTCTTTAAGTCCTGCAGCGCAGCCTCCGCTTCGAGTCCATTTCATTGACCTGCCTTTTTCAAAATCTTGAAAATGGCAGGGCGCTCCAGCAGACCTAGAGATAAACCTGCTGAGAGCAGCCACGCAACCGGCAAGTCTTCGTACATCCTTGACGCGCTTTGGTGCTTCAATCTGCTCAATGGCCTTGATCTTGTCGGGATTGGCTTCAATTCCCCGCTGAGACACGAAGAACCCGAGGAGCTTGCCGGAGGGAACTCCAAACACGCACTTCTCGGGATTGAGCTTGAGGTTGATCTTGTGCAGATTTGCAAAGGTCTCATCTAAATCTTGAACCAGAGTTGCTCAGTCCTTGCTCTTGACCACTATGTCATCCATGTAGGCTTCTACATTTCTGTGCATTTGCGGCTCAAAAGCGTCATGGACTACTCTTGCAAACATTGAACCAGCATTCTTTAGCCCAAAAGGCATCCGTACAAAGCAGTATGTGCCACATGGGGTAATGAATGCGGTTTTCTCCTCATCCGTATAAAGCAAATCACATCCAGCCGTGGAGTCAACAATCTGGTTGATACGCGGCAAGGGAAATGGGTCTTTGGGACAAGCTTTATTAACATCTGTGAAGTCAATACAAAGTCTCCATTTCCCATTTGCCTTTATGCATAACTACCGGATTGGCCAACCACGGGATGGAGCACTCCTCGACAAGGCCCGCTGCTTCCAACTTCTTGATTTCTTCGCTATGAATTCTGGCGCCCACTTTGCGCTTCGACTTTTTGCTTGACGGGCCGCGCATGAGGACAGACAGCTAGGTGGTGCTCAATTACTTTCCAGGAACACCGGGATGTCGACGGTTGCCATGCAAACACGCCGACACTCGCCTACGTGAAAGCAACGAGCGCGCCTTCCTATTTAGGGTCGAGAGTGGCACTGATGGTGAAGGTACCACCAGTGCCGTCCTCCTCGGCGGGCACCTTCTTGGTCTTCGGTGGAGCTGCCATCGTCTTCTTGCACTTGCCGGTGGAGCTCGATGGTGTGTCCTCGACGGTAGCGCAGCACTCCGAAGAGGTGCGCTTGCCGGAGTGGGCATCAGAGCTCTTGCCGGACTTGGTCTTCTTCTTCCCCCCGGGAGCTTCAGCGGCAAGTGATTTGCTATCTGTTGCAGCTGCTGGATCCCGGTAGATCTTGTCGGGGCAGATGAGAGCATCCTTCTTGTCGCCATGGACAGAAATGACGCTTATCGGGCCGGGCATCTTGAGAAAGTTGTACGCATAATGAGAGGCTGCCATGAACTTGGCGAGTGCTGGACGGCCAAGTATCCCATTATAAGGCAATGGAAAATCAGCAACGTCGAACGTGACCCTCTCAGTCCTGAAATTTAGCTCGCTGCCAAATGTTACTGGCAGTGTGATCTTCCCTTTCGGCTTGCTCCTTCCTGGGTTGATTCCTTGGAACGTGCCAGTCTCTTCGAGCTCGCTGTCAGGGATTTGAAGCTTCTGGAGCACTATGGATGAGATCAGGTTTAAGCCGGCCCCGCCGTCAACTAGCATCTTGGTGACCTTGAGGTTGAAGATAGTTGGTGAGACCAACATCAGCAAGCACCCGACCGCGGTTACGCGATCAGGGTGATCCTCAATATCAAAGATGATAGGCGTGCTGGACCACTTCAGAGGCCTGCGTGACTCTACGGATGGTTCTGCTGCATTAACCTCCCGCATCCATTGCTTGAGCTGGCGGTGTGAGGTATGCAGAGAAGCACCACCGTCGACGCAGAGGACCTCCGTGGCTTTCTGAAACTCCTGCTCATCAGCTTCATCGTCTTCCATATCTTCATCGTCATCGTCGTATTCATCCTTGTCGCGGCCGCGGGGAGGTCTGTCTCCTTGTCGCTGCTTGGCCTTGCCGCGCGTCCTCCCGGCCGGTCGCTTCTTGATAGCTGCCCCAGCACCTTCCTCGGGTTTCTCCTTGTCTCGCCGCTCAGATTCAGCCTTCTGCTGTTCTACAAGCTGCTCGACCTTCTTGCAGCTCTGGAGGTCGTGGCCCTTGGTGCGGTGAATCTTGCAGTACTGTTTGTTGGAGCTGTCCTGCTTGTCGGCGGCCGCCAGAGGCTTGCAGTCGGCACCAGCGGCAACCTCCTTGCTGGAACCACCAACTTTGGATTTCTTGGCGGTACCACCCTTGCCGGACTGCTCGACAACTAGTACCTCTTTGCTCTTCTTCCTTCGGTTGTTCCGCCGCCGGCTCTTCTTCGCCGGGGCGGTCTCCTCACCGCCGATCCTGCTTCGATTCTCTCCCGGAGTCTTCTTCCTTCCTCAGCACGTGCACACTTGTCGGCCAAGGCATACAACTCACTGACGTCCTTGACTTTGCACATCGCCATCTCTTCCCTCATCCTGCGGTTCCGCACGTTTTGATGAAACGCGCTGATCACCGCGGCAAGGTGGACATCTGGGATGTTGTAGTGCACACGGCTGAATCTTTGAATGAACTTGCGCAGGGACTCTCCCTCCTTCTGGGCGAGCAGGTGAAGGTCACTCTCTTGGCCATGGGGCTTGTGGCCGCCTGTGAAGGCGCCGACAAACTGATGGCATAGATCTGCCCAAGAGGATATGGAGCTGTCCGGCAAGTGCATGAGCCAAGATCTGACATTTGGCTTGAGTACCAGCGGGAAGTAGTTGGCAAGGATCTTGTCGTCTCGTCCCCCCGCAGCCTGCACCGCGATGGTGTAGATGCTGAGGAACTCCGACGGATGCGTCCTGCCATCATACTTCTCTGGCACGTCTGGCTTGAAATTTTTCTTGTCGGGCCACTGGACTTGCCGCAGCTCACGAGTGAACGCAGGGCAACCTACCGCGTACGGCAAGTCACCTGGTTCCCCTGGCGCATGCACGTCGACAGAGGGCCCAGCGCGCTGGTCTGATTGACGCCGCTTCTCTTGGCGCTGGCGCGGTTCGAGCGCCTTCTTGTTGCCGTTTGAAGAACTTGGCGCTGATCACGGCGAGCTCGTGGATCCGGCGACGCGTGGAGTCGCTGTCGAGGTGGATCCGACGAGTCGGCGATCTTGGCCTTCGGTGGAGAGTGCATGGTGGTCGCACTTCACAGGTCGCCGCCACCGGCTCTTGCCTTGTCGCCTCGCCGCGCAGCGATGTGCTTGGTTGCCGCGAACGCGCGCTGGCAAAGCCGATGAGACTTTGATGGTGGCCTCCACCGCCGACCTTTGTCACCGTTGAGGGTAATCCAGAGCGCTTGAGCTCGCGCCAAAGCTTCCGCTTGAGTGGTGGGCGGTAATGGTGAACGGTGCGAGGAGCGGATGTGCTCGGACTTCTAAATACATTAGAAGGAGCAAGATCCCGCCCAGCGACCGCGCCCGCCGCACCAGCTTGTTGGCGCGTGAGCTGCTCTTGAGCATCTCTCGATCCACCAGCTCGATCTTGGTCCAACGAACGATGGCGTTATGAGCACCATGACGCTGTCGGTCTCGCGCCTCTGAGATGGACGCGCACGATCCGGACGCCAAGTCTGCGCCGCCTTGTCCTTGACTTGGCAGCGTCGTGGGCTCCTCGACGACGCCTGTTCCTCCGCCGTCTTCCCCACCACTCGTCAGCTCCGGTGGTGGTGGGTTTGACACGGACGGCTCTGCTGCCGCCAAGCCTTCTTCTTCAAAGGCATGTTGATGAATATGATGAAGATGTTGCTCGTGAACGCCGGATCAGGTTCACACAGCCTCGACGCCCCACCTGTGCGCCAAAGATGTCGGGAAGTTGATCGTGACCCACTTAACACCTATGGGACTGGCGGACCGAGTCCCTTGTGGTTCGGTGAGGGCGGAGATTGCACGAAGAGCAGATCGAGGCGATGCACACGAAAGCAGTTTACCCAGCTTCGGAGCTCTCAGGAGAGATAATACTCCTACTGCTGCTTGTCTGATTGTATTGTGTTCTTGCTAGGGAGCAATGAGAGCTACAAAACCTAGATTGAGTGAGTGTAGTCTCGAATGAGTCGAACCAGCCGAACCCTTTCTACGCTATGCATGGGCCTCCTTTTATAGGCTCAAGGGGTCACCACAGTGGCAACGTAAACAAGGGTAAAATGGGAAAAAGAGTTGCGGTTGGTACAGCTACTTTGCACGTTGTCTTATACCTAACTCGACGGCAAGGGACAAAGGCAATAAATGCCCGTCCATGTCGCCTAAACAGGCAGAAAAGGGACCGTCGGGCGCCCCGCTTGCCACGATGGCACCCTGTCAGCGCCGCTATCCGCTGCTCTCCGCTGGCTGCACAACCTCTTGACACGCACGCGCTGGAATGGCCCCATGGCGACATCGCTGGTGGATGAGCTGGAGCGGAGATGAAGAGAGGTTGCTGCCGCGGCAAGCACCTTGCAGCTGGCTGAATCCTTGTCGCGCCTGGAAGCTTGTCGCTCACTAAGCCTTCCCGGCAAGCTCCTCTTGCCGGGGTCTTGTCTTCTGCGTGTCTTGAGTGGCCTTCCCGGCAAGTTCCTCTTGCCGGGGTCTTGTATTCTTGGCTTAAATACTTTGTTCTTGAATGGCTCCAAAGGAACCATGGAGGATCTTGGCGGTCACTAGGCAGTCCCCGCCAAAGCGCCAAGGATCGCTCAGGCACGAAGTTCGGGATACTAGGGTACCCCTACTCTAGTACACCGACAATAAAGATGATCAATAATATGATGCAACCTCAATTCCATTTTTTATAGTTTTCTTTTATGAACCAAACTAGTGATAAAACAAGAAACTAAAAGATTCAATTGCAAGATCTAAAGATATACCTTCCAGCACTCACCTCCCCGGCAACGGCGCCAGAAAAGAGCCTGATGTCTACTATGCAACTTTATTCTTGTACACACGTGTTGGGCCTCCAAGTGCAGAGTTTTGTAGGACAGTAGCAATTTTCCCTCAAGTGGATGACCTAAGGTTTATCAATCCGTAAGAGGTGTAGGATGAAGATGGTCTCCCTCAAATGACCCTGCAACCAAATACAAGAAATCTCTTGTGTCCCCAACACACCCAATACAATGGCAAATTATATAGGTCCACTAGTTCGGCAAAGAGATGGTGATAAAAGTGTAATATTGATGGTAGAAATATATTTTATAATCTGAATAAATAAAAATAGCAAGGTAAATGTTAGTAAACGGGCACAAAAACGGTATTGCAATGCTTGAAAATGAGGCCTAGGGTCCGTACTTTCGCTAGTGCAACCTCTCAACAATGATAACATAGTTGGATCATATGATTATCCCTCAAAGTTCAATAAAGAATCACTCCCGAGTTCCTATTAGCAGAGAACAAAAGATATAAATTGTTTATAGGGTACAAAACCACCTCAAAGCTATTCTTTCCGTTCGATCTATTCAAGAGTTTGTACTAAAATAACACAAAGCTATTTTTTCCGTTCGATCTATCCTGGAGTTCATACTAAAATAACACCAAAGCAAATTCATATTCATAATACTCAACCCACACAAGAACTACAAAGAGACCTCAAAGTTTCTATCGGAGAAAATATAATAAAAACATGCATCAAACCCTATGCACAGATTACCCCAATGTCACCTCGGGAATTCGCAAGTTGAGTGCCATAACATGCATCAAGTGAATAAATATGATACCCCGTTGTCACTTCAAGTATTCATACCGCAAGACATACATCATGTGTTCTCATACTTAATATTCAATACGACAAGACAAAACTTCAAAGGGTAAAGACTCAATTGATCACAACAAGAGTATAGAGGGGAGAAACATTATATGATCCATTTATGTTAACAAAGCCCATGCTATAGATCACGAGAGAGAGACTGAACACATAGCTACTGGTACAAACCCTCAGCCCCAAGGGTTTACTACTCCCTCCTCGTCATGGTGGCCGCCGGGATGATGAAATGATGATTCCCCCCCTCCGGCAGGGTGCCGGAACGGGTCTAGATTGGTTTTTGGTGGCTACAGAGCCTTGCGTCAGCGGAACTTCTGATCTAGGTTAACCCCGAAGGGTTTCGGAATATTTGGGAATTTATAGTGCAAAGAAGGGGTGCGGGAGGCCACCAAGGTGGGCACAACCCACTGGGCGCCATGGCCCCCAGCGACGCACTGTGGGTTGTGCCCCTCGGGCACCCCCTGTGTGCTTCTTTGGTCCATCGCTGATCTTCCGTCCATAAAAATCTCCGTGAAGTTTCGTTGCATTTGGATTCCGTTTGGTATTGATTTCCTGTGATGTAAAAAACAAGCAAAAAACAGCAACTGGCACTGGGTCAATAGTTAGTCCCAAAAAAAATATAAAGTTGCTATAAAATGATTGTAAAACATCCAAGAATGATAAAATAACAGCATGAATACTTCATAAGTTATAAATACATTAGAGACGTATCATAGTATGATCCGTTGTTCAGATTTTTGCTGACCACAAAAGGCCCTTCCCAAGGTGGGGATAGCTTGTGCATGAGAGTTTGATCCTGGATAAGTCGGAGCACCAAATCTCCTTCCTGAAAGGTTCTGGTTTTAACCTAGCGGCTATGATAATGATGCAGATCTTGTTGGTAAATCACCGAACGAGCCACCGCAAGGTCACGCTCCTCATCCAAAAGGTCAATAGCATCCTGACGTGCCTTTTCATTATTAGCTTCAATATAAGCCGCCACACGGGGCGAATCATGACGGATGTCACTAGGGAGAACCGCCTCTGCTCCATAAACCATGAAGAAAGGTGTGTAACCCGTAGATCTGCTGGGGGTAGTATTGATACTCCATAGCACTGAGGGAAACTCCTCCACCCAACAACCCGCCGTCCTCTGCAAAGGAACCATAAGCCGGGGCTTGATACCTCTCAAAATTTCTTGATTGGCTCTTTCAGCTTGGCCATTGGACTAGGGGTGAGCCAATGATGATACATCAAGACGAATATGCTCTTATTGATAGAATTATTTCATAGCACCCTTGGACAGATTAGTAACATTATCAGTTATAATGTCGTGAGGATATCCAAAACAGAAAAATCACCTTCTTGATGAATTGAACTGTTGTTGCCGCGTCACACTTACTAACCAGCTCTGCCTCAACCCACTTTCTGAATTTGTCAACCACCACCAAAAGGTGGGTATTTTTATCTTTGGACCTTTTGAAAGGTCCAACCATATCCAGCCCCAAGACTGCAAATGGCCAAGTGATTGGAATTATCCTCAATTCTTGAGCCGACACTTGAGCCTGTCTTGAAAATTTCTGACAACCATCACATTTACTGACCAAATCCTCTGCATCAGCATGAGCCGTCAGCCAATAAAACCCATGACGGAAAACCTTGGCTACGAGAGACTTAGAGCCGGCATGATGGCCACAATATCCTTCATGAATCTCTCGTAGAATCTCACGGCCTTCCTCAGGAGAAACACATCGTTGAAACATCCCTGTGACACTACAGTGATGCAACTCTCCATTGACAATAGTCATTGACTTAGACTGCTGGGTTATCTGCCTGACTGAAGTTCATCTTCAGGTAACTCACCTCGTGTCATATAAGCCAAATATGGTATTGCCAATCAGGAATAGCACGAAGAGCCGCCACCAGCTGTGCCTCAGGGTCAGGAATAGCAAGATCTTCCTCCGTAGGCAATTTGACTGAAGGGTTATTCAGAATATCAAGGAAACATTAGGTGGCACCGGCTTACGCTGGGACCCTAACTGGCTCAAAGCATCAGCAGCCTCATTTTTCATGTGATCAACATGTTCCACTTGATAACCTTTGAAATGACCAGCAATAGCATCAACCTCGCGGTGGTAAGCCAACATGAGTGGGTCCTTAGAATCCCAAGTGCCTGAAACTTGCCGAGCCACCAAATCGGAGTCACCAAAACACCTCACCCGGCTTAAATTCATCTCGTTAGCCATCCGAAGACCATGGAGCAAGGCCTCATACTCAGCTGTATTGTTAGTACAAGGGAACATCAACCTTAAAACATAACAAAATTTATCACCTCGTGGGGAAGTCAAAATAACTGCAGCCCCCGAGCCTTCCAACTGTCTGGATCCATCAAAGTGAATAGTCCAATATGTGCTATCTGAGTTCTCCTCAGGCATCTGCAACTCAGTCCGGTCGTTGATAAAATCCACAAGTGCTTGAGACTTGATGGCTGTCCGAGGCATATACTTCAAACCATGGGGTCCAAGCTCAATGGCCCATTTGGCTACCCGACCTGTGGCCTCTCTGTTTTGAATAATATCCCTCAAAGGGGCAGAACTGACCACAGCGATGGGATGACCAAAGAAATACTGCTTCAGCTTACGACTAGCCATGAACACTCCATATACAAGTTTCTGCCAATGCGGATACCTCTGTTTGGATTCAATGAGGACCTCACTGATATAATAAACCAGCCGTTGAACCGGATATTCCTTGCCTGATTCCTTCCTTTCCACAACAATTGCCACGCTGACAGCTCGGCCATTGGCAGCCACTGATATGTCCATTTTGCATCATGCTTTTATATTGATATTTATCGCATTATGGGCTATTATTACACATTATGTCACAATACTTATGCCTATTCTCTCTTATTTTACAAGGTTTACATAAAGAGGGAGAATGCCGGCAGCTGGAAATATGGGTTGGAAAAGGAGCAAATATTAGAGACCTATTCTGCACAACTCCAAAAGTCCTGAAACTCCACGGAAGTTATTTTTGGAAATAATAAAAAATACTGAGCGAAGAAAATACCATAGGGGACCCACACCCTGGGCACGAGGGTGGGGGCGCGCCCCCTGCCTCGTGGGCCCCCTGGTGGCCCTCTGGTGCCCATATTCTGCTATATGAAGTCTTTCGTCCGGAGAAAAATCATAAGCAAGCTTTCGGGAAGAAACTCCGCCGCCACGAGGCGGAACCTTGGCGGAACCAATCTAGGGCTCCGGTAGAGCTGTTTTGCCGGGGACACTTCCCTCCGGGAGGGGGAAATCATCGCCATCGTCATCACCAACGCTCCTCTCATCGGGAGGGGGCCAATCTCCATCAACATCTTCACCAGCACCATCTCCTCTCAAACCCTAGTTCATCTCTTGTATCCAATTCTTGTCTATAAGTCTGAGATTGGTACCTGTAGGTTGCTAGTAGTGTTGATTACTCTTTGTAGTTGATGCTAGTTGGTTTATTTGGTGGAAGATCATATGTTCAGATCATTTATGCATATTAATACCCCTCTGATTATGAACATGAATATGCTTTGTGAGTAGTTACATTTGTTCCTGAGGACATGGGAGAAGTCTTTCTATTAGTAGTCATGTGAATTTGGTATTCGTTCGATATTTTGATGAGATGTATGTTGTCTCTCCTCTAGTGGTGTTATGTGAACGTCGACTACATGACACTTCACCATTGTTTGGGCCTAGAGGAAGGCATTGGGAAGTAATAAGTAGATGATGGGTTGCTAGAGTGACATAAGCTTAAACCCTAGTTTATGCGTTGCTTCGTAAGGGGCTGATTTGGATCCATATGTTTCATGCTATGGTTAGGTTTACCTTAATACTTCTTTTGTAGTTGCGGTTGCTTGCAATAGGAGTTAATCATAAGTGGGATGTCCATCCAAGTAAGGACAGCACCCAAGGACCGGTCCACCCACATATCAAATTATCAAAGTACCGAACGCGAATCATATGAACGTGATGAAAACTAGCTTGACGATAATTCCCATGTGTCCTCGGGAGCGCTTTACTCTATATAAAGAGTTTGTCCAGGCTTGTCCTTTGCTACAAAAAGGATTGGGCCATCTTGCTGCACTTTATTTACTCTTGTTACTTGTTACCCGTTACAAATTATCTTATCACAAAACTATCTGCTACCGATAATTTCAGTGCTTGCAGAGAATACCTTGCTGAAAACCGCTTATCATTTCCTTCTGCTCCTCGTTGGGTTCGACACTCTTACTTATCGGAAGGACTACGATAGATCCCCTATACTTGTGGGTCATCAAGACTCTTTTCTGGCGCCGTTTCCGGGGAGTGAAGCGCCTTTGGTAGGTGGAATTTGGTAAGGAAAAATCTATATAGTGTGCTGAAATTTACTGTCACTTGTTGCTATGGAAAGTAATCCTCTGAGGGGCTTGTTCGGGGTATCTTCACCCCGACCAGTAGAGCAAAGAGTTGCTCCTCAACCTACTGAACCTACTGAAAATGAAAATGTTTACTTTGAAATTCCTTCGGGTATGATAGAGAAACTGCTAGCTAATCCTTTTGCAGGAGATGGAACATTGCATCCCGATTTACACCTAATCTATGTGGATGAAGTTTGTGGATTATTTAAGCTTGCAGGTATGCCCGATGATGTTATCAAGAAGAAGGTCTTCCCTTTATCTTTGAAGGGAGATGCATTGACATGGTATAGGCTATGCGATGATATGGGATCATGGAACTACAAACGATTGAAATTGGAATTTCATCAGAAGTTTTATCCTATGCATCTTATTCATCGTGATCGTAATTATATATATAATTTTTGGCCTCGTGAAGGAGAAAGCATCGCTCAAGCTTGGGGGAGGCTTAAGTCAATGTTATATTCATGCTCCAATCATGATCTCTCAAGAGAAATGATTATTCAAATTATGCTCGGCTTTCTGACAACAATCGCACCATGCTCGATACTTCTTGTACCGGCTCTTTTATGATGAAAACTATTGAATTGAAATGGGATTTATTGGAAAGAATTAAACGCAACTCTGAATATTGGGACCTCGATGAAGGTAAAGGGTCAGGTATAACACCTAAGTTTGATTGTGTTAAATCTTTTATGGATACCGATGTTTTCCATAAATTTAGCACTAAATATGGACTTGACTCAGAGATAGTAGCTTCTTTTTGTGAATCTTTTGCTGCTCATGTTGATCTCCCTAAGGAGAAGTGGTTTAAATAACATCCTCCGATAGAAGTAAAAGTAGTTGAACCTATTAAAGTTGGAGAAAAGACTGTCACTTATAATGATCCTGTTGTTCCTGCTGCTTATGTTGAGAAACCACCTTTCCCTGTTAGGATAAAGGATCATGCAAAAGCTTCAACGGTGGCTCGTAATAGTAATATTAGAACTTATACACCTCCTGAGCAGGTTAAAGTTGAACCTAATATTGCTATGGTTAAAGATCTCTTAGCTGATAATATTGATGGGCATGTTATTTATTTCTTTGATGAGACTGCTAGAACTGCTAAACCTATAGTGCTAAAGATAAACATAGACTTGTGGTAGGCATGCATGTTATTTCAGTTAAAATAGGAGATCATTGTTATCATGGCTTATGTGATATTGGTGCTAGTGCTAGTGCAATACCTATTGACTCATACAAAGAAATTATGCATGATATTGCACCCGCTGAGTTAGAAGAAATTGATGCCACCATTAAGCTTGCCAATAGAGATACCATTTCACCGATTGGGATTGTTAGAGATGTTGAAGTCTTGTGTGGGAAAGCTAAATATCCTGCTGATTTTCTTGTTCTTGGTTCCCCACAAGATAGTTTTTGTCCGATTATATTTGGTAGACCCTTCTTGAATACTGTTAATACTAAGATAGACTGCGAAAAGGATGTTGTTACTATTGGTTTGGATGATATGTCTCATGAGTTTAATTTTTCTAAATTCCGTAGACAACCTCATGATGAGGAATTGCCTAGTAAAGATGAAATTATTGGTCTTTCTTCTATTGCCGTACCACCTAGTGATCCTTTAGAACAATATTTGCTAGACCATGAAAATGATATGTTTATGAATGAAAGAAGGGAAATAGATGAAGCGTTCTTTAAACAGGGACCTATTCTGAAACACAACTTGCCTGTTGAAATCCTAGGGGATCCTCCTCCACCAAAGGGTGATCCCGTGTTTGAGCTTAAACCATTGCCTGATACTCTTAAATATGCTTATCTTGATGAAAAGAAGATATATCCTGTTATTATTAGTGCTAACCTTTCAGAGAAGGAAGAAGAAAAATTATTGAAAACTCTGAAGAAGCACCGCGCTGCCATTGGATATACTCTTGATGATCTTAAGGGCATTAGTCCCACTCTATGTCAACACAAAATAAATTTGGAGAAAGATGCCAAACCAGTTATTGATCATCAACGACGGCTGAATCCTAAGATGAAAGAAGTGGTAAGAAAGGAAATACTAAATCTCCTTGAGGCAGGTATAATATATCCCGTGACTGATAGTCAGTGGGTAAGTCATGTCCATTGTGTCCCTAAGAAGGGAGGTATTACCGTCGTTCCTAATGATAAAGATGAATTGATTTCGCAAAGAATTATTACAGGTTATAGGATGGTAATTGATTTCTGCAAATTAAATAAGGCTACTACAAAAGATCATTACCACTTACCTTTTATTGATCAAATGCTAGAAAGGTTATCCAAACATACACATTTTTGCTTTCTAGATGGTTATTCTAGTTTCTCTCAAATACCCGTGTCAGCTGATGATCAAGCAAAGACCACTTTTACTTGTCTTTCAGTACTTTTGCTTATAGATGTATGCCTTTTGGTTTATGTAATGCACCTGCTACCTTTCAAAGATGCATGATGGCTATATTCTCTTATTTTTGTGAAAAGATTTGTGAGTTTTTCATGGATGATTTCTCCGTTTATGGATCCTCTTTTGATTATTGCTTGAGCAACCTTGATCGAGTTTTGCAGAGATGTGAAACACTAACCTTGTCTTGAATTGGGAGAAGTGCCATTTTATGGTTAATGAAGGTATTGTCTTGGGGCATAAAATTTCTGAAAGAGGCATTGAAGTTGATAAAGCTAAAGTTGGTGCTATTGAAAAGATGTCATGTCCCAAGGACATCAAAGTTATAAGAAGCTTCCTTGGTCATGACGGATTTTATAGGAGGTTCATTAAGGACTTCTCAAAAATTTCTCGGCCTCTGACTAATCTATTACAAAAAGATATACCATTTGTCTTTGATGATGATTGTGTAGAAGCATTTGAAATACTTAAGAAAGCATTGATTTCTGCACCTATTGTTCGGCCAACTGATTGGAATTTACCCTTTGAAATTATGTGTGATGCTAGTGATTATGTTGTAGGTGCTGTTCTAGGGCAAAGAGTTGATAATAAATTAAATGTCATTCAATACACTAGTAAAACTCTAGACAATGCCCAGAGGAATTATGCCACTACTGAAAAAGAAATTCTTAGCAGTTGTATTTGCTTGTGATAAGTTCAGACCTTATATTGTTGATTCTAAAGTAACTATTCACACTGATCATGTTGCTATTAAATATCTTATGGAAAAGAAAGATGCTAAACCTAGACTTATTAGATGGGTTCTCTAGCTACAAGAATTTGATTTACATATTATTGATAGAAAGGGAGCTGAGAACCCCGTTGCAGACAACTTGTCTAGGTTAGAAAATGTTCTTGATGACCCACTACCTGTTGATGATAGCTTTCCTGATGAACAATTAAATGTCATAAATGTTTCTCGTACTTCTCCATGGTATGTTGATTATGCTAATTACATTGTTGCTAAATTTATACCACCTAGTTTCACATACCAACAAAAGAAAAAGTTTTTCTATGATTTAAGACATTACTTATGGGATGACCCACATCTTTATAAAGAAGGAGTAGATGGTGTTATTAGACGTTGTGTACCTGAGCATGAACAGGAACAGATCCTACGCAAGTGCCACTCTGAGGCTTATGGAGGACACCGCGCTGGATATAGAACTGCACATAAGGTATTGCAATCCGGTTTTTATTGGCCTACTCTCTTCAAGGATGCTCGTAAGTTTGCCTTGTCTTGTGATGAATGTCAAAGAATTGGTAACATTAGTAGACGTCAAGAAATGCCTATGAATTATCCACTTGTTATTGAACCATTTGATGTTTGGGGCTTTGATTATATGGGACGGTTTCCTGCTTCTAATGGATATACTCATATTTTAGTTGCTATTGATTACGTTACTAAGTGGGTAGAAGCTATTCCAACTAGTAGTGCTGATCATAACACTTCTATTAAGATGCTTAAAGAAGTTATTTTTCCGAGGTTTGGAGTCCCTAGATATTTAATGACTGATGGTGGTTCACATTTTATTCATGGTGCTTTTCGTAAGATGCTTGCCAAGTATGATGTTAATCATAGAATTGCATCTCCTTATCACCCACAGTCTAGCGGTAAAGTTGAATTGAGTAATAGAGAACTCAAATAAATTTTGCAAAAGACTGTTAATAGATCTAGAAAGAATTGGTCCAAGAAACTTGATGATGCATTATGGGCCTATAGAACTGCATATAAATATCCTATGGTTATGTCTCCGTATAAAATGGTTTATGGAAAAGCATGTCACTTACCTCTCGAACTAGAACATAAGGCATATTGGCCATTAAAGAGCTCAATTATGATTTCAAACTTGCCGGTGAGAAGAGGCTATTTGACATTAGCTCACTTGATGAATGGAGAACCAAAGCCTATGAGAATGCCAAGTTGTTTAAAGAAAAAGTTAAAAGATGGCATGACAAAAGGATACAAAAACTTGAGTTTAATGTAGGTGACTATGTGTTGCTATTCAACTCTCGTTTAAGATTTTTTGCAGGAAAACTTCTCTCCAAATGGGAAGGTGTAAGGGCATCTCCTGCCTAGGGTTTTGGTGATGACGACAATACACGTGTGGACTAATCGTGCGTCATAAATTACTCAGGTACACATCATGTGACGCAAGACGGTTAAGCCTTCCCTCTCTAAGGAAAAGATCGAAGACGGAGTTTCCAACGCTTTTATTCCTTTTGGTTGTAGGAAATCCGTACTATTAAGAGGGAACCCGCATCGGAAGGTATTGGGTTTATCAAGTCACGTACATAGTTACTTTTCACCCACCATATAGCCTTCGTTCGAGGAGAGAGAGGTTCCCTTGGTCCTATGTGTGTGTGCAGTCTTTTTCATGGCGGTAGTACCACTGTTCTCAGCGGCAGTACTGGTGGCCGGTTGTTCCGGTCAAACTACCGCCCCTAGTACCGCATGGGGGTGATTCCTCTCTATGCTATGTGCGGTGGTAGACCGGTGGTGGCCCGGAAGTACCGGTTTGTTCTTAATAAACCGGTACTACCGGTATCCAGTGCGGTTGTACCGCATGGATCGCCACCACCCAGGAACCACTGACCCAGCGGATGTTCCGGCTCTACCACCGCCCCAACTACCGCTCTGGTTGATAGCTCTCTGGTCTAGTTGCGATAGTTGACCGGTGGCAGAGCGGTAGTTCCGGTTTTCTCCGGAAGACCGGTACTACCGGGCGTTCCTCCGGAAGTACCGCCCTGGTGCCATGGGTGCAGTTTCCTACACACACCGGTTCTTCCGGTGGTATGTGCGGAAGTACCGGCCCTATATAGTTCTGCACATAACGGTTGGATCTCGGGGACTCTATTTAAGGAGGTGCTTCTCCTACCTCCCACCTACCTCTTGCCTCTCTCTCTCCTCTATTAATCCCCTTGAAGCTTTCTTGCCTGATCTCTCTCTCTAGCCACTCAAACTTGTTCATTTGCTAGGGATTGAAGGAGGAGACCTAGATCTACACTCTCACCAAAGGAAATTTGATTCCCCCTTACTTTCTTGTGTGGATTTTGTTACTCTTGGGTGTTTGAGCACCCTAGACGGAAGAGGTCACTTCGGAGCCACATTCCATTGTGGTGAAGCTCCGGGGTATCGTTGGGAGCCTCCAATTAAGTTGTGGAGAGAGCCCCAACCTTGTTTGTAAAGGTTCAGTCGCCGCCTTCAAGGGCACCAATAGTGGATTCACGGCATCTCGCATTGTGTGAGGGCGTGAGGAGAATACGGTGGCCCTAGTGGCTTCTTGGGGAGCATTGTGCCTCCACACTACTCCAACGGAGACGTACTTCCCCTCAAAGGGAAGTAACTTCGGCAACACATCCTCGTCTCCACCGGCTCCACTCTTGGTTATCTCGTGCCTTTACTTGTGCAAGCTTATTTGTGTTGTATCTTTTGCTTTTTCGTGTGGTTATCGTTGTTGCATCATATAGGTCGCTCACTTAGTTGCATATCTAGACAACCTACTTTGATGCAAAGTTTAAATTGTTTAAAAAAAGCTAAAAATTGTTAGTTGCCTATTCACCCCCCCCCCTCTAGTCAACTATATCGATCCTTTCGATTGGTATCAGAGCTTCATCTCTTTTTAAGGACTTTACTATCCGAAGAGTATGGTTGACACCGAAGACGATGTGGGGGAGCACTCGCAAATCCAATATCGTCTACGGGAGATGGGGGTAACTCGATCTCACATGAGGAATTCATTGTGGCGTTGGACACATTAAAAACCTCCATGACGACCGAGGTCAAAGACATGTTTAAGGAATTCTTAGAAGGGCTTAAACTTTCCACCGCACCCGTGAAAGTGGGTGATCCCGCCAACATGGTGACGGATGCTAACCCCGACAATGGGGAAGCTACTAGTGAGAAAGCCCCTTTGTCTAGTGGTAAGAATGGCACCGGCATCTTTGCCCATGTGCAACCTCCACCCGTTTATGGTGGACCGATTCATTCTACTCACTTGAATCATGCCGGTCCTCCCCCCAAGATTGACAAAAAGGAGGATTTTGATTCTTGGGTCTATCATTTTAAGCGTCATTTAAATCATGTGAACACTAACCTTTGGAGAATCATTGAAGAAGGTTTTTATCCACATGACCGAAGCAACTTCACTCCTAGAGAAGACGTGGAGAATCAATTCAATGAGAATGCTCTCTTCATCATCCAAGAAGCAATCCTTCCCGAAGACCTCCCGCATCTCCGACCCTACTCATTGGCCAAAGATGCTTGGCTTAAAGTGGTTTCCCTCTATCGAGGAAGCGCAAGCATTCAACATTCCAACTATGAAGTGGTACAAGATGAAGCCAATGAGTTTGCAATGAAAGAAGATGAAGAACCTCGTGACCTCTATCGGAGAGTTACCAAGCTCGCGGTCTCTCTCCGGGATCATGGAAGTAAGGACACGGATGACAATTGGATCAAGCGAAAATTCCTCAAGGCAATGATGCCCTACCACAAAGCCATGTCCTCCGTCATCCGTCAAAGGTCGGACTTCCACACCTTGTCCTCAAGTGATGTGTTGGATGAGTTTGTGGCTATGAGCATATTGGACAAGACCGCCGACAATGCGGTGCTCCGCTCTCAAAGAGCAAAAAGGCCCAACCTTGCATTGAAAGCCAAGGTTTGTGTCGAAGAAGAGGAAGAAGAGGAAGAAGAGGAAGAAGAGGAGAGCAATCTTGAAGATACAAAGTATGCCTATCATGAACACATGGCCCTTGCTTCAAGGCAAATTTGGAGCAAGAAGAACTCAAGGCCCAACTTCAATAAGAACAACTCAAGTGGTGCGAAGGGCAAGCAACGAGTGAGGACTTGCTTCAATTGTGGCAACGTGAGTCACTTTGTTGCGGAGTGCCCTTATGAGAAGAGGGAAGACAACGGTGGCAAGCTCATCCGTAAGGAGAAGGCCAAGTCGTTCCCCAACAAGAGCAACTTCACCAAGAAGACTCCTCCCAAGGCATTGGTGGTACAAGAAGAGTACAATGAGGATGATGACGATGATGAAGGTTGTGAGTCGGTTTCTATGGCCTCCGTTGCCATTGCGACGACTTCACGGGTGTCTCTCTTCGACTCACCAAATGAAAGCATCACCGCCAAGTGCCTCATTGCTAAGGCCACCAACAAGGTAACACCCAACATCAAAACTACAATCATCAATCATCCTTCTTCCACGGATAGCATTGATGAACATGAGGGAACTAATGTGGAGGAGAATGAGTTTGAGGCCTTTATGGGTAAACTCAAGGGTAAATCCAAGAAGCACTTTGTTGCTCTCTTGGAACAACTTGGTGAAGCCAATGACATGATCGAGGCTCACGAAGATACCATCTCTAAGATGGAGGGGCATAGTCGTGACTATGCCGATGAGATTTCGGATCTTTCCAATGCTCTTGAGGAAGAGCGTGGTCTTCGTTTGGCTCTTGAGGAGTCATACAACAATGATCATGCTAAATTAAAGAAAGATCTTGATCATGCTCTTGTTGTTTCTCGTGTGCTAAACTCCAAGAAGGCAAAGCTAGGGGTTGATCTTGCAAGACTCAAAGAGGAGTTTGACATTATCTACAAGGCTCACAAAGTCTTGAAGGGAGTTCATGCTAGCCTCAAAGAGTCTCATGATCAACTCCAAGTGAATCTAACCAAGGAGAAAGCCACTTTTACTCATATGGTGTTGATTGATAATGCAAATGCTACTAACCCTTGTTGTGATCATGTGCATCTTGTTGAGGAGAATGCTAAGTTGAAGGAGCAACTTGAGAAAGGCCTTGTTACATGCATACAAGGTGAGAAGAACCTCGACGACCTTTTGAGCAATTAAAAGGAAGTTGTGGCCAAGGAGGGGATTGGGTTCGCACCCAAGCCCAAGAACAAGAAGAAGAATGACAAGACCAAACGACCTCCTCCTCTCAAGCAAACCTTTGTGAAGGAGGGAGAGGGTGCTTCCAAGGATAAGAAGAACAATGCGAAGGGTGGCGGTGTCAAGAAGGGCAATGACATCCCTCCCAACAAAGCCGGCGACTTTAATCCTTCTTATGTGTTATGCCGTGCTAGTGATGGGCATGTTTATGCCAAATTTGTTGGTTCCCCTCATGAATACATTGAATGGTCTATTTGGGTTCCTAAGACCCTTGTTACTAACATCAAAGGACCCATTACAAAATGGGTACCTAAAACCAAGCATTGATCTCTTGTAGGTGTTTGCTTCTGGTGGGGGATCATGGTTGCTCGATAGTGGAGCTACAAATCATATGACCGGAAGCAAGGACTTGGTGGTGGACGTGCACAAGATTCCATCTATGCCCACCAATGTCGAGTGGGGTGATGCCTCGTCTTCTAAGGTATTGGGACTCGGCAAGGTTGTCATTTCTCATGATCTCACGATCGAGAAGGTCATGCTTGTAGAGTCCCTTGCATACAATTTACTTTCCGTTCGTCAACTTGCAATCATGGGCTTTGCCACTTTCTTTGATATTGATACCGTGGCCCTCTTGTGGAGCAAGACTCCTAAAGTAGCCTTTGTTGGGCATGTCGAGAATGGTCTATATGTGATTAACTTTTCGGAGCGACCCACTAAGACCGCGACATGCCTAATGGCTAAATTTGACGTGGGATGGCTTTGGCATCGCCGTTTAGCCCATGTCAATATGAGATCTTTGCAAAGTCTTCTCAAGTGGGACCATGTCCATGGACTAACGAATGTTAGCTTTGCTAAAGATCGTGCTTGCAATGCTTGTATTGAAGGAAAGCTTCATGAGAAGGCTCACCCTCCCATGACTATCATCTACTCGAAGAGGCCTTTGGAGCTCCTTCACTTGGATCTCTTTGGGCCTCCATCCTTTGATAGTCTTGGGGGTAGAAAGTATTGCTTGGTGATTGTGGATGATTATTCAAGATATACTTGGGTGTATTTCTTCAAGAGGAAGAGCGAGACCCAACAAACCGTCATTGACTTTGCAAATGAAGCCCAGCGTCAACACAATGCAAAGATCTTGACTATTAGAAGTGACAATGGCACCGAGTTCAAGAATTACACCTTGGATGAGTTTCTCAGTGATGAGGGGATCAAGCATCAATATTCCGCACCTTACACCCCTCAACAAAACGGTGTTGCGGAGAGGAAGAACCGGACGTTGATGGATGCGGCAAGGACCATGATGGCGGAGTTCAAGTCCCCATACAACTTTTGGCCGAAGCCATCAACACCGCATGTCATGCATCCAATCGGCTCTACCTCCGCAAGGGCTTGAACAAGACTCCATATGAGATACTCACAGGTAACAAGCCCAACCTCAAGTACTTTCGGGTGTTCGGGTGTAAGTGTTTCATTCTCAAGAAAGGTGTTCGGTTGTCTAAATTTGAAGCTATAGCTTATGAGGGCATATTTTTTGGTTATGCTACAAACTCTCATGCTTACTGTGTCCTCAATAAATCCACGGGACTTATTGAGGAGACGTGTAACATAGAGTTTGATGAGAATAATGGCTTCCAAGTGGAGCAAAGTGGCACTTGTGATGTAGGTGATGAAATCCCTCCTCAAGCCATAAGAAGAATGGGTGTTGGTTTTATCCTACCCATTGAGGAACCCCTTGTGGCCGAAGGAGAAGGACAATGCTCCACTCAAGTGGAGCCATCACCAACCCAAGGCCCACAGGCTTCCGAAGAACAAAGTGAAGGCCCTCAACCTATTGAACAAGACCAAGGGCAAGATCATGCTCAAGACGATGTTGACACACCAAGTGATGCCCAAGGTCAAGTTCTCTCCCCCGAGCGAGTTCAAGATCAAGAACAAGCTCAAGACGGCGCTCAAGATGATCAAGTGACCGCTCCTCAACTCACCACCGAGGAGGAATTAGAGCGTCGTGCTGCCAAGATTGCTTCCAAGCTCTCCACCAAGGGTCATCTCATGAAGAATGTACTTGGAAGCATTCAAAAGGGGATAAGCACTCATAGACAATTGGCAAACTATTGTGAACATCACGCGTTTGTCTCTTGTGTTGAACCCCAAAAGGTATATGAAGCACTCGAAGATCCGGATTGGCTTAATTGCATGCATGAAGAACTCAATAACTTCGAGTACAACAAGGTGTGGAGGTTGGTGCCAAGGCCAACGGGAAACCACAATGTCATTGGGACCAAGTGGATTTTCAAGAACAAGCAAGATGCTCATGGGACCATCATTCGCAACAAGGCAAGATTGGTGGCACAAGGCTACTCCCAAGTCGAGGGTATCGACTACGGTGAAACCTTTGCTCCCGTTGCACGTCTTGAATCCATTCGTTTGTTGATTGCTTATGCTTCTCATCACAACTTTAAGTTGCAACAAATGGATGTGAAGAATGCTTTTCTTAATGGTCCTATTAATGAGTTGGTTTACAACAAACAACCCCCCAGGTTCGAGGATCCCTACTTTCCCGATCATGTGTATCAACTCGATAAGGCACTCTATGGCCTTAAACAAGCCCCACGTGCATGGTATGACCGCCTTACCGAGTTGCTACAAGATCGCGGGTTTGAAGTTGGGCTAATCGATCCCACTCTTTTTACTAAGAAGGTCAAAGGGGAGTTGTTTGTGTGCCAACTATATGTTGATGACATTATCTTTGGTTCCCCTAACAAAGCTTTGAATGAAGAATTTGCCGCACTAATGACCTCAAAGTTCAAGATGTCTTCCATGGGAGAGTTGAAGTTCTTTCTCGGTTTCGAAATGAAGCAAAGAAGAGAAGGCACCTTCATCAACCAAGCTACATACACTCAAGACATGCTCAAGAGATTCAAGCTAAGTGATGTCAAGCCGGCTTCCACTCCAATTCCCACCAAATGCCAGCTTGACATCGATCCCAATGGTAAAGCGGTGGATCAAAAGGTATATCGTTCCATGATTGGATCCTTGCTTTACCTTTGTGCATCTAGACCGGATATCATGTTGAGTGTGGGAATTTGTGCACGGTTTCAAGTCAAGACCTAAGGAAAGCCACTTTGTGGCGGTCAAGTTTAATCTTCGATATTTGGCTCATACCCCAAACTTTGGCTTGTGGTACCCAAGAGGAGCAAACTTCAAGCTTGTAAGATATTCGGATTCCGATTGGGCGGGAGACAAAGTGGATAGGAAGTCCACTTCCGGAGGGTGCCAATTCCTTGGTTGCTCTTTGGTAAGTTGGTCTTCTAAAAAGCAAAGTTGTGTGTCTCTCTTTTCCACCGAAGCGGATTATGTGGCGGCCGGTAGTTGTTGTGCACAACTCTTATGGATGAGGCAAACTTTGAAGGATTACGGTGTCATTTGTGACAAAGTGCCTCTTTGGTGTGACAATGAAAGTGCCATCAAGATTTCTCTCAACCCGGTGCAACACTTCAAGACGAAGCATATTGAGATTCGGTATCACTTCATCCGAGATCACATTAGGCGAGGGGAGATCGAGCTCAACTACTTCAACACTCATGATAACCTTGCAGATATCTTCACTAAGCCTTTTGATGAAGCCAGATTTCGTGAGTTAAGGCATGAGCTAAATATCATTGATTCGAGCAATGTTGCTTGAACCCTTGCACACCCCACCATACTCAACTTGTTGTCTTGTTTAGGTGTAGGCATGGACATAGGGGGAGTGTTGTTATCTCAATGAACTCTCCCTCCCCCCATTATGCATAAATCGATCAACTCTTCCACACTCGTCATTTATGATGACACTTGTGCTTCAAAGACGAGTTTTGGTTATGGGCCCAAGGATAATTCTTCACGGTGCCATACCATTCGACTCAAACATAGGTGGCTCTAGCCACCGCCCTCGTGCTAGGTTGGTTTTCTTTTGATCTCTTTTTGCCTTGCTCTTTGGGTGCTCCTAGGTGTGTGAGTTCTCCAATGGGTGGCTCTTATTGTTTGCTTCTTGCACTCTTGGAGTATTCACCACCATATTACAGTGTCTGGCTCCATCCTAAGCCTTCTCATCCAAGCCATCTATTACTAATGTACACAAGTTTTCTTTCATGGGGTGGGATGTTGCTTCCTGGCGGTACAACTGGTGGTACCCGCGGTTCTACCGCTTTACCACCAGGCTGTAGCCCAGCGGTAAAACCGGTCACGAATTAGCGGTTCTACCGCTGATACTCTGACATGTATCCCTGGCCGGTTCTACCGGTGTTGGTGTGTGTTACTACCGCTTCGTGCGGAAGTACCGCCCCAACCACCTGGTAGCTCCAGGAGCGGTACTACCGGTCCCTGGACCGGTACTACCGGTTGCTTGACTAGGCAGGTCTAGATACGACTGGCCGAAGGGGTTTCTCTGTTTTCCCCTTCACTCCCGTCCTTTCCATTCTCCCTAGCCGCCGGTTGCTCCGCCCACTGTCGGCGTTCTGGGAACGGGGGTCCCCAGACTTGCCTGCCTGCGGCCTGCGGCGTGGCTCAAAGGAGGCCCAGGACGGCCCATCTTCATCAACGCAAGCTCAAGACCCTCGCGAGGGGCCAAGCCTCGCGGGGCGGACGACCAGGAGCTTCCGCAGGCACGGCCTCGTCAGGCTGGCTCATGAGGAGGCGGAGAGTTTAAGGCAGGGTACCTCGCGAGGTGCCCGTGACGCAAGCCATGACGACCAAGGGAGCCAGTCGGGCGCCAGCCCGCGCAGCGTCCTCCTCTCCTCTTTGGTGCAAAGGGAGCAAGCGCAGGCGAGAGCATCAAGCAAAGGCATCCGTTTCGGTGCAACAAGACCAAGACCAGCCCCAACGGCTGGAAGGGTGTCATCATGGAGCCCAAGCAGGCGTCATCACCAGAGCCTTTGGCAGGCGAGGACCAACTTTAGTCAGGATAAGTGTACCCGCTGTTCCCCTTCAAAATGGCCAATTGTTGGTGCCCTTCCTGCTCAATATTTGGGAAGAGGCCCAGGGCCTTCGCCTATAAATAGGAGTAGCCACACTCAGAGTAGGGGACCTTCGATCGGCCCTCCGGTATGAGATCGGGATCCTCACCAAGGAACCAGTAGCTAGAGCAACTGAACACCACCCAGCAGTTCATCACACCCGCCAAGAACAGACCCTCGCGAGGCGGTTCTTCCCTGTACTATTCCTCAATAGCCCCAGAGGCAATCCACCACGCCACAAACTAGAGTAGGGTATTACACCACAACGGTGGCCCGAACTAGTATAAATCTTGCGTCTCTTGTGCTGTTCTTTTTAGTAGTTTAGGTCCCTGCGATTCGGCGAGGTGCAAGACGGTGGGGGTTGGATCTCCGCGCGCACCCCAGTGTTCGAACCTCAAGGGTCTGCCGGAACCCGAAATCCAACATTTGGCGCGCCCGTAGGTGCGCTGAATCGCCTTCGTCGCCTCGTTCTTCCCCGACCACCGAACCATGTTCGACGCCTGTCGGGCCCGCGCTGAAAGTGCCAAGCCGCCGCCTCCCATATCGCCCAGACGGCTCCCGTCGGCGGGCGCCTCGTCGTTTCGTCACTGCCGTCAACGCCGCCACCGCCCGGCGGGAACGAGCAGCAAGCGCCGCCCCAAGACCCGTCCATGAGGCGGGGCGGCCACACCGCCACGCTTTCGCCACCTCGCTGGTTCTTCGTCGCGCGCGCCGCGCATGGAGGCCCGAAGCTACACTCATCGCGGCTAACGAGCTCCTCGTGCTACCGCCCGTCGGCGACATCTATGAAGAATGGCTCGACCGAAGTCGCCGAGCTCGTCCGCTGCTGCAGGAGGTGACCTCGTCGTCCGTCTCGCTGCACCGCACCCGCCACGCTGCTGGCGATAAAGCTCCCGGGCGCCTCAGCCGCCTCCTCCTCAAGACGGCGCCCTGGCCCCAAGGCGCGCGGCCCCTGGGCGGAACCCGCTCCGCCAGGCGCCGGCGCGGCAAGAGCAGAGCTGCCAAGAAGTTCCTCGCCGCAGAAGCTGCCCGGCGCCCCGCCCAAAGACGTCAAGACCCTGCGCTGCCCCCAGCCAGCCGCAGGAGACCCACAAGACCAAGCTCTCTGCCGTCCAAGGCCCCCCGCGGCCACGGCGGGCTGCCGCACCTTCACCTCCGAGCTGCGCAGCGTCGCGTGGCCCGCCAAGTTCAAGCCGGACCTGCCTCCTCGCTACGACGGCACCGCCGACCCTACGGAGTTCCTCCAGCTCTACGAGCTGGGCATCGAGGCTGCCAACGGGGATGAAAAGGTCATGGCGAATTAGTTTCGAATGGCGCCAAGGACGGGCCCGCACTGCTCCTGAATCGGCCCTGAGCACGATCTCTTCCTGGACCGAGATGCGTACCTGCTTCATCGCCAACTTCCAAGGTACTCGCGACCGGCCACCTGCCGTAAGCGACATGCGCCAAATCAAGCAGCAGCCAGGGGAAACCCTGCAAAAGTACATCCAGCGCTTCAACAACGCGCCTCAAGATCCCTGGGTAACGGAGGAGGCCATCATCTCGCTTTCTCCGACGGCGTGCGCGACGTCAAGATGAAGGAGGAGCTGGCGATGCACGAAGATCTATGCACCTCCCTGGAGCTGTTCAACTTGGCGACCAAGTGCGCCAGGGCTAAGGAGGGCCACCTCTCCCTCCTCGAGCTGCCTGCCGCGGATCCCGAAGAGAAGAAGTCCAAGGCCAAGGACGTGAAACGCAAGGGGGCTGCCGTACTCGCGGCCGAACCAGACACCAAGCGAGGCAGAGATCAGCCCGAGTCCTCCAAGGGCAGCCGGTACTGCGTGTACCACGACCTCCACACCCACAACACCAATGAATGTCAAGAGCTCCGGGCCGTACGCGAAGGAAGGGTCGGCAGGCGCCCCGAGCGCAGCGACCGGGGCTACGGCCGAGGAGGAGGAAGGAATGCAGGACGCTGGGAAGACCGCGGCCCGCGCCAAGGGTGGTGCGACCAACCTCGCGAGGACCGCTGGCAAGACCCACCTCGCGAGGGAGGCTGGAGGGATCAGCCTCGCGAGGATCGCCTGCAGGGAACGCAGGCCTCCCTCTGCCGCCGCCGCCAAGGAGAATCGAAGGCCGTCATCGGACGAGGGGCTGGGGCTTCCAGAAGCGCGTCGATCGCAGCATCCCGGGCGGAGCACAAGCCCCACCTCTCAGCATCTTCAAGAAGTTCGCCCGTGAAGTGAATGCAGTCCTCCCCAAGCTCGAGTCCACGCGCCTCTCGGGTGGTCGGCGTGCGCCATCACGTTCAGCTCAAATGAATCAGCTCAAGTCGCGCAGCCACGGCCGGAGTTCTCCGATGCTTTGCTCCCCAATCATCGCAATGCGCTAGTCACCAAGACCCTCATCGATGGCGGAGCAGGGCTCAACGTCCCGTCCGTGGAAACATTCAACAATCTTCGCGCCTTACGATAGGCTTCAGCCAACCAAGCCTTTCTCCGAGTCACCGACGGCTCCACAGTCCCGATCGGGAAGGTCCGCCTTCTGTCACCTTCGGGCTCGCGACAACTACCACACCGAGCTCATCGACTTTGACGTCGCCCACATTCGCCAGCCGTACAACGCCATCCTCGGGTACCCAGCGCTGGCCAAATTCATGGTCAGAACCCACCATGGCTACAACATCCTCAAGATGCCGAGAAGCGGCGGAGTCATCACGGTGCCACTGTGAAGAGAGAGATGCAGCAGTGCTCCCTGAGCGAGCTTTTCAGGCCGCATCGCTGGAAGATCCAGACCACAGCAGCAGGAGGCCTCCCGAGGCCGCACCCAAGAAGAAGAAGACATCGACCGGCCCGGCTCTTCAAGAGACATGCCCCTCAGGGTCCACATCGGGCCAGGGGGAGCCTCCTTCCATCACATAGGAAAGCGCGCCCGGCGCCCTCCTCGAGCAGGGCTCGGGGGCTCTCCCCTGGAGGGCCGCCGACCTCGCCAAGGTCTCGAGGGAGGCGCTTGGGCACCGCGTGGAGGCGTGTTTCGAAGCACGTTTCCTGCAAGCAGGAGCAAGACCAGGAGGGCAGAACCCTCGAGAGTTCGTCAGCAAGGCCATTCAGGAGCTACAGGAGTCAAGGGTCATGAGGGGCAGCCGCCGCCTACCCGCTGTGGCCCCCCATCCAGGCGAGGATGGTGGGCTGCGCGTCTGCATCGACATACCAGGGCTCAACCGAGCCGCATCTCAAGAGCGCCTCTGGCCCTCGCGAGTGGGACGCGTTCAGGGTCCGCCCCACAGCCACGTCACGCATGCCTTATGGCCTGCCAAACGCGGCCGCAAGCACTGGCGTCTCATGAGGACCATCCTGGAGGCTCAAGAGGTCAGGCACGCCGCAGCCCTGGCGGAGATGGAGATGGCCCCTGAGGAGCCGCCAGCGCCTCCGGAGCCTCCCGAGGCCCCTGGGCCTGGGGGCTCGTGAGGATCGGCTCCCGCAGCCCACCGAGTCTGCTACACCAACACCCCTTCATCCCCAACATCACCAGGTGACATCTTTAAGTTTTATTTCCGGTGGGGCGCCTTGAGGTCGCATTATTCCCGGCAGCGTGGTCCGTCCTGCGGCATGTATCCCTTTTATTTCATGTCGTTAGCCTATCCTGTTGGGGGCGCCCCTCGGGCTGCATCATCCCCAAGCCGCTCGGGCCAGTCCCAGCGACATGTATCGTTCCTACTTTTTCCTTAGGATTATGCTCTCGCTCCACCATGCTTGTTATTTGGTGCCTTTTCCTGGGTGGCGGAACCTTGCACGTTAAAGGGGGGGTGCCTGAGCATCGTGACTCAGGGCTCCTACCGGCTCTCCGGCCCTCACCCTCTGGTCTTGCCCATGGCATCGCGACCTGGCTTGCTAGCGACGGCTGGGACCAGCCCGAGAGCCGGGACCCGAGGACGTAGAGTTGCGTCATCTAACCTAGCTTGCGCGTTAAAGGGGGGGATGCCTGAGCATCGCGACTCAGGGCTCCTACCGGCTCTCCGGCCCTCACCCTCTGGTCTTGTCCATGGCATCGCGACCTGGCTTGCCAGCGACGGCCGAGACCAGCCCAGAGCCGGACCAAGACGTGAGCACCGCATCCGCCAAAATTTGCAGGAGCACACTCAAGATAAGGCCCAGAGCACATGAAGAAGGCAATGCCTGTGAAGCTCACCTTTTGGAAAAGGCCCAGAGCACATGAAGAAGGCAAATGCCCGTGAAGCTCATCTTTTGGAAAAGGCCCAGAGCTCGTGAAGAAGGCAACGCTGTGAAGCCGACGTTGCTCGAAAGGCCCGGAGCACGTGAAGAGGGCAAACGCCGTGAAGCTTGCTTCCCGAAGAAAGGCCCGAGCTCGTGAAGAAGGCGAACGCCTGTGAAGCTCGCCGCCGTGACACTCTCACGTAATAATGAGTTGGGGTTGTACACGCCCGAGTCTCGGAGTGCGGCCCAGGCCCCGGGCTCCCTCCCACGCCCATGGCAGCACTTAGCTCCGCTACCGTGAGAAGACATCAAAGACTAGACTAGGTGCCGGACGCGGATTTTTCATTTGCTTTCTGCAGTTGACTAGTTATTCTCATTTGGAGTTTTTATCAAAACTATCGCCCCCTTTTTTTTTGGTCCGTGGTTCTTCGATCTTTTTCACTCTCCTGCCTCGATTTCTCTTGCGCGGGGACTCGTGAGGCGGAAGCCTCGGGAGCTCCCGCGAGCGTTTCTGCCCCTATCGCTCAAGTTTTCACGGCCCTGGTCCACAGCTGGAGCACCCCTCCTGACCATGCCTCACGGGCAGCGCCACGCGAACACGGGGCCTGGATCGGTCGCCCCCGCGGCCACGGCTAGGATTCACTTGCGAATGGGCGCACGACAGAAGGGAACAGAATCAGGATAACAAAAGCAGTACAATAATTAACGGCGTTGACCTAAACGCGCCCCCACGGGGCCATACATTGTTCCCTTTTTACGCAGGAGAAAAGGAAGGAAAAGGACGAAGCGGTGAAGCACGCCTGTGCGGCTCTCTTGAAGGCCCGAGCCGCCTCCGAGCTCGGGGACTCCTCTCGCTTCACCGGGCGTGGCGGCAAGCGGACCCGCTGCCACCCCCCAAGCAGGCGCGACGGCATGGGGGCTGGCCGCGGCCGCTGCTGGAAGAATCACCACCCGAAGAAGAGCTAGTGAAGCGTGAGGAGTCGCGGGCATCGCCGGCCGCCCGCGCGCTGCCCTCTCCGCCCACGCCGGGGATGAGTCCTCGACCGCGGTCGTCGTCTTCAGGGCAGCACCCCACGCGGCGACCGTCTTCACCGAACACCCTCATGTAGAGGGTGGCGTCGCCATCGTACTTGAAGTGCAGGGAGCACCGGCGGCGGAGACCACGCGCGTGAGCGAACGTCTGCCAGCCGCGGGCCAGGAACAGGTTCCCCGCAGCAGAGACCTCCAGAGAAGCCCATGAAGCCCGGCTGCAGCAGCCATCTGCTTGGAGCCAGAGGCCGCTCAGGGCGCCATCTGGGAGCTCACCCAGGAGGAAGCACAGGAGCTGGAGCCGGACGCCGGACGGCTCCTCCGCCCTCACCATGAACTCCGACAGCGCTTCAGCGGCATGAAGGCGCGGCCTCGGGGGACGCGCGGCCGGGGCACGCCCTCCGACCAAGGCCAGCCGCTCGTCGTCACGCTGAGAGCCTCCCCCACGGCCGCGGGGGACCGCCGCGGAGGCCAAGGGGTGCTTGCGAGGGCGACCTCGGCCGCGCTTAGGCGGAGGAGAGGAAGACTCGACCTGGCGGCCCTTCCCGTTCTCTGCGGCCGAGAACTTCCTTGGTGGAGCCATGGAGGAAGAGGAGAAGAAGAAGGATAGACTGGAAGGGCGCGCGCCGTTCCGTACTTATAGCCGGCGAAGGCCAACTGTCGGCCTCCACGATCACCAGTCATCATGCCCAACTCTGCATGCAGGGACTTGTCGAATCCGGGCGGTTACCGAGGCATCGTGGGGAAGCAGTGCGCACGCGTCCAATCAACCGCCACGCGGCGCCCAAGGCCGCAGGCTGTTAGGGCTCGCGATGCTTCGCACTTGCCCTTTCGCCTCTCTGCTCGGCCAAGTTCGGGCGCGCCATGGGCCCGGGGGCTACTGTCGGCGTTCTGGGAACGGGGGTCCCCAGACTTGCCTGCCTGCAGCCTGCGGCGTGTCTCAAAGGAGGCCCAGGACGGCCCATCTTCATCAACGCAAGCTCAAGACCCTCGCGAGGGGCAAGCCTCATGGGCGGACGACCAGGAGCTTCTCGTGCACGGCCTCGTCAGGCTGGCTCATGAGGAGGCGGAGAGTTCAAGGCAGGGTACCTGCAAGGTGCCCGTGATGCAAGCCATGACGACCAAGGGCGCCCGGGGGGCGCCAGCCCACAAGCGTCCTCCTTCCTCTTTGGTGCAAAGAGAGCAAGCGCAGCGAGAGCATCAAGCAAAGGCATCCGCTTGATGCAACAAGACCAAGACCAGCCCCAACGGCTGGAAGGGAGTCATCGTGGAGCCCAAGCAAAGGTCATCACGAGCCTTTGGCAAAGCGAGGACCAACTTTAGTCGGATAAGTGTACCCGCTGTTCCCCTTCAAATGGCCAATTGTTAGCGCCCTTCCCGCTCAATATCCGGAAGAGGCCCGACCTTCGCCTATAAATAGGAGTAGCCACACTCGAGTAGGGGACCTTCGATCGGCCCTCCAGTATGAGATCGGGATCTCACCAAGGAACCAGAGCTAGAGCAACCGAACACCACCCAGCAGTTCATCACACCCGCCAAGAATGACTCGCGAGGCGGTTCTTCCCTATACTATTCCTCAATAGCCCCAGAGGCAATCCACCACGCCACAAACTAGAGTAGGGTATTACACCACAACGGTGGCCCGAACTAGTAAAAATCTTGCGTCTCTTGTGCTGTTCTTTTTAGTAGTTTAGGTCCCTGCGATTCGGCGAGGTGCAAGACGGTGGGGGGTTGGATCTCCGCGCGCACCCCAGTGTTCAAACCTCAAGGGTCTGCCGGAACCCGAAATCCGACACCCACTGCCCCAAAGCGCCCTCCGGCACTTCGGATCGGTCGGCCCTTCATCGGATCCGCTCCGTGGAGGCCGCCTCCTCTTCGATCTCCTCCCGTGGATACCGGTATTACCCTGTTCTTCTCTTTCTTGAGGGCTCTTTTCTTGAATCCTCTTTCTAGGGCAATGCTAGTGTTCCCTCATTTTTGGCCAAATGCTTGGTGGGAGAGATCCATATACACTCCTTATTCACTTGTGCGTACTTAGTGGTAGACATTTTGCATATAGTTTCGAGATAGGGTAGGTCCTGCCCTTCAACTCAGTAGATCCGCTCTCAGCGGTTCTACCGGTCCATTTGACCGGTACTACCACTAGACCGGAACTACCGGTTCCAGGACCGGAACTACCAGTGTCTCCGAACATACATGCTCTATTTGTATTCTACTTACACACTCGTGAATTATTCTTCCGCTCTTGTGTACATTCCTCTCATCTTTGCTGGGTTGCTTTGTGTTCTCCGTGTGTGTTTGCAGGTGGCTCTAGCTCTCGTGCTGCTCAAAAGACCAAGAAGAGGGCCCGTCGGGGCCAGAGGCCAGTTGACAATGAAGAAGATCGCGAGGTTGTGATCCCCACCAAAACCCCTCGCCGGGCAAAGTCAGGTGCAGCCAAACAGCGTGTGGCGCTTCCCATGCAGTGGAAGCTTCCGGACTGGGAGAAGTTTCGCTTTCAGAATCCCTACACCGTGCCAGCTAATCCTCACTGGAATAACCCTCAGTTCCGGAATGAATTGCAAATGAGGATTGTGTCTGAAATCTTCGAGCACCACAAGAATAAGTTCACCCGGATGTGGTCCATTGACCTCGAGCATTGGAGGAACAACCCCGATTACTTTGGAGAGGCTCTGGAGATATGTGAGGAGTTCGACTTGCTCAAGCTCATGGCGCTGCACTGTGATTTTGATGTGGAGCTTGTCCATCAGTTCTATGCTACTGTCCACTTAGGTGATGATGATCAGCGTCACCTTTCGTTTATGTGCCGGGATGAGTTCTTCCATGTCCCCTGGAGTGCCTTCTTCAATGCTCTTGGCTATGATGACACTGGTTTAGAGGGTCAAGGTGGTCTCTGTCCTCACGACCGAGCCAACCCCATGGATAAGGTTAATCTTGCTCCTCTGTACACCCCTGGCCGTGGCATTGTGGGTAAGTCCAATGATCTTCTGCCTGTTTATCATATTCTCCACCGTGTGTTCCGTTGTGTGCTGCTGCCCAAGGTTGGGAACCAAGATGACATTTATGGATATCTTGTGGATTTGCTTGTGGCCATGAAGACCAAGAGGGGCAAAGGTATCACGTTCGATGTGTCCAAGTGGATGTGGGAGGAGATGTACAACTGTGTCTGGTACCGCAAGGTATCGATCTACGCTCCGTTTGTGATGCGATTCTTATCTCTGTCTGGGATGTCCGGAGGCCTGGAGAGCCTCTTACTTCTCCTGATAAGCTCACGGAGCATGAGGTTGCTACGTCTCGAGCTTGCGTTGGTTTTCCCCGAAGAGGATAGGATGATGCAGCACAGTAGCGTAAGTATTTCCCTCAGTTTTTTAGAACCAAGGTATCAATCCAGTAGGAGGCCACGCGTAAGTCCCTCGTACCTGCACAAAACGATAGCTACTCGCAACCAACGCGATTAGGGGTTGTCAATCCCTTCACGGTCACTTACGAGAGTGAGATCTGATAGAGATAATATTTTTGGTATTTTTGGTATAAAGATGCAAAGCAAAGTAAAAACAAAGCAAGTAAATAAAGTGATGGAGATTGATATGATGAGAATAGACCCGGGGGCCATAGGTTTCACTAGTGGCTTCTCTCAAGAGCATAGATATTCTACAGTGGGTGAACAAATTACTGTTGAGCAATTGACAGAATTGAGCATAGTTATGAGGTTATCTAGGTATGATCATGTATATAGGCATCACGTCCGAGACAAGTAGATCGAAACGATTCTGCATCTACTACTATTACTCCACTCATCGAACGCTATCCAGCATGCATCTAGAGTATTAAGTTAAAAACAGAGTAACACCTTAAGCAAGATGACTTGATGTAGAGGAATAAATTCATGCAATATGATAAATACCCCATCTTGTTATCCTCGATGGCAACAATACAATACGTGCCTTGCAACCCTTTACATCCTTCGGGTAAGGACACATAAGATTGAACCCAAAGCTAAGCACTTCTCCCATTGCAAGAACTACCAATCTAGTTGGCCAAACCAAATGGATAATTCAAGAGACTTGCAAAGATAACTCAATCATACATAAAAGAATTCAGAGAAGATTCAAATATTATTCATAGATAAGCTGGATCATAAACCCACAATTCATCGGTCTCAACAAACACACCGCAAAAAGAAGATTACATCGAATAGATCTCCACGAGAGAGGGGAGAACATTGTATTGAGATCCAAAAGAGAGAAGAAGCCATCTAGCTACTAGCTATGGACCCAAGGTCTGAAGTAAACTACTCACACTTCATCGGAGGGGCTATGGTGTTGATGTAGAAGCCCTCCGTGGTGGATGCCCCCTCGTGAAGCTCCTAACAGGCCCCAAGATAGGATCTCGTGGATACAGGAAGGTACGGCGGTGGAATTGGGTTTTTGGCACCTGTTCTGATTGTTTGGGGATACGTCGGTATATATAGGAGGAAGGAGTACGTCGGTGGAGCGTCGGGGGCCCACGAGGTAGGGGCGCGCCAGGGCGCCCCACCTCGTGACCGCCTCTGCACTTCTTGGAGTAGGGTCCAAGTCTCCGGATCACGTTCGATGAGAAGATCACGTTCCCAAGGTTTAATTCCGTTTGGACTCGTTTGATATTCCGTTTCTTGAAACACTGAAATAGGCAAAAAACAGCAATTACAGGCTGGGCCTCCGGTTAATAGGTTAGTCCCAAAAGTAATATAAAAGTGGAAAATAAAGCCCAATATAGTCCAAAACAGTAGATAAAGTAGCATGGAGCAATCAAAAATTATAGATACGTTGGAGACGTATCGGGCATCCCAAGCTTAATTCCTGCTCGTCCTCGGTAGGTAAATGATAAAAGAGAATTTTGATGCGGAGTGATACTTTGGCATAATTTCAATATAAATCTTCTTACTTGTGATATGAATATTCAGATCCGAAAGATTTAAGACAAAAGTTCATATTGACATAAAAATAATAATACTTCAAGCATACTAATCAAAGCAATCATGTCTTCTCAAAATAACATGGCAAAAAAAGTTCATCCCTACAAAATCATATAGTTAGGCTATGCTTCATTTTCGTCACACAAAGATGTTCCCAACTTCTATACCCCCGATGACAAGCAAAGCAATTGTTTCATACTCAAATAATCTCAAACTCTTTCAACCTTTACGCAATACATGAGCGCGAGCCATGGGTATAGCACTATGGGTGGAATAGAATATGATGATGGGATTGTGTGGAGAAGAAAAAAAGGAGAAAGTCTCATATCGACGAGGATAATCAACGGGCTATGGAGATGCCCATCAATTGATGTCAACATGAGGAGTAGGGATTGCCATGCAACGGATGCACTAGAGCTATAAGTATGTGAAAGCTCTTCAAAAGAAACTAAGTGGGTGTGCATCCAACTTGCTTGCTCACGAAGACCTAGGGCACTTTGAGGAAGCCCATCATTGGAATATACAAGCCAAGTTCTATAATGAAAAATTCCCACTAGTATATGAAAGTGACAAAATGAGAGACTCTCTATCATGAAGATCTTAGTGCTACTTTGAAGCACAATATATGAGACTCACTACATGAAGAACAAGGTGCTACTTTGAAGCACAATATATGAGACTCACTACATGAAGAACAAGGTGCTACTTTGAAGCACAAGTGTGGTAAAAGGATAGTAGCATTGTCCCTTCTCTCTTTTTCTCTCATTTTTTTTATTTGGGCCTTTTCTCTTTTTTTTTGGCCTCTTCTTTTTTTTTCGTCCGGAGTCTCATCCCGACTTATGGGGGAATCATAGTCTCCATCATCCTTTCCTCACTTGGGACAATGCTCTAATAATGATGATAATCACATTTTTATTTCTATTACAACTCAACAATTACAACTCGAAACTTAGAACAAAATATGACTCTATATGAATGCCTCCGGCGATGTACCGGGATGGTGCAACGAATTAAGAGTGACATGTATGGAAAATAATGCATGGTGGCTTTGCCACAAATACGATGTCAACTACATGATTATGCAATGGCAATATGACAGATGATGGAAGTTGCATGGCAATATATCTCGGAATGGCTATGGAAATGCCATGATAGGTAGGTATGGTGGCTGTTTTGAGGAAGATATAAGGAGGTTTATGTGTGAAAGAACGTATCATATCACGGGGTTTGGATGCACCGGCGAAGTTTGCACCAAATCTCAAGGTGAGAAAGGGCAATGCACGGCATCAAGAGGCTAGCAAATGCGAGAAGGTAAAAGTGCGATAATCCATGGACTCAACATTAGTCAAAAGAACTCATATACTTATTGCAAAAATTTAGAAGCCATCAAAAATCAAGTACTATGCGCAATGCTCCTAAGGGGATAGATTGGTAGGAAAATACCATCGCTCATCCCCAACCGCCACTCATAAGGATGCACAAGCCTGGTACACTTCATGTTTCAAATTTGTTACACAACCTTAACCATAAATGCATGCTACGGGACTTGCAAACTTCAACACAAGTATTTCTCAAATTCACAATTATCAACTAGCACGACTTTGATATTATTACCTCCATATCTCAAAACAATAATCAAGCATTAAATTTATCTTAGTATTCAATTCACTCAAAAGAAAGTTTCACATATCTTGAACACTAAGTATATTAACATTAAGAAAATTACCATGCTATTAACGACTCTCAAAATAATCTAAGTGAAGCATGAGAGATCAAGTTTCTTTAGAACAAATCCACCACCGTGCTCTAAAAGATCTAAGTGAAGCACTAGAGCAAAAATTATCATGCTCAAAATATATAAGTGAAGCACATAGAGTATTCTAACAAATTCCAAATCATGTATGGCTCTCTCAAAAGGTGTGTACAGCAAGGATGATTGTGGTAAACTAACAAGCAAAGACTCAAATAATACAAGACGCTCCAAGCAAAACACATATCATGTTGGTGAATAAAAATATAGCTCCAAGTAAATTACCGATGGAAGTGGACGAAAGAGGGGATGCCTTCCAGGGCATCCCCAAGCTTTGACTTTTTGGTGTCCTTGGATTATATTGGGGGTGCCATGGGCATCCCCAAGCTTAGGCTCTTGCCACTCCTTGCTCCATAATCCATCAAAAGAATTCACCCAAAACTTGAAAACTTCACAACACAAAACTCAATGGAAATCTCGTGAGCTCCGTTAGAGAAAGAAAACAAAAGACTACTTTAAGGTACTGTAATGAACTCATTATTTATTTATATTGGTGTTAAACCTACTGTATTCCAACTTCTCTACGGATTATAAACTATTTTACTAGCCATAGATTCATCAAAATAAGCAAACAACACACGCAAAACAGAATCTGTCAAAAACAGAACAGTCTGTAGTAATCTGTAACTAACGCAAACTTATGGAATCCAAAAAATTCTACCAAAATTAGAAGACCTGGACAATTTGTTTATTGATCATAATAAATTGGAATCACTATTTTATCACGTTCTGGTGATTTGTAACAATTCGGGCACTGAGCGCAAAGATTCTGGAAATTACAGCAAGATCAAATAACTATCTCCCAAGAAGATCTAATAGGTTTAACTTGGCACAAACACTAATTAAAAGATAAAACCACATCTAAACAGAGGCTAGATGGATTATTTATTCCTAAACAGAAGCAAAAACAAAAAACTAAAAATAAAATTGGGTTGCCTCCCAACAAGCGCTATCGTTTAACGCCCCTAGCTAGGCATAAAAGCAAGGATAGATCTAGGTATTGTCATCTTTGGTAGGAAATCCATAAGTGGCTCTCATGATAGATTCATATGGTAATTTTATTTTCTTTCTAGGAAAGTGTTCCATGCCCTTCTTTAAGGGAAATTGGAATCTAATATTTCCTTCCTTCATATCAATAATTGCACCAATCGTTCTAAGGAAAGGTCTACCAAGAATAATAGGACATGAAGGATTGCAATCTATATCAAGAACGATAAAATCTACGGGTACATAATTCCTATTTGCCACAATAAGCACATCATTAATTCTTCCCATAGGCTTTTTAATAGTGGAATCCGCAAGATGCAAGTTTAGAGAGCAATCATCAAAGTCACGGAAATCTAGCAAATCACACAAAGTTTTGGGAATAGTAGAGACACTAGCACCTAAATCACACAAAGCATGAAACTCATAATTTTTAATTTTAATTTTGATAGTAGGTTCCCACTCATCATGGAGTTTCCTAGGGATAGAAACTTTCAACTCAAGCTTTTCTTCATAAGATTGCATCAAGGCATCAACAATGTGTTCGGTAAAAGCCTTATTTTGACTATAAGCATGAGGAGAATTTAACACGGATTGCAACAAGGAAATACAATCAATTAAAGAGCAATTTTCATAATGAAATTCCTTGAGATCCAATATAGTGGGTTTAGCAATATCTCGATTTTTATTTCTTTCAATCCCACTTTTATCAATTTCATCATCAAGATCTAAAAACTCAGAATTCTTAGAACGCCTTCTAGGTAAAGGAAGATCATATTCAGTTTCATCAAGATTCATATTGAAAAACAAAGATTTAATAGGGGACACATCAATAACTTTCAGATCTTCATCTTGATTTTCATAGGGATTAGAAGAACACGCTTTAATAAAGGCATCTTTGGAAGCACGCATCCTAGCGGTTCTTTCTTTGCACTCATCGATGGAAATTTTCATAGCTTTGAGAGACTCATTGATATCATGCTTAGGAGGAATAGATCTAAGCTTTAAAGAATCAATCTCGAGAGAAATTCTATCAACGTTCCTAGCCAAATCATCAACTTTAAGCAATTTCTCTTCAAGCAAAGCATTAAAATTCTTTTGTGAATTCATAAACTCTTTAACACTACTCTCAAATTAAGAGGGCATCTTATTAAAATTTCCATAAGAGTTTGTAACATCCCAAATTTTCCTATTTGGAATGTTTTACAATTATAGATAAGCATCCTATGCATCCTGTTTGAATTTGAATACCATTTGAAGTTTCAGAGAGTTTTGAATTTGAAATTTGAATTCCAAACTTTGGCATGTGGGAAACCATTCAAAAACCAAGCCTGATAAATACTTGATCAAAAGTATGAGAGGAGCTAACATGACACTCCAAAAATATCAGAGGAAACAAAGCCAAAAGAATTGGATTCAAATCTGAATTTTATTTGAATTTGAAAAAAATGGATTTTATGAAGTTTGGATTTTGCCTTTGGAAAAATGTTCAAATGAAAGGGAATATTCCCCTGATCATTTTGGTATATATATACTATATATAAAATATTTATAGTTTAGGTTTTATTTTTGTTTTGGTTTTATTAAAAAAATAAAGGAAAAAAAAAACTCTTCGGGCGCCAGCCAGGCCACCCAGGCCCAACCAGCGCCACCTCACCCCTCGGCCACCCACGCTTTGGCCAGCCAAGCCAGCCCACGAGGCCAGCCAGCCAGAGAGCCGGCCAGCGCACTCACCCGCGCCCCTCTGAAACCCCGTGGTCCGCCACCCGACCAACCTTCCCTCTCTCTCTCAGCGACCGTGGCCCCCACCCGTCGTCTTCCCCTCGCCCACGCTTGAACCTCGCGGAGATCCACGGATCCCAAGAATCGGGATCCCGATCGCCCGATGCCCTTCCGCCCCTCGGCCGAGGCCCTGCTATATAAACCAAGCCCCCACCCCATTCCCCCCTTAGCCTCGCTGAGCCCTCTCCTCTCTCTCCCCCGCACGCCGAGCCAGAGCTCACCTCCGCCGCCAAAACCCTCGCCGTCGCCTGGTGCACCCCGACCCTCCCCAACTCCACCGAACCATTCCCGAGCTCCCCGCGTCTCCCGACGTCTCGCCAAGCTCGCCGACGCCGAGCCCTCGAGCACTCTCGCCGCCGCCATGCCGTCCTTGAGTCCGTGAGTCCCGGAATCCCCTCCACTGTTAGATCCTAAACCTAGGGTTAGGATTAGAAGCCCCAAAGGGTAAGTTTTAGTTAGAAAATCGGACGGCGAGCGGTTTATTTTTTTAAGTTAGGTTTTATTTATTAGGCGGTTTTGTTAGTTAAACCCTAGGCCCGTTTAGACTAAACTACATACAGGGCACGATATAGGCCCATTGGGCTTTTTCTTTTATTCTGATTTTCTGTTTTAGCGAATAGTTTCAATTTTCAAAATGTATATCTTTTATTCTGTTTATTATTTTTGAGTGATTCTTTTTTGTTGGATTGCAAATTTTATGTAGTTTCTGAAAAACATATATTTAGCTATGTTAAAATAATTAAAAATGCTTAAATATTGTTTTAGTCAGAATAGCAAATCTGCTATAGTTTTAGTTAGAAAAATTATTTTTGCATGATTCTTTTTGCAATCACTTTATTTTGATATTGCCAAACCCTAGAAATTAACTTTGGTATTTTAGGATTAATAAATAATTAATTCTAGGCAGAATCCTATTAACCCTAATTAATTGATTAGTTCCTGTTTTCCTAATTAATAAATTAGTAAATTAATTTATTTTTAACTTGTGATTAGTTATTCTAGGTTAGTTTATGTCATTCCATTAGATGAACTTTTATTTACAATTAATAAAAGTTTTAAATTAATTTTCTAATAGGAATTGGATTAAGCCTAAAGTGAGTTTTATAATAGCTATTTAATTAATTCTTTTTGCTCCTAGTTGCTTAGTTAATCCTTTTCTGTTAAGTTAACCTAAAACCATGATTAGGTTATGTTGAGGAATTTTTGTTATATAAAAACTATTTTTGTTATTGTTTGGAATAGGGAAAAACTTTGAATTTGATTTCTTTGAGTTTTCCTTTTGATTTGGTTTTGATTGTTTGGTTGTGTTATGTATCTTTGTTATCTTGTGTGATCCTCTTGCTTTGTGCTTATTATGTTATTGTTTGTCTCGGTAGAGTTCGAGAGTCTGAAGCTTGCTACTCGACTCTTTAGCTTACGAGGATCATCAGCAAGGCAAGTTTTGATCATGTTATTTCTATACCTATGTTTTTGTGCATTAGTAGTTGTCACCACCCCCACCATTGCATGCAGTAGTGAAAATCTTGAAGTCATTAAACTTGAGTAGTATCATGTGGTAGGATGAACCAATCCCCTTGTTACCATGGCCCCGGGACGTAGTAGTTATTTTGCTATGCTCGTGAGCGGGATTTGTGGTGAGTGAAATCCATAAGCAAGATGTGAGAGTCAATGATGATGACAACCCATGGACTACAATGATCAAGATGGACTTGGAAAATCACTCTTGGGTGGAGGATTTGTTGACGGGCACCTGGAGCACCCAGTGGTGGCCGGGATGCATGGAGAAGCGCCATGACATCCTGCGGAAAGCTTCACCCAGCCACGAAGAGAAGGATGGATGCCCCATGACCGGAAGCTTACCTGTGCAGCCGCAAGCCATTATGGGCTCTGGCTGGGTTGACCCTTGTAGTGAAGCTGGCTGGGCGGTACTACGAGAAGTAGACGAGCGGTAGGGTTGGATGGGTACCGGCGGTGGCGGAAGAACTCTTTGGAAGACCTGTTTCATTCGTCCCGTCTTCAAACACCATGAAGTGCGAAGACTTTAAAGGAGGAATGATTCTTGCGGGAAAGTCATAAACCTCTGCAGAGTGTTATAACCTAATCGATTAGCCGTGTCCCCTGTTCACGGACATTTGAGCATCTGGACCTTGGAAGTATTCGGATATCTCAACACTTAACTCTAATGAATTAATTTGATTGGGTTTATGACTTAATAATAATTTGGGAGCGAGATATTGGTTGGCGGAACCATCTCAATAACTACCAACAATTTGTAGTAATTTGCAAATAAGTCCATTGTAGTAGGATAAAATTGGCTTTACATAAAATGATGAAACTTAGAGCTCCACACCAAATATGCATATAGAGTTAGTAACTTTATTATTGTTATTCTTCATAACTTGCCAGCTTATTCCAAAAGCTGACCTACATGGCTGCAACGTATTATGTTGCGTAGATATATTCGATCGGGGTGAGGCTACGCTCCGCGCTTGGCGATTGCCCTTTGAGTCGGATGGACTCGCTTACCTTCGACGCTTCGCAGCATTTTAGTTTATTTCTCATGAGTTGGCCTTGAGCGAATTTATTCCCTTGTAATAAAGACTCTATATGAGAATCGATTAATGATATTCAGGTGTGATTGAACTTTGATTACTTTATCGATGTCTTGTGAGTACCAAAGATGATCTTGGGATGGTATGCATACGTAGATTTGACCGATTTTGGGTCAGGTCGCTACAGAGTTGTTGTAGGAATTTCCATAATTATTAGAAGGATTACTAGGATAAGGCCTAGGATTAAAATTCCCTCTATACGCGTTGTTACTAAAATTATTCCTACCAACAAAATTCACATCCACAGATTCATTATTATTCTCAATCAAGGTAGACAAAGGTATATCATTAGGATCAGAAGAAACACTCTTAGTAAATAACTTCATAAATTCATCCATCTTTCCACTCAAAAAATTGATTTCTTCTATAGCATGCACTTTTTTATTAGTAGATCTTTCAGTATGCCATCGAGAATAATTAACCATAATATTATCTAGGAGTTTAGTAGCATCTCCTAAAGTTATTTCCATAAAAGGGCCTCCCGCGGCCGAATCTAAAAGATTTCTAGAAGCAAAATTCAATCCAGCATAAAAAATTGTATAATCATCCACAAGTTCAAACCATGAGTAGGACAATTACGTATCATTAATTTCATTCTCTCCCAAGCTTGTGCAACATGTTCATGATCAAGTTGATTAAAATTCATAATATCGTTCCTAAGAGATAATCTTAGCGGAGGAAAATACTTAGGGATAAAAGCATCTTTGCACTTGTTCCAAGAATCAATACTATTTTTAGGCAAAGATGAAAACCACGCTTTATCACGATCTCTAAGCGAAAAAAGAAATAGCTTCAATTTAACGACATCATTATCGACATCTTTTTTCTTTTGCATATCACATAAATCAACGAAGCTATTCAGATGAGTAGCGGCATCTTCACTAGGAAGGCCGGCGAATTGATCTTTCATAACAAGATTCAACAAAGCAATATTGATTTCACAAGATTCAGTATTGGCAAGAGGAGCAATCGGAATGCTAAGGAAATCATTATTATTGGTATTGGTGAAGTCACACAATTTGGTAGCATCTTGATCCATCGCGACGAACAAGCAAACTAACACACGAGCAAACAAACGGATGAGGAAAAAGGCAAAGGAAAAAGGAGGAGGAGATTGGGAAAGAGAAGGCAAATAAAATGACAAGGGTGAAGTGGGGGAGAGGAAAACGAGAGGCAAATGGCAAATAATGTAATGCGAGAGATAGGGATTGTGATGGGTACTTGGTATGTTGACTTTTCGTGAGACTCCCGTCAACGGCGCCGTAAATCCTTCTTGCTACGTCTCGAGCTTGCGTTGGTTTTCCCGAAGAGGAGAGGATGATGCAGCACGATGGCGTAAGTATTTCCCTCGGTTTTGAGAACCAAGGTATCAATCCAAGGGAGGCCACGCGCAAGTCCCTCGTACTCTGCACAAAGCGATAGCTACTCGCAAACAACGCGATTAGGGGTTGTCAATCCCTTCACGTTCACTTACGAGTGAGATCGATAGAGATAATATTTTTGGTATTTTTGGTATAAAGATGCAAAGCAAAGTAAAAACAAAGCAAGTAAATAAAGTGATGGAGATTGATATGATGAGAATAGACCCGGGGCCATAGGTTTCACTAGTGGCTTCTCTCAAGAGCATAGATATTCTACGATGGGTGAACAAATTACTGTTGAGCAATTGATGAATTGAGCATAGTTATGAGGTTATCTAGGTATGATCATGTATATAGGCATCATGTCCGAGACAAGTAGATCGAACGATTCGCATCTACTACTATTACTCCATCATCGACCGCTATCCAAAGATGCATCTAGGGTATTAAGTTAAAAAGAGTAACGCCTTAAGCAAGATGACATGATGTAGAGGAATAAATTCATGCAATATGATAAATACCCCATCTTGTTATCCTCGATGGCAACAATACAATACGTGCCTTGCAACCCTTTACATCCTTTGGGTAAGGACACATAAGATTGAACCCAAAGCTAAGCACTTCTCCCATTGCAAGAACTACCACCTAGTTGGCCAAACCAAATGGATAATTCAAGAGACTTGCAAAGATAACTCAATCATACATAAAAGAATTCAGAGAAGATTCAAATATTATTCATAGATAAGCTGGATCATAAACCCACAATTCAACGGTCTCAACAAACACACCGCAAAAAGAAGATTACATCGAATAGATCTCCACGAGAGAGGGGGAGAACATTGTATTGAGATCCAAAAAGAGAGAAGAAGCCATCTAGCTATTAGCTATGGACCCGAAGGTCTGAAGTAAACTACTCACACTTCATCGGAGGGGCTATGGTGTTGATGTAGAAGCCCTCCATGGTGGATGTCCCCTCCGGCGGAGCTCCGGAACAGGCCCCAAGATAGGATCTCGTGGATACAGGAAGGTACGGCGGTGGAATTGGGTTTTTGGCTCCTGTTCTGATCGTTTGGGGATACGTAGGTATATATAGGAGGAAGGAGTACGTCGGTGGAGCGTCAGGGGGCCCACGAGGTAGGGGGCGCGCCCTCCACCCTCGTGACCGCCTCTGGCACTTCTTGTAGTAGGGTCCAAGTCTGCTGGATCACGTTCGGTGAGAAGATCACGTTCGCAAAGGTTTCATTCCGTTTGGACTCCGTTTGATATTCCGTTTCTTCGAAACACTGAAATAGGCAAAAAACAGCAATTCTGGGATGGGCCTCCGGTTAATAGGTTAGTACCAAAAGTAATATAAAAGTGGAAAATAAAGCCCAATATAGTCCAAAAAAGTAGATGAAGTAGCATGGAGCAATCAAAAATTATAGATACGTTGGAGACGTATCAGAGGTCAAGATGCTGAGGAAGAAGAAACATGCTGCTCCTCGCTTCCCTGCGGGGAATGAGGAGGATGTCTATGCTACCTCGAGTGACGAGGACTTTGAGTTGGAGGCGGGGACCAAGCCATCTTGGGTGGAGAAGCTGACTGCCAAGGTCAAGAAGACCTTCTGCTTACAGGCCCATATTTAGAAGAAGCTCTACGAGGCTCATGTGGCTGAGAAGATGGCACTCCACACACAGATTCAGATGATGAGGCACCTCAATGTGCTTGGAGTGATGAGTGGCTCTGAGAAGAGCATTACTCCAGAGGATAAGTGGTCTTTGGCTAACTGTCAGTGGTCTGATGACAAGCCCACTACTTCTGCTACTTGTGCTGCTCGTGTTGCTGAGGATGCTGAGGCTGTTGAGGATGCTGGGGAGGCTGAGGAGTCTGACGGTTCTGATGGTGATGGTTCAGATGGTACCCCTTCGACAGGCGACGAGCGTTACTGAGCCCTGGGGCGTTAGTTTCGCTCTTTTCCTTTTTGGTGCATGATGCCAAAGGGGGGAGAGTTATTAGGTCGCGGGAGTTGCATGGGTTATCTTGCTATCTTGCAGTTGCCTTCCTTGAGTTGCACCTTTTATTTGTGTCTCTGTGCATGGTGTGAGACATGCGTCCCTTATCTATTTATCTATGCACTTCTCTCTCGGTAGAGCTGTTTATTATTGGTGGTCTCATCTATATCTCTACTGCTATTTTTCCGCTCAACATATACTTTGTTGTCTACTATGTTGGTTTGATGTCGCTGGTTGGTCTATAAAATTTAAGGGGAGCATTGATCCTAGTTTGAGCACTTTTGCATTCCAAGAGCAAACTCCAAATAAGTGCTCACACTCAGGGGGAGCTCCGCCTACATTTTCTAGATCTCCCGTGCTTTTCGCGTGGTTTTCATCATTCACCAAAAATGGGGAGATTGTAAGGGCATCTCCTGCCTAGAGTTTTGGTGATGATGACAATACACGTGTGGACTAATCATGCGTCATAAATTACTCAGGTACACATCATGTGGCGCAAGACGGTTAAGCCTTCCCTCTCTAAGGAAAAGATTGAAGACGGAGTTTCCAACGCTTTTATTCCTTTTGGTCATAGGAAATCCGTACTATTAAGAGGGAACCCGCATCAGAAGGTATTGGGTGAATCAAGTCACGTACACAGTTGCTTTGCACCCACCATATAGCCTTCGTTCGAGGAGAGAGAGGTTCCCTTGGTCCTATGTGTGTGTGCAGTCTTTTTCACGGCGGTAGTACCGCTGTTCTCAGCGGTAGTACCGGTGGCCGGTTGTTCCGGTCAAACCACCGCCCCTAGTACCGCATGGGGGTGATTCCTCTCTGTGCTATGTGCGGTGGTAGACAGGTGGTGGCCCAGAAGTACCGGTTTGTTCTTAATAAACCGGTACTACCAGTATCCAGTGCGGTTGTACCGCATGGATCGCCACCACCCGGGAACCACTGACCCAGTGGATGTTCCGGCTCTACCACCGCCCCAACTACCGCTCTGGTTGATAGCTCTCTGGTCTAGTTGCGGTAGTTGACCGGTGGCAGAGTGGTAGTTCCGGTTTTCTCCGGAAGACCGGAACTACCGGGCGTTCCTCTAGAAGTACCGCCTTGGTGCCATGGGTGCGGTTTCCTACACACACCGGTTCTTCCGGTGGTATGTGCGGAAGTACCGGCCCTATACAGTTCTGCACATAACGGTTGGATCTTGGGGACCCTATTTAAGGAGGTGCTTCTCCTACCTCCCACCTACCTCTTGCCTCTCTCTCTCGTCCATTAATCCCCTTGAAGCTTTCTTGCTCGATTTCTCTCTCTAGCCACTCAAACTTGTTGATTTGCTAGGGATTGAAGGAGGAGACCTAGATCTACACTCTCACCAAAGGAAATTTGATTCCCCCTTACTTTCTTGTGTGGATTTTGTTACTCTTGGGTGTTTGAGAACCCTAGACGGAAGAGGTCACTTCGGAGCCACATTCCATTGTGGTGAAGCTCCGGGGTATCGTTGGGAGCCTCCAATTAAGTTGTGGAGAGAGCCCCAACCTTGTTTGTAAAGGTTCGGTCGCCGCCTTCAAGGGCACCAATAGTGGATTCACGGCATCTCGCATTGTGTGAGGGCGTGAGGAGAATACGGTGGCCCTAGTGGCTTCTTGGGGAGCATTGTGCCTCCACACCGCTCCAACGGAGACGTACTTCCCCTCAAAGGGAAGGAACTTCGACAACACATCCTCGTCTCCACCGGCTCCACTCTTGGTTATCTCGTGCCTTTACTTGTGCAAGCTTATTTGTGTTGTATCTTTTGCTTGTTCGTGTGGTTATCGTTGTTGCATCATATAGGTTGCTCACTTAGTTGCATATCTAGACGACCTACTTTGATGCAAAGTTTAAATTGTTAAAAAAAAGCTAAAAATTGTTAGTTGCCTATTCACCCCCCTCTAGTCAACTATATCGATCCTTTCAGAAAGTCCATACGTTATCGAGGAGGTCTATCGTTCCGGTGCCATAAAAATCAACAACTTCGAAGGCACAAATCCAAAGGTGGTGAACGGTCAAAGAATTAAACATTATATCTCAGGTAATCCTATAAATGTCAAAACTAATGTTATTGAAACCGTAACCCCGGAGGAATACATAAGGGACACTTTCCAGAACGCTTCAGACTCCGAAAATGAATAGGTATATGGTATGGTAAGTAAACCGACTCCAAAACAGTTCTAATGGCAATTTTTCTCTGTTTTAGAATATTTAGAAAAATAGAAAAATAAGAAGCAGTCCGGGAAGGACACGAGGGCTCCACGAGGGTGGAGGGCGTGCCCCCTGCCTCGTGGGCACCTCGTGCGCTCTCCGGACTCCTTTTTCTTGCACGATACGTATTTTGGTCGGTAAAAATTCATTATATAATCTCCCGAAGGTTTTGACCACTGTATCACGCAATTATCCTCTGTTCTTGTTTCGAGCTGTTTTCTGTCATGGTTGTCAAGGCCAGGCATCATGTCGTCCCCCTCCACCAACAATGGTGACAACGATGCTTGGCTAATGAAGATAGAGCTGAAGAGGGAAGAACCCATGGAGATCAACAGGGATGAAGGGATCAAGAAGGCCACGGAGGACCAAGTTCCAGCAGCAGAAGACATCCTTCAACTTGATCACAATCTTCTTACCCCAACTGAGATCGAAGCTTTCAAGATGATTGAGTTAGCTCGTATACAAAACAAGTATCTCACACGTGAAAATATTTTGTTGAAGGAGCATATCGTCGCACTCAAGGGCATTATCCGCAAGTTGGAGGATCTATTACGCTCGATGTGCGACTACCCATCATCACCGTCATCTTCTTCACCAGCAAAGGAAACATAATCACATGGGTATGGGCACTCCCCTTGGAAACTGCCAAGCTTGGGGGAGGTGCCCCGGTATCGTATCACCATCACATCTCTATCTTTACCGTCTTCTTAGTTCGATCCCTTCAGTAATATCTTGATCTAGTAGAGTAAAATTTTAGTATGATTTAGTTTTGAGTTTTGCTTTATGATCCCTCTATGTAATCAAGTCCGTGAGCTATATAATAAAGATTAGTGTTGAGTCAAGGGCTTGAATATTTTGCTATGATCTTGAGGGAATAAAAGAAAAAGAGAAAGAATAAAAAGAAATAAAAAGAGATCATATTGATCTTATGGGGAGTAATGACTTCACATAGAAAGAGTATGATGATTAAGAATTGTTGAGAGTTGACAAACATAGTTTTGGTCATCGTTGCAATTAATAGGAAGTAATAAAGAAAGAGAGGCTTCACATATAAATATACTATCTTGGACATCTTTTATGATTGTGGGCACTCATTAAAATATGACATGCTAAAGAGTTGATGTTGGACAAGGAAGACAACGTAATGGGTTATGTTTTCTTATATCCGAAATAAAGTATATTGTCATGGATCATCCAACATGTTGAGCTTGCCTTTCTCCCTCATGCTAGCCAATTCTTTGCACCAAGTAGAGATACTACTTGTGCTTCCAAATATCCTTAAACCCAGTTTTGCCATGAGAGTCCACCATACCTACCTATGGATTGAGTAAGATCCTTCAAGTAAGTTGGCATCGGTGCAAGCAATAGAAATTTCTCTCTAAATATGTATGATTGATTAGTGTGGAGGAAATAAGCTTTATACGATCTTGTGATGTGGAAGAAATAAAAGTGACGGACTGCATAATAAAGGTCCATATCGCAAGTGGCAATATAAAGTGACGTTCTTTCGCATTAAGATTTTGTGCATCCAACCATGAAAGCGCATGACAACCTCTGCTTCCCTCTGCGAAGGGCCTATCTTTTACTTTTATCTCTTACCCTTATGCAAGAGTCATGGTGATCTTCACCTTTCCTTTTTACATTTTATCCTTTGGCAAGCACATTGTGTTGGAAAGATCCTGATATATATATATCTAATTGGATGTAAGTTAGCATGAACTATTATTGTTGACATTACCCTTGAGGTAAAAGGTTGGGAGGTGAAACTATAAGCCCCTATCTTTCTCTGTGTCCGATTAAAACTCCTTAACCACAAGTATTGCGTGAGTGTTAGCAATTGTGAAAGACTAAATGATAGTTGAGTATGTGGACGTGCTGAAAAGCTCTTATATTGATTCTTTCTGATGTTATGATAAATTGCAATTGCTTCAATGACTGAGATTATAGTTCGTTGGTTCTCAATGGAGTTTCTGATTCATACTTGACATTGTGAATAGATTATTAGTTGAGCATAAGAAATCATATGACAATATCCATATATGTTGCTGTTATAAGAATAATCATGATGCCCTTATGTCCGTATTTTATTTTATCGACACCTCTACCTCTAAACATGTGGACATATTTATCGTTATCGGCTTCCACTTGAGGACAAGCGAGGTCTAAGCTTGGGGGAGTTGATACGTCCATTTTGCATCATGCTTTTATATTGATATTTATCGCATTATGGGATGTTATTATACATTATGTCACAATACTTATGCCTATTCTCTCTTATTTTACAAGGTTTACATAAAGAGGGAGAATGCCGGCAGCTGGAATTCTGGGCTGGAAAATGAGCAAATATTAGAGACCTATTCTGCACAACTCCAAAAGTCCTGAAACTCCACGAAAGTTAATTTTTGGAAATAATAAAAAATATTGAGCGAAGAAAATACCAGAGGGGACCCACACCCTGGGCACGAGGGTGGGGGCGCGCCCTACCCCCCTGGGCGGGCCCCCTGCCTCGTGGGCCCCCTGGTGGCCCTCCGGTGCCCATCTTCTGCTATATGAAGTCTTTCATCCGGAGAAAAATCATAAGCAAGCTTTCGGGAAGAAACTCTGCCGCCACGAGGCGGAACCTTGGCGGAACCAATCTAGGGCTCCGACAGAGCTGTTCTGCCGGGGACACTTCCCTCCGGGAGGGGGAAATCATCGCCATCGTCATCACGAACGCTCCTCTCATTGGTAGGGGGCCAATATCCATCAACATCTTCACCAGCACCATATCCTCTCAAACCCTAGTTCATCTCTTGTATCCAATTCTTGTCTCTAAGTCTGAGATTGGTACCTGTAGGTTGCTAGTAGTGTCGATTGCTCCCTATAGTTGATTCTAGTTGGTTTATTTGGTGGAAGATCATATGTTCAGATCCTTTATGCATATTAATACCCCTCTGATTATGAACATGAATATGCTTTGTGAGTAGTTGTGTTTGTTCCTGAGGACATGGGAGAAGTCTTGCTATTAGTAGTCATGTGAATTTGGTATTCGTTCGATATTTTGATGAGATGTATGTTGTCCCTCCTCTAGTGGTGTTATGTGAACGTCGACTACATGACACTTCAGAATTGTTTGGGCCTAGAGGAAGGCATTGGGAAGTAATAAGTAGATGATGGGTTGCTAGAGTGACAGAAGCTTAAACCCTAGTTTATGCGTTGCTTCATAAGGGGCTGATTTGGATCCATATGTTTCATGTTATGGTTAGGTTTACCTTAATACTTCTTTTGTAGTTGCGGATGCTTGCAATAGGAGTTAATCATAAGTGGGATGCTTGTCCAAGTAAGGACAGCACCCAAGCACCGGTCCACCCACATATCAAATTATCAAAGTACCGAACGCGAATCATATGAACGTGATGAAAACTAGCTTGACGATAATTCCCATGTGTCCTCGGGAGCGCTTTTCTCTATATAAAGAGTTTCTCCAGGCTTGTCCTTTGCTACAAAAAGGATTGGGCCATCTTGCTGCACTTTATTTACGCTTATTACTTGTTACCCGTGACAAATTATCTTATCACAAAACTATCTGTTACCGATAATTTCAGTGCTTGCAGAGAATACCTTGCTGAAAACCGCTTATCATTTCCTTTTGCTCCTCGTTGGGTTCGACACTCTTACTTATCGAAAGGACTATGATAGATCCCCTATACTTGTGGGTCATCAGCCACATATAACAACAGGTGCTCTTTATCAATAGGAGCAGCAAGGATCGGCGGCTCAGGTAATTGTTTCTTCATGGCTTCAAACACCTGATCATCTGCATCACTCCAGACAAAGTGATTTGTTTTCTTCATCATCTGGTACAGAGGGATAGCTTTTTCTCCCAACCGGCTTAAGGCCGCAATGCGATCCGCCAGACGCTGAACATCATTAATACACACCGGTTTAGCCAAGGAAGTAATAGCCTTGATTTTCTCCGGGTTAGCCTCAACGCCCCTTTCAGAAACCAAAAACCCCAAGAGCTTGTCTGCTGGCACTCCAAAAACACATTTGGTCGGGTTAAGCATCATCTTGTAGACCTGAAGATTGTCAAAGGTTTCTTTCAAATCATGTATCAATATCCTTCTTCCTGGACTTCACAACGATATCATCCACATAAGCATGAACATTGCGTCCAATCTGATCATGAAGGCAATTCTGAACACACCGCTGGTAAGTCGTCTGGGCACTCTTGAGCCGAAAAGGCATAGACACGTAGCAGAAGGCTCCAAAAGGAGTGATGAATGTTGTCTTCTCCTGGTCGTTAACTGCCATCTTGATCTGATGATACCCGGAATAGGCATCCAAGAAACTCAAACGCTCACAACCCGCGTAGCATCAATAATCTGATCAATACGAGGGAGAGCAAAAGGATCGGCCGAGCAGGCTTTATTAAGGTCTATGTAGTCCACACACATGCACCAAGTACCATTTTTCTTAAGCACCAGCACCGGGTTAGCCAACCATTCAGGATGAAAAACTTCAACAATGAACCCAGCTATCAAGAGTCAGGCTACTTCTTCACCAATGGCCTTATGCCACTCTTCGTTGAAGTTACGAAGGAATTGCTTGACCAGTTTAAAATTTAGATAAATATTGAGAGTGTGCTCAGCGAGTTCCCTCGGTACACCTGGCATGTCTGGAGGCTTCCATGCAAAGATGTCCCGATTCTCACGAATGAACTCGATGAGCGTGCCTTCCTATTTCGGATCCAAATTAGCACTGATAATGAACTACTTGGATGAATCGCCAGGAACAAAATCAACCAACTTAGTGTCATCTGCCGACTTAAACTTCCGCAGAGGGTCATGCTCTATAGTTGGCTTCTTCAAAGGTGTCATATCTGCCGGGTCAACATTATCTTTGTAAAACTCCAACTCTTCTGTTGCACAAACAGACTCAGCATAAGCAGCATCGCCCTCTTCACATTCCAAGGCTATCTTCCGGTTCCCATGCACTGTGATGGTACCCTTGTAACCCGGCATCTTAAGCTGAAGATAAACATAACAGGGTCTTGCCATGAACTTAGCATAAGCCGGTGCTACCTCTTGAGCACTGCGTTGGTTTTCCCTTGAAGAGGAAAGGGTGATGCAGCAAAGTAGCGTAAATATTTCCCTCAGTTTTTGAGAACCAAGGTATCAATCTAGTAGGAGGCTACGTGCGAGTCGATCGCACCTACACAAAACAAATAAATCCTCGCAACCAACGCGATAAGGGGTTGTCAATCCCTACACGGTCACTTACGAGAGTGAGATCTGATAGGATAATATTTTTGGTATTTTTATTATAAAGATGCAAAGTAAAGTAAAAGAAAAATAAAAAGCAACGGAAATAACTAAGTGTTGGATGATTAATACGATGAAGATAGACCCGGGGGCCATAGGTTTCACTAGTGGCTTCTCTCAAGAGCATAAGTATTTTACGGTGGGTGAACAAATTCTGTTGAGCAATTGATGAAATTGAGCACGATTATGAGAATATCTAGGTATGATCATGTATATAGGCATCAGTCCGAGACAAGTAGACCGACTCGCTCTGCATCTACTACTATTACTCCACACATCGATCGCTATCCAGCATGCATCTAGAGTATTAAGTTCATAAGAACGAGTAACGCCTTAAGCAAGATGACATGATGTAGAGGGATAAATTCATGCAATATGATAAAAAAAACCATCTTGTTATCCTCGATGGCAACAATACAATACGTGCCTTGTTGCCCCTACTGTCACTGGGTAAGGACACCGCAAGATTGAACCCAAAGCTAAGCACTTCTCCCATTGCAAGAAAGATCAATCTAGTAGGCCATAACATACATATATAAACTTGATCATAAACCCACAATTCATCGGTCTCAACAAACACACCGCAAAAGAAGATTACATCGAATAGATCTCCATGAGAGAGGGGGAGAACATTGTATTGAGATCTAAAAAGAGAGAAGAAGCCATCTAGCTAATAACTATGGACCCGAAGGTCTTAGGTAAACTACTCACACTTCATCGGAGAGGCTATGGTGTTGATGTAGAAGCCCTCCGTGATCGATGCCCCTTCCGGCGGAGCTCCGGAACAGGCCCCAAGATGGGATCTCGTGGGTACAGAAGATTGCGGCGGTGGAATTAGGTTTTTGGCTCCGTATCTGATCGTTTGGGGGTATGTAGGTATATATAGGAGGAAGAAGTATGTCGGTGGAGCAACAGGGGGCCCACGAGGGTGGAGGGCGCGCCTGGGGGTAGGCGCACCCCCTACCTTGTGGCTTCCCTGTTGGTTGCTTGATGTAGGGTCCAAGTCTCCTGGATCTTGTTCGTTCCAAAAATCACGTTCCCGAAGGTTTCATTCCGTTTGGACCCCGTTTGATATTCTTTTTCTGCAAAACTCTGAAATAGGCATAAAACAGCAATTCTGGGCTGGGCCTCCGGTTAATAGGTTAGTCCCAAAAATAATATACAAGTGAATAATAAAGCCCAATAATGTCCAAAACAGAAGATAATATAGCATGGAGCAATCAAAAATTATAGATATGTTGGAGACGTATCAAGCATCCCCAAGCTTAATTCCTGCTCGTCCTCGAGTAGGTAGATGATAAAAACAGAATTTTTGATGTGGAATGCTACTTGGTATAATTTTCAATGTAATTCTTCTTATTGTGGCATGAATGTTCAGATTTGATATGATTCAAGATAAAAGTTTAATGTTGACATAAAAATAATAATACTTCAAGCATACTAACTAAGCAATTATGTCTTATCAAAATAACATAGCCAAAGCAAGTTATCCCTACAAAATCATATAGTCTGGCCATGCTCCATCTTCCCCACACAAAATATTCATATCATGTACGAACCCGGTTTTAGCCAAGAGATTGGTTCATACTTTTAACGCGCTTCAGCCTTTTCAACTCTTACGCAATACATGAGCGCAAGCCATGGATATAGCACTATGGTGGAATAAGGTATAATGGTAGGGGTTATGTGGGAAGACAAAAAAGGAGAAAGTCTCACATCAACGAGGCTAATCAACGGGCTATGGAGATGCCCATCAATTGATGTTAATGCGAGTAGTAGGGATTGCCATGCAACGGATACACTAGAGCTATAAGTGTATGAAAGCTCAAAAAGAAACTAATTGGGTGTGCATCCAACTTGCTTGCTCACGAAGACCTCGGGCATTTTAGGAATCCCATCATTGGAATATACAAGCCAAGTTCTATAATGAAATTTCCCACTAGTATATGAAAGTGACAAAATGAGAGACTCTCTACTATGAAGATCACGGTGCTACTTTGAAGCACAAGTGTGGTAAAAGGATAGTAACATTATCCTTTCTCTCTTTTTCTCTCATTTTTTTTATTTGGGCCTTTTTTTATGGCCTCTTTTTTTTTGTCCGGAGTCTCATCCCGACTTGTGGGGGAATCATATGTAACGCCCCGGATACAACTTTCCATATTCGTAACTCCAACTCTTGCCTTTTCCGGAGATGCGATATATTATTTCCTCCGTGGTTGGGTTTTTGTCTTTTGTTTTGCATTTTGTTCATGTCTTGCATTTCATCTCACGACATCATACGCATTGCATCCGCATGTTTTCATAAAACTCGTAGCCGTTCGTAGTTGCCGCGTCCCCCTGCCTTTGTTGACCTTCTCTCAGACCATTTGGACCCCTCTCTTCTCTCTTTCTCCGAGACCAACAAAACCCACCTGGTCCCCGTGGCCTTTCGTCAGACCCCCTTGTCTTTGTTTTCCCCTCTCGTCTAAATGCCCACCCTCTCTGCACAGCCACCAACCCCTTTGCGCGCGTCCGAAACTGCCCCGAACCCGAACCGGTCGGTCGTGACCGTTGGGTCCGGATCATCCCCAAACATCTACAAAACATCTCCGTTTTCTTAATTGGACTTCCTAACCTATTTATTCCGGGCCGTCCGATTACGATCGGAGGGACCCAAATGACCCTATCCAAATCCACTCGATATATATACCCGACAAACCCTAGACTAGCCGTCCCATCAATCATTTCCTCCCCGCCGCCGCAAAAACCTCCACCTTGTCTCCTCTTCGTTTTCCCCTCGGGAGCACCAGAAAGCCAATCGCCAGCGCTCTCCCTCCTCCTCGTTCCAGATGCCCTAGCCCCCAATCCAAAATTCCTCTCGGCCTCCACCAGCAGCCTCTGGCCATCTCCCTCGGTTTTAGACCCCTCCATCCACCAGCGCCTCCTCTGCTCGATCCCGATGGGGTCACGAGCAGCTCGCCATCGGCTGCAAGCAGCAGCACCACCAGGAACCCGTCGCCCCTTCCCCTCTTCTTCTCCTCCTTCCCTCCTCTCTCTGGTTCACTCCCTCGGTTCTCATGCCTCTCCCTCTGTGTTCCAGGAGCCGCCATGGTTGCCCGCAGCTCCGTCGCTGCCGGGAACGAGTCCCTCCGCCCAGGATCTGGCGTCTGCCTCGTCTCGGACCTCACCTGCGACCCTCCAGCCGCTCGCCACGGCCTTCTTCATGCCCGCAAGCTTCGCCTGCACCTCGCCCTACAGCATCTCCAGCGGGATCCCGACCGGGCGGAACTCGCCTGCTTCGCCAAGTCCATCCCGTCGGTGGCGCCACCTGCATCGCGCGAGTCGCCGAGCCCCTGCCTTCCCGCATCGCTCCGTTGACCAGCTCGTCAGGTCCCGTGCGCCCCTGCCTCGCCATGGACGCGCCTCCCTGCTGCCTGAGCCCCACGACCCCGCGCCAAGTCCCTCGCGGTCGGCCCCTGCTTCCCCTGCTTCGAGCAACAAGCTCGGGATCGAGGGCGCCCCGCATCGCTTCGTTGACCGCTCCAGGTCCGGGCCACCGTTCCCTTGCTCCTCCCTTCTCCTTTATTTCCTTCCTCCTGCCTCCCCTCACTCTCGATCTCTCTCTGTAACAGTAGCGACGCCGCCATCTTCTTGCCTCGACGAGAGCCTCGCCTGCGCCCCTCTGTCTCGTCGGCTGGATCCCGCCGCCCGGATCCTCCCCGAGCTCCAAGTCCCGCGCCTTCTGGCCCTGCCGCGAGTCCCCAGCGCCGCCTCCTTCTGTTCGAGCGAGGGAGACGACCGACGACTCTTCTGCATCGAAATCCTCTGCCCGAGCGCTCGCGTTGACCCTCCTCTTGCCTCGTCAAGGCCCAGCGCCAAGTCAGCCGGCCTGCTTTGGCCTCTCCACCGACCGGGCCAAGCCCATGGGTGAGAAGTCCCTCCAGCCCTTCTCCTGTACACTGTTGGCCCAGTTAGATTCGGCCCGTAGTGTTTTTTTCCTGCTGCTGCGATTTTCGCATTTATCCAGGGAACTACAGTTTTACAGAAAAGACCCTCATCTTCATGCATTTAATAACTCACAAGTGGTGCATCTTATGAAAATAATTTATATATGGAAAATGCTTAGTTTTTCATCTAGTTTCATAATTTGCCACTTTCATCCATGTTTAAATGTTTAAAATGTTGTTTGTTTAAATTTGCCTAAATGCCTGCTAAATGATTTATTTCATAACTAAATAACCGTAGCTCCAAATTTAAATAAACTTTATATGTAAACGGGGTGGAAAAATGCCTAGTTTAACATGGTAGAGTTACTTTGCATGTTTAACAACTCTAAAATATGCTTTAGGTCAGAACAGTACCGAATCTAAAATATGCACATGGGGATTTTCCGGAATTGTTGTTTGTTGTTCCGGCCTCATTTAAACTTGCCTAAATAGATAGTTTACTTATGCTTCACCTCTTGCCATGTTTAACAACATTTAATATTGTTTGGTAGCTTAAACGAGATCAAACTAAATAATTGCATGTGGTGTTTTGTCAATATGCAACTCGTTGCATATTGAGCTCCACTTAATTGGTAGTATTGTTTGTTGCACTTTGCCATGCCATGCCTCATTAAACCGGACATGCATCATACTTGATTGTGCATCATGCCATGTTTTTGCTTGTGCATTTATCATGTTGTTTGTTTCTTTCCGGTGTTGCTTCTCAGTTCCGGTAATGTTGCGATTGTGAGGATCACGCTCGACTACTCCCGTTCGTCTTCTTCATGGACTCGTTCTTCTTCCTAGCGGGATTTCAGGCAAGATGACCGTCACCTTGGATCTCATTATTATCATTGCTATGCTAGTTGCTTCGTTCTATTGCTATGCTGCTTTACCTACCACTTGCTTCTCAAGCCTCCCAATTTGCCATGAAACTCTGACCTTTGTTACCCTTCCTAGCAAACCGTTGTTTGGCTATGTTACCGCTTTTGCTCAGCCCCTCTTATAGCGTTGCTAGTTGCAGGTGAAGATGAAGATTGCTCCATGTTGGATTATGTTTATGTTGGGATATCACAATATCTCTTATTTAATTAATGCATCTATATACTTGGTAAAGGGTGGAAGGCTCGGCCTTATGCAGTGTTTTGTTCCACTCTTGCCGCCTAGTTTCCGTCATATCGGTATTATGTTCCCGGATTTTGCGTCCCTAACGCGGTTGGGTGGTTTATGGGACCCCTTGACAGTTCGCTTTGAATAAGACTCCTCCTGCAAGGCCCAACCTTGGTTTTACCATTTGCCTCACCACCACCTATACCCTTTCCTTGGGTCGGCCAACCCGAGGGTCATCTTTATTTTAGCCCCCGGGCGATGCTTCTCTAAGTGCTGGCTGAACCGACTACTGCTGGGCCCTCTCGGGAAACTTGAGGCTTGGTTTTACTCGTAGCTAGTCTCATCCGGTGTTGCCCTGAGAACGAGATATGTGCAGCTCCTATCGGGATTTGTCGGCACATCGGGTGGCTTTGCTGGTCTTGTTTTATTACTATCGAAATGTCTTGTAGCCGGGATTCCGAGACTGATCGGGTCTTCCCGGGGAGAAGGAATATCCTTCGTTGATCGCGAGAGCTTATCATGGACTAAGTTGGGACACCCCTGCAGGGTATAAACTTTCGAGAGCCGTGCCCGCGGTTAAGTGGCAGATGGGAATTTGTTAATATCCGGTTGGAGTAAACTTGAAGTAAACTCTTTTAAAATACACCAACCGTGTGCGTAACCGTGAGTGTCTCTTTTCGGGGTTGATCGAGAGGAGAACACGGTTTCTGGGTTATGTCTGACGTAAGTAGGAGTTCAGGATCACTTCTTGATCATTACTAGTTGGCGACCGTTCCTTTGTTTCTCTTCTCGCTCTCATTTGCGTCTGTTAGCCACCATATATGCTTAGTCGCTACTGCAACTCACCACTCTACCCCTTCCTTACCCATTAAGCTTTGCTAGTCTTGATACCCATGGTAATGGGATTGCTGAGTCCTCGTGGCTCACAGATTACTACACCACCAGTTGCAGGTACAGGTTTGCGATGATCATGACGCGAGAGCGATGTTTGCTTGTATTGGAGTTCTTCTTCTGCTTCTTCTTCGATCAGGGGATAGGTTCCAAGTCGGCAGCCTGGGCTAGCAGGGTGGATGTCGTTTGAGCTTCTGTTTATGTTTCATCCGTAGTCAGATGTTGATCTTGTATATGATGTTGATGTATTCTTGTGGCATTTGTGCCTTATGTATGTATCCCTATCTATTTATGTAATGTTGATGTAATGATATCCACCTTGCAAAAGCGTCTTCAAGATGCGCTTCTATCCTTGGTGGGACCTTCGAGTTCCTTTAGGATAGGGTCGCATCTTGGGCGTGACAAGTTGGTATCAGAGCCTCGACCGACCATAGGAGCCCCCTTGTTTGTTGGCCGTTGTTGAGCCTAGAAGAAAAATGTTTTGAGTCTTAGGATTATATATATATATCCGAGTAGGATTCTTTTACTCCTCGGTCCCTTAAATCGCTCTGGTGAGGCCTCTGACGTAGATGTTTTGTCTTTCCTCTCCTCAAATTTCATGAAATTTTTTAGGATCACGCTGGTATCTTGGGATCGTTCCGATAGTCTTGTGACGAGAACATTGTTCTTGGTGCCTCGACATTTAGGGGTTGTGGCGGTGTCCCGGGAGTTGAGCTCCGAGGTGTTGTCGTCACAATTTTATCGTTGCGATTCGGAATACCTGAGTTTTGCCGACATCGAAAATCTCTTTTATGCAGTTGTTGGTGAGATAACCTCGGCGCCACCCAAGATCTTTGGGAGTTAGGGAGTATTGCCATAACTTCATATAACGGATGCTTTTCAAGGTTGAGGTACATGATTTCGGAGTTTTCTTGGTTATGTGTTGAAGGATGGATATAGCTGGATCTAGGTATTGTTAGTTTGGGTGATATATTTTGTGTCCCTGTATCCCCAACACCGATTGCATAACCGAAAAGTTTCGGGAGTTTATAGGTGGAATTCAAGTAGCTCCTAGAATATCTTTCCGACAGATGCATGATATGAGATTGGGTAAATATCTATCATATGTATTTGTTCCGGCTTATTCTGCAAGCCAAATCCTTTATTTTGTTTTATTTGTGGTATTCGAGTTGCTTCGATGTCAAGTGTTGATTCCATACCTTTCAAGCGGTGTTCTCATATTTCTATGGGAGTACTAATCCTTTTCATCACGAGATTTTCATGTCAATTCTTCCCAACCGGCGTGCTTCTCTTCAAGTGGATCCGATCATTTCAACATTTGCGAGATCAATTCCAAGTTTTCTCAACGGTGTTTGTCCCATCCGTCCCAAGTTGTCTTTGTTTTCCCGCCCTCCACCCTTTTCTTGAGGACTCAGATTTTTTAATCCAAAGTATCCATTTATTCATGTGAAGTCTCTTCATTCTTTTCTTTCAATGTTCTTATCCGGTGATTTCCCATGAAGATGCTCAACAGTTTCAAGTTCATCATTCTTCATTCTCGTATTCTTTTCCGGTGGATTTAACTCAAGCTTTCAGTGTTGATCATATTCCTTTCCTTGTTGCAAATGCTTTCTCTTGCCGATGCACCTCTTAATCATTCACTTCTCGCTATTCATTTGTTCTGGAGTGTTGAAGATATCTCAGAAGGCTCGTCTTTTCATTCCAGATCCGTTCAAGTTATTTTGAGGTTGTTATCTCATTCAAGCCATTTAATTCTACCGGTGCAATCTTTATTTCAAGCAATCCTTCAACGATGTTTCTTTCGAGTGGGCCCTAACCCACTGGTCTTTTCCCAGGGTCTTATCTGACTCTTATAATTTATCCCGGAGCTATTCCCAAATTCTTTTCGAAGCTTGACGTAAGAATGAATTTTCATCAGTCATATGTCTTTCTTCAAAATCTTTCAAATTCTTTTCATCGTTGGTTCAACCTTTCCAATTTTCATCCCGGAGTATCTCAACAATTCATGGTGGTTTCTCATCGTCTTTCTCAACATTCTAAGACCAAAGAAGAGTTTCTCTTAAATCTTGCTCCATTCACTTCAAGATTCATGGTTCTAGCTTGATGCCATCCTCTCATAATTGTTTTCGATTGTGGGAATTCTTTTCACCTATCCGGAGCATTTCATGAATTGCTTCCATTTCTTTCCTCCGAAGGCCATCATGTCATAATTCTTCGTTCTCAGCTTGTAGCTATCGTTCTCCAAATCTTACCGGTGAATCGTTCAAATATCCTCTAATCAATTCATGATCTCTTCGTTCTCATGTATCTAAATCCTCTCAAGTATCTTCGTTTTCTTTTTCTCCAATTCTTCCAGGTGAATTGTGCCTTTGCTACGTTCATTTTCAATTCTTATGGTGGTTCGTTCAGGATTTCACTTCCTTCGTTATCATATTAATTCATTCGTTGTTTCCAAATTCCACCGGTGGTTCCATCAATACCTTCTCAAGTTTGCGCTATATCTCTCTTAATCCTTTCTACGGGAATAAGTAGTATGCCAAATCCATTTCTTGTCATCAATTTAATTTGATGAAGGATAAGCATACAATAAATCTTATTCTTATTTCCTCGAGGTGATCCAATTATTTTCTTCCGGAGATTGTTCATGATGAAGTAATTCTCGGTTCAAGTTGATTCACCTTTCTTTTCTGGAGTTCCAAGTTTTCGGCATTATCTCATCACGAGCTCCTTCTAAATCATTTCTAGGCTTGGATCCTATTCGTTTCATCCTTTTGCTTACTGGAGGCTCTACATGGTGGTTCATCAAGGACTCCTTTCATCCTTCAATTGTTCTTCAAGTTTTTCTCTCGGAGTCATGATCCGCCAAGCTACACTCTAAAATAAACATGGTGTTCAACACATGTTTTGTTTTGAGGCGTTCAAGCATTCTTCTTCTTGCATTCCGAAGTGCAATTCTTCCTACCTTATCTTTTGAGGTGGTGTTATGTCACTCTTGACAATTTCCTTCATGTTTCATGATTCATATTGTTGTCAAGAATGAGGTATTTTAAATCCATCATTTTCTCTTCGTTCAAGAGATCTTTGCAATCCATCAATCCCTTTGTTGGAGTCATCTTGGGTCATATTTCACCTAAAGCCTTCCCTAAGGAATGTTGATATTATGGTGCTTATCAATGATCCAAGTTTTCTCCTATTCTCTTGGTGAAAGAAGTTTTTCGTCGCCTTGGTGCTCTCACTCAAACCAATGGCTTCCTTTAGTGGCCGTTTGTCACCTCATAATTTTGAGTTGTCTTTCATAAGCCCACATCAAGCTTATCCTTTCGTTGTTGATAATCCAACAACTCCGTTCTAGCATTTTTTGTAAGCGTGCTCTCTCAAGATTTTGTTTCTCTCCGTTCATTTCATTCCATTCTTTCTTTCTTCCGGAGGCATTGCGATGTTGCTCTCTTCACCCATCACCTCGTTTTGTTAAGATCATGTAATTTTCTTACTTATCCATTTAACCGGAGTGTTGTGTCATCTCTTCAAGTTCTTTTCATCTTATCAAGTTTTCCTTCTTATTTTAGTTGGAGTGCTGCCCAAATTATATCAATCTTATTCCTTCTCTATCTAGTTTTAACCGGAGTGGTTTCGAATTCTATCTTGTCCATTAAACTCTTGATTCATGTCTTTGCAACCTTCAAGTTCTCGTAATGGTCCTTGTTCCTCTTTTCTAAGGATTGTTTGCAATCTCGTTCATCTCTGTTGTACTCTTTCTTTTAAATTGTTTAACCTCTCAAGGTTCGTGGTTTCACTCATTTGTCGAAGAAGCAACTTAGTTTTACCTCTTCTCTTCCTCTTTCTTTTCCCTCCGGTGCCATCCTAGATCTCGGGACGAGATCCTCTCGTAGTGGTGGAGTGTTGTAACGCCCCGGATACAACTTTCCATATTCGTAACTCCAACTCTTGCCTTTTCCGGAGATGCGATATATTATTTCCTCCGTGGTTGGGTTTTTGTCTTTTGTTTTGCATTTTGTTCATGTCTTGCATTTCATCTCATGGCATCATATGCATTGCATCCGCATGTTTTCATAAAACTCGTAGTCGTTCGTAGTTGCCGCGTCCCCCTGCCTTTGTTGACCTTCTCTCAGACCATTTGGACCCCTCTCTTCTCTCTTTCTCCGAGACCAACAAAACCCACCTGGTCCCCGTGGCCTTTCGTCAGACCCCCTTGTCTTTGTTTTCCCCTCTCGTCTAAATGCCCACCCTCTCTGCACAGCCACCAACCCCTTTGTGCGCGTCTCAAACTGCCCCGAACCCGAACCGGTCGGTCGTGACCGTTGGGTCCGGATCATCCCCAAACATCTACAAAACATCTCCGTTTTCTTAATTGGACTTCCTAACCTATTTATTCTGGGCCATCTGATTACGATCGGAGGGACCCAAATGACCCTATCCAAATCCACTCGGTATATATACCCGACAAACCCTAGACTAGCCGTCCCATCAATCATTTCCTCCCCGCCGCCGCAAAAACCTCCACCTTGTCTCCTCTTCGTTTTCCCCTCGGGAGCACCAGCAAGCCAATCGCCAGCGCTCTCCCTCCTCCTCGTTCCAGATGCCCGAGCCCCCAATCCAAAATTCCTCTCGGCCTCCACCAGCAGCCTCCGGCCATCTCCCTCGGTTTCAGACCCCTCCATCCACCAGCGCCTCCTCTGCTCGATCCCGATGGGGTCACGAGCAGCTCGCCATCGGCTGCAAGCAGCAGCACCACCAGGAACCCGTCGCCCCTTCCCCTCTTCTTCTCCTCCTTCCCTCCTCTCTCTGGTTCACTCCCTCGGTTCTCATGCCTCTCCCTCTGTGTTCCAGGAGCCGCCATGGTTGCCCGCAGCTCCGTCGCTGCGGGAACGAGTCCCTCCGCCCAGGATCTGGCGTCTGCCTCGTGTCGGACCTCACCTGCGACCCTCCAGCCGCTCGCCACGGCCTTCTTCGTGCCCGCAAGCTTCGCCTACACCTCGCCCTACAACATCTCCAGCGGGATCCTGACCGGGTGGAACTCGCCTGCTTCGCCAAGTCCATCCCCTCGGTGGCGCCACCTGCATCGCGCGAGTCGCCGAGCCCCTGCCTTCCCGCATCGCTCCGTTGACCAGCTCGTCAGGTCCCGTGCGCCCCTGCCTCGCCATGGACGCGCCTCCCTGCTGCCTGAGCCCCACGACCCCGCGCCAAGTCCCTCGCGGTCGGCCCCTGCTTCCCCTGCTTCGAGCAGCAAGCTCGGGATCGAGGGCGCCCCGCATCGCTTCGTTGACCGCTCCAGGTCCGGGCCGCCGTTCCCTTGCTCCTCCCTTCTCCTTTATTTCCTTCCTCCTGCCTCCCCTCACTCTCGATCTCTCTCTGTAACAGCAGCGACGCCGCCATCTTCTTGCCTCGACGAGAGCCTCGCCTGCGCCCCTCTGTCTCGTCGGCTGGATCCCGCCGCCTGTTCCTCCCGAGCTCCAAGTCCCGCTTTACAGCCCTGCCATGAGTCCCAGCGCCGCCTCCTTCATTCGGCGAGGGAGACGACCGGCGACTCTTCTCAGATCGAAATCCTCTGCCTGGCGGCCGCGTTGACCCTCCTCTTGCCTCGTCAAGGCCCAGCGCCAAGTCACCGGCCTGCTTTGGCCTCTCCACCGACCGGGCCAAGCCCATGGGTGAGAAGTCCTCCACCCTTCTCCTCAGACAATGTTGGCCCAGTCAGATTCGGCCCGTAGTGTTTTTTTCCTGCTGCTGCGATTTTCGCATTTATCCAGGGAACTACAGTTTTACAGAAAAGACCCTCATCTTCATGCATTTAATAACTCACAAGTGGTGCATCTTATGTAAATAATTTATATATGGAAAATGCTTAGTTTTTCATCTAGTTTCATAATATGCCACTTTCATCCATGTTTAAATGTTTAAAATGTTGTTTGTTTAAATTTGCCTAAATCCCTGCTAAATGATTTATTTCATAACTAAATAACCGTAGCTCCAAATTTAAATAAACTTTATATGTAAACGGGGTGAAAAAATGCCTAGTTTAACATGGTAGCGTTACTTTGCATGTTTAACAACTCTAAAATATGCTTTAGGTCAGAACAGTACCGAATCTAAAATATGCACATGGGGATTTTCCGGAATTGTTGTTTGTTGTTCCGGCCTCATTTAAACTTGCCTAAATAGATAGTTTACTTATGCTTCACCTCTTGCCATGTTTAACAACATTTAATATTGTTTGGTAGCTTAAACAAGATCAAACTAAATAATTGCATGTGGTGTTTTGTCAATATGCAACTCGTTGCATATTGAGCTCCACTTAATTGGTAGTATTGTTTGTTGCACTTTGCCATGCCATGCCTCATAAAACCGGACATGCATCATACTTGATTGTGCATCATGCCATGTTTTTGCTTGTGCATTTACCATGTTGTTTGTTTCTTTCCGGTGTTGCTTCTCAGTTCCGGTAATGTTGCGATTGTGAGGATCACGCTCGACTACTCCCGTTCGTCTTCTTCATGGACTCGTTCTTCTTCCTAGCGGGATTTCAGGCAAGATGACCGTCACCTTGGATCTCATTACTATCATTGCTATGCTAGTTGCTTCGTTCTATCGCTATGCTGCTTTACCTACCACTTGCTGCTCAAGCCTCCCAATTTGCCATGAAACTCTGACCTTTGTTACCCTTCCTAGCAAACCGTTGTTTGGCTATGTTACCGCTTTTGCTCAGCCCTCTTATAGCGTTGCTAGTTGCGGTGAAGATGAAGATTGCTCCATGTTGGATTATGTTTATGTTGGGATATCACAATATCTCTTATTTAATTAATGCATCTATATACTTGGTAAAGGGTGGAAGTCTCGCCTTATGCCCGGTGTTTTGTTCCACTCTTGCCGCCTAGTTTCCGTCATATCGGTATTATGTTCCCGGATTTTGCGTCCCTAACGCGGTTGGGTGGTTTATGGGACCCCCTTGACAGTTCGCTTTGAATAAGACTCCTCCTGCAAGGCCCAACCTTGGTTTTACCATTTGGCTCACCACCACCTATACCCTTTCCCTTGGGTCGGCCAACCCGAGGGTCATCTTTATTTTAGCCCCCCGGGCCAGTGCTGGCCTGAACCGAGCTGCCTGCGGGGCCCTCTCGGGGAAACTTGAGGCTTGGTTTTACTCGTAGCTAGTCTCATCCGGTGTTGCCCTGAGAACGAGATATGTGCAGCTCCTATCGGGATTTGTCGGCACATCGGGTGGCTTTGCTGGTCTTGTTTTATTACTGTCGAAATGTCTTGTAGCCGGGATTCCGAGACTGGTCGGGTCTTCCCGGGGAGAAGGAATATCCTTCGTTGATCGCGAGAGCTTATCATGGGCTAAGTTGGGACACCCCTGCAGGGTATAAACTTTCGAGAGCCGTGCCCGTGGTTATGTGGCAGATGGGAATTTGTTAATATCCGGTTGTAGTAAACTTGAAGTAAACTCTTTTAAAATACACCAACCGTGTGCGTAACCGTGAGTGTCTCTTTTCGGGGTTGATCGAGAGGAGAACACGGTTTCTGGGTTATGTCTGACGTAAGTAGGAGTTCAAGATCACTTCTTGATCATTACTAGTTGGCGACCGTTCCTTTGTTTCTCTTCTCGCTCTCATTTGCGTCTGTTAGCCACCATATATGCTTACTCGCTGCTGCAACCTCACCACTCTACCCCTTCCTTACCCATTAAGCTTTGCTAGTCTTGATACCCATGGTAATGGGATTGCTGAGTCCTCGTGGCTCACAGATTACTACACCACCAGTTGCAGGTACAGGTTTGCGATGATCATGACGCGAGAGCGATGTTTGCTTGTATTGGAGTTCTTCTTACGCTTCTTCTTGATCGGGGATAGGTTCGTGTCGGCAGCCTGGGCTAGCGGTGGAGGATGTCGGTTGAGCTTCTGTTTATGTTTCATCCGTAGTCGGATGTTGATCTTGTATATGATGTTGATGTATTGTTGTGGCATTTGTGCCTTATGTATGTATCCCCATCTATTATGTAATGTTGATGTAATGATATCCACCTTGCAAAAGCGTCTTCAAGATGCGCTTCTATCCTTGGTGGGACCTTCGAGTTCCTTTAGGATAGGGTCGCATCTTGGGCGTGACATCATAGTCTCCATCATCCTTTCCTCACTTGGGACAATGCTCTAATAATGATGATCATCACACTTTTATTTACTTACAACTCATGAATTACAACTCAATACTTAGAACAAAATATGACTCTATATGAATGCCTCCGGCGGTGTACCGGGATATGCAATGAATCAAGAGTGACATGTATGAAAGAATTATGAACGGTGGCTTTGCCACAAATACAATGTCAACTACATGATCATGCAAAGCAATATGACAATGATGGAGTATGTCATGATAAATGAAACGGTGGAAAGTTGCATGGAAATATATCTCGGAATGGCTATGGAAATGCCATGATAGGTAGGTATGGTGGCTGTTTTGAGGAAGATATAAGGAGGTTTATGTGTGATAGAGCGTATCATATCACGGGTTTGGATGCACCGCCAAGTTTGCACCAACTCTCAAGGTGAGAAAGGGCAATGCGCTGCATCAAGAGGCTAGAAAATTGCGGAAAGGTAAGTGTGCGATAATCCATGGACTCACATTAGTCATAAAGAACTCATATACTTATTGCAAAATTTATTAGCCCTCAAGCAAAGTACTACTACGCATGCTCCTAGGGAAGGGTTGGTAGGAGTTAACCATCGCGATCCCGACCGCCACACAAAGGAATACAATCAACAAATACTTCATGCTCCGACTTCGTTACATAACGGTTCACCACACGTGCATGCTACGGGAGTCACAAACTCCAACACATGTATTTTTCAATTCCACAATTACTCAACTAGCACAACTATGATATTACCGCCTTTATATCTCAAAACAATTATCAAACATCAATTTTCTCATGTTATTCAACACACTCATAAGAAAGTTTTTACTAATCTTGAATACCTAGCATATTAGGATTAAGCAAATTACAATTCTATTTAAGACTCTCAAAATAATCTAAGTGAAGCATGAGATATCAATAGTTTCTATAAAACAAATCCACCACCGTGCTCTAAAAGATATAAGTGAAGCACTAGAGCAAAACTATATAACTCAAAAGATATAAGTGAAGCACATAGAGTATTCTAATAATTTCCAAATCATGTGTGTCTCTCTCAAAAGGTGTGTACACCAAGGATGATTGTGGTAAACTAACAAACAAAGACTCGAATAATACAAGACGCTCCAAGCAAAACACATATCATGTGGTGAATAAAAATATAGCTCCAAGTAAAGTTACCGATGGAAGTAGATGAAAGAGGGGATGCCTTCCGGGGCATCCCCAAGCTTTGGCTTTTTGGTGTCCTTAGACTATCTTGCAGGTGCCATGGGCATCCCCAAGCTTAGGCTCTTGCCACTCCTTGTTCCATAATCCATCAAATCTTTTACCCCAAACTTGAAAACTTCACAACACAAAACTTAACAGAAAATCACGTGAGCTCCGTTAGTGAAAGAAAACAAAAGACCACTTCAAGGTACTGTAATGAACTCATTATTTATTTATACTGGTGTTAAACCTAATGTATTCCAACTTCTCTATGGTTTATAAACTCTTTTACTAGCCATAGATTCATCAAAATAAGCAAACAACACACGAAAAACAGAATCTGTCAAAAACAGAACAGTCTGTAGTAATATGTAACTAACGCAAACTTCTCGAACGTCAAAAAATCAGCCAAAATAGGAAGACCTAGGCAATTGTTTATTGATCAGCATAAATTGGAATCAATATTTTATCACTTTCTGGTGATTTTTAACAATTATTTTCATGAACAGAAAGTTTCTGGAAATTACAGCAAGATCAAATAACTATCATCCAAGAAGATCCTATAGGTTTAACTTGGCACAAACACTAATTAAAACATAAAAACACATCTAACCAGAGGCTAGATCAAATATTTATTCCTAAACAGAAGCAAAAAGCAAAAACTAAAAATAAAATTGGGTTGCCTCCCAACAAGCGCTATCGTTTAACGCCCCTAGCTAGGCATAAAAGCAAGGATAGATCTGGGTAGTGCCATAGTAATAGGATAGATCATTAAAACTCATTTCATATTCTCTACATTCAGCAGCAAGTTTCCTTTGAGGCAAGCAAAAATAATCAAAAGGGCTAAATTTAATGGGACAGAAGTCCCCAACATCAATTTTAGGAGGTATAGGTTCCTCCTTCGGCCCTTCATATTGCACAACCAATTCATAATTATAAGCATTCTTTTGACAAAACTTTGTGAGCCTAGACTCGAGAGAATATCCTAGCTCATTATTTCGAATAGCCAAATCATCATTAAGTTCAGAAATTCTATCAACTAGAACATTGGTAGGGACCTTTTATCTAAGGTTTTCATTGAAAGCAACATAGTCTAGAGATTGAAAACGCATTATTTCTTCTTGATCAAAGAGGATAGCCTCTATGGGAGGACGGCCAGCGTCCACCCTATGATGCGCAAAGATTTCCTTGGCCTCTTTTATTATAAATTTGAACTCATGAGCCAAAAAGATAGTAGCGGCACGCTTAACAGAAGAGTGCTCTATATTAGAAAATTCTAGGAAAATCCTTTGTATGCAAGGGTGCAAGTGCATAAATTGCCTTTCAAGTTCAACTATAAGCATGGCAATAGCGTCCGCAAGACTACTAATTCTATGAAGAATGGAACTACCCATAGAAGGCAAAGCACCGGCACAAGTAAAGAAATCTTGAATAACTCCTTTTCCAATAATATTACCACTACCAATTCGAAATCTTTTTGTATGCAAGGTAGGGGGTTCTTCAGCAGGAGCATCAGAATTTTCCATGATATTATTATTGTCCATATCGACAATAATTTCCCCAATTTCAGACATAACGCAAAAAGAGCGAGGGGCAAAAAGGAAATAAGAAGGCGAACGGTAAAGAGAGGGCGAATAAAACGGCAAGGGTGAAGTGGGGGAGAGGAAAACGAGAGGCAAATGGCAAATAATGTAACGCGGGAGATAAGGGTTTGTGATGGGTACTTAGTATGTTGACTTTTGCGTAGACCTCCCCGGCAACGGCGCCAGAAATCCTTCTTGCTACCTCTTGAGCACCGCGTTGGTTTTCCCTTGAAGAGGAAAGGGTGATGCAGCAAAGTAGCGTAAGTATTTCCCTAAGTTTTTGAGAACCAAGGTATCAATCCAATAGGAGGCTACGCGCGAGTCGCTCGCACCTACACAAAACAAATAAATCCTCGCAACCAACACGATAAGGGGTTGTCAATCCCTACACGGTCACTTACGAGAGTGAGATCTGATAGGATAATATTTTTGGTATTTTTATTATAAAGATGCAAAGTAAAGTAAAAGCAAAATAAAAAGCAACGGAAATAACTAAGTGTTGGATGATTAATACGATGAAGATAGACCCGGGGGCCATAGGTTTCACTAGTGGCTTCTCTCAAGAGCATAAGTATTTTACGGTGGGTGAACAAATTACTGTTGAGCAATTGACAGAATTGAGCATAGTTATGAGAATATCTAGGTATGATCATGTATATAGGCATCGCGTCCGAGACAAGTAGACCGACTCCTGCCTGCATCTACTATTATTACTCCACACATCGACCGCTATCCAGCATGCATCTAGAGTATTAAGTTCATAAGAACAGAGTAACGCCTTAAGCAAGATGACATGATGTAGAGGGATAAATTCATGCAATATGACAAAACCCCCATCTTGTTATCCTCGATGGCAACAATACAATACGTGCCTTGCTGCCCCTACTGTCACTGGGAAAGGACACCGCAAGATTGAACCCAAAGCTAAGCACTTCTCCCATTGCAAGAAAGATCAATCTAATAGGCCAAACCAAACTGCTACGAGACTTGCAAAGATAACCAATCATACATAAAATAATTCAGAGAAGATTCAAATATTATTCATAGATAGACTTGATCATAAACCCACAATTCATCGGTCTCAACAAACACAGCGCAAAAGAAGATTACATCGAATAGATCTCCACGAGAGAGGGGGAGAACATTGTATTGAGATCCAAAAAGAGAGAAGAAGCCATCTAGCTAATAACGATGGACCCGAAGGTCTGAGGTAAACTACTCACACTTCATCGGAGAGGCTATGGTGTTGATGTAGAAGCCCTCCGTGATCGATGCCCCTTCCGGCGGAGCTCCGGAATAGGCCCCAAGATGGGATCTCGTGGGTACAAAAGGTTGCGGCAGTGGAATTAGGTTTTTGGCTCCGTATCTGATCGTTTGGGGGTACGTAGGTATATATAGGAGGAAGAAGTATGTCGGTGGAGCAACAGGGGGCCCACGAGGGTCGAGGGCGCGCCTGGGGGGTAGGCGCGCCCCCTACCTCATGGCTTCCCTGTTGGTTGCTTGACGTAGGGTCCAAGTCTCCTGGATCTTGTTCGTTCCAAAAATCACGTTCCCGAAGGTTTCATTCCGTTTGGAATCCGTTTGATATTCTTTTTCTGCAAAACTCTGAAATAGGCAAAAACAACAATTCTGGGCTGGGCCTCCGGTTAATAGGTTAGTCCCAACAATAATATAAAAGTGAATAATAAAGCCCAATAATGTCCAAAACAGAAGATAATATAGCATGGAGCAATCAAAAATTATAGATAAGTTGGAGACGTATCAGCCGACCGCCCAAACAAAGCGTGATAAGGGCTCTTAATCTTAACCACCTCAAAGGTCAATGTATCAACTTTGGAATCATGATCATCACCAAAAGCCACTTCCAAAGCTATCTTGCCCACCGGATATGCCGACTTACCAGGCACCACACCATGAAAAACAGTGTTATACAACTTAAGATCCTTGTCAGTCAAACTCATACGACAGAAGTTTCATAGTAAAGAATATTGATGCCGCTGCCTCCATCCGTGAGCACCTTGGTGAACTTGTAACCTCCAACCTGAGGTGCGACCACTAAAGCCAAGTGACCCAGATTGTCAACCCAGGGCGGGTGATCCTCATGGCTCCAAAGAATAGGATGTTCAGACCATCACGAGTAACGGGGAATCGCCAGCTCAACTGCGTTCACCGCCCTTTTATGAATTTTCTGGTCCCGTTTACATAAACTCGTGGTGAACACATGATACTGTCCGCTATTCAATTGCTTTGGATTACTCTGATAACCAGATTGTTGCTGTTGATTCCCTTGACCAGACTGCTGATTAAAACCACCTTGATTGCCTTGGCCCTGGAAGCCAGAGTTTGAACCGCCACCACCGAAGTCAGGCCCGTGAGAGCCGGATCCTGAGCCGCCATTTGGGCCATGATTGTTCTGGAAAAAATTGGAATTCCTATACTCCCGCATGTTGAAGCAATCCTTCCATAGGTGATTAGTCGGCTTCTCATGCCTGCCATGCTTTGGGCAAGGCTGGTTCATCATCGCCTCAAGGTTAAATTTTGGCCCTCCAAGCCGAGGCGGCTTTCCCTTGCGGTGCTGATTATTATTCTGCATATTGGTGTTAGCCACAAAATCTAAATTGCCATCAGCTTTGCGCTTACCGTTGTTTCTTTGACCTGCCGTATTATGTTGCTGGCCCTTCGTATTGCCGCTCTTCTTCCCCTTACCCGCCTTCTCCTCATCAGAGTCGGGGTCTTTGGTACTGTGAGAGTCGGCATATTTGACGAGAGCCGCCATGAGCTCCCCCATGTCATTGCAGTGATGCTTAAGCCGCCCCAGTTTCTACTTAAGGGGAAGGAAATGACAATTCTTATCCAACATCAGGACTGCTGAACCGGCATTGATACTATCTGATGAGTGTATAACAGCTGAGATACGACTCATCCAATTGGTCGTCGACTCGCCCTCACCCTGGACACAAGAGTCTAAATCCAAAATTGACATAGGCTGCTTGCATGTGTCTTTAAATTCTGGATAAAACGTGTTTTCAACTCTGCCCATGACCTGATGGAATTAGCAGGCATCCCTTTCAACCAGGTACGAGCCGGCCCATCCAATATCATGGTGAAATATTTGGCACATGCAGCATCATTAACATCCAACATCTCCATAGCCATCTCATAGCTTTCAATCCAAGCCTCTGGGGGCTGATCCGTTGTGTAATTAGGCACCTTACGAGGTGTGACGCCCTCGATTCAATCGTACACTAATCATGCACGCAAATGTGTACGATCAAGATCAAGGACTCACGGGAAGATATCACAACACAACTCTACAATAAAATAAGTCATACAAGCATCATAATACAAGCCAGGGGCCTCGAGGGCTCGAATACAAGTGCTCGATCATAGACGAGTCAGCGGAAGCAACAATATCTGAGTACGCATATAAGTTAAACAAGGTGCCATAAGATGGCTAGCACAAACTGGGATACAGATCGAAGAGGAGCAGGCCTCCCGCCTGGGATCCTCCTAGGTCACTCCCGGTCGTCGCCGGCCGGGCTGCACGTAGTAGTAGGCGCCTCGAGTAGTAGTCGTCATAGGCGGTGGCGTCGCTCTGGACTCCATCGTCTGTTGCAGCAATCGAGTAGAGATAGGGGAAAAGGGAACAAGGCAACCGTGAGTACTCATCCAAAGTACTCGCAAGCAAGGAGCTACACTACATATGCATGGATATATGTGTAAAGGGCCATATCGGGACTGAACTGCGAAGGCCGAATAAGAGGGGGTAGCTAGTCTTAACGAAGACTACGCTTCGGACACCGGTCTTGCATGCATGTAAGAGGACAACGGAAGTCCTCCAAGTAACATCATATAGCAATAATCCTACCCGCAATCCCTGCTCATAACCCCGAGCGAGAGCGACCACCGGTTGTATCGGCACTTGGAAGGGTGTGTTTTATCAATGTATCCGGTTCTAGTTGTCATAAGCTCAAGGTACAACTCCAAGTCGCCCTGTTATCAAGATCACGGCTATCCGAATAGATTAACTTCCCTGCAGGGTGCACCATCTTACCCAAAGACGCTTGATCCCATTTGGCCGGACACACTTTCTGGGTCATGCCCGCCGCGGAAGATCAACACGCCGCAGCCCCACCTAGGCACAACAGAGGCCAACACGCCGGTCTAAACCTAAGCGCCAGGGTGCGGGCCAATCGCCTCGAAAGCACACACTGCACGTTCGCGTCTGTGACGCGCCGTAGCGACCTAGCCTAACAGCGTTCCAGTCAATCCGGCGCCGCTCCGTCCGCCGATGTCGAAGTGCTTGGTGATACCACGACGCCGGATACCCATAACTACTCCCGCGTAGATGGTTAGTGCGATAAGCTCAGAGCCAACTCAGATCAAATACCAAGACCTCGTTAAGCGTGTTAACTATCCGCGAACGCCGAACAGGCCAGGCCCACCTCTCTCCTAGGCGGTCTCAACTCGCCTGTCGCTCCGCCTCAATGATCCACTCATGGGTGCTCCATCACCGACCCGACTTTAGTCTCACATGTATCATGTATAAGTATATAGTATATACCGTGATCAACTCCCGAGTGATCACGGCCCGATAGTATAGCACGGCAGACGGACAAGAATGTAGGGCCACAGATGAAAGTTCTAGCATCCTATACTAAGCATATAGGATTGCGTAAGGTAACAATGTGGTTACAAGGACAAAGCTATGCAGCGGATAGGAGTATCGAAAAATAAAGTGACATGCTATACTACTCTAATGCAAGCAGTATAGATAAGAGTAGGCGATATCCGTGATCAAGGGGGCTTGCCTGGTTGCTCGGCAAGAGAGAGGGTCGTCAACACCGTAGTCGAACTAGTCACCGCAGCGTCGGTCTCAGTAGTCTACCGGAGAGAAGAGGGGGAAGAAACAATGAATACAAAGTAAACAGATGCATATCGATGTATGACATGCCAAGAAGCGATGCTAGGCGTGCCCTAACGTGGTATGAGGGGGTACTGGTTAGGAGGGAAAAACATCCGGGAAGTTTTCCCGGTTCCGGACGTCTGTCAGACAGATGAACCGGAGAGGAAAGTTTGCAGGTTCGATGGGTTAGAGGCGTGTGGTGGACGAATGGACTGCGTATCCGGATTCGTCTCGACGTTCTGAGCAACTTTCATGTTGAAAATATTTTAATACGGATTACGGATTAAAAGATATGATTTTTAAAAGACTTTATTAATTTCTGGAATTTAATTAATTATTTAATTAATTTCGAAAATGCATTTATGACATCAGCATGATGTCATGCTGACATCAGCAGTCAACAGGGTTGACTGAGTCAACCCTGACAGGTGGGTCCCGCATGTCATTCACTAATGACTAATTAGCCTAATCAAAGTTAATTAACCTTAGTTAATTAGGTTAATTATTGATTAGGGTTAATTAAACAGAATTAATTAGATTAATTAATTACTTAATTAATTAATTAATTAATTAATTAGTTAATTAGTTTTAATTCATTATCACTTTATTTTTAATCCTGTTTTAATTAAAACGTTCTTTTTGGGGGTGGGTGGGGCCCATGTCATTGGCCTGTAATAAATCGGGCCACGGGCCATGGCGATGCCTGTTCAGGCGCTCCCTCAGAGGACACGGGCGGCGCCGCGCCCGAGGCCAACGGGGCCGGGCGGCCGAGGCTCAAGACGGCCGGAGGTCAGCAGCCACGCAACCGGCGGCCGGGCGGGCCGCGCCGGCGAGGCGATTCGGGCGACGGGCGGGCCGGTAGTGGCGTAAACGGGGAATGGCCTAGCGCCGGGGGTTCGGTCGAGGTTCAAGGCGGCCGGGTACGAGGGCGCCGAGACGCGTCGGAAGGGGGGGGGGTTCGGTGGTCGACGGAGAAGGGCGCCGGCGACGGTGGCGTCTGGGCGGCGGCGTCGTCGACGGGGTTCGGGAGGAGAGAGTCAAAGGCGGCGGCCGGGCGGGTCGGGCCGGAGGGGCGAGGGCGTTTGGGTCGCCGGAGACGAGCTCGGGTGACGGCGAGATTCGGAGGAGAGAGAGAGAGAGAGAGGCCGAGCCTCACCGCGGTTCGTGAGGGAACGAGGCGGGGGGGAGGAGGAGGAGGACGCGACGAGCGGTGGCGGGTAGCAGTCCGGTGGGGAGCGCCGGCGACGGGCGGCGGGACGAGCGGCGTGGCCTCGTGGTTCCGCGAGGGGCTTCAAGTGGTGGTGGCGTCGGGACCGAGCGGTTTGGCCGGACAGCGCCAGTGGGAGGAGAGGGGGGTGGGTCGACCAGCGGGCGGGCGGGGGGGCCGGAGGCGAGTGGGCGCGCGCGGGGGTGGCTCGGTCGGGGTTCTCCGCCCGATCCAGATCGGGTGAGGCGAGGGGGGGGCGCGTGGGGGAATGGGGGGGCTAGGGTTGCTGGGGGTGGGGGTATGTGGCGGGCGGTGGGCGATGGGCGGCCAGGGGGAAGGGGAATGGGCGGTGGGGGGGGGGGGCTGGCTGGGCCAGGGGGTTTTCCCCCCTCCCTTGTATTTTGTTTTCTCTTTTATTATTTGTCCTTTTCTGTTTTTAGTTCATTTAAAATGCCAGAGCATTTTACAAAAATTAGTGCACCCCACCATAATTAGGTTAGCTATTTTAGACAACCCCCGAACATTTTAGATTTTGTTTTTGAAACCTTTTATCATTTGTTTTAGTTTTGATTTTTGTTTTAGAACGGGTTCGAATCAAAGAGAGGTTTGGCACAGTAACCGAGGTGATCACTGTTGCATAACCATCCGGGCGTTACACGAGGACCCTTGAAATCCTTAGGCAAACGCTCATTGCGCAGAGCCGGCACTAAACATGGCACACCCAAGGTTCTAGAGGTCACTCCTGCGTCCACCGAGGCTGACGGGTAAACCGGAGATTGTTGTTGAGCCGCCAGCTAAGCCGCCAGCTCCGCCTCCCGACGCGCCCTGGCCTGATCCACCAAAGTCTGAGCATCGACACCACCGCGTGCCGGGTCATGCCTTCGAGGCTGATTATGGTGCTGCTCACTGCTTGAAGCTGTTGGCGAGTCAATGTGTCTGCTATAACTCCGGCTTGGTCGAGAGGTTGAACGAATTCCTTCACGGCTATATGAATAAGCCGCCTGTTGAGCCACGGCCGTCTAAAGAAGTTCTCTGGCCCTCCGTGTCTCTATCGCAGCTGGAGACTCGCCTTCAACCGGGAGATCCGCCAATCGTGTTGCCGCAGCGATCATGTTATCCAAAGGGTTAGAATAATGACCCGACGGTGTTGAAACATGCTGAGGCGGAGTCATATCCAAATGAGGTGGATCTGTAGTGCGCAACTGAACTGGTGCTCCAGTCACGGGCACCTCAACCGCCCGGTTCACCACAGGCAGGTCACTGGTCCCTGCTCCAGGCGTGTTGAAGATGTTTCTTGCATCGTAAACTGGAGGTACACGACTATGGTGCCTTCTTCTCATGATGGCATTGGAAGCGTTTTGATCCAAGGTGAGCGGGAACGACTCTGCCTGAATCCGTTGTGCCTGAGCGTCCAAAATAGCTTGCTCCGTGGCCATCCTAGCATTCTCAGCCGCAGTTCTTCCTTGGCTTGAGCTATCTCATCTCGTAGCTTCGCCACATCCACCTTGTGTTGTTCCTGGTTGTCCAGGGTCACCTCCACCCCCATCAAAGTCGCCAAAGCCTCCAACAACTCTGTCAGAACTTGAGCCGGCGGGCGCGCAGAACCGCCAGCACCAGTCGTCGCCGCAGCTGTTGAGCTGGAGGTCATAGCCGCAGCGGTCGTTGAGCCGAGCGCCGGTTGTGTACCGGTCATGAAGATCGCAACCCTGTTCGGTGGCTCATAGGGGTTCGAAATACTGTTGCCATCGGAACAGCCCCCAAGCTGGCCGTCTTGCAGTTGATACATTGAATTGGTCTCACCGGTTGATGATTCATCATCATCGTAGATGGTCGTCTCACCATCAGGCACAAATCCTTCCTCAAATTCCGCCACATGGATGAAACCAACAAAGGCATGCTTCACAGCGGTTTGAACCTTGGCGGGTCGTGCACGCTGAGACGTCTCGATGATGTCGATGCAGGCGTCTGGCTCAGGGCCCGGTTCGCCGATCTTGTCGATGAAGACGTGGATTCCGCCGAAGGGGACCCGGTACCCATACTCAATTAAGCCGGCCTCGGGGCCCCAGCCTGCGTCGTCAATGTAGAGCTTGCCGCGACGACTCTTGGTTATCCAGCCAACAGCGTATCCCTTAATCCCTACGAAGCTGTCCTTCAAGAACTCGAAACCTCCATGCGCTGGCCCCACGGTGGGCGCCAACTGTCATGGACTTGACACGGAAGATGTCCTAGCGAAAGGACTCAGTCGTGGAGCCATCACAACTAGGTTAGCTTAAAGGGGTTAATCGGGAAAAAGGACACAGAGAGTTTATACTGGTTCAGCCCCTCGCTGTGGAGGTAAAGGCTTACTCCAGTTTGGGATTGTATTGCTTGGGTTTCGATTACCAGGGAGCGAATACACTTGACCTAGTTCTTGATCTCTTGTTTCTTGAATTAACCCGCCGCCGGGTCATCCCTTTATACACACAGGTTGATGCCCGACGGCTTACAAAGTCCCGGCCGGCTCATACACAATGTGTCCGGCTCGGTGACTAACTAAGCTTGCCTTACAATACATGTTATACATGTGGCGGTTCCGTAACACATGATCCCGTGGCTAACTCCTTAGTCACATTGAGCTCATTATGATGATGCATTACCAAGTGGGCCCAGAGATACCTCTCCGTCATACGGAGTGACAAATCCCAGTCTCGATCTGTGCCAACCCAACAGACACTTCCGGAGATACCTGTAGGCACCTTTATAGCCACCCAGTTACGTTGTGACGTTTGATACACCCAAAGCATTCCTATGGTATATGGGAGTTGCACAATCTCATGGTCTAAGGAAATGATACTTGACATTACGAAAGCTCTAGCAAACGAACTACGCGATCTTGTGCTATGCTTAGAATTGGGTCTAGTCCATCACATCATTCTCCTAATGGTCAGGAAACCACAACCATCTATTGATCAACGAGCTAGTCAACTAGAGGCTCACTAGGGACATGTTGTGGTCTATGCATTCACACATGTATTACGGTTTCCGGTTAATACAATTATAGCATGAACAATAGACAATTATCATGAGCAAGGAAATATAATAATAACAATTTTATTATTGCCTCTAGGGCATATTTCCAACAACTTTTGCAAATGAGCTCTGAATCGAGCAAACTCAAGCTTGTTGGATAGATGACGACGAGTAGCATCCAAACAACGAATGATAGAGATGTGAAACCTCTATGAATGAAGAACCATCAAAAACCCCAACATCAAAAACATCATCGAAGATGCATGTGAACTCCGTTTTCGTTGAACTCGAGCTTGCTATGAAGATGACCATAAGCTCCAAATCTCACAAGGAGAACCGCTAAAAACCCCAACATCGAAAACATCATAGAAGATGCATGTGAACTACGTTTTTGATGAACTCCAGCTTGTCATGAAGATGACCATAAGCTCCAAATCTCACAAGGAGAAGAACCAAACAAGAGCCAAGAAAGATGATGCAAGGATGCAATGGTTTGAGCTCTCTACGAATGATACGATCAAGCTACCAACTTGAGAGCCCCCTTAATAGTACGGACAATCGATCCTATAACCTGGTCTCCCAACTACCACCATGAGACCGGTAAAATAGAAAACCTATCAGGGGCAAACCTTTGCCTTGCACATAGTCCACTTGAGCTAGATGATGACGATCTTGACTCCCTCAAGTTGGACCACCTTTCTTGATTGCGTTGGCTCGATGAAGACTAGTAGATTGCTCCCCCATACTCCACTATGGGTGAGCCACTCTTCGGAACATCTTCACAAGTCCATTGTCACCACAATGGACGACAAGCTTCAAGCATGATCTCTTCATGATGCTCCACTTGAACTTGCACACCGCAATCTTGATGACGATCGCCACTTGATGTCATCCTCCATGGTTTGTATGAGATCTTCCTCTTGACGCAAGCCCATGAAAGCATACCTAACCCCACATAGAACTCTCACATAGACCATGAGTTAGTACACAAAGCGTAATGGACAATGCTTACCATACCATGGGATCACTTGATCCTTCTCGGTACATCTTGTACACTTTGTGTGTTGATCAACTTGATTCACTCTTTGACCACTCTTGATCAACCTTGTTTCATGTCTACTCTCTGACCAAACTTTGGATAATTCCTTGAATAACACCTTGGTCAACTCATAAACTCCTTGAAACCAACACATGGACTTCAAGAAATGCCTATGGTCAAATCCTTCAAATATAACTCAAGGCAACAATTAGTTCATAGGTAATGTCATCAATTACCAAAACCTCACATGAGGGCACTGCATGTTCTTACAAAAGCCATTATTCGACTCGGAGCCCGCTTCTAGTTCCCACTTTATAAATTCGAGAGGAAAGTATACGTTCCCACCACCCCCAAAAAATGCCTTCAATGGGATCAAATCCACTACAAAAGTGTAAAACCGGTTAAATCCCCCAACACCTTCAATAGGATCAAATCCCCTACAAAAGTGTAAAACCGGTTAACCCCCCCAAGAAAAAGCTATACCAAAACCGTATCAATATGCCCATTGTGGCATTGAACAAGATTTTAGGTGGTTTCGAGTTATTTTAGCTGACTCGGCACATGATGTCGCAGTGCATATCGACTCTGTCACTGATGTTGAGATCATTATGAATATCCCAATCTGTACTAAAAGATCGGGAGATATCTGGTCATGGCATTACGACTAGAAGGTATTATATATGGTTCAGTCCACATGACATATGATAGTGAGCATCAAGGAGAGATGGGAGGCATGGATCGACGACATTCCATCGGGTTCAAATCCTAAGAAAGAGGAAAATACCTCGACTAACCTTTGGAAGATTCAGGTTCCCTCCCTAATTGTTTAAGATCAAGGTGCTCTGGTGGAGGTTGGCGAAGCAATCATTGCCGACATGTGATATAATCCAGCACAGGAGGATGTCGCAAACTAGTCAGTGTTCTGTTTGTAGCGCAGGTGACTCATGGCGCGACTCACTGGTTGATTGCATGATGGCTCTATGTGTATGGGCATTGGTTGACGAAGATATATTAGGGCATCTCCAACGCCAACCTACAAATTTCCTCCCGCATTCGTTCGCAGATAGGGGGGATCAGTCCACGAACACAGATGCAGGAACCGGCCACCCAACGCTGCCTGCATACATCAGGTCTCCCTAATTTTAAAGGATGCATGTTCAAATAGCCGCATACATAGACTACACATGTTCAAATGTTTGAATGCAGCAGTAGTTCAAATTTTAAAAAGTTTGAATATTACATTCCAACATTGTAGGACCCTAGGACCCAATCGTTCCCACGACATCCTTCTTCAAGATGAAGTAGTCATCATAGGACCGGACGCCATGGTACAAACGATCGAAGACAGTGTTGCACATCCGAAAACGCCGGTGAAAATGGTCAACGAAGAGTGCATCGGGGGCAAAGTAGTCGTCCATCAGTGTCAAATGGTCGCACGCCCTATTGCGGTTGAAACCCTTGAAATAGAGAACATGCTCTTCTGCACGCTCCGCGTCTTCAAGGACTGCCTGCATCATCATCGTCTCATCCATGTAGTCATCCCTGTCGGACGACTCAACATAGTGCTCGTATATGTACTCCAAATTCGAATCCATTGCTTGAAAGAATAAGGGATAATTTTTTTATCTCTGACAATTCACCGAACAGTTGCCGAGAATGGTGAGTATAGCAGTAGCTGATGGTACCTAGCGGGACGGTCGGAAGAGAGGGGTGGAACAACAACGGAGGAGAAGCGGGGTGTAGCCCGGGTGGAAAGTTGGAGGTGACGGAGACGTAGAGTTCCGACAAGGGTGTGGTGTGGCAGCCGGGGTGGTGGAGCGGCGGTAAAGGCAAGAGAGAAAAAAAAAGGAAGGAGAGAAAATGGGGAGGATGGAGGCGCAGGGTCCGGGAAGGGTTTTCGGTGTGCTAGGGGTGTCGGAGGCCTACGTGGCTGTTGTCCGGGGTTTGCCAGAAAAAGTACGTATGGACCGCTCAGCGGGCCTATACAGGCTCAGGTTGGATGCCAAACCGCGTCCGGACCGCGCGGTCCGGACAGTTGCAGGAGGTTTGAGGGTCTCTTGGAGCACATGAACAACATGCAAGATATTTTATCAAATAAATGCCTTTTATTTTGCCATGATCGAGTTAGTGTTACTCTTTGGAAAATTTGGTACGCAAAGAGGAAAGTTATGTGCGAAGACCAATGCAAGAGCCCTTTGTTGATATTCTATTTTCTAAAGAGTTTTATGGATGAGTTTGAATCCGCAAAGAAGGTAATAAATCTCACAGCCTTCTCGTACATAGCTGGAGCGGGATAGATATAGGGACGGATCCAGGAAAGAAAGTGGGGTCGGGGGGACACAAATTTGAAGAGTATCTATGCAATTTTTTTTAAAAAGTTGATGGGTATCTATGCAAAAATTTCAACCTTGTGGCAGGGATGGGGAGGGCATGGCTCCTCCCCCTGGGGGCCCTCCGTCACTTGATGGATGGATCCCTCCACCTTTGGATGACAAAGATATATGGTACACTTATTTTAATTTAAAGTGAACTAGTCGGACATGAACTTTTAAAATGTCTTAGCTTTGAGACTATATTTAGTTGCATGCATCAATTAGTTCATCAAAAATTCCAAACTGATAGAGAGATGCAAGATATAGATTTCAATGCTTAAGGATTTAGCACCCCATGAGTGATTTGCTTTTATGTAATAGTGTTACAATTGCAGTAAAGCAATTGAAGTATTTCCAACATATTCACATCCCATGTGCAGGTAACATGTATGACAGAAAGATCAGGGGCAGAAATAGTGGATTTCTTATTGTGTGAACCTCCACATGAGAAACAATACATGGATGAAAATGTTTGATGTTTGATGTTTCGAGTTGGTACATTTGGTGGCAGCGTTGCAAGATTGTCACGGAGGATGAGGCGCACACATGCGTTGCTATACAAGCACTGGCATTAAATTGTGTTAGGGAATCATCTACAGCGTCGAGGCTCAATTGCTGGAGGAGGCCCTTATCCGGACAACTGACACTCAATGTTGAGTGCTACATACTCGGACGATGATTACATAGGGGTTTATGGAGCTGTTGTCAGAGATTGCCATGGCACTTTTGTTGTCGCATCGATTGCAAAGCTTGGGCATGTGGCCGATATTGTATTGACGAAAGCTGCGACTCTTGTTGACGAATGGAAACTAGCATTAAGAGTTGGATGCAATTCAGTCTACATCCAGATGGACAATCTGATCGTTGTAGAATCACTGAATTCAAACTCTGGAAACGAAATGATTGCCGCACCGATTGCGGAGGAATCTCGAAGCTTATTGAATAATTTAGGGAAGATTCTTATTGAACATTGTAATACATAATCAAACATAATACCCCCGCAAAAAAAAAATCAAACATGGTAGCTCACTTTTTAGCACAATAAGGGTGCGCTGATCCATCATGTGTGTGGTTGAACTCAGCTCCTGATTTTTCTAAGTTAATAAATCTAGCCATGAAAGCCTTTCCCATCCTAAAAATAAAAAGAAACAATTGAAGCATTCCCGTCGATTTAAACCCCAATGCGTATGATTGTACTTGGCCAAGAAAGATAAAACAATTTGTCCTTGCGATATCCTTGATTACACGAGGAGGGATCATTGAATGATACTGTCCATGCGTGCACGTACAGAGCCTGGAATTATGCAGAGGGGATAGATAAATCGAAGGTCCAAATTTAAAAATCGCATGCCAACTGAAAATCCTGCAGGAACCGTGATGGATCACATGGGGTTCAGTAACCAACAGCTCGAAACAGCTCGAGCTAACAAAAAGAAAGAAAATTGTGTACGATCGAACCAAATGTTTATCATCATACTAGGCTCTAACCAACGACACTCGTGAGAAATGCCCCGAGAATCGAACTGTTGCTGCTACTGGATTTAATTTCTTCTGGGAATCGGGCTGTATCATCAACGTCTACGGTTCCAGTAAACGACCACCAGAGAAATTATACTCGTAGTTGATTCAGCAATCACACTAGATGGAGCAGTACTAGCAAAAGTCACAGTTTGCATCAGAACCCCCTCGTGAATTCATCATGGCTCTGTTGAGCAAGAAAGGCCCTGGACCCCCAAACTTAACCGTGCACCTCTCAAAATTGCTTCCGCATCTGCACCAGCGCTACACCGAATTTATTTACACCATCACGCCCGTGTTCTCGACGTTTGCACTGCGCCAGTGCCTGCACAGGATCCCCGTTCGCTCGCTACGGAACCGCAATCTACCGAGGAGCAAGTCGACTACCACATCCACATGGCCGGCCACGTAAGCTATACAAGTCAGTACACCGACGAGAAGTCCGACGACGACGACGACGACGACGACGAGGAGCCCGACTCCGGAGGCGGCGGCGGCCGCGGCTGGTGGAGCTTCTTGAAGTAATCCCTCACGTCGAAGCCCTGGCCTTCGGCCGCGTTGTCCTCCGCTGGCGGCGGGATGTAGGGCGGGCGGGTCACCTCCGCGAGCATGTCCCACGCCATCCCGGCGAAGAACGGGTGCGCCCGGATCTCGTCGGCGCCGCCGGCGTACCCGAGCCGCCTCGCGGGATCCCGCTGCAGCAGCCGCGAGATGAGGTCGGTCAGCTCCGGCATCCGGCGCTGGGTGTCGCCCGGGAACTCGACCTCCCTGTGCAGCACGTTCCGGAACGTCTCCTTGCGGTTCTTGCCCTTGAACGGCGTGCGGCCGAACGCCATCTCGTAGACGAGCACGCCCACCGCCCACCAGTCCACGGCGAACCCGTGGCCGTCGCCGCTCACCACCTCCGGCGCCACGTACTCCTCCGTGCCAACGAACGAGTACGACCTGCCCCACGCCGCGCCGGAGCATGAGGCCTTCCTGCTCACCGGGGACACGCGCGCCGACTTGGTCTTCTTGGCCAGCTCGGGGGCGCTGCCGTTGCTTCGCGTCAGGAAACGAACCAGGTTCTGAAACTGCTGCAGCTTCGGCGTCGACGCGGCCGCAGACGAAGGCTCGCGCTTGGCGTGGTGGCCAGCAGCGGAGGCGCGCGTCCGGCGGTGGCCGCGGTGGAAGACGGGTTGCACCTGAGGAGGAGGCGACGTTGACGGGGAGGAGGTAGAGGCCGGGAGGAGGCGTGAGAGGTCGAAGTCGGTGAGGGTAACATGGCCGTCGGCTCGGAGGAGCACGTTCTCGGGCTTGAGGTCGCGGTACACGATGCCGGAGGCGTGGAGGTCGGCGAGCGCGGACACGGTCTCGGCGATGTAGAAGCGTATGGCGGCCGGGGAGAAGACACGGTCGGCTAGGGAGTAGCGGAGCTCGTTCAGATCACCGCCGGGGCAGTAGGGGACGGCCCAGGCGAGGAGGTCGGGCGTCTCGGCGGTGCCAAGGAGGGACGGTAGGTGCGGGTGCGCGAGGCGGGAGAGCAGGGTCACCTCCCACCGTGCGCGGCGGTCGGCGTCAGGCTTGGTCGGCCCGGCGGAGCGCTTGTCGAATACCTTGAGGGCGTAGCGGCCGGAGCCGGGCCGAGCCGGGTCGGCCTCGACGAGGAAGACGGTGCCCATGGCGCCTCGGCCGAGAACGCGCAGAGCGCGTGCACGGTCGAGGTCGACCTCCATGGGCATGAACCGGCACGGGCGGGGGCGCGCGCGTGTTTGTACGCCGGGGAGGGAGGGAGGGAGGAGTTTGGACTCTCCCAAGAATAGTGGGCGCGCGTGGAAGAGTCGCGTGGAATGGTGAGAGAGGCGAGGAGGGTTTGGAGGCGAGATATAAGAGGAGCGTGGGAGGGAAAAGGGTCTCACTGCCCTGCTTAAATCGTCGCTCTCTTCTATTTATTTCTTTATAAAAAGTGTTAATTGTTTTATTTTTTAAGACAGTAAGGACACATACACTCATCATACGCATATATAGGCGGGGTCATACAAGTTCCAGAGTAACGGGGAGAGGAGGCAGGGCTACTACGTAAGAAAACCTCGACCGCCTTATTCGTCGACGCAAGGTAGGCAGATTTGCGGGATGATCTTGAGAGCAGGAAGAGGAGACCGAAGCAGATGTGGATCCCGAAGGATGATTCGTATAGGCAAGTCACAAATGATGCTTTCATTCGCGACATGAGGCGCAAAACCTCCACTGTGTTTGATCGCATCTCAGAGCATAATGATTTATCGGCGGACCCCGAGAGGAGGGGCCGCCGGTCGCCATGAATATCTTGGCGTGGAACTGTCGGGGATTGGGATTGGCCTCGACAGTTGGCGAATTAAGGGACCTGATTAGGTCATACAATCCGGCGGTGGTGTTTCTTTGTGAGACTTTAAAGAAGGGCATCGCTATGAAAAGGCTTAAATGGAGTACGGGGTTTAGGCATGGAGTTGCGGTGGATTATGTAGGGAGGAGTGGTGGGCTAGCTTTGTGGTGGAGGGATGAGGTAAAAGTGACAGTAAGGCCGTGGTGCCAATATTTCATTGATGCGGTGTTGGAATGTGGAGGCAAAACCTGTAGATTCACTGGTTTCTACGGGGAGCCTAGGACGGAGTTACAAAGAAATCATGGGATGCTATTCGATATCTTCGGGCACAGGATGATTTGCCTTGGCTATGTGCGGGTGACTACAATGAAGCGTTATTTCATTCTGACCAGGAGGGAGGTAACTTGAGGAGCTTTGCTCAAATGGAGGATTTTAGGGAATGCCTCTCGGAGTGTGGGTTGGCTGATCTGGATTTCTCGGGCTACCAATACACGTGGGACAATAAGAGGGATGGCAACGACAACATTCAGGTGCGCCTGGACAGAGCAACATGCAATGAAAAATTCCTTGATATATTCCCGGAGACGGTGGTAGAACACATTATGACAGAAGAGTCCGATCATCAAGCCTTACTGGTGCGTGCCTTGGAGACGGCTCCATGTGTGCGTAGGGCTGGTGAGCGTCCTTTTAGGTTTGAGGAAGCATGGACGAAGCACGCCCAATATGATCGTATGGTGGAGGAGATGTGGGAAGGTAATGACGTGGGAGATCAATCTTTAATGGGTGTGTGGAAGCGTTTCAGTCTGTTGACCGAAAGCATGCAGAAGTGGGCTCGGGAGGTTTTTGGCTCAATTAGGAGGAAAATTGCACGTCTGAAATCTCAACTGGTGTTGACGCCAAATCTAGAGCTGGGTCGGCTGGACACTCACTGGAGGTCCGCAATATCGAGGAGCAGTTAAGGGAGATCTATGAACAAGAGGAAATCATGTATTGGCAGCGGTCGCAGGTAGATTGGTTACAATCAGGGGACATGAATACGAAGTATTTCCAGAATAGGGCCACTCATCGAAGGAAGAAAAACACTGTAGGAGCTCTACGTAGAGATGATGGGACCAGGTGTGTGGTGGATGAGGAGATGCGTGAGCTAGCAACGTCATTTTATGAGCAGTTATTCAAGTCGGATGGATCCTCTGGAGCGAACTTGCTTTTGCAGAACATAGCTCAGGTTATCACTAATGACATGAATACTAAGTTAACAGCTCCAATTACGGATGACGAGATTAGGGGTGCTCTGTTTCAAATGGGACCCACTAAAGCTCCGGGGCCGGACGGGTTGCCGGCGTTATTCTACCAAAGACACTGGTCGATGGTAGGTAATGATGTATGCTCTGCGGTTCGAGAGTTTCTGAATGGGGAAGCTTCACCGGAAGCGTTTAACGCGACTGTCATCGTGATGATATCCAAGATTAACTCACTGGAGTTAATGTCTCAATTCAGACCAATCAGTCTCTGTAATGTGCTATACAAGTTTGCCACGAAGGTCCTTGCAAATAGACTTAAAATGTTTTTACCATTGTTGATTTCAGAGGAGCAGAGTGCCTTAGTGCCCGGACGTCTAATTACGGATAATGTGTTAGTTGCATACGAATGTGTACATGCAATAAGGACAAGGAAGAGAAAGAAAAGTTTGTGTGCGGTCAAGTTGGATATGATGAAGGCGTACGATAGGGTGGAGTGGGAGTTCTTGGAGAAGATCTTGGTTCACTATGGTTTTGCTCCTGCCTGGATAGCGATGATTATGTGGTGTGTCACCTCGGCGAGGTTCTCAGTCAAGCTTAATGGTGGATGTTCAAGGGGTTTTCTTCCTTCCCGGGGTCTGAGACAAGGTGATCCGCTCTCCCCATACCTTTTTTTGTTCTGTATGGAAGGTTTCTCGGCTCTACTTAAGAAGGCTCAAACGGATGGAATGATCAAGGGTGTTTCTTTTGGGTGCACTGGCCCCAATGTAACACACCTGTTATTTGTGGATGATAGTATAGTCTTCTTAGAGGGTTCCAAAGAGAACATGGAGGCTCTGAAGGAGATTTTGGTTACCTATGAGAGAGCTTTGGGGCCAAAAGTTAACTTGGAGAAATCTTCTATCTTCTTTGGGAAGGGGTGTCAGGATGAGGTAAAATCTGAGTTGAAAAGTGTCTTAGGAATTCGTCTGAAGCACTAAGTGAGAAATACCTTGGACTCCCAACACTGGTTGGTAGGTCTAAGGAGGGGACGTTTAAGTATGTAACGGAATGTGCAAAAGGAAAAGTGACAGGTTTGAAGGGACAAGGCCTGTCGAAGGCTGCAAGAGAGGTGCTTGTTAAGTCTGGCCTACATGCAACACCTACTTTCACCATGAGTTGCTTCCACCTAACACAGAAAACGTGCCGGAACCTGACTTCGATCTCGTCGAAATTCTGGTGGGGTGGAATAAATGGCGAAAGGAAAGTGCATTGGATCTCGTGGGAGAAAATGTGCGCTCCAAAGACAGATGGGGGCTTGGTTTTAGAGACCCGATGACCTTCAACCAAGCACTGTTGGCAAAGCAAGCATGGAGGATTTTGACGGTGCCGGAGTCTTTGGTGGCTATATTTCCCAAGGCTAGATATTTCAAGGATAATACAATACTAACAGCCACGTGTCCTTCTAATGTGTCATATACTTTCAGAAGTGTATTGCATGGTAGAGATTTGCTGTCGAGTGGACTGATCTGGAGAATTGGTGATGGGTCAAAGGTGTTGATCCATCATGACAACTGGATTCCAAGGAAAGGATATTTGAAGCCGCTTGGACAGGAATATGTTCATGGAATGACTAGAGTGGCTGACTTGATGGATGAATCCGGATCATCATGGGACAGGGATAAAATTGATGCTATGTTCTCGGCCACCGATGCACATGATATTAAACAGATTGTAATTGGGGGGCCGGACTCAGAGGACTACTTGGCGTGGAACTATACAAAAAATGGGGTGTTCAATGTGAGGTCAGCGTATCATTTGTGTATGTCCATGAGAAGGGCGAGGTCTGGACAGCCAGAATCCTCAAGTAATGTTAATAAACACAAGGGATACCTGGCTCTCTGGGATACTAATGCACCTACAAAGGCGAAGATCCACGTTTGGGGCATGATTAGGAATGGTTTGGCAGTGGGTGCAGAGCTCCATCGTCGTCGAATCAAACCTGGAGTTTTTTGTGTTGCTTGCGGAAGAGAAGAAACCATTTTTCATCGTTTTTGGGCTTGTCAACATTCCACTCAATTTTGGCAGACGTTGTTCTCGGAAAAGGGCGTCTCGATGGCATCCCCACCGATCCCGATCGACTCCCAGGGCGCCTTGTCTCGCTGGTTATTGCAGTGGTTCTCAGGAGCGACGGACGAAGATAAGGAGGCTATGGTGCATGCAGTCTACGGCCTCTGGTTGGCTCGAAATGAGGCGAGGGATGGAGGGAAAATTGCCCCACCACATGAAATAGTGGAGACTGTATGGGCTTACATTTCTGAGTGGCAAAATACTCATATGCCAAAGGTGAGACAGGAGAAGCACGCCATCAACCAGAGATGGACGCCGCCCGAAGTGGGGTGGATCAAAGTAAATTCAGATGGCGCGGTTGCAAGGAATTTGAACAAGGGCGGTGGTGGAGCAGTGTTGCGAGACCATCAAGGAGCTCTGGTCGCTGCTACTGTAACATCCCAAATTTTCAATTTGGAATGTTATTCATTAGGTCATCATGCATATCATATTTTTCTCGCATTTTCCGATCCTAGAAAATTTCACGCAACTCGAGGACCCTCGGAGAGAGTTGGAAGTTTCATTATTTTCAGATTTGGGATTTCTCAAATTTTGAAAATAGGATCATTTGGATTTATTTAATTATCTTCATAAAGTTTTCCGATACAAAAATTTAAGAGAGGGAATAATATGACTTTCCCAACATTTTGGAAAAAATGAAGATATTATAAATAAATCAAATTTTGGTTTTGAAGTTTTATTTGCTTTAGGCAAAAATGAGCATTTTAAAAAAATATGCACATTTGCCCGTTTTTAAAGTTCATTTTGTTCGACTCATTTTTAGGAGTCGGGGAAAATTAATTTTATTAAATTCGGAGTTCGTTTGGTTTTATTTTAAAATCGTTTAGTTTTTGTTTAAAAAACGCCATACGCCCAGGCAAGGCCCACTGCCCACCAGCCTTGCCCCCTCCCTCTCCCTCACACGGTCTCCTCCGCCGCCCGCCATCCCGCCGCCGCCGTGTCCGGCTCGGACACGAGGCCGCCGCCTTGCCCCTTCCCAAGGCACCCCCTCCTTTTATACCCCACGGACCCCCTCCTCTCCTCATCCCGCCACCAGACCCGACCCGAGCCACCACCGCCCGCCTTGAGCCGCCGCCCGCCTTCCGCCGTCGCGAGCCCCACGCCGCCCCTCGCCGCCCCACGCCGCCCTCGCCGCCCCTCCGACCCGGGACCCGCCCCGGAGCCCACGAGCCTCGCCGGAGGTAGCACCTCGCCGCCCCGATCCGGTTTTCTTTAGAAAACCCGATCCGGTTTTTTTTTGCGATGTTCGGTTTTTTTTTCAAAACCCTAGATGGTTTTTTTTTATTTTTTCGGTTTTCTTATTTAATGAACGTTCACCGAACCGTTCGTTTCAATGAACGTGTTCGTTGGATTAGTTCTGTTAACGAACGTCCGTTATTTAATCCGTTCGTCGTTTTCTTTTAATCGGATTTAATCCGTTATTTTTCTGATTCGATTTCTGATCCGATTTTCAAATCTGTTTATTTTCTCGCTCGTTTATCGGAATCAGGTGATTCAAGCGCCTGGAGTTTCGTTACGAAACCGCCGTTCCGACTAACCTACTTACACAAAGTTTTGCTACTGTGAAATTTTGACCTAGTTTCAGATTGCTAAACCGAGTCGTTCTCTCTCGAGTTTCGACTTTCGATGCCTTATTTGATTCGATTCTTTTGCAACCAGGGTTCTTAAGTTGAACTCTCTGGTTAGATCTTTTATTCGAGTTTTCCTGCATTAGATGAGTACTTATTGTATGCTTGTTGTTTGTCTGCGTTAGATCACCCGAGTCGCCGCTTGTTACTTGAATCTCTAGGTCTCATGGATCATCGGCAAGGCAAGTAACACTTGATCATACCTTTTCTACTACCCAGTTTTATGCATTAGATCAACCTCAAACACTTGCATGTTTAGGATCTAATTAAATTGTGGGTTGGGAAGTAGATTGAGGTAGTACCTATTACTGTTTTACTTATGAAACCTTGGGAGTTACTTCTCGTTTGCTTATTATACCATGCTATGCTAGTAGGCGTGGATTGGGTGAGTGAATATCCATGACAGATGTGAGATTGTTAATTAATGGTTTATTTAAGGTGGCAACCAAACACACATCTGGGTGGATTGAGGCACTGGTTTCCATCGAGACTTGCTGTATTTCTTGGACCGCCACCCGGCTCTAAGGGATCATAAGATTTTTCAAACTGGAAACTTTCGTGTGCAGCCACAAGCCAATTATGGGCTCTGGCGTAGTTGACTAAGTTGTGCGAACTCTTACGGGTAGGCTAGCTGATGTAGGGATGTAGGTTGGTACGGTCTACCCACATGTAAGGTGCTAAGCGCTTACGAAAGACTATGTCTCGGTCATCCGTTTCTCAAACACCACAGAGTCACGAGAACCAAGCGGAGGCGATCGAGTCTTGTGGGGAAAAGTCATAAACCTCTGCGAGTGTATAAACTAATCATGATTAGCCGTGTCCCGGTTATGGACGTTTTGGGTATCCGGTAATTGAATATCATGTGAATCTCAACATGTTACTTATAATAAATGTTATTGGGATTTTGATGAGTACTTTTAATTGGGATTGAGGATCTTGTCAACCATTCTCAATGTTTAACAACCACCATGATAGTTAAATAAAATTATTCCTTTGTTGTAGGGAAAAACTAGCTTTATGCAAAATGTAACCGTAGAGCCTTACCACCAGCCATATATGCATGTAGTATAGGCTTATTTCCTTCATTGCTCTTTATGTGTTACATTGCGGCATATTCCATGTCTTGACCCGTTTTGGGCTGCAACTTTCACGTTGCAGACTTTTCGAACGACGAGTAAGGTGTTAGGTCGTGGTTCTATACTCGATGATGCCAATGGAGTTGATGGACTCACTTATCTTCCAAGCCTTCCGCTGTTATTATTAGTTGGCCTTAAGCCATATTATTGTAATAAGTTCCTTGTGGACAACGATGTAATAAGTGTGTGATTGCTACTCTGCTATAAATCCTTGAAATCTTGTGTGGTGTCGGCATTCTTGATCCGAGGATGACACCGAGCACGAGACTTGATCCATTCGGTCTGGTCGCTCTGAGAGAATGGTATCGAGCACCTGCCGATCAGAGGACCACGACCACTAAGTTAAAGCCATAGATCACTACTCTCTTCCCATTTTCTAACTCCTCATCTTTTCTACTCTTTAGGATGATTTGGACGCGAAGATCAAGTACACCCAACCAGATGAAGGCACACCTTTTGGATTTCACTTGAAGGAAGTCACCAAGTACTGAACATTGGACTACCTAGCTTCACGGAACTTTCAATGCCACTCTGCTCAAGAGGAGCGCCGAAGATTCAAGCTCACGTTCGGGAAGGACATTCGCCCCAATCACCAAGCCTATAGATAGTGTTTTCGATTGCACCAACTTGGAGTGCAGGAAAGAGCATGGCAGCTCACATCACCATGGGACGCATTGGAGAAGTTTATCAAGAAGACCTCAAGGACACTATCTACCAGATTTGCGGACGCCGAGATGACAAATGGGACATATTCGGCACCAAGAAGGATAGGTCCATTGCAGCATTCATCCAGAGTTAAATCAGCACATTCGGCGCCAGAGAACCAAATGTGCAATGATATGTTGGAGTTGCGAGAATGCAAAGGAAGGATCATCGAACTTGAAGGAGAACTAAAGACTACGCGCAAGGACTACATGGATGAGATCGTAGCTCTAGCAAAACACAATAACGATCTTAAGTACGAGATCGAAGAACTCAAGAAGAAGTTGGCGCTCAGGAATGAAGACCAGTATGTCGGATGCTCAAGCGACTACATCAACATCGGCGACACCGATTCGGATCCAAGTGAACCCGACTTTGAAGGCGAAGTCGAGCGGACATCATGGAGTCTTCCACGGTTCAAATTAGTAGAGGTCCTCCACATATTAGTAGTATTCCCTCCATGTAAACATTTTAGTACACGCACTTTGCGATAGTTAGATCGTTGTAAGCCCTTGTTTGATTGAATGAAGTGATTTTGTGTGCATTTGCTCATGTGCATTTGGGTAGTGATTCCCCTTAGACCTCAATCTATTCTAGTTTCTCGTCTTTTCTAAACCCATCGATGCCTCCGAGACGCGACCCGGTTTGTTTTCCGCCAGAGATCACCCAAGCTGATTCAACGGCGAGAATACCCTGATTCAAACATTGGTGCGAGAACCGGGCAACAACAACAACAACAATAACAACCCACCGCCACCACCACCACGGACCACTTGACTCGTTTCCTTAGATGAATCCGCGGTGTATTCCAAAGAGCACCGAGCCGATTGTGGCGGATGATTGGCTCCGCAAGATAGGAAGGAGTTGACCACTGCAGGATGCATGATGGTGAAAGAGTGAAGTTTGCAGACATCAGCTTGAAGGACCCGCTGCAGCATGGTGGGAGAATTTTACAGCCACTTATCCGTGAGACACCGCCACATGGGACCAGTTTCACAAGCTTTTCGCCTTTGCTCATGTTTCAGCAGGAGCCATGGCCATGAAGAAGCGTGAGTTTCGCAACTTACGCCAAGGAGGAAGGACTGTTGGCGATCGTGGATGACTTTAGTAAATTAGCACGTTATGCCCCGGATGACGCGTTGCTACGACGCTGCTAAGCAGAGAAGTTTCTAGAAGGACTGAATGATGAGTTCACATGCCGTTGATGGTAGCAAGTTTCAACAACTACCAGGAGTTGGTAGACCGAGCCCTCATGATTGAAGGGAAGCAGACAAATTGAGAACCCATAGCGGAAGTATGGACAGGGAAGTATAACTCGGAGCCCATGAAGCCTCGTTATACCCCTAAATCAGGAATTCAGTTTCGGCATACCCATGGAGGAGGTAATTCGCATAACCATAATGGCACTAAGAACGGGAGCGGGAATGGAGGAAGCAATGGACGAACCGCACCAACCCGTCAACACCATCCAAGGTAGACCTGAGTCACATTACTTGCTTTAAGTGCCGCAAGATGGGCATTATGCAAATGACTATCCCGAAGGCGAATGGAAATGGCAATGGAAGCTCGGAAAGAAGCCCAACCCTTTCAACAGGGGACGGTGAACCACATTGATGTGGAGGAGGTTGAAGATCAGCCCGATGCGATGTCGGTAAGTTTTTGGTTAAGTCATTTATGCAGTTGTTCTTTCGATCTTTGGTGCATCGCATTCATACATATCAAGGGATTTGTGGATAAGTACAAGTTACCGACCCAAGCCCTTAGGTCACCCATGCTAGTAACCTCACCCGAGCAGAGTACATGGCTAGTAAATGGTGTGATCGATGCCATTAAGGATTGGACACTATGTTTTCCCCTCGGACACGATAGTTCCGGAATCCCAAGGATTGGATGTGATATTAGGAATGGATTGGCTATCAAGGTATGGAGGAAACATAGATTGCTCCACTAAGTCAATTTTGCTCACCACACCGTAAGGAAGAAGGATCAAGTATGTATCACGGCACGAGCCGAGGAGAGCACAAGTTAATTGCTTATCGGGAGTGGTGCGGGAAGAAGTACCGATGGTGAAGGATTTTCTGATGTATTTCGGAAGAGTTGCCGGGAATGCCACGGATAGAGACATTGAGTTTTGATCGAACTGCTGCGAAACAGGCCCGATATCGAAGCGACCGTCAGGGATGCCCGCACAGGATTTGGCGGAAATCAAGAAGCGATTAAGGAACTATTGGATAAAGGTTTTATTAGCCCAAGTTCTTCTCCTTGGGGATCACCCGTATTGTTAGTGGAGAAGAAGGATGGATCGTTAAGAATGGTTGTTGATTATCGTGGATTGAATGAAGTAACAATCAAGAACAAGTACCCACTACCTATGATAAATGATCTGTTTGATAAACACAAGGAGCTAAGGTGTTTTCCAAGATCGATTTGCGATCAGGGTACCATCAATTGAAGATTCGGGAGCAAGACATACCCAAGACAGCGTTTACCACGAGATATGGACTGTATGAGTATACCGTTATGTCATTTGGACTGACTAACGCACCAGCCTATTTCATGAACACGATGAACAAAGTGTTTATGGAGTTTTTGGATAAGTTCGTCGTGGTGTTCATTGATGACATTTTGATTTTCTCAAAGAATGAAGAGGAACACAAGGAACATTTGCGATTGGTTTTGGAGAAACTGAGGGAACACCAGTTGTATGCCAAGTTCAGCAAGTGTGAGTTTTGGCTAAAGGAAGTTGGATTTCTCGGACATGTTATATCCGGAGAAGGAATAGCAGTTGACCCCACAAAGGTTGAGACCGTAACCAAATGGGAAGCACCCACGACAGTTGGAGAGATTCGGAGTTTCCTTGGACTCGCAGGATACTACCGAAGATTCATTGAGAATTTCTCAAGAATTGCAAAGCCTATGACAGAATTGTTGAAGAAGGAAAACAAATTCATATGGACTGAGGACTGTGAGGCAAGTTTTCAGGAGTTGAAGAAAAGATTGGTTACCTCACCAGTTTTGATATTGCGGATCGGACCAAGGATTATGAGGTGTATTGCGATGCTTCACGTCGAGGACTTGGAGCAGTGCTTATGCAGGAAGGAAGAGTTGTTTCAGATGCTTCACGACAACTTAAGCCCCATGAGTTGAATTATGCCACACATGATTTGGAGTTAGCATTGCCGTTGTGCATGCCTTGAAGACATGGAGACATTTTCTCATTGGAAATCATTGTGAAGTATACACGGATCACAAGAGTTTGAAGTACATCTTCACACAAAAGGAACTGAATCTCGAGACGGAGGAGATGGTTAGAGCTTATCAAGGATTATGATATGAGATTGCATTATCACCCGGAAAGGCTAATGTCGTAGCAGACGCATTGAGCCGTAAGAGCCACGTCAATACCCTAGTGATGAGAGGGATACCCAATGAGTTAGCCGAGGACCTTGAGAGCTATGTTTGGAAATAGTTCCAGAGGCTATGTAGCAGCATTGGAGATTCAATCAACACCGATGGACAAAATCGGAGAAGCCCAAAAGGCGGATAAGGAAGTTGCCTCTATAAAGGAGAAAATGAGCAAAGGAAAAGTTAAAGGATTTCGTGAGGATGAGCACGATACCCTATGGTTTGAAGACCGTGTTTATGTGCCCAATGACCCGTAGATCGGAAGTTGATTTTACAAGAAGCCCATGATTCACCCTATTCGATTCACCGGAAATACCAAGATGTATTTGGATTTGAAGAATACTTTACGGTGGACCGGAATGAAGAAGGATATTGCGGAGTATGTAGCAGTTTGCGATGTATGTCGAGAGTAAAGGCAGAACATCGAAGCCAGCGGGATTGTTACAACCATTGCCGATACCGAATGGAAGTGGGATAAACTAGGCATGGATTTCATCACAGGTTTGCCAAAGACCCGTTCAGATATGACTCGATTTGGGTCATAGTCGACCGTTTGATTTAAGGTAGCTCATTTCATTCCATCAAGACTACCTATAGCAGTGCTAAGTTGGCAAAGATATACATGACCAGAATTGTGTGCTTACACGAGTTCCGAGGAGCATCTTATCGGATAGAGGAACCCGTTTACCTCAAAATTTTGGAACCAGTTACACGAAACATTGGGAACCCGATTGGAATTCAATACAACTTTCCACCCACGACCGATGGACGGGCCGAGAGAGTCAATCAAATTTTGGAGGATATCTTTGAGAGCTTGTGCACTAGATTACGGATCTAGTTGGGATGATAATTTGCCGTATGCAGAATTTTCCTACAACAACAGCTACCAAACCAGCTTGAAGATGGCACCTTTGAGGCTCAGATGGAAGAAGGTGTAGGACACCGTTGTCATGGGACTAAACGGAGATCGTCGATTGTTTGGACCAGATTTGATTAAGGAGTCGAACAGAAGGTTAAGTTGATTCGAGATGGCTCAAGGTAGCCCATCCGGACAAAAGAGCTATGCCGATTCAAGCGCAGCGATTGAGTATGAAGTTGGAGACAGAGTATATCTTAGAGTATCCCCGCTTGAGGAGTTAAGCGTTTTGGAGTTAAAGGAAAGTTAGCCCCACGCTTCGTTGGACCATATAAGATTTTGCAACGCATGGGAGAAGTTGCTTATAAGTTGGAATTGCGGAAGGACTGTCAGAGTTCATGATGTATTCCACGTTTCTCGATTGAAGAAATGTCACCACGAGATAGCAGAGGTACCGTTAAGAACACAAAGGCCTGGAAGCAATTCAGTTGAAGGATGACTTAACATATGAGGAAAAACCGGTTAAGATTCTCGATTATGCTAGCAGAGTTACCCGCAGCAAGGTTATCAAGTTTTGCAAAGTTCAGTGGAGCCACCACACCGAAGATGAAGCCACCTGGGAAAGAGAGGAAGTTTTGCTTAAGGACCACCCTCACCTATTTTCTAGACAACCCGAATCTCGAGGGCGAGATTCATCTTAAGGGGGTAGGTTTGTAACATCCCAAATTTTCAATTTGGAATGTTATACATTAGGTCATCATGCATATCATCTTTTTCTCGCATTTTCCGATCCTAGAAAATTTCACGCAACTCGAGGACCCTCGGAGAGAGTTGGAAGTTTCATTATTTTCAGATTTGGGATTTCTCAAATTTTGAAAATAGGATCATTTGGATTTATTTAATTATCTTCATAAAGTTTTCCGATACAAAAATTTAAGAGAGGGAATAATATGACTTTCCCAACATTTTGGAAAAAATGAAGATATTATAAATAAATCAAATTTTGGTTTTGAAGTTTTATTTGCTTTGGGCAAAATGAGCATTTAAAAAAATATGCACATTTGCCTGTTTTAAAGTTCATTTTGTTCGACTCATTTTTAGGAGTCGGGAAAATTAATTTTATTAAATTCGGAGTTCGTTTGGTTTTATTTTAAAATCGTTTAGTTTTTGTTTTTTCTTAAAAAAAAACGCGCCGCGCCCCCCCCGGGCCAAGGCCCAGCCGGCCCAGCCAGCCGCCCGGCCCACCTCCCTCTCCCCTCATGCGGTCTCCCGCCGCCGCCGCCGCCCCGCCGCCGTGTCGGCTCGGACACGAGGCGCCGCCTTGCCCCTTCCCAAGGCACCCCCCTCCTTTATACCCCACGGACCCCCCCCTCCTCTCCTCATCCCTTGCCGCCCTTGCCCGACCCGAACCACCGCCGCCAGACTTGCTTGAGCCGCCGCGCCGTCTTCCGCCGTCGCGAGCCCCACGCCGCCCACGCCCCTCGCCGCCCTCCCGACCTCCGACCCCCCCCCCCCGGGCCCAGCGAGCCTCGCGGAGGTAGCACCTCGCCGCCCGATCCGGTTTTCTTTAGAAAACCCGATCCGTTTTTTTTATGATGTTGGTTTTTCAAAACCCTAGATGGTTTTTTTTTTTCGGTTTTCTTATTTAATGAGCGTTCACCGAACCGTTCGGTTCAATGAACGTGTTCGTTGGATTAGTTCTGTTAACTAACGTCCGTTATTTAATCCGTTCGTCGTTTTCTTTTAATCGGATTTAATCCATTATTTTTACGATTCGATTTCGATCCGATTTTCAAATCTGTTTATTTTCTCGCTCGTTTATCGGAATCAGTGATTCAAGCGCTGGAGTTTAGATTCTGAAACCGCCGTTCGACTAACCTACTTACACAAAGTTTTGCTACTGTGAAATTTTAACCTAGTTTTAGATTGCTAAACCGAGTCGTTCTCTCTCGAGTTTCGACTTTCGATGCCTTATTTGATTCGATTCTTTTGCAACCAGGGTTCTTAAGTTGAACTCTCTGGTTAGATCTTTTATTCGAGTTTTCCTGTGCATTAGATGAGTACTTATTGTATGCTTGTTGTTTGTCTGCGTTAGATCACCCGGTCGCCGCTTGTTACTTGAATCTCTAGGTCTCATGGATCATCGGCAAGGCAAGTAACACTTGATCATACCTTTTTTACTACCCAGTTTTATGCATTAGATCAACCCTCAAACACTTGCATGTTTAGGATCTAATTAAATTGTGGGTTGGGAAGTAGATTGAGGTAGTACCTATTACCTGTTTTACTTATGAAACCTTGGGAGTTACTTCTACGTTTGCTTATTATACCATGCTATGCTAGTAGACGTGGATTGGGTGAGTGAATATCCATGACAGATGTGAGATTGTTAATTAATGGTTTATTTAAGGTGGCAACCAAACACACATCTGGGTGGATTGAGGCACCTGGTTTCCATCGGGACTTGCCTATATTTCTTCGGACCGCCACCCAGGCTCTAAGGGATCATAAGATTTTTCAAACTGGAAACTTCCGTGTGCAGCCACAAGCCAATTATGGGATCTGGCGTAGTTGACTAAGTTGTGCGAACTCTTACGGGTAGGCTAGCTGATGTAGGGGATGTAGGTTGGTACGGTCTACCCACATGTAAGGTGCTAGCGCTTCGAAGACTATGTCTCGGTCATCCGTTTCTCAAACACCACAGGTCACGAGAACCAAGCGGAGGCGATCGAGTCTTAATGGGGAAAAGTCGCAAACCTCTGCAGAGTGTATAAACTAATCATGATTAGCCGTGTCCCCGGTTATGGACGTTTTGAGTATCCGTAATTGAATATCATGTGAATCTCAACATGTTACTTATAATAAATGTTATTGGGATTTTGATGAGTACTTTTAATTGGGATTGAGGATGTGTCAACCATTCTCAATGTTTAACAACCACCATGATAGTTAAATAAAATTATTCCTTTGTTGTAGGGAAAAACTAGCTTTATGCAAAAATGTAACCAGTAGAGCCTTACCACCAGCCATATATGCATGTAGTATAGGCTTATTTCCTTCATTGCTCTTTATGTGTTACATTGCGGCATATTCCATGTCTTGACCGTTTCGGGCTGCAACTTTCACGTTCAGACTTTTAGAATGACGAGTAAGGTGTTAGGTCATGGTTCTATACTCGGTGATGCCGATGGAGTTGATGGACTCACTTATCTTCCAAGCCTTCCGCTGTTATTATTAGTTGGCCTTAAGCCATATTATTGTAATAAGTTCCCTTGTGGACAACGATGTAATAAGTGTGTGATTGCTACTCTGCTATAAATCCTTCGAAGTACTGTGTGGTGTCAGCATTACTGATCCAGGGATGACACTGAGCACAGAGACTTGATCCATTCGGGTCTGGTCGCTACAGCTACATGCAAGGTATTCCATGCTCAAACTGACCCGGAAGCTGTGGAAATATTAGCTTGCAGGGAGGCGCTGAAGCTTGCAGTGGAGAGGGGTGTTACGCATGTCCATGTGGAGATGGATTGTCTTGCTGTGGTGCAAATGCTCAAAGACCCGAATCGTAACATGGCTGCAGTTGGACCGTGGATACAGGAGTTAAAAGAGGTGCTTCAATCTTTTGATAATTTCAAAGTAGAGTGGGTTAGACGATCTGCTAATGTTGTCGCGCATAAGTTAGCTAAGGTAGGTGTTGGTGATGAACTTTGTAAGGTTTGGATTGGGGTACCCCCAGACTTTATCCTCGATGTAATCTCGGATGACATTCCGAGCTATGGTTAAATAAAGCGGCAATGTTAACCCTCAAAAAAATCATACGCATATACGCTCACCCATAGAACGCACGAGTGCACAACTTATCTCTATGAGCACATCAAGAGTCTGAGCCAGCACATTATTTTGAGATTGACGAAGTCGCCACAAACGCCTTCATAGTCAACGCAAACGTTTCCTCCCACTGAATGTACATCACCGGAGGGTCTGAAATAAATTCGACAAAATGCGATCAACAATACCTAGTATAGGAATTGAACCCTGGTGGGTTGATTCCACCATAAAGAATCTAACCAGTGAATTACACTCAGTTCACTGGTTCTTTTATTTTCATATTCAGGCCGAGTTTGCATGTAGCGTATTTTGTTTGAAAAAGGCCAAAGGTCACATATAAAGGACGCCTTTACATAAATTAAAAATGCATTCAAATACTTGAGAGCGCCACAGTCTTCTTCCTCCAACATCCATGATGACGCGTCGTGAGCAAAACTCGTTGCCGCATCTGGTCCTCTGTCTAAGTGGAGCAAATCTAGTATAATATTGAAGCAGTGAACATAAAGTCATCGATGTACACTGGAAGATGGTGGCGGCCACGATCTGCATAGCAAATCATCGCAATAGAGAAAAAACGACAGAGGGGGCCTGTAGATCGCCACGAACGTCACACGCTCCTTGATGAGGCTGAGTCTGGGCAACCTTTATCGCTCGGAGCTAGAGCCGAAAGACCAAGACGTACAACCACATTGTCAGCTCCGCATGACGACGCGGAGGAGATAAACATGCAAAAGAAAACGCCAGCCTCGAAGAATCAGATATGAGAACACACCATCTTCCACACGCCTCACGGCCATACGAAGAAGCATCGCCGGAATGAGGATGAGACGAGAAGACCTTATTCCACGTCGACAGCAGCACCAACATCTCGCCACCATCAAATGAAGACCTTCTTAATGTCTGAAGAGAGGGAAACTACGACTCGCATCGTGTAGCACCCCTATCTTAAGTACAATTTGGATTAATGAATCTTTTACATCAAGTTTTTTGTGTGGGTACATCAAGTTTGTTTTACCGAGTAGAGAGACCCCGAATTTCAATTCAGTGATAGGAAACCTATAAGACATCCCGCACACAACAGATGTTTAAACATCTTGTATTTAAGAATGTAATTTACATCAAGTAAATTGAGGCGTAGGAATGAAACTTCCAATTTTCTGAATTGATTGAGACTTAAATATATTATTATATTGAGGCACTCTACATACATCATATTACCAAAATATTTCAAATTAAATCTTGCAGTTGCATTTTGAAGAACTGATGGTTATTATATTTTATTTGTCGCCATACACATCGCCCAAAAGTGCATCCACCAACATAGTTCTTACACAACTACACAAAGTTCAAAAGAAAGCGAGAAGTAAAGCCAAGGGTGTGTTTGGTAACCCGCATGCTCCCCATAAAGGCTCTAAGATGTTGTTTTTGTTGGGAAACGTTGCATGGAAAACAAAAAAAATTCTATGCACAAACAATGATTTATCCATGAAGATGCATAGCAACGAGGGGAGGAGTGTGTCTACGTACCTTCGTAGATCGTAAGCGGAAGTGTTTCACAATGCGGTTGATGTAGTCGAACTTTATTCGCGCTCCAACCGATCTAGTATCGAACGCACGGCACCTCCGCGTTCTGCACACGTTCAGCTCGGGAACGTCCTACGCCTTCATGATCCAACAAGACAGCGAGGTAGTAGATGAGTTCCGTCAGCACGACGGCATGGTGACGGTGATGGTGATGTGATCTCCGCAGGGCCTCGCCTAAGTACTACGAAGATATGGCTGAGGGAGTAAATGGTGGACGAGGGCGCCGCACACGGCTGAGACAATGTTGTGTCCTTGTGCGGCGCCCCCTCCCCCCCCCCCACACACAGATATATATATATCTCTGTGTGTGTGTGTGTCTGTGTCAGGGGAGGAGGCATCCCCTAGGGCTCCCGAAGAGACCCGGCGGCAACCCTAGGGCTGCTACCTTGCCCCGCGCCCCCTTTCCTTATTTGGACATGACAGGGAAAGGAAAGGGAGATGGCTGCCTTAGGGCGCCTCCCCTTTCCTTCCCTCCCTCCTTTGGTGTGTGGGAAGGGGGTAGAGAGGCGCACCAACCCCTTGTGGGCTGGTGTGCTCTTCCCCTTTTGGCCCATAAGACCCAAAAACCTACCGGGGCTGCCCGAAACCCCTTCCGGTGACCCGATAAGTACCCGGTACCACCCGAGACACTTCCGGTGTCCAAATACCATCGTCCTATATTAATATTTAGCTCTCGACCATTTTGAGAATCCTCATCATGTCCGTGATCTCATCCGGGACTCCGAACAACATTCGATCACCAAATCACATAATTCATATAATATTGTATCATCAACGAACATTAAGCGTGCAGACCCTACGGGTTCGGGAACTATGTAGACATGACCGAGACACCTCTCCGGTCAATAACAAATAGCAGAACTTGGATGCCCATATTGGCTCCTACATATTCTACGATGATATTTATCGGTCGAACCGTTATGACAACATACATAATCCCTTTGTCATCGGTATGTTACTTGCCCGAGATTCGATCGTCGGTATCTCTATACCTAGTTCAATCTCGTTACCGGCAAGTATATTTACTCGTTCAGTAATACATCACCTCATGACTAACTCCTTAGTCATTTGCTAGCAAGCTTATGATGTGTATTACTAAGAGGGCCCAGAGATACTTCTCCGATACTCGGAGTGACAAATCCTAACCTTGATCTATGCCAACTCAACAAACACCTTCGGAGATACCTGTAGAGCATCTTTATGATCACCCAGTTACGTTGTGACGTTTGATAGCACACAAGGCATTCCTCCGGTATCCGGGACTTGCATAATCTCATAGTCGAAGGAATATGTATTTGACATGAAGAAAGCAACAACAATAAACTGAACGATCAATATGCTAAGCTAACGGATGGGTCTTGTCCATCACATCATTCTCCTAATGATGTGATCCTGATATCAAATGACAAAAAATGTCTATGATTAGGAAACCTTAACCATCTTTGATCAACGAGCTAGTCTAATAGAGGCTTGCTAGGGACACAGTATTTGTTTATGTATTCACATGTGTATTTAAGTTTCCGATCAATACAATTCTTAGCATGAATAATAAACCTTTATCATGAATAAGGAAATATAAAATAACAAATTTATTATTGCCTCTAGGGGCATATTTCCTTTAGTCTCCCACTTGCACTAGAGTCAATAATCTAGTTCACATCATCATGTGATTAACACCCATAGTTCACATCGCCATGTGACTAACACCCAAAGAGTTTACTAGAGTCAATAATCTAGTTCACATTGCCATGTGATTGTTGGGGAACGTAGTAATTTCAAAAAAAATCCTACGCACACGCAAGATCATGGTGATGCATAGCAACGAGAGGGGAGAGTGTCGTCCACATACCCTCGTAGACCGTAAGCAGAAGCGTTATGAAAACGTGGTTGATGTAGTCATACGTCTTCACGATCTGACCGATCCAAGTAACGAACACACGACACCTCCGAGTTCATCACACGTTCAGCTCGGTGACGTCCCATGAACTCACGATCCAGCAAAGCTTCGAGGGAGAGTTCTGTCAGCACGACAGCGTGATGACGGTGATGATGATGCTACTGACACAGGGCTTTGCCTAAGCACCACTACGATAGGACCGATGTGGATTATGGTGGAGGGGGGCACCGCACACGGCTAAAAGATCAACTGATCAACTTGTGTCTATGGGGTGCCCCCCTCCTCCTATAAAGGAGTGGAGGAGGGGGAGGGGCCGGCCCTCCTAGGCGCGCCCCAAGGGGAGTCCTACTCCCACCGGGAGTAGGACTCCAACCCTTCCAAGAGTAGGAGTAGGAGATAGGGAAGGAGGAGAGAGGGGGAGGAAAGGGGGGCACCGCCCCTCTCCTTGTCCAATTCGGACTAGAGGGGGAGGGGGCGTGCGGCCAGCCCTGGCCGCCCCTCCTCTTCTCCACTAAGGCCCAACAGGCCCATTACACTCCCCGGGGGGTTCCGGTAACCCCCCGGTACTCTGGTATTTGTCCGAACTTGCCCGGAACCCTTCCGAAGTCCAAACATAATCATCCAATATATCGATCTTTATGTCTTGACTATTTCGAGACTCCTCGTCATGTCCGTGATCATATCCGGGACTTCAAACTACCTTCGGTACATCAAAACACATAAACTCATAATACCGATCGTCACCGAACGTTAAGCGTGCGGACCCTACGGGTTCGAGAACTATGTAGACATGACCGAGACACGTCTCCGGTCAATAACCAATAGCGGAACCTGGATGCTCATATTGGCTCCTACATATTCTATGAAGATCTTTATCGGTCAAACCGCATAACAACATACGTTGTTCACTTTGTCATCGGCATGTCACTTGCCTGAGATCCGATCGTCGGTATCTCAATACCTAGTTCAATCTCGTTACCGGCAAGTCTCTTTACTCGTTCGGTAATACATCGTCCTGCAACTAACTCACTAGTTGCATTGCTTGCAAGGCTTATAGTGATGTGTATTACCGAGATTGCCCAGAGATACCTCTCTGACAATCGGATTGACAAATCCTAATCTCGATCTATGCCAACTCAACAAGTACCATCGGAGACACCTGTAGAGCACCTTTATAATCACCCAGTTACGTTGTGACGTTTGGTAGCACACAAAGTGTTCCTCCGGTATTCGGGAGTTGCATAATCTCATAGTCATAGGAACATGTATAAGTCATGAAGAAAGCAATAGCAATATTCTAAATGATCAAATGCTAAGCTAACGGAATGGGTCAGGTCAATCACATCATTCTCTAATGATGTGATCCCGTTAATCAAATGACAACTCATGTCTATGGCAAGGAAACTTAACCATCTTTGATTCAACGAGCTAGTCAAGTAGAGGCATACTAGTGACGCTCTGTTTGTCTATGTATTCACGCATGTACTAAGTTTCCGGTTAATACAATTCTAGCATGAATAATAAACATTTATCATGATATAAGGAAATATAAATAACAACTTTATTATTGCCTCTAGGGCATATTTCCTTCAGTCTCCCACTTGCACTAGAGTCAATAATCTAGATTACACAGTAATGATTCTAACACACATGGAGTCTTGGTGCTGATCATGTTTTGCTCGTGAGAGAGGCTTAGTCAACGGGTCTGCAACATTTTGATCCGTATGTATCTTGCAAATCTCTATGTCTCCCTCCTTGACTTGATCGCGGATGGAATTGAAGCGTCTCTTGATGTGCTTGGTTCTCTTGTGAAATCTGGATTCCTTTGCCAAGGCAATTGCACCAGTATTGTCACAAAAGATTTTCATTGGACCCGATGCACTAGGTATGACACCTAGATCGGATATGAACTCCTTCATCCAGACTCCTTCATTTGCTGCTTCCGAAGCAGCTATGTACTCCGCTTCACACGTAGATCCCGCCACGACGCTTTGCTTAGAACTGCACCAACTGACAGCTCCACTGTTCAATACAAACACGTATCTGGTTTGTGACTAGAGTCATCTGGATCAATATCAAAGCTTGCATCTACGTAACCATTTACGACGAGCTCCTTGTCACCTCCATAAACGAGAAACATATCCTTAGTCCTTTTCAGGTATTTCAGGATATTCTTGACCGCTGTCCAGTGATCCACTCCTAGATTACTTTGGTACCTCCCAGCTAAACTAATAGCAAGGCACACATCAGGTCTGGTACACAGCATTGCATACATGATAGAGCCTATGGTTGAAGCATAGGGAACCTCTTTCATTTTCTCTCTATCTTCTGTAGTGGTCGGGCATTGAGTCTGACTCAACTTCACACCTTGCAACACAGTCAAGAACCCTTTCTTTGCTTGATCCATTTTGAAGTTCCTTAAAACTTTATCAAGCTATGTGCTTTGTGAAAGTCCAATTAGGCGTCTTGATCTATCTGTATAGATCTTAATGCCCAATATATAAGCAGCTTCACCGAGGTCTTTCATTGAAAAACTCTTATTCAAGTATCCTTTTATGCTATCCAGAAATTCTATATCATTTCCAATCAACAATATGTCATCCACATATAATATTAGAAATGCTACAGAGCTCCCACTCACTTTCTTGTAAATACAGGCTTCTCCAAAAGTCTGTATAAAACCATATGCTTTGATCACACTATCAAAATGTTTATTCCAACTCCGAGATGCTTGCACCAGTCCATAGATGGATCGCTGGAGCTTGCATAGTTTGTTAGCATCCTTTGGATCGATAAAACCTTCAGGTTGCATCATATACAATTCTTCTTCCAGAAATCCATTCAGGAATGCAGTATTTACATCCATTTGCCAAATTTCATAATCATAAAATGCGGCAATTGCTAACATGATTCGGACGGACTTAAGCATCGCTACTGGTGAGAAAGTCTCATCGTAGTCAACTCCTTGAACTTGTCGAAAACCTTTCACAACAAGTCGAGCTTTATAGACAATAATATTACTGTCAGCGTCGGTCTTCTTCTTGAAGATCCATTTATTCTCTATGGCTTGCCAATCATCGGGCAAGTCAACCAAAGTCCACACTTTGTTCTCATACATGGATCCTATCTCAGGTTTCATGGCCTCAAGCCATTTTGCGGAATCTGGGCTCATCATCGCTTCCTCATAGTTCGTAGGTTCGTCATGGTCAAGTAACATGACCTCTAGAACAGGATTACCATACCACTCTGGTGCGGATCTTACTCTGGTTGACCTACGAGGTTTAGTAGTAACTTGATCTGAAGTTACATGATCATCATCATTAGCTTCCTCACTAATTGGTGTAGGAATCACATGAACAGATTTCTGTGATGAACTACTTTCCAATAAGGGAGCAGGTACAGTTACCTCGTCAAGTTCTACTTTCCTCCCACTCACTTCTTTCGAGAGGAACTCCTTCTCTAGAAAGTATCCATTCTTAGCAACGAATGTCTTGCCTTCGGATCTGTGATAGAAGGTGTACCCAACAATCTCCTTTGGGTATCCTATGAAGACACATTTCTCCGATTTGGGTTCGAGCTTATCAGGTTGAAGCTTTTTCACATAAGCATCGCATCCCCAAACTTTAAGAAACGACAACTTTGGTTTCCTGCCAAACCACAGTTCATAAGGCGTCGTCTCAACGGATTTAGATGGTGCCCTATTTAACATGAATGCAGCCGTCTCTAAAGCATAACCCCAAAACGATAGCGGTAAATCAGTAAGAGACATCATAGATCGCAACATATCTAGTAAAGTATGATTACGACGTTCGGACACACCATTACGCTGTGGTGTTCCGGGTGGCGTGAGTTGCGAAACTATTCTGCATTGTTTCAACTGAAGACCAAACTCGTAACTCAAATATTCTCCTCCACGATCAGATCGTAGAAACTTTATTTTCTTGTTACGATGATTTTCCACTTCACTCTAAAATTCTTTGAACTTTTCAAATGTTTCAGATTTATGTTTCATCAAGTAGATATACCCATATCTGCTCAAGTCATCTGTGAAGGTGAGAAAATAATGATACCCGCCGCGAGCCTCAACATTCATCGGACCACATACATCAGTATGTATGATTTCCAAAAAATCTGTTGCTCGCTCCATAGTTCCAGAGAACGACGTTTTAGTCATCTTGCCCATGAGGCATGGTTCGCAAGTACCAAGTGATTCATAATCAAGTGATTCCAAAAGTCCATCAGAATGGAGTTTCTTCATGCGCTTTACACACATATGACCTAAACAGCAGTGCCACAAATAAGTTGCACTATCATTACGAACTCTGCATCTTTTAGCTTCAGTATTATGAATAGACCACTCTTCAAGGGTGCATGACCATAAAAGATATTACTCATATAAATAGAACAACCATTATTCTCAGATTTAAATGAATAACCGTCTCGCATCAAACAAGATCCAGAAATAATGTTCATGCTCAATGCTGGCACCAAATAACAATTATTCAGGTCTAAAACTAATCCCGAAGGTAGATGTAGAGGTAGCGTGCCGACCGCGATCACATCGACTTTGGAACCATTTCCCACACGCATCATCACCTCGTCCTTAGCTAATATTCGCTTAGTCCATAGTCCCTGTTTCGAGTTGCAAATATTAGCAACAGAACTAGTATCAAATACCCAGGTGCTACTGCGAGCATTAGTAAGGTACACATCAATAACATGTATATCACATATACCTTTGTTCACCTTGCCATCCTTCTTATCCGCCAAATACTTGGGGCAGTTCCGCTTCCAGTGACCAGTCCCTTTGTAGTAGAAGCACTTAGTCTCAGGCTTAGGTCTAGACTTGGGCTTCTTCACTTGAGCAACAACTTGCTTGCCGTTCTTCTTGAAGTTCCCCTTCTTCCCTTTACCCTTTTTCTTGAAACTGGTGGTCTTGTTGACCATCAACACTTGATGCTCCTTCTTGATTTCTACCTCCGCAGCCTTTAGCATCGCGAAGAGCTCGGGAATTGTCTTATCCATCCCTTGCATATTATAGTTCATCACAAAGCTTTTGTAGCTTGGTGGCAGTGATTGAAGAATTCTGTCAATGACACTATCATCCAGAAGATTAACTCCCAGTTGAATCAAGTGATTGTTATACCCAGACATTTTGAGTATATGCTCACTGACAGAACTATTCTCCTCCATCTTGCAGCTCTAGAATTTATTGGAGACTTCATATCTCTCAATCCGGGCATTTGCTTGAAATATTAACATCAACTCCTGGAACATCTCATATGCTCCATGACGTTCAAAACGTTGTTGAAGTCCCGGTTCTAAGCCGTAAAGCATGGCACACTGAACGATCGAGTAGTCATCAGCTTTGCTCTGCCAGACGTTCATAACATCTGGCGTTGCTCCTGCAGCGGGTTTGGCACCTAGCGGTGCTTCCAGGATGTAATTCTTCTGTGCAGCAATGAGGATAATCCTCAAGTTACGGACCCAGTCTATGTAATTGCTACCATCATATTTCAACTTTGCTTTCTCAAGGAACACATTAAAATTCAACGGAACAATAGCACGGGCCATCTATCTACAACAACATAGACATGCAAAATACTATCAGGTACTAAGTTCATGATAAATTAAAGTTCAATTAATCAAATTACTTAAGAACTCCCACTTAGATAGACATCCCTCTAATCACCTAAGTGATCACGTAATCCATATCAACTAAACCATGTCCGATCATCACATGAGATGGAGTAGTTTTCAATGGTGAACATCACTATGTTGATCATATCTACTATACGATTCACGCTTGACCTTTCGGTCTCAGTGTTCCGAGGCCATATCTGCATATGCTAGGCTCGTCAACTTTAACCCGAGTATTCTGCGTGTGCAAAACTGGCTTGCACTCGTTGTATGTGAACGTAGAGCTTATCACACCCGATCATCACGTGGTGTCTCGGCACGACAAACTTTCACAACGGTGCATACTCAGGGAGAACACTTATACCTTGAAATTTAGTGAGAGATAATCTTATAATGCTACCGTCGATCTAAGCAAAATAAGATGCATAAAAGATAAACATCACATGCAATCAATATAAGTGATATGATATGGCCATCATCATCTTGTGCCTTTGATCTCCATCTCCAAAGCACCGTCATGATCACCATCATCACTGGCGCGACACCTTGATCTCCATCGTAACATCGTTATCGTCTCGCCAACTATTGCTTCTACGACTGTCGCTACGTTTAGTGACAAAGTAAAGCAATTACATGGCGATTCCATTTCATACAATAAAGCGACAACCATATGGCTCCTGCCAGTTGCCGATAACTCTCTTACAAAACATGATCATCTCATACAATAAAATTTAGCATCATGTCTTGACCATATCACATCACAGCATGACCTGCAAAAACAAGTTAGACGTCCTCTACTTTGTTGTTGCAAGTTTTACGTGGCTGCTACGGGCTGAGCAAGAACCGTTCTTACCTACGCATCAAAACCACAACGATATTTCGTCAAGTATGTGCTATTTTAACCTTCACAAGGACTGGGCGTAACCACACTCAATTCAACTAAAGTTGGGCGAAACTGAACCCCGCCAGCCACCTGTGTGCAAAGAACATCGGTAGAACCAATCTCGCGTAAGCGTACGCGTAATGTCGGTCCGGGCCGCTTCATCCAACAATACCGCCGAATCAAAGTATGACATGCTGGTAAGCGGTATGACTTGTATCGCCCACAACTCATTTGTGTTCTACTCATGCATATAACATCTACGCATAAACCTGGCTCGGATGCCCTTTGTTGGGGAACGTAGTAATTTCAAAAAAATTCCTACGCACACGCAAGATCATGGTGATGCATAGCAACGAGAGGGGAGAGTGTCGTCCACGTACCCTCGTAGACCGTAAGCGAAAGCGTTATGACAACACGGTTGATGTAGTCGTACGTCTTCACGATCCGACCGATCCAAGTACCGAACACACGACACCTCCGAGTTCAGCACACGTTCAGCTCGGTGACGTCCCACGAACTCACGATCCAGCAGAGCTTCGAGGGAGAGTTCTGTCAGCACGATGGCGTGATGACGGTGATGATGATGCTACCGACGCAGGGCTTCGCCTAAGCACCGCTACGATATGACCGAGGTGGATTATGGTGGGGGGCACTGCACACGGCTAAAATATCAACTGATCAACTTGTGTCTATGGGGTGCCCCCCTCCTCCGTATATAAAGGAGTGGAGGAGGGAGGGCCGGCCCTCCTAGGCGCTGCCAAGGGAGTCCTACTCCCAGGGAGTAGGACTCAACCCTTCCAAGAGTAGGAGTAGGAGAGAGGGAAGGAGGAGAGAGGGGGAGGGGGCGCGGCCTGCCCTGGCCGCCCCTCCTCTTTTCCACTAAGGCCCAATAAGCCCATTACACTCCCCGGGGGGTTCCAGTAACCCCCCGGTACTCCGGTATTTGTCCGAACTTGCCCAGAACCCTTCCGAAGTCCAAACATAGTCATCCAATATATCGATTTTTATGTCTCGACTATTTCGAGACTCCTCGTCATGTCCGTGATCATATCCGGGACTCCGAACTACCTTCGGTACATCAAAACACATAAACTCATAATACTGATCATCACCGAACGTTAAGCGTGCGGACCCTACGGGTTCGAGAACTATGTAAACATGACCGAGACACGTCTCCGGTCAATAACCAATAGCGGAACCTAGATGCTCATATTGGCTCCTACATATTCTACGAAGATCTTTATCGGTCAAACCGCATAACAACATACGTTGTTCCCTTTGTCATCGGTATGTTACTTGCTCGAGATGCGATCGTCAGTATCTCAATACCTAGTTCAATCTCGTTACCGGCAAGTCTCTTTACTCGTTCCGTAATACATCACCTCATGACTAACTCATTAGTTGCATTGCTTGCCAGGCTTATAGTGATGTGTATTACGGAGAGGGCCCAGAGATATCTCTCCGACAATCGGAGTGACAAATCCTAATCTCGATCTATGCCAACTCAACAAGTACCATTGACACCTGTAGAACACCTTTATAATCACCCAGTCACGTTGTGACGTTTGGTAGCACACAAAGTGTTCCTCCGATATTCGGGAGTTGCATAATCTCATAGTCATAGGAACATGTATAAGTCATGAAGAAAGCAATAGCAATATACTAAACGATCAAATGCTAAGCTAACGGAATGGTCAGGTCAATCACATCATTCTCTAATGATGTGATCTCGTTAATCAAATGACAACTCATGTCTATGGCTAGGAAACTTAACCATCTTTGATTCAACGAGCTAGTCAAGTAGAGGCATACTAGTGACGCTTTGTTTGTCTATGTATTCACACATGTACTAAGTTTCCGGTTAATACAATTATAGCATGAATAATAAACATTTATCATGATATAAGGAAATATAAATAACAACTTTATTATTGCCTCTAGGGCATATTTCCTTCAGTAATTAACACTCAGAAGAGTACTAAGGTGTGATCATGTTTTGCTTGTGAGAGAGGTTTAGTCAACGGGTCTGCCATATTCAGATTGGTATGTATTTTGCAAATTTCTATGTCTACAATGCTCTGCATGGAGCTACTCTAGCTAATTGCTCCCACGTTCAATATGTATCCAGATTGAGACTTAGAGTCATCTAGATCAGTGTCAAAGCTTGCATCGACGTAACTCTTTATCACCTATTTCCTTAGTCCTCTTACATAACTAAGGATAATTTTGACCACTGTCCACGATCTACTCCTGGATCACTATTGTACCCCCTTTGCCAAACTCATGGCAAGGTACACAATAGGTCTGGTACACAGCATGACATACTTTATAGAACATATGGCTGACGCATAGGGAATGACTTTCATTCTCTTTCTATCTTCTGTCATGGTCGTGCTTTGAGTCTTACTCAACTTCACACCTTACAATACAGCCTAGAACTCCTTCTTTGACTAATCCATTATGAACTCCTTCAAAAAAATTGTCAAGGCATGTACTCATTGAAAATCCTATCAAGCGTTTTGATCTATCTCTATAGATCTAGATGCCTAATATATAAGTAGCTTCACCGAGGTTTTTATTGAAGAATTCTTATTCAAGTATCCTTTTATGCTATCCAGAAATTCTATATCATTTCTAATCAACAATATGTCATCTCATATAATATCAGAAATACTACAGAGCTACCACTCACTTTCTTTTAAATACAGGCTTCACTGAAAATCTGTATAAAACCATATGCTTTGATCAGCTCACAAAGCGTATATTCCAACTCCGAGATGCTTGCACCAGTCCATAGATGGATCATTGGAGTTTGCACAGTTTGTCGGCACATTTAGGATCGACAAAACCTTCTGGTTGCAACATATACAACTCTTCTTTAAGATATCCATGAAGGAATGCAGTTTTGATGTCCATTTGCCAGATTTTATAATCATAAAATGTGGCAATTGCTAACATGATTCGGACAGGCTTAAGCATCACTATGGGTGAGAAAGTCTCATCGTAGTCAACTCCTTGAACTTGTCGAAAACCTTTTGCGATAAGTCGAGCTTTGTAGATAGTGACATTACTATGAGCGCCAGTCTTCTTCTTGAAGATCCATTTATTCTCAATGGCTTGCCGATCATCGAGCAAATCCACCAAAGTCCACATTTTGTTCTCATACATGGATACTATCTCAGATTTTATGGCCTCAAGCCATTTATCGGAATCTGGGCTCATCATAGGTTCTTCATAGTTCGTAGGTTCGCCATGGTCTAATAACATGATTTCCAGGATAGGATTACTGTACCACTCTGGTGCGGAACATGCTCTGTTCGACCTACGAAGTCCAGTAGTAACTTGATCTGAAGTTTCATGATCATCATCATTAGCTTCCTCTTTAGTTGGTGTAGGCATCACGGGAATGGATTTTTTCTGATGTGCTACTCTCCAATTCGAGAGAAGGTACAACTACCTCATCAAGTTCTACTCTCCTCCCACTCACTTCTTTCGAGAGAAACTCCTTCTCTAGAAAGGATCTATTCTTAGCAACAAAGATCTTGCCTTCGGATCTATGGTAGAAGGTGTACCCAATGGTTTCCTCAGGGTATCCTATGAAGACGCACTTCTCCGCTTTGGGTTTGAGCTTATCAGGCCGAAGCCTTTTGACATAAGGGTCACATCCCCGAACTTTTAAGAAATGACAGCTTAGGTTTCTTGCCAAACCACAGTTCATACGGTGTCAGCTCAACAGATTTAGACGCTACCCTATTTAACGTGAATGCGGTTGTCTCTAATGCATAACCCCAAAGCGATATTGGCAAATCGATAAGAGACATCATAGAATGCACCATATCTAATAAAGTACGGTTACGATGTTCGGACACACCATTACGTTGTGGTGTTTCAGGTGGCGTGACTTGTGAAACTATTCCACATTGTTTTATATGAAGGCCAAACTCGTAACTCAAATATTTACCTCCACGATCAGATCCTAAAAACTTTATTTTCTTGTTACGATGATACTCCACTTTATTCTGAAATTCTTTGAACTTTTCAAATGTTTAAGACTTGTGTTTCATTAAGTAGATATACCCATACCTACTCAAATCATCTGTGAAGGTCAGAAAATAACGATACCCGCCGCATGCTTCAACACTCATGAGACCGCATACATCGGTATGTATTAATTCTAATAAGTCATTAGCTTGCTCCATTGTACCAGCGAATGGAGTTTTAATCATCTTGCCCATGAGGCATGGCTCGCAAGTATCAAATATTCATAATCAAGTGATTCCAAAAGTCCATCTGCATGGAGTTTCTTCATGCACTTTACACAAGTGATTCCAAAAGTCCATCTGCATGAATTTCATGACCTAAACGGTAGTGCCACAAGCATGTTGCACTATCATTATCAACTTTGCATCTTTTGGCATCAATATTATGAATATGTGTATTACTACGATCGATATTCAATAAACCATACACATTTGGTGTATGACCATAGAAGGTTTTATTCATGTAAACAGAATAACAATTATTCTCTAACTTAAATGAATAACCGTATTGCAATAAACATGATCTAATCATATTCATGCTCAATACAAACACCAAATAACATTTATTTAGGTTCAACACTAATCTCGAAGGTAGATGGAGTGTGCGATGGCGATCATATTAACCTTGGAATCATTTCCAACGCACATCGTCACCTCACTTTTAACTAGTCTCTGCAACTCCTGTTTGGAGTCACTAATCTTAGCAACTGAACCGGTATCAAATACCCCGGGGTTACTTCAAACACTAGTAGAATACACATCAATAACATGTATATCAAATATGCCTTTGTTCACTTTGCCATCCTTCTTATCCGCCAAGTATTTGGGGCGGTTCTACTTCTAGTGACCATTTCCTTTGCAGTAGAAGCACTCAGTTTTAGGCTTGGGTCTAGCTTTCGGCTTCTTCACGGGAGTAGCAACTTGCTTGCCATTCTTATTGAAGTTCCCTTTATTTCCCTTGCCCTTTTTCTTGAAACTAGTGGTCTTGTTTAACCATCAACACTTGATGCTCTTACTTGATTTCTACCTTCGCAGATTTCAGCATCGCGAAGTGCACGGGAATCGTTTTCGTCATCCCTTGCATATTATAGTTTATCATGAAGTTCTAATAGCTTGGTGATAGTGACTAGAGAACTTTGTCAATCACTATCTTATATGGAAGATTAACTCCCACTTGATTCAAGTGATTGTAGTACCCAGATATTCTGAGCACATGCTCACTGGCTGAGCTATTCTCCTCCATCTTGTAGGCAAAGTACTTGTGAGAGGTCTCATACCTCTCGACACGGGCATGAGTCTGAAATACCAATTTTAACTCTTGGAACATCTCATATGCTCCGTGGCATTCAAAACGGATTTTGAAGTCCCGGTTCTAAGCCGTTAAGCATGGCGCACTAAACTATCAAGTAGTCATCATATCGAGCTTGCAAAACGTTCATAACGTCTGCATCTGCTCCTGCAACAGGTTTGTCACCAAGTGGTGCATCAAGGACATAATTCTTCTGTGCAGCAATGAGGATAACCCTCATATCACGGACCCAGTCCGCATCATTGCTAGTAGCATCTTTCAACTTAATTTTATCTAGGAACATGTAAAAAATATATAGGAGCTATATTGCAAGCTATTGGTCTACAACATAGATATGCAAAACTATCAAGACTAAGTTCATGATAAATTAAGTTCAATTAATTAAATTACTAATGAGCTCCCACTTAAATAAACATTCCTCAAGTTTATCTAAGTGATACATGATCCAAATCAACTAACCCATGTCCGATCATCACGTGAGATGGGGTAGTCATCAATGGTGAACATCTCTATGTTGATTATATCTACTATATGACTCATGTTCGACCTTTCGGTCTCCAGTGTTCCAAGACCATGTCTGTACATGCTAGGCTCGTCAAGTTTAACACAAGTATTCTGCATGTGCAGAACTGTCTTACACCCGTTGTATGTGAACGTAGAGTCTATCACACCCGATCATCACGTGGTGTCTCGAAACGACGAACTTTAGGTCTGTAGCAACGATGCATACTCAGGGAGAACACTTTTATCTTGAAATTAAGTGAAGGGATCATCTTATAATGCTACCGCCATTCTAAGCAAAACAAGATGAATAAAGGATAAACATCACATGTAATCAAAAAATATGTGACATGATATGGCCATCATCATCTTGTGCTTTTGATCTCCATCTCCAACGCATCATCATGATCTCCATCGTCACCGGCTCGACGCCTTGATCTCCATCGTAGCATCGTGGTCGTATCGCCAACTATTGCTTCTTCAACTATTGCTAACGCATAGTGATAAAGTAAAGCAATTACATGATGATTGCTTTTCATACAATAAAGAGACAAGCATAAGGCTCCAACCTATTGCCGATAAATTACAAAACATGATCATCTCATACAACAACGTATATCACATCATGTCTTGACCATATCACATCATAACATGCCCTGCAAAAACAAGTTAGATGTCCTCTGCTTTGTTATTGCAAGTTTTATGTGGCTGTTACAGGCTTCTAGCAAGAACCGTTCTTACCTACGCAAAAACCACAACGGTGCTTCATCAAGTTTGCTATTTTAACCTTCTTCGAGGACCGGCCGTAGTCAAATTCGATTGAACTAAAATAGAAGAAACAGACACCCGCCAGCCACATTTATGCAAAACTAGTTGCATGTCAGTCGGTGGAATTGGTCTCATGTGCGTGGACATGTAAGTTTGGTCTCGGCCGCTTCATCCCACAATACCGCCAAATCAAAATAAGACGTTGGTGGTAAGCAGTATGACTATCACCGCCCACAACTCTTTGTGTTCTACTCGTGCATATCATCTACGCATAGACCTGGCTCGGATGCCACTGTTGGGAAACGTTGCATGGAAAACAAAAATAAATTCTACGCACAAGCAATGATCTATCCATGGAGATGCATAGCAACGAGGGGAAAAGTGTGTCTACGTACCCTCATAGACCGTAAGTGGAAGCGTTTCACAATGCGGTTGATGTAGTCAAACTTTCTTCACGCTCCAACTGATCTAATAACGAACGCACAGCACCTCTGTGTTCTGCACACGTTCAGCTCGGAGACGTCCTACGCCTTCTTGATCCAGCAAGACGGCGAGGTAGTAGATGAGTTCCTTCAGCACGACGACATGGTGATGGTGATGGTGATGTAATCTCCACAGGGCTTCGTCTAAGCACTACGAAGATATGACCGAGGGAGTAAATGCTGGACGGGGGCGCCGCACACGACTGAGACAATGTTGTGTCCTTGTGTGGTGCCCCCTCTGTTGGGGAACGTTGCAGAAAATTAAAAAATTTCCTACGGTTTCACCAAGATCCATCTATGAGTTCATCTAAGCAACGAGTCATGGGAGAGATATTGCATCTACATACCACTTGTAGATCGCGTGCGGAAGCATTCACTAGAATGTGGATGATGGAGTCGTACTCGCCGTGATCCAAATCACCGATGACCGAGTGTCGAACGGACGGCACCTCCGCGTTCAACACACGTACGGAGCGGATGACGTCTCCTCCTTCTTGATCCAGCAAGGGGGAAGGAGAGGTTGAGGAAGATGGCTCCAGCAGCAACACGACGACGTGATGTTGGTGGAGAAGCAGCACTCCGGCAGGGCTTCGCCAAGCACGTGACGGAGGAGGAGAGGTGTAGCAGGGGAGAGGGAGGCGCCAAGATGCAAGGGTGCGGCTACCCCCTCCCTCCCCCCTTTATATAGGCCCCATGGGGGGGGCGCGCCCTTGGAGATCTGATCTCCCAAGGGGGCGGTGGCCAAGGGGGGATGCTTGCCCCCCAAGGCAAGTGGGGCGCCCCCCCCTAGGGTTTCCAACCCTAGGCGCAGGGGGCAAGTGGGGGCGCACCAGCCCACCAGGGGCTGGTTCCCTCCCACTTCAGCCCACGGGGCCCTCCGGATAGGTGGCCCCACCCGGTGGACCCCCGGGACGCTTCCAGTGGTCCCGGTACAATACCGGTAACCCCGAAATTCTCCCGATGGCCGAAATAGCACTTCCTATATATAATTCTTTACCTCCGGACCATTCCGGAACTCCTCGTGACGTCCGGGATCTCATTCGGGACTCCGAACAACATTCGGTTTGCTGCATACTCATATTCATACAACCCTAGCGTCACCGAACCTTAAGTGTGTAGACCCTACGGGTTCGGAGACATCGAACATGACCGAGACGGCTCTCCGGTCAATAACCAACAGCGGGATCTGGATACCCATGTTGGCTCCCACATACTCTCGATGATCTCATCGGATGAACCACGATGTCGAGGATTCAATTAATCCGTATTCAATTCCCTTTGTCAATCGATGCGTTACTTGCCCGAGACTCGATCGTCGGTATCCCAATACCTCGTTCAATCTCGTTACGCAAGTCACTTTACTCGCACCGTAATGCATGACCTGTAACCAATCACTTGGTCACTTTGAGCTCATTATGATGATGCATTACCGAGTGGGCCAGAGATACCTCTCCGTCATACGGAGTGACAAATCCAGATCTCGATCCGTGTCAACCCAATGACACTTTCGGAGATACCAGAGTGCACCTTTATAGTCACCCGATTCGTTGTGACGTTTGGTACACCCAAAGCACTCTTACGGTATCCGGAGTTACACGATCTCATGGTCTAAGGAAGAGATACTTGACATTGGAAAAGCTCTAGCAAAACGAACTACGATCTTGTGCTATGCTTAGGATTGGGTTTTGTCCATCACATCATTCTCCTAATGATGTGATCCGTTATCAATGACATCCAATGTCCATATTCAGAAACCATGACTATCTATTGATCAACGAGCTAGTCAACTAGAGGCTCACTAGGGACATATTGTGGTCTATGTATTCACACGTGTATTACGATTTCCGGATAATACAATTATAGCATGAATAAAAGACAATTATCACGAACAAGGAAATATAATAATAATCCTTTTATTATTGCCTCTAGGGCATATTTCCAACAGTCTCCCACTTGCACTAGAGTCAATAATCTAGTTACATTGTGATGAACCGAACACCCATAGAGTTCGGTGTTGATCATGTTTTGCTTTCATGAAGAGGTTTAGTCAACGGATCTGCGACATTCAGATCCGTATGCACTTTGCAAATTTCTTTGTCTCCATCTTGAACATTTTCACGGATGGAGTTGAAGCGGCGCTTGATGTGCTGGTCTTCTTGTGAAACCTGGCTCCTTGGCAAGTGCAATAGCTCCAGTGTTGTCACGAAGAGTTTGATTGGCCCCAACGCATTGGGTATAACTCCTAGGTCGGTGATGAACTCCTTCACCCAAATTGCTTCATGCGCTGCCTCCGAGGCTGCCATGTACTCCGCTTCACATGTAGATCCCGCCACGACGCTCTACTTGCAGCTGCACCACCATCGCTCCACCATTCAACATATACACGTATCCGGTTTGTGACTTAGTGTCATCCATATCGTGTCGAAGCTAGCGTCGGCGTAACCCTTCTGACGAGCTCTTCGTCACCTCCATAAACGAAAACATGTCCTTTGTCCTTTTCGTACTTCAGGATATTCTTGACCGTTGTCCAGTGTTCCTTGCGGGATTACTTTGGTACCTTCCCACCAAACTTACGGCAAGGTTTACATCAGTCCGTACACAAGATGGCATACATAATAGATCCTATGGCTGAGGCATAGGGATGACGCCATCTCTTCTTTATCTTTTGTCGTGGTCGGGCATTGAGCCGAGCTCAATGTCACACCTTGCAATCTGAGCAAGAACCCTTTCTTGGACTGATCCATTTTGAATTTCTTCAAAATCTTATCAAGGTATGTGCTTTGTGGAAGACCTATGAGGCGCCTCGATCTATCCCTATAGATCTTGATGCCTAATATGTAAGCAGCTTCTCCAAGGTCCTTCATTGAAAAACTTTTATTCAAGTAGGCCTTAATGTTGTCCAAGAGTTCTATATCATTTCCCATCAAAAGTATGTCATCTACATATAATATGAGAAATGCTACAGAGCTCCCACTCACTTTCTTGTAAACGCAGGCTTCTCCATAAGTCTCAAGATAAACCCAAACGCTTTGATCATCTCATCAAAGCGAATGTTCCAACTCCGAGATGCTTGCACCAGCCCATAAATGGATCGCTGGAGCTTGCATACCTTGTTAGCATTCTTAGGGTCGACAAAACCTTCCGGCTGCATCATATACAACTCTTCCTTAAGATAACCGTTAAGGAATGCCGTTTTGACGTCCATCTGCCATATCTCATAATCATAGTATGCGGCAATTGTAACATGATTCGACGGACTTAAGCTTCGCACGGAGAGAAAGTCTCATCGTATTCAATCCCTTGAACTTGCCGATAACCCTTAGCGACAAGTCGAGCTTTATAGATGGTGACATTACCATCCGCGTCTGCCTTCTTCTTAAAGATCCATTTGTTTTCTATCGCTCGCGATCATCGGGCAAGTCTGTCAAAATCCATACTTTGTTTTCATACATGGATCCTATCTCGGATTGCATGGCTTCAAGCCATTTGTTGGAATCTGGGCCCGCCATCGCTTCTTCATAGTTCAAGGTTCACCGTTGTCCAACAACATGATTTCCGTGACAGGGTTGCCATACCACTGGGTGTGGAACGTGTCCTTGTGGACCTCTGAAGTTCAAGAGCAACTTGATCCAAGTACTTTGATCATCATCATTAATTTCCTCTCCGGAGGTGTAGGCACCACAGAACATTTTCCGAGCTTCACTACTTTCCGGTTCAAGAGGTAGTACTTCATCGAGTTCTACTTTCCTCCCACTTACTCCTTTCGAGAGAAACTCTTTTTCAAGAAAGGATCCGTTCTTGGCAACAAAGATCTTGCCTTCGGATCTAAGGTAGAAGGTATACCCAATGGTTTCCTTAGGGTATCCTATGAAGACGCATTTTTCTGACTTGGGTTCGAGCTTTTCAGGTTGAAGTTTCTTGACATAAGCATCGCATCCCCAAACATTTAGAAACAACAGCTTATGTTTCTTCCCAAACCATAATTCATACGGTGTCGTCTCAACGGATTTAGACGGTGCCTTATTTAAAGTGAATGTAGCTGTCTCTAGAGCGTATCCCCGAAATGATAGCGGTAAATCTGTAAGAGACATCATAGATCGCACCATATCCAATAGAGTGCGATTCGACGTTCGGACACACCATTACGTTGAGGTGTTCCAGCGGCATGAGTTGTGAAACGATTCCACATTTCCTTAAGTGTGTACCAAATTCGTGACTTAAATATTCTCCTCCACGATCGATCGTAAGAACTTTATTTTTCGGTCACGTTGATTCTCTACCTCATTCTGAAATTCCTTGAACTTTTCAAAGGTCTCAGACTTGTGTTTCATCAAGTAGACATACCCATATCTACTCAAGTCATCGGTGAGAGTGAGAACATAACGATGTCCTCCATGAGCCTCGGCGCCATTGGACCGCACACATCGGTATGTATGATTTCCAATAAGTTGGTTGCTCGCTCCATTGTTCCGAGAACGGAGTCTTGGTCATTTGCCCATAAGGCATGGTTCGCATGTGTCAAATGATTCATAATCTAGAGACTCTAAAAGTCCATCAGAATGGAGTTTCTTCATGCGCTTGACACCAATGTGACCAAGGCGGCAGTGCCACAAGTATGTGGGACTATCGTTATCAACTTTACATCTTTTGGTATTCACACTATGAATATGTGTAATATTACGTTCGAGATTCATTAAGAATAAACCATTGACCATCGGAGCATGACCATAAAACATATCTCTCATATAAATAGAACAACCATTATTCTCAGATTTAAATGAGTAGCCATCTCGCATTAAACGAGATCCTGATACAATGTTCATGCTCAAACTTGGCACTAAATAACAATTATTGAGGTTTAAAACTAATCCGTAGGTAAATGTAGAGGTAGCGTGCGACGGCGATCACATCGACCTTGGAACCATTCCCGACGCGCGATCGTCACCTCGTCCTTCGCCATCTCCGTTTATTCCGCAGCTCTGCTGTGAGTTACAAATATGAGCAACGGCACCGTATCAAATACCCAGGAGTTACTACGAGTAATCGTAAGGTACACATCAATTACATGTATATCAAATATACCTTTAGTGTTGCCGGCCTTCTTGTCCGCTAAGTATTTGGGGCAGTTCCGCTTCAAAGGCCTTTCCTTTGCAATAAAAGCACTCTGTCTCGTGGTTTGGGTCCATTCTTTGACTTCTTCCGGCAACTTGCTTACGGGCGCAAACATCCTTGCCGTCCTTCTTGAAGTTCTTCTTACCCTTGCCCTTTTTGAACTTGGTGGTTTTATTGACCATCAACACTTGATGTTCTTTCTTGATTTCAACCTCTGCGACTTCAACATTGAGAATACTTGAGAATGGTCTTCACCATCCCTGCATATTTTAGTTCATCACAAAGCTCTTGTAGCTTGGTGGGAGCGATCAAGGATTCTGTCAATGACCGCCTCGTCCGGAGGTTAATGTCCAGTGGGACAAAGCGGTTGTGCAACCCGACATTTTGAGTATGTGCTCACCGACGTAACTGTTTTCCTCCATCTTACAACTATAGAACTTGTCGGAGACTTCATATATCTCGACTCGGGCATGAGCTTGGAAAACCATTTTAGCTCCTCGAACATCTCATATGCTCCGTGTTGCTCAAAACGCTTTTGGAGCCCGGTTCTAAGCTGTAAAGCATGCCGCCTTGAGCGAGTGAGTAATCATCAAGACGAGACTGCCAAGCATTCATAATATCTTGGTTCTCTGGGATGGGTGCATCACCTAGCGGTGCTTCTAGGACATATTGTTTCTTGGCTGCTATGAGGATGATCCTCAGGTTCCGGACCCAGTCCGAATAGTTGCTGCCATCATATTTCAGCTTGGTTTTCTCTAGGAACGCGTTGAAGTTCATGGTGACATGAGCGTTGGCCATTTGATCTACAAGACATTTTGCAAAGATTTTAGACTAATATTCATGATAATTAAGTTCATCTAATCAAATTATTTAATGAACTCCCACTCAGATTTGACATCCCTCTAGTCATCTAAGTGTTACATGATCCAAGTCGACTAGGCCGTGTCCGATCATCACGTGAGACGGACTAGTCATCGTCGGTGAACATCTCCATGTTGATCGTATCTTCCATACGACTCATGTTCGACCTTTCGGTCTCTTGTGTTCCGAGGCCATGTCTGTACATGCTAGGCTCGTCAAGTTAACCCTAAGTGTTTATGCATGTGTAAAACTGTCTTACACCCGTTGTATGTGAACGTAAGGATCTATCACACCCGATCATCACATGGTGTTTCGAAACGACGAACTTTAGCAACGGTGCACAGTTAGGGGGAACACTTTCTTGAAATTATTATAAGGGATCATCTTATTTACTACCGTCGTTCTAAGTAAATAAGATGCATAAAACATAATAAACATCACATGCAATTATATAAAGTAGTGACATGATATGGCCAATATCATATAGCTCCTTTGATCTTCATCTTTGGGGCTCCATGATCATCTTGTCACCGGCATGACACCATGATCTCCATCATCGTGTCTCCATGAAGTTGCTCACCAACTATTACTTCAACTACTATGGCTAACACGTTTAGCAATAAAGTAAAGTAATTTACATGGCGTTGAATCAATGACTCGCAGGTCATACAATAATTAAGACAACTCCTATGGCTCCTGCCGGTTGTCATACTCATCGACATGCAAGTCGTGATTCCTATTACAAGAACATGATCTCATACATCACAATATATCATTCATCATTCATCACAACTTCTGGCCATATCACATCACATGACAATTGCTGCAAAAACAAGTTAGACGTCCTCTAATTGTTGTTGCATCTTTTACGTGGCTGCAATTGGGTTCTAGCAAGAACGTTTTCTTACCTACAAATAACCACAACGTGATTTTGTCAACTTCTATTTACCCTTCATAAGGACCCTTTTCATCTAATCCGCCCAACTAAAGTAGGAGAGACAGACACCGCTAGCCACCTTATGCAACTAGTGCATGTCAGTCGGTGGAACCTGTCTCACGTAAGCGTACGTGTAAGGTCGGTTCGGGCCGCTTCATCCCACAATACCGCTGAAGCAAGAAAAGACTAGTAGCGGCAAGCAAGTTGACAAGATCTACGCCCACAACAAAATTGTGTTCTACTCGTGCAATAGAGAACTACGATAGACCTAGCTCATGATGCCACTTGTTGGGGAACGTTGCGAGAAAATTAAAATTTTCCTGCGGTTTCACCAAGATCCATCTATGAGTTCATCTAAGCAACGAGTCATGGGAGAGATTGCATCTACATACCACTTGTAGATCGCGTGCGGAAGCGTTCACTAGAACATGGATGATGGAGTCGTACTCGCCGTGATCCAAATCACCGATGACCGAGTGCCGAACGGACGGCACCTCCGCGTTCAACACACGTACGGAGCGGATGACGTCTCCTCCTTCTTGATCCAGCAAGGGGGAAGGAGAGGTTGAGGAAGATGGCTCCAGCAGCAACACGACGGCGTGGTGTTGGTGGAGAAGCAGCACTCCGGCAGGGCTTCGCCAAGCACGTGACGGAGGAGGAGAGGTGTGGCAGGCAGAGGAGGCGCCAAGATGCAAGGTGCGGCTGCCCCCCCCCCCCCTTTATATAGGCCCCTGGGGCGCCGCCCTGGAGATCTGATCTCCCAAGGGCGGCGGCCAAGGGGATGCTTGCCCCCAAGGCAAGTGGGCGCCCCCCTAGGGTTTCCAACCCTAGGCGCGGGGGCCAAGTGAAGCGCACCAGCCCACCAGGCTGGTTCCTCCCACTTCAGCCCACGGGCCCTCCGGATAGGTGGCCCCACCGGTGGACCCCGGACGCTCCAGTGGTCCCCACAATACCGTAACCCCGAAATTCTCCCGATGGCGAAATAGCACTTCCTATATATAATTCTTTACCTCCGGACCATTCCGAACTCCTCGTGACGTCCGGGATCTCATTCGGACTCAACAACATTCGGTTTGCTGCATACTCATATTCATACAACCCTAGCGCCACCGAACCTTAAGTGTGTAGACCCTACGGGTTCGGAGACATGCGAACATGACCGAGACGGCTCTCGGTCAATAACCAACAGCGGGATCTGGATACCCATGTTGGCACCCACATACTCCTCGATGATCTCATCGGATGAACCACGATGTCGAGGATTCAATTAATCCCGTATTCAATTCCCTTTGTCAATCGGTGCGTTACTTGCCCGAGACTCGATCGTCGGTATCCCAATACCTCGTTCAGTCTCGTTACCGGCAAGTCACTTTACTCGTACCGTAATGCATGATCCTGTAACCAATCACTTGGTCACTTTGAGCTCATTATGATGATGCATTACCGAGTGGGCCTAGAGATACCTCTCCGTCATACGGAGTGACAAATCCCAGTCTCGATCCGTGTCAACCCAACACACTTTCGGAGATACTTGTAGTGCACCTTTATAGTCACCCAGTTACGTTGTGACGTTTGGTACACCCAAAGCACTCTTACAATATCCGGGAGTTACACGATCTCATGGTCTAAGGAAGAGATACTTGACATTGGAAAAGCTCTAGCAAAACGAACTACACGATCTTGTGCTATGCTTAGGATTGGGTCTTGTCCATCACATCATTCTCCTAATGATGTGATCCCGTTATCAATGACATCCAATGTCCATATTCAGGAAACCATGACTATCTATTGATCAACGAGCTAGTCAACTAGAGGCTCACTAGGGACATATTGTGGTCTATGTATTCACACGTGTATTACGATTTCCGGATAATGCAATTATAGCATGAATAAAAGACAATTATCACGAACAAGGAAATATAATAATAATCCTTTTATTATTGCCTCTAGGGCATATTTCCAACAGTCTCCCACTTCCAGTAGAGTCAATAATCTAGTTACATTGTGATGAACCGAACACCCATAGAGTTCTGGTGTTGATCATGTTTTGCTCGTGGAAGAGGTTTAGTCAACGGATCTGCGACATTCAGATCCGTATGCACTTTGCAAATTTCTATGTCTCCATCTTGAACATTTTCACGGATGGAGTTGAAGCGACGCTTGATGTGCCTGGTCTTCTTGTGAAACCTGGGCTCCTTGGCAAGTGCAATAGCTCCAGTGTTGTCACAGAAGAGTTTGATTGGCCCCGACGCATTGGGTATAACTCCTAGGTCGGTGATGAACTCCTTCACCCAAATTGCTTCATGCGCTGCCTCCGAGGCTGCCATGTACTCCGCTTCACACGTAGATCCCGCCACGACGCTCTACTTGCAAACTGCACCAGCTTCTTCGCTCCACCATTCAACATATACACGTATCCGGTTTGTGACTTAGAGTCATCCAGATCTCGTGTCGAAGCTAAGCGTCGACGCAACCCTTCTGACGAGCTCTTCGTCACCTCCATAAACGAGAAACATGTCCTTTGTCCTTTTCAAGTACTTCAGGATATTCTTGACCGTTGTCCAGTGTTCCTTGCCGGGATTACTTTGGTACCTTCCCACCAAACTTACGGCAAGGTTTACATCAGGTCTGGTACACAGCATGGCATACATAATAGATCCTATGGCCGAGGCATAGGGGATGACGCTCATCTCTTCTTTATCTTTTGCCGTGGTCGGGCATTGAGCCGAGCTCAATGTCACACCTTGCAATACAGGCAAGAACCCTTTCTTGGATTGATCCATTTTGAATTTCTTCAAAATCTTATGAAGGTATGTGCTTTGTGAAAGACCTATGAGGCGTCTCGATCTATCCCTATAGATCTTGATGCCTAATATGTAAGCAGCTTCTCCAAGGTCCTTCATTGAAAAACTTTTATTCAAGTAGGCCTTAATGCTGTCCAAGAGTTCTATATCATTTCCCATCAAAAGTATGTCATCTACATATAATATGAGAAATGCTCTGAGCTCCCACTCACTTTCTTGTAAACGCAGGCTTCTCCATAAGTCTGCATAAACCCAAACGCTTTGATCATCTCATCAAAGCGAATGTTCCAACTCCGAGATGCTTGCACCAGCCCATAAATGGATCGCTGGAGCTTGCATACCTTGTTAGCATTCTTAGGGTCGACAAAACCTTCCGGCTGCATCATATACAGCTCTTCCTTAAGATAACCGTTAAGGAATGCCGTTTTGACGTCCATCTGCCATATCTCATAATCATAGTATGCGGCAATTGCTAACATGATTCGGACGGACTTAAGCTTCGCTACGGGAGATAAATTCTCATCGTAGTCAATCCCTTGAACTTGCCGATAACCCTTAGCGACAAGTCGAGCTTTATAGATGGTGACATTACCATCCGCGTCTGTCTTCTTCTTAAAGATCCATTTGTTTTCTATCGCCGCCGATCATCGGCAAGTCTGTCAAAGTCCATACTTTGTTTTCATACATGGATCCTATCTCGGATTGCATGGCTTCAAGCCATTTGTTGGAATCCGGGCCGCCATCGCTTCTTCATAGTTCAAGGTTCACCGTTGTCCAACAACATGATTTCCGTGACAGGTTGCCATACCACTGGTGTGGAACGTGTCCTTGTGGACCTCTGGTTCAAGAGCAACTTGATCCAAGTACTTTGATCATCATCGTTAATTTCCTCTCCAAGAGGTGTAGGCACCACAGAACATTTTCCTGAGCTGCACTACTTTCCGGTTCAAGAGGTAGTACTTCATCGAGTTCTACTTTCCTCCCACTTACTCCTTTCGAGAGAAACTCTTTTTAAAGAAAGGATTCGTTCTTGGCAACAAAGATCTTGCCTTCGGATCTAAGGTAGAAGGTATACCCAATGGTTTCCTTAGGGTATCCTATGAAGACGCATTTTTCCGACTTGGGTTCGAGCTTTTCAGGTTGAAGTTTCTTGACATAAGCATCGCATCCCCAAACGTTTAGAAACGACAGCTTAGGTTTCTTCCCAAACCATAATACATACGGTGTCGTCTCAACGGATTTAGACGGTGCCCTATTTAAAGTGAATGTAGCTGTCTCTAGAGCGTATCCCCAAAATGATAGCGGTAAATCTGTAAGAGACATCATAGATCGCACCATATCCAATAGAGTGCGATTACGACGTTCGGACACACCATTACGCTTGAGGTGTTCCAAAGTGGCGTGAGTTGTGAAACGATTCCATATTTCCTTAAGTGTGTACCAAATTCGTGACTTCAATATTGTCCTCCATGATCTGATCGTAAGAACTTTATTTTTTGGTCACGGTGATTCTCTACCTCATTCTGAAATTCCTTGAACTTTTCAAAGGTCTCAGACTTGTGTTTCATCAAGTAGACATACCCATATCATTCCCCTAATGATGTGATCCCGTTATCAATGACATCCAATGTCCATAGTCAGGAAACCATGACTATCTATTGATCAACGAGCTAGTCAACTAGAGGCTCACTAGGGACATATTTGTTGGGGAACGTAGTAATTTCAAAAAAATTCCTACGATCACGCAAGACCATGGTGATGGCATGGCAACGAGAGGGGAGAGTGTCCGTCCACGTACCCTCGTAGACCGAAAGCGAAGCGTTATAACAACGCTGTTGATGTAGTCGACGCGTCTCCACGATCCGACCGATCCAAGCACCGAACGACGGCACCTCCGAGTTCTCGCACACGCTCAGCTCGATGACGATCCCGGACTCGATCCAGCAAAGTGTCGGGATGAGTTCCACAAGACGACGGCGTGGTGGCGATGTTGATGCTCCACCGACGCAGAGCTTCGCTTAAGCTCCGCGACGATATGACTTCTCCGCGCAGGGCTTCGCCTAAGCTCATGACGATATGACCAAGTGGAATATGGTGGAAGGGGCACCGACATGGCTAAGGAAAGATCCGTAGATCAACTTGTGTATCATGGGTGCCCCTGCCCCAGATATAAAGGAGCCAAGGGGGTGCGGCCAGCCTTGGGAGGCGCTGCTGAGGAGTCCTACTCCCACCGAGTAGGACTCCCCCTCTCCTAGTTGGATTAGGATTGGAGGAGGGAAGAGGGAAGGCGCGCCCCCTCTCCTGTCCTATTCGGACTAGAGGGGAGGGGCGCGCAGCCAACCTGGCCGCCCTTCCTCTTCTCTCTTATGGCCCATTAAGGCCCATAGACCTCCGGGGTTCCGTAACCCCTGTATTCCGAGAAATTCGATTTCACTCGGAACACTTCCGATGTCCAAATGTAGGCTTCCAATATATCAATCTTTATGTCTCGACCATTTCGAGACTCCTCGTCATGTCCGTGATCACATCCGGACTCGAACAACCTTCGTGCATCAATACTTATAAACTCATAATGAACTGTCATCGAAGCGTTAAGCGTGCGGACCCTACGGGTTCGAGAACTATGTAGACATGACCTAGAACCATTCTCGGTCAATAACCAATAGCGGAACCTGGATGCCCATATTGGTTCCTACATATTCTACGAAGATCTTTATCGGTCAAACCGCATAACGACATACTTTGTTCCCTTTGTCATCGGTATGTTACTTACCCGAGATTCGATCGTCGGTATCCAATACCTAGTTCAATCTCGTTACGTAAGTCTCTTTACTCGCTCCGTAATACATCATCTCACAACTAACTCATTAGTTGCAATGCTTGCAAGGCTTAAGTGATGTGTATTACCGAGAAGGCCTAGAGATACCTCTCCACAATCGGAGTGACAAAACCTAATCTCAAATACGCCAACCCAACAAGTACCTTTGGAGACACCTGTAGTACTCCTTTATAATCACCCGATTCGTTGTGACGCTTGGTAGTACCAAAGTGTTCCTCCGTAAACGGAGTTGCATAATCTCATAGTTACAGGAACATGTATGAGTCATGAAGAAAGCATTAGCAACATACTAAATGATCAAGTGCTAAGCTAACGGAATGGGTCATGTCAATCACATCATTCTCCTAATGAGGTGATCCCATTAATCAAATGACAACACATGTCTATGGTTAGGAAACATAACCATCTTTGATTAATGAGCTAGTCCAAGAGGCATACTAGTGACTATCTGCTTGTCTATGTATTCACACATGTATTATGTTTCCGGTTAATACAATTCTAGCATGAATAATAAACATTTATCATGGTATAAGGAAATAAATAATAACTTTATTATTGCCTCTAGGGCATATTTCCTTCAGCTCCCACTTGCACTAGAGTCAATAATCTAGATTACAAAGTAATGATCCTAACACCCATGGAGTCTTGGTGCTGATCATGTTTTGCTCGTGGAAGAGGCTTAGTCAACGGTCTGCAACATTCAGATCCGTATGTATTTTGCAAATCTCTATGTCTCCCACTTGGACTTGGTCCCAATGGAATTGAAGCGTCTCTTGATATGCTTGGTCCTCTTGTGAAATCTGGATTCCTTTGCCAAGGCAATTGCACCAGATTGTCACAGAAGATCTTCATCGGTCCCGATGCACTAGGTATGACACCTAGATCGGAAATGAACTCTTTCATCCGACTCCTTCATTTGCTGCTTCAAGCAGCTTATGTACTCCGCTTCACATGTAGATCCCGCCACGACGCTTTGTTTAGAACTGCACCAACCGACAGCTCCACCGCTTAATAAAAACACGATCCGGTTTGCGATTTAGAATCGTCCGGATCGGTGTCAAAGCTTGCATCGACGTAACCATTTACGACTAGCTCTTTGTCACCTCCATATATGAGAAACATATCCTTAGTCCTTTTCGTATTTCAGATGTTCTTGACCGCTGTCCAAAGATCCACTCTGGATTACTTTGGTACCTTCCCGCCAAGCTTACAGCTAAGCATACGTCAGTCCGGTACACAAGATTGCATACATGATAGAGCCTATGGCTGAAGCATAGGAACATCTTTCATTTTCTCTCTATCTTCTGCTGTGTGGTCGCATTGAGTCCGACTCAATCTTACACCTTGTAATACAGTAAAAACCTTTCTTTGCTCGATCCATTTTGAACTTTTTCAAAACTTTATCAAGGTATGTGCTTTGTGAAAGTCCAATTAAGCGCCTTGATCTATCTCTATAGATCTTGATGCCCAATATGTAAGCAGCTTCACCGAGGTCTTTCATTGAAAACTTTTATTCAAGTATCCTTTTATGCTATCCAAATTCTATATCATTTCCAATCAATAATATGTCGTCCACATATAATATCGAAATGCTACTGAGCTCCCACTCACTTTCTTGTAAATACAGAGCTTCTCCAAAAGTCTGTATAAACCCATATGCTTTGATCACACTATCAAAACGCTTATTCCAACTCCGAGAGGCTTGCACTGCACCATAAATTGATCGCTGGAGCTTGCACACTTTGTTAGTACCCTTTGGATCGACAAAACCTTCTCGTTGCATCATATACAACTCTTCTTCTAGAAATCCATTCAAGAATGCAGTTTTTACATCCATTTGCCAAATTTCATAATCATAAAATGCGGCAATTGCTAACATGATTCGGACAGACTTAAGCATCGCTACGGGTGAGAAAGTCTCATCGTAGTCAACCCCTTGAACTTGTCGAAAACCTTTCGCAACAAGTCGAGCTTTGTAGACAGCTATGTTACCATCGCGTCAGTCTTCTTCTTAAAGATCCATTTATTTTCAATGGCTTGCCGATCATCGGGCAAGTCAACCAAAGTCCATACTTTGTTCTCATACATGGATCCCATCTCAGATTTCATGGCTTCCACCATTTTGCGAATCTGGGCTCACCATCGCTTCTTCATAGTTTGTAGGTTCGCCATGGTCAAGTAACATGACTTCCGTAATAAGATTACCGTACCACTCAGTGCGTTTTTTACTCTGGTTGACCTCACGAGGTTCAAGAGTAACTTGATCTGAAGCTTCATGATCATCATCATTAGTTTCCTCACTAATTGGTGTAGTTGTCACAGAACCATTTCTTGTGATGAACTACTTTCCAATAAGGGAGTAGATACAGATTATCTCATCAAGTTCTACTTTCCTCCCACTCACTTCTTTCGAGAGAAACTCCTTCTCTAGAAAGGATCCGAATTTAGCAACGAAAATCTTGCCTTCAGATCTGTGATAGAAGGTGTACCCAACAGATCTCCTTTGGGTATCCTATGAAGACACATTTTTCCGATTTGGGTTCGAGCTTATCTGGTTGAAGTTTCTTTACATAAGCATCGCAGCCCCAAACTTTAAGAAACGACAACTTTGGTTTCTTGCCAAACCACAGTTCATAAGGCGTCGTCTCAACGGATTTTGACGGTGTCCTATTTAACGTGAATGCGGTCGTCTCTAAAGCATAACCCCAAAACGATAGCGGTAAATCGAAATAGACATCATAGATCGCACCATATCTAGTAAAGTACGACACGACGCTCGACACACCATTTCTCCGTGGTGTTCCGGTGGCGTGAGTTGCTAAACTATTCCACATTGTTTCAAATGTAAACCAAACTCGTAACTCAAATATTCTCCTCCACGATCAGATCGTAGAAACTTTATTTTCTTGTTACGATGATTTTCCACTTCACTCTGAAATTCTTTGAACTTTTCAAATGTTTCAGATTTGTGTTTCATTAAGTAGATATACCCATATCTGCTCAAATCATCTGTGAAGGTGAGAAAATAATGATACCATGCAAGTGCCTCAACATTCATTGGACCACAAACATCGGTATGTATGATTTCCAACAAATCAGTTGCTCGCCCATAGTTCCGAGAACGGCGTTTTGTCATCTTGCCCATGAGGCACGGTTCGCAAGTACCAAGTGATTCATAATCAAGTGATTCCGAAGCCCATCAAGATGGAGTTTCTTCATGCGTTTACACCGATATGACCTAAACGGCAATTGCCACAAATAAGTTGCACTATCATTATCAACTCTGCATCTTTTGGCTTCAACATTATGAATATGTGTATCACTACTGTCGAGATTCAACAAGAATAGACCATTCTTCAAGGGTGCATGACCATAAAAGATATTACTCATATAAATAGAACAACCATTATTCTCTGATTTAAATGAATAACCGCCTCGCATTAAACAAGATCCAGATATAATGTTCATGCTCAACGCTGGCACCAAATAACAATTATTTAGGTCTAAAACTAATCCGAAGGTAGATGTAGAGGTAGCGTGCCGATCGCGATCACATTGACTTTGGAACCATTTCCCACGCCAAGATCGTCACCTCGTCCTTTGCCGTGCTCGTCTATTCCGTAGTCCCCTGCTTCGAGTTGCAAATATTAGCAATGTAACCAAGATCAAATACCAGTGCTACTACGAGCTCTAGTAAGGTACACATCAATAACATGTATATCACATATACCTTTGTTCACCTTGCCATCCTTTTATCCGCCAAATACTTGGGGCAGTTCCGCTTCAAAGGTCGAAATTGCTTGCAAAAAACACTCGCTTTGGCTTAGGTCCAGACTTGGGTTTCTTCTCTTGATCAAGAACTTTCTTGCTGTTCTTTTGAAGTTTCCTTCTTCTTCCCTTTGCCCTTTTCTTGAAACTAGTGGTCTTGTTGACCATCAACACTTGATGCTCTTTCTTGATTTCTACTCCGCTGCTTTTAGCATCGCTAAGAGCTCGTGAATTGTCTTAGTCATCCCTTGCATATTATAGTTCATCACGAAGCTCTTGTAGCTTGGTGGCGTGATTGGAGAATTGTCAATGACACTATCATCCGGAAGATTAACTCCCAGCTGAATTAAGTGATTGTTATACCCGGACATTTTGAGTATGTGCTCACCGATGTAACTATTCTCCTCCATCTTGCAGCTATAGAACTTATTGGAGACTTCATATCTCTCAATCCGGGCATTTGCTTGAAATATTAACTTCAACTCCTGGAACATCTCATATGCTCCATGACGCTCAAAACGTCGTTGAAGACCCGGTTCTAAGCCGTAAAGCATGGCACACTCGAACTATCGAGTAGTCATCACCTTGCTTTGCCAGACGCTCACAACTTCGGCTCAAGATTCGCAGCAGGCCCGTCACCCACCGGTGCTTCCAGACGTAATTTTTCGTGCAGCAATGAGGATAATCCTCAAATTACGGACCCAGTCCTTGTAATTGCTACCATCATCTTTCAACTTTGCTTTCTCAAGGAACGATTAAAATTCAACGGAACAACAAAGACGAGCCATCTATCTACAGAAAACATAGACAAGCAAAATACTATCAGTACTAAGTTCATGATAAATTTAAGTTCAATTAATCATATTAAAAACTCCCACTTAGACGTACATCTCTAGTCATCTAAGTGAACACGTGATCCAAATCAACTAAACCATGTCCGATCATCACGTGAGACGGAGTAGTTTCAATGGTGAACATCACTATGTTGATCATATCTACTATATGATTCACGCCGACCTTTCGGTCTCCGTGTTCCGAGGCCATATCTGTTATATGCAAGGCTCGTCAAGTTTAACTCGAGTATTCCGCGTGTGCAACTGTTTTGCACCCGTTGTAGATGGACGAGAACTTATCACACCCGATCATCACGTGGTGTCCGGGTACTACTAACTTTGGCAACGGTGCATACTCGTGGAGAACACTTCTTGATAATTTTAGTGAGAGATCATCTTATAATGCTACCGTCAATCAAAGCAAGATAAGATGCATAAAGGATAAACATCACATGCAATCAATATAAGTGATATGATATGGTCATCATCATCTTGTGCTTGTGATTCCATCGCCAAGCACCGCCATGATCACCATCGCCACCGCGCGACACCTTGATCTCCATCGTAGCATCGTTGTCGCCTCGCCAACTATTGCTTCTACGACTATCGCTATCGCTTAGTGATAAAGTAAAGCAATTACATGGCGTTGCATTTCATACAATAAAGCGACAACCATATGGCTCCTCGCCAGCTGTCGATAACTCGTTACAAAACATGATCATCTCATACAATAAAATATAGCATCACGCCTTGACCATATCACATCACAACATGCCCTGCAAAAACAAGTTAGACGTCCTCTACTTTGTTGTTGCAAGTTTTACGTGGCTGCTACGGGCTGAGCAAGAACCGTTTTACCTACGCATCAAAACCACAACGATATTTTGTCAAATAGACTCCGCTTTAACCTTCTCAAGGACCGGCGAGCCACTCGGTTCAACTAAAGTGAGAGAGACAGACACCCGCCACCACCTTTAAGCAACGAGTGCTCACGGCGGTGAAACCAGTCTCGCGTAAGCGTCGCGTAATGTCGGTCCGGCCGCTTCATCTCACAATACCGCTGAACCAAAGTATGACATGCTGGTAGGTAGTATGACTTGTATCGCCCACAACTCACTTGTGTTCTACTCGTGCATATGACATCAACGCATAAAACCAGGCTCGATACCATCGTTGGGGAACGAGTAATTTCAAAAATTTCCTACGATCACGCAAGACCATGGTGATGGCATGGCAACGAGAGGGAGAGTGTCCGCCCACGCACCCTCGTGAGACCGAAAGCGAAGCGTTATAACAACGCTGTTGATGTAGTCGACGCGTCTCCATGATCCGACCGATCCAAGCACCGAACGACGGCACCTCCGAGTTTCTCGCACACGCTCAGCTCGATGACGATCCCGGACTCGATCCAGCAAAGTGTCGGGATGAGTTCCACAAGATGACGGCGTGGTGACGATGTTGATGCTCCACCGACGCAGAGCTTCGCCTAAGCTCCGCGACGATATGACTTCTCCGCGCAGGGGCCGCTTAAGCTCCGCGACGATATGACCAAGTGGAATATGGTGGAAGGGGCACCGCACATGGCTAAGGAAAGATCCGTAGATCAACTTGTGTATCATGGGGTGCCCCCTGCCCCAGATATAAAGGAGCCAAGGGGGGCGGCCAGCCTTGGGAGGCGCTGGAGGAGTCCTACTCCCACCGAGTAGGACTCCCCCTCTCCTAGTTGGATTAGGATTGGAGGAGGGGAAGAGGGAAGGGCGCCCCTCTCCTTGTCCTATTCGGACTAGAGGGGAGGGGCGCGCAGCCCACCTGGCCGGCCCTTCCTCTTCTCTCTTATGGCCCATTAAGGCCCATAGACCTCCGGGGTTCCGTAACCCCCTGTATCTCCGATAATTTCGATTTCACTCGGAACACTTCCGATGTCCAAATGTAGGCTTCCAATATATCAATCTTTATGTCTCGACCATTTCGAGACTCCTCGTCATGTCCGTGATCACATCCGGACTCAACAACCTTCGTGCATCAATACTTATAAACTCATAATGAACTGTCATCGAAGCGTTAGCGTGCGGACCCTACGGGTTCGAGAACTATGTAGACATGACCTAGAACCATTCTCGGTCAATAACCAATAGCGGAACCTGGATGCCCATATTGGTTCCTACATATTCTACTTAAGATCTTTATCGGTCAAACCGCATAACGACATACTTTGTTCCTTTGTCATCGGTATGTTACTTACCCGAGATTCGATCGTCGGTATCCAATACCTAGTTCAATCTCGTTACCGGTAAGTCTCTTTACTCGTTCCGTAATACATCATCTCACAACTAACTCATTAGTTGTAATGCTTGCAAGGCTTAAGTGATGTGTATTACCGAGAAGGCCTAGAGATACCTCTCCGACAATCGGAGTGACAAAACCTAATCTCGAAATACGCCAACCCAACAAGTACCTTTGGAGACACCTGTAGTACTCCTTTATAATCACCCAGCTACGTTGTGACGTTTGGTAGTACCCAAAGTGTTCCTCCGGTAAACGGGAGTTGCATAATCTCATAGTTACAGGAACATGTATGAGTCATGAAGAAAGCATTAGCAACATACTAAACGATCAAGTGCTAAGCTAACGGAATGGGTCATGTCAATCACATCATTCTCCTAATGAGGTGATCCCATTAATCAAATGACAACACATGTCTATGGTTAGGAAACATAACCATCTTTGATTAATGAGCTAGTCCAAGAGAGGCATACTAGTGACTATCTGCTTGTCTATGTATTCACACATGTATTATGTTTCCGGTTAATACAATTCTAGCATGAATAATAAACATTTATCATGGTATAAGGAAATAAATAATAACTTTATTATTGCCTCTAGGGCATATTTCCTTCAATATTGTGGTCTATGTATTCACACGTGTATTACGATTTCCGGATAATACAATTATAGCATGAATAAAAGACAATTATCACGAACAAGGAAATATAATAATAATCCTTTTATTATTGCCTCTAGGGCATATTTCCAACACCCTCCCCACACATATATAGGTGGGAGGGGAGGAGGCAACCCCTAGGGCGCCCCAAGAGACCTAGCGGCAGCCCTAGGGCTACTTCCTTGCCCTGCGCCCCCTTTCCTTATTTGGACATGACGGGGAAAGGAAAGGGAGATGGCTGCCTTAGGGCGCCTCCCATTTCCTTGCCTCCCTCCTTTGGTGCATGGGCAGGGGGTAGAGGGGCGCACCAGCCCCTTGTGGGCTGGTGTGCTCTTCCCCTTTTGGCCCATAAGGCCCAAAATCCTACCGGGGCTGCCCGGAACCCCTTCCGGTGACCTGATAAGTACCCAGTACCACCCGACACACTTCCGGTGTCCAAATACCATCGTCCTATATATGAATCTTTACCTCTCAACCATTTCGAGACTCCTCGTCATATCCATGATATCATCCGGGACTCCGAACAACATTCGGTCACCAAATCACATAACTCATATAATATTATATCGTCAATGAACGTTAAGCGTGCGGACCCTACGGGTTTGAGAACTATGTAGAAATGACCGAGACACCTCTCCGGTCAATAACCAATAGCGGAACCTGGATGCCCGTATTGGCTCCTACATATTCTATGAAGATCTTTATCGGTTGAACCATTATGACAACATACGTAATTCCCTTTGTCATTGGTATGTTACTTGCCCGAGATTCGATCGTCGGTAGCTCTATACCTAGTTCAATCTCGTTACCGGCAAGTCTCTTTACTCATTCCGTAATACATCACCTCATGACTAACTCCTTAGTCATTTTCTTGCAAGCTTATGATGAGTATTACCGAGTCCAGAGATACCTCTCTGATACTCGGAGTGACAAATCCTAATCTTGATCTATGCCAACTCAACAAACACCTTCGGAGATACCTGTAGAGCATCTTTATGATCACCCAGTTACGTTGTGACTTTTGATAGCACACAAGGCATTCCCCCGGTATCCGGGAGTTGCATAATCTCATAGTCGAAGGAATATGTATTTGACATGAAGAAAGCAATAGCAATAAACTGAACGAATAATATGCTAAGCTAACAGATGGGTCTTGTCCATCACATCATCTCCTAATGATGTGATCCCGTTATCAAATGACAACACATGTCTATGGTTAGGAAATCTTAACCATCTTTGATCAATGAGCTAGTCTAGTAGAGGCTTACTAGGGACACGGTATTTGTTTATGTATTCACACATATATTTAAGTTTCCGATCAATACAATTCTTAGCATGAATAATAAATCTTTACCATGAATAAGGAAATATAAAATAACAACTTTATTATTGCCTCTAGGGCATATTTCCTTCAGTTTTGGCCTGTTTGGATGCCTAGGTTGAACCTGTTGTTGCCGGAGCGAGTTAGATCGCCGGAGAGAGAGAGAGAGAAGAACGAGCGAGGACGAACGGGAGACAGTAGTATATTTGCCTCGCCTGAACCTACGCGAGTCTTTCAGTTATTCCTTTGAAAAGTGTAGCTCGATTACAATGGATCTCAGCTAACAAACCTCCGGTCAGATTGCCCACGATTTGCGTGATGCCATGCCATCCCATGACTGCATCCGTGTGCCTTACTAACCGGAGAACTAAAACAAAGAAATGAGCAATAAAATAACTCGGACGTGCTACAAGCACTCCCGGTATATTAGCTACGCGCATGCAGATGTCACATCGCCATGCACCATATTATTCTGAACAAGGAAACAGCGATGAGTTTATCCAACATTTCACCCCCATAGACTCGGCGCCCAGCTCCACCTTGATCATCCGGATCTTCGCCGATCTCGACGAAGATCACCCGCCCTAACGCCTTTGTCAAGATGTCGGCGAAGTTGCTCCTGGTACGGACATGACTAACCTCCACTTTGCGGTGTCTACACAGTCCCGTATGAAATGGAACTTGATGTCAATATGCTTGCTCGGTCATGATGAACAGGATTCTTGCTCAAAGGCAATGGCGGCTTGATTGTCGATCAGCAGTTTGAACTTGGCACCGGGCTTGCCTAGCATATCTCCTATGAGCCGTGATAGCCACACCCTTGGCATGCTGCTGCTGCTCGCGACGTACTCGGCCTCACAAGAAGAGAGAGCCACGATCTTTTGCTTTTATGAGCACCAAGTCACCGGATTCTCACCGAGGAAGAAGATCTGCCCGTAAGTACTCTTGCGATCCCGGTGTCACTTCCATGGTCGCTATCACTGTAACCAACAAGTGTTACTTCTCCATGGCCAGCCTTATAACAGCACCCATAGTCCATTGTTCCTTTATGTATCTGAGAATTTGCTTGACAGCCACCCAATGGTGTGAGCTAGGCTTTTCCATGAACTGCTCGTGATCCCAACAGCGAATGCGATGTCGGGTCTAGTGTTCACAAGATAACGAGGCTCCCAATCACACTCCGGTACAAAGTGGCATCGGCCGTTCTCCACCATCTTCTTTTTCAACTTCGACGGTTCTCCATAGGTGTAGCACAAGCATTACACTCACTCATGCCAGCAGCCTCCGAATCTTGGCGGCATAGCTTCACCGATGCAACTTGATTTGGCCTTCGATTGTGACACCTCGATCCCTAGATAGTAGCTTAGGAGTCCGAGGTCGCTCATGTTAAACAGCTGCTGCATTTGTTGCTTGAACATCACAATGGCGAAACGTCTGCTCCGGTGATGATGAGGTCATCTACATAGACTCCAACCAAAAGGAATGAGGTTGCATCACCACGCCTATACACTGTGATGCTCCAACGGGCTACGTGTGAAGCCCAGCTCGTCGAGATCGGTCCAGCTCGCGATACCATGCCCGGTGGGCCTGATGAAGGCCATATGATTGCCTTGTGCAGCTTGAGCACTCGGTCCTCCTTGCCGACGACCAAGTACCTGGTGGCTGGGCAACATAAACCTCTTCGCCAAGCTCGCCATTTAGGAACGCGGACGTCCATGTGATGAACTTCCCAGCCGGAATGTGCCGCGAGAGCTAGCAACACACGACTGCTTCCATCCGCAACTGGTGCAAAACCTCATCAAAGTCCACCCCTCTCGCTGAGCATAACCCTTGGCAACCAGCGTGCTTTTGTGCTTAACAATGTTTCCGCCGGATCACGCTTTCACCTTAAACACCCATTTCAAACCAATGGCTTTGTGCCCAGCCGGAAGTGTGCTTAGCTTCCAGGTATGGTTCTCATTGATGCAACGCATTTCTTCATCCATGGCAGCCTTCTAGGACGTGTCGCCGAGAGCTGCGTCAACATTGCACGGCTCCTCGGCACTGAGAAGACAGCACTCGTCAAACTCCCGAACAACGGCATCCTCGGTCTCGTCGAGTATATACTCGAGACGCCGATAACGAATGGGCCCGGAGTCGACATCCCGTGCTTCGTCATGTGTTGGTGGCGTGGCCCAGCCCATGCTGTGGGCCGGCGTAGGCGTAGCAGACACGCCCTCGGTTGTGGACGAAGCCGGCGGCGTGGGTGACCGCGGACTCCCAGGGCTCAGCGACACGGGTGACCGCGGTGACCCAAGAGTTGGTGTAGAGGGTGACACTGCATACCGCCGCTCAGGACTCGGCGCTGCCGAGTCCAGCTCGTGCTCACCGGGCCGTGGTATAAATCATCGTGAACGTTGTTGCCGTGAGACGCCACCGCGGACGCCGTCCGCTCATCCAGCCCATGGCCTGTTCTCTTCAAATAAAATGTCACGAAGTTACCAAGTTTCGCCCCACCGGATCGTGAGACGCGATAACATTTGGCACCCTCCTCATAGCCAATAAACACCATGGGAGTTGAGCGATCGGTGAGCTTGGTCACCCCGGTCCGAAGCTTCTTCACATGTCTTGGCAGCCAATGTACGCAGGTGTTGCACGCTCGCTTCCGACCGTGCCATGCTTCATACGGCGTGACACCATCAAGGCTGCGAGTCGGTGATCTGTTGAGAATGTACACAGCCGCCCTCACCGCCGCCCCGAACACAGCGGGCATGCCCATGTTTTCAAGAACACCGCGCCATCTCGACGACGGCCTGATTACGCCGCCGACCACGCCATTTTGTTGTGGCGAATACGGCGCGGTCGTGTAGTGTTTGATGCCGTGCTCGCTGCAGTAATCCATGAAGTCGCCGGAGTTAAACTCGCCGCCCGGTCCGGACCGAACGCACGCAGCCTGCATCTCCCTTCGCCAGCCATATTCTGAATTTTCTTGAAAGAATCAAGGCCTCGTTTTGGATTTCAGCACAGCTAACTACATGTATCGATCAGTCATCAACAACAAGAAAAAATACTTGTTACCTCCGAGTGTTGGCGGGTTTATAGGACCACACGGATCAGTATGGACTAACTCCAGCCCTCGATCAGCTCGGTATGCAAAGAACTTGAGGGAAAGGCGGCGATGTTGTTTGCCCAAAGCACAACAGTCACAGTAACTCGCCAACTCTGTCAATGAACGGCATTCCTTCACCATGCCCTTGATGACATAGCTCGCAGAGCTCAAGTGTAGGTGCCCCATCCGAGCATGCCAGCCAGTTTCATCATCAGCTTTGGTCAAGAAACAGGTTGGTGTAGCGATGGGCAGAACTGCAGGTAGAGGCGGCTCATCGACCGTCGAGTACGAGCCATCAAGTGCCCTGTTGTGTCATGAATGGTCATCAGTCCCTCATGTATCTGAATCCTGCACCCCCTCATCTAGCTGGCCAAGAGAGATTATATTGCTGCGAAGGCTCGGGATGTAATAAACTTTACATTGCACGTTGGTTGCCGCCCGACCCTTGAAGATGACTCAACCCTCCTTGGATTGTGATGTGACCCATCTCCAAACTTAACACTGCCCTGCACCGATTCGGCCAAGAGTAATCGAACATAGCTTTGTCACCACCATGTGGCTAGTAGCCCTCAGATCGAAATACCACAGCCCCGGAGGTGAGATCTCTGGATGCACCTTCTCTTCATTCAGATGGACCACCGGGGCACGACTATGCCGGTGGTGACATGGTGGTGACCGCGGCCATCATAAGCCCCTCATGGTGCTCGCCGCCTTCACGAACTAGATGTGCTTGACCTGCTTTCGCACGCTCCTCTTCCGCCTTTGATCCTGGTATAGCACTCTTTCTTCCAATGACCTGGCTTATTGCGGTAGTGGCACTTGCCCTTTTTCTTGCCGCCGAGCCGCCGCTGCCGGCCAAGAGGTCTAACACCGCCGCCGTGAGGTTTGGGCTTGCCCGGCGATTTGTTCTTGCCGCCGCCCACCGAACGATGAGCCGCCCACCTAGCTGTCGCCGCTGGGCGCAGCCACTCACGTGTGAAGAGCAAAGCGTCACGGACTGCCCCGCATCGTCGAGATCATAATGATCTTCACATGCCGAAAACGCCCGACGAGCTCCTCGATGGTCATTGTCTTCGATCGACGAGGCTCTCAATTGCCATCGCCATCTCGACGGTACTTCCGCTGCACCACGCGGAGGAACTTCTGACCGCCTTGTGCTCGGCCACGGATCGCCATACAGCTCCAGTCGGAGACGAGGCCGGCAAGTCGCAGCTCGAAGTCCTCGACGGACTCGCCGCCTTTGAAGCACAGATCTCGAACTCGCGGCGACGCACTCGCGCTTTGGCCTCGCGAGCCCGCCGCTTCCCCATGCGGAGCGCCTTGATTGTATCCCACGCTTCTTCGCCGAGTCCTTCGCGGCCAGCACTCCGAAGATCTCCGGCGCACGCCGAGAGTATAATCTGCAGCGCGCGCCGGTCGCCGTTCTCGCCGGCGCCGTCTTCGACATCGCGGTCCAGACAGGCGACTTGCGGCTTGACCTGCATCACAAGTGCCCACTCGTAATTGGTGCGGTGAGCATCATCGACGCCGACTCCTCTCGACGACGCGCTTCCACCATGTGGTACTTCGCCACGCCGCCGCCGGTGAGGCGAAGCGAAGCGGCGCTTGATGAAGGCGCCTCGGCGACGACTTGCCGCCACCCTTGTTCTTCTTCTCCTCCTCGCTATCCGACATGGTACGCCATGGATCGACACCGCCGCCACCGGAGAGTGGATCGAACACCACGGCTCGATACTAATTGTTGTTGCCGGAGCGAGTTAGATCGCCGGAGAGAGAGAGAAGAACGAGCGAGGACGAACGGGAGACAGTAGTATATTTGCCTCGCCTGAACCTACGCGAGTCTTTCAGTTATTCCTTTGAAAAGTGTAGCTCGATTACAATGGATCTCAGCTAACAAACCTCCGGTCAGATTGCCCACGATTTGCGTGATGCCATGCCATCCCATGACTGCATCCGTGTGCCTTACTAACCGGAGAACTAAAACAAAGAAATGAGCAAATAAAAACAACCTGGACGTGCTACAAGCACTCCCGGTATACTAGCTACGTGCATGCAGATGTCACATCGGCCATGCACCATATTATTCTGAACAAGGAAACAACGATGAGTTTATCCAACAGAACCGAATTTCTAGCCCGCACGAAACATAAAACACCGACGAGTCTGGCTGAGTAGAAATGCTCGAATCATTCATTTTCACTTGGCGAGGCATCATTGAGCCATGCGTGACCCTCGTCTGCACGCCTTGGGAAGCATGAGAGACGATAAACCATTAATTTCCACTCCTCTCCCCTCACTGTCCCCCATTCACACTCCCCTCTCACCGCTCGTTCATTAGCACCGATTGTTGCCGGCACTCCACCACCCCGCTGCGCGACTCCTTGCCATGTAGGTGGCAGCAACCACGACCAGTGGGTTGCCTCCGTGACGAAGGCGGACCTCGCCCTCCTTGAGTTGACATAGATGTTGAAGGCCCCTTCCCCCATCTACACCAGGCCACCGACAACAATGAAACTGTGCCAGACAGTATTACAGTTGCTGTGGGGAGGGGGTGCTGCAGTGGTCGTGGCATGGGCAGGCAGTTCGGTTGCAGCCCCCGTGACATTCATCGAGGTAGGAGCAACATTGCAGTTGTTCCCGTCGGGTTTCCGTTGCCATTGGTCTCCGCTCCTCCTTTGGCTATGGGTGTAAGTACATTTAATTGTGCAAACTCGATTTGATTTAAGCGGTCAGGGTTTTCTTAGTGGGGGGTTTTGTTCCAGATTGAGATTGATTAGATTGTGAGCTGAATCGCTTTGTGCGTAGGATAGCTACGATTACTAGGATCATAGTATGTGTGCATGTCGAGACTGATTGCTTGAATAGCTAGGGTCATAGCATGTGTGAATGTCTTGACTGATTCTAGGATCATAGTATGTGTGCATGTCGAGACTGATTCTGGGATCATAGTGTGTGTGCATGACTGATTGCTAGGATTGCTAGGATCATAGCATGCGTGCATGTTCAGATTTATTGCTAGGATTGCTAAGATCATAGAATATGTGTGCATGTCCAGATTGCTACAAATATGCATTTGATGAAACCCGACAAATGAAAACGTAAAGCGAAAATGAAGAAAGAAGAGAAACAAAATAAAACCAGAATTCAACTTCAGGCAAAATCCACCGAGTGTATTACTCAAAATAAATAAATAAATAAATTTGTATCAAAACTAGTAAGTTGAAAGTTATTAGCCAAAATATGAAAATAAGTAAAACAACAAAAATCAAAAACCAACATAGAAAGAGAAGAATAGGAGAATCTTTTCTTTTTGATTGAAACCGAAAGAATCATTAGTCTAAAAGATAGCGATTCTGAATGATTGTTACAATAAATCTGCTCACAGTGTTATTAAGCAACAACCTAAATAGTTATGTGCATGCCAATGGCCAAAATTATTTTGAGGGAATATAGAAAAAAACAGAGGGAGTATACTGTAGACGGTTTTCGGGTAAAAAAAAAAAGAAGAAAACAGAGGGAGTATTTTCACACAAAGTCCATAACAAAATGGCATGTTCCCTGGATGCAATTGTACCCCACACATGATGCATTAGTAATTCCCACGCCACACTGACACACACAAACCGTACTCTACGTAGCGAGCAACGATCTTGTGTTTTGGCGTGATTCTATGGAGTACGACATGTACTGCTCTTCTCTTCGCTAGCTGGTGACTAAAATAAAGCAGCGGGCGCCGTTGCCGATCCACTAATCCTGCGAGTTGATATGATGTAAACAATTGTTGTTTTTTGTGGTGAATCGCCGCTTGATTGATTGTGCAGCAAAGGGGGTGTGGGCGTGGAGCTCAAGGAGGGAAAGGTGGGGGGTTTCCACGTGTGACAGCAGGAATCGAATAAATCCACTGCAGACGAACTCATCAATCATATGACGCGATGGATTGGAATTGGAACACAGACAAGAGGAGCTTGGATGAGAGCACGGGCTGCTCGTACGTGATGCGTCTGTTTGGTTCAGCTCTGAACCAAATTCCACCCAAGGATCTTGAGGCTGAAACCTGATACGCGAGTGTCAAAGACGCTCTTATATTGCTCTTATATTATTTAGACGGAGAGAGCAATAATTACCTATGTGAAAGCGAGTTTGTCGCCGTCGGTCTAACGCAAAGTAAGCGAAAACGAGCTTGTCGCCGTCGATCTAACGCGATAAAATTGCTTAGGTGAAGAGCAGAAGAGGTTTTGATGTGATATGTCGGGGAGGCGCAAGTATTTCTAGTGTTGCTGAGCTTGACATGATGCTCATATACGTGGATTTTGTTTGATCTTCGATTGTCTGCTTGCATAGCAGCTGCTACTCCTAGATCCTGAGGTCCAAACAAGTGTGGCGACCGTGACTAGCAAGAGCATCATCAGTCCGTGTCACGGCCGATAGTTCCAAGCGATTCCTTTCCCCCGTGGCTTTGTCTTCCCCGCGCCAAGATTAACTAATCTTCATCGTGGAATACGGCTGCATATATAACTGCTCGAGATGTTCTGTGACAACGAATTTTAACAGTTAATTTGACTTCACCGCGAACTAGAACAAGAAATGGACAAGCCAGTCAGATTGTGATATACGGCTACAAGTACTCCCTCCGTCTAGGTGTGTAAGTTATCTTACAAAAACCAAATAATCTCAAAACACTTAGGCGTGGTGTAGAGTAAATTGCAGAAAACCACCACTTTAAAGACAAGCTTTGCGAAAACCACTACAATACATTTTTTTTGCAAAATACACCGTGTCTACGGTAATCTTTTTGCAGAAAGCACTGATCGGCGGATCGGGCTCAGTTAAGCCTGTTTATGACAGGGGGACCCGCCAATCAGGCTGATGTGGAACAAATTTTTAACGCCGTTAGTTGAACCGTTTTGCTGGGCACGGGGCCCACTTTGTCGGCATTTCATCCCGTTCTTCTCTCCTCCCTAATCTCTCTCTCTCTCCCCCCGAACCAGCAGAGCGCCGCTGCCGCCCATCGACATGGCCCCTGAGCTCTACCAATTTCGCCGCCGTTAACCAACACTCGTCTCGATCCGGCAAGAATCGAGCTGTCGTCCCCTTCCGCACCTCATATTCGTGGTCCTCCACTCCAATTTGACCCGGATCTCGCAAGAACAGAAGCCCTTGCCGCGACCTCCGGCGATCTAGTCGTCCTGGAGCACGCTCACGGCGTCCTCGACGTGTGGTGGAAGGCCGCCCCTCCATAAGCACATCTCCCGCGAGGGCCGGAGCGGCTGCATCACAAGGCAGAGGAGCTGGAGCTTGCCTCACGCAGCAGCCTGCGGCAGGCGACTGCGTGCTTCGGCGTCGCACCGCCGCCTCGGGTCGAGAACCGGCAGAAGGTGTGGCTGCCAGCCGAGGCGCACGTTCATGGAGTCCCTCGCGTCTGCGGGCGGGCGGAGTGTAGGGCCTCAAGAACACGCGGAGGTGGATGGCGCTGGCGCCGGCGCCGCCGGGAGCGGAGACCGCGGAGTCCAGGTGCACGACGGAGAAGGAGGAGAGGATGAGGAAGGGGGTGGCGCGGGAGCGTGGGAAGGACGGCGGCACGTGCGGCTGCGGGCATTTCGCGGCGGACGGCGGCGGGACGGGCGGCGATGGGGCGGTACAGTGGGCGGCGGCAGGACGGGGTGATTGACTTTATTTGGTGCGGTACAGTGGAGGAACCCGCTTTTCTTTCTTTCAATGACAGGCGGATCCCACAAGGTCACACATGATGATAACGGTATCAATTGTCGTCGTTAGATCTGAGATGTTAAGTGGTGCCACGTCAACCTAACTGGCGGGTCCCCCCTGTCATAAACAGGCTTAACTGAGCCCGATCCGCCGATCAGTGCTTTCTGGAAAAAGATTACCGTAGACACGGTGTTTTTTGCAAAAAAAAATATTATAGTGGTTTTCGCAAAGCTTGCCTTCAATGTGGTGGTTTTCTGCAATTTACTCCGTGGTGTATTAACTTCTACCTCGTTTCTTGTTTCTTGACATATCAACCAATAAAAGATGTGGGTGTGCATGCTTTTATTGACTTGAAACTACCAAACACGACATTCAATGGTTAATTCATTGCATGCAATGCTATTAATTAGCAAATAAACATTAAGTTTTCTAGTTTTTCCTTTTTCCTTAGTCACGATGCACAATCTAAGATGACTTATTCACCTAGACGGAGGGAGTAGTATATTATACATGCTCTTAACCGTAGAACATTTTTTTAAGGAACACAGTGCGCCTGCGGAGCTTAAAGAAAACACTGAAATACGTACTGACCCTGTTCCACATCAATCTGCTGCTGCAGCTACCAGGAAGGAGCGCATATGCATAACCATGTAGAGCAAGTACTACCAGTCCACCAGTATTATAGCCTAACCCTCTGTCAAATCATCAGTGCATGCTCTCCTCCGTTGTTTAGGTTCAAGCATGCATGCAGGCATGCATGGTCTGCTCACTGTCACTGGTCCCGCTGCCATGTTTCCAGTTTTGAATTGAGCTGCTGCTTGATCCTCCCGATGAGCCGCATGTGATGAGAATCATAGCTAGGGATGGGCCTGGAATTATTCTTTGTTTTGCATCGCATCTGACACCTAATCACGGTTTACAAGTAGATAGACAGGGCTTGTATTGTATTACCACTTGTGCAATTTTAGTTGCTGTGCATGTGTGCTGCCATCACTCCTTTTGTGTGGTTGCAAAGTTGCAGCAGCTATTGGCTGCGGTTTCTGGCACTACATGAGGCAGGAGTAACTAGGGTGGGCATTGGGTTTATATGGTTAACCCGGTATGGTTTATTCAGCTTTTTAGAACTTCAGTTTTTGTAAAATAACAACCAAAATAATCATAGTAAAAATAACTAAAAAACCGTAGTACATGTGCACTTTGTCGATGGTAGCAGAGATCTGTTATTATTCACTTAACTGCCAACCGTCTTAGAAAACAGAGCAGCCAACTAGTCGTGCCATACCGGGTCCGATTCAGAAATACAATTGTGTATATAATCTATTCCCCTCATATAGCCCTAAGGTAAATATATGTAATTTGTTTGTAACTTGATAGTGATATACTCACTTCGGTCATTTTTAGTTTGCATATAAGTTTTGTCCGACGTCAGAGTATCTCCATTTTGACCAAACTTATAGAAAAAATAATTAATGTTCACAATGCCAAATCAATATTATTAGATTCACTATGAAATTTAGTTTCATGGTATATATATCTGGTATTGTAGATGTTGATAATTTTCAGTATAAATTTGGTCAAACTTTGCAAATTTTGACTTGACACAAATCTAATACCACGGTAAAAAGGATAGGAGGGAGCACTTGTTCGTGTGGGGCTCATTTCATCGGTACGTGTATTTTTATAACCAGTGGCTGCAGGAAGTGGAATGGCTTAGTTGTGTTCTTCCTCTTTTGGCTAGTTGTCTATTATATTTGTCTGTTGTTCTTTTGCAAGAACTCTGTCTTCAAGTAGCAATGGTGTAGAACAGAAAGGACATAACTGATTTTGTTTTCAACGATTGGAAGTTGTGAATCCTATTGAGAAGAGGAGCAGAGGTATATCTGAACTCTTTCGGGAATATTTGTCGCTGTTCTTGTATTTGATTTGCATTCAAGTTTCATGTTGGTACAATGTTGCATATTAGTACATGTTGAATCTAATTATTCATGTTTATGCTGCTGGTTGTTGTTCTTGTGGTTCTTGTTGTTCTTCATGTTTATAGAAGGAAAGAAGAAGTATTACTCCCTCCATCTAGAATTAACTATCGATGAAATAAGTGAATCTACACATTAAAACACGTCTAGATAAACTCATTTCAGCCACAGTTTTTTTTTTTTTTGAATGTTGGCAGTTGATCTGCCAAATTCATTGATCAGAAGAATTCGAGTACAGGAAACATGCCCAAGCGGACAACACCAAAAAGAAAGAAATCAAAGGAGAAGAAAGGAGACTGCTATAGCCAACTCAACACGTCTAGATAAACTCATTTCAGCCATAGTTGATTCTGGACGGAGGTAGTAGTATACTGCGCTGCATTTGGAAATATATGAGTTGGCAAGACAAGAAGTTGACGAAAATAAATCCTTTGTTTAGAATGTGATTGGTCACCTCAGCCAACTCCTACCTAGCGCAACCACCACATATTTATGTGGCATAAATATACTCCTGGCGTTTTTTTTGTGTGTCAAGAAGAGGGGTACTAACGAATTTCTGGACGAAACTTCCACTGCTGATCTGATCTGGGCGTTAGTCTTCAGTGGTACACGTGCAACATGTCATATAATTGTCTCAGCTTTATATACAAACCGGAGGAAGAAGAAATTGAAGAAGAAAGAGAAAACAATGCATGAAGCTCTGCCTTATTACCACTATTTGGGTAGTTAGGAGAATTATTAAGCTGCAGGTATCATAAGAAACGAAGAGAAATAATGATGAAACTAAACTACCTCATAGTTGCTGCACAGATCCAAACAAGTTGACTAGCTTGTTTTATATACTCCTAAAATGATTGCACCACTTTAATATTTTGCCATTGAGCTGTTACATGATGCAAAGGGAAAGAGGAAAAGAAGTAACAGACTCAACCCACTCAGAAATGTTTTACTGGTAAGTTGCAATATTCAGTTGCCGTCACAGATGAACAAGTGTTCAGTTATAAGCTTACTTTGGTCTGACAGGCCAAATTAAAATTACAGTGGCCGGAAGTGAGTACATACCATGCTTTAGGTACAAACCCAATCATGCGCAACTTCTGATGCTTCTTAAAACTCCTCAGTCGCCGTGCCTGTGCCATATAGTTCTCCAGAGGAAGCTATTGTCGTGTCATTGCTTTCAGCTGATCTGCCGCTTTGGATTTTGTTGCTGGAAACGGCCATACCTCTAGCAGTTGGAGCCATTACAAAATACGTAGGAGTATAAGTTTGCCAGAGTGTGTACGTGCTCAAACATGGCAGATGTGTACGTGTTCAATTATGACAAAAACCGATATTTGCATGCCAGGGATGTTTGGCATGCGCGGTTGTGGGTGACATGTTTCAAAGCCGACCGTCGTCTAACGTCTGCTCTGCATGTAGTGTCACGCATGTCTCGTTTTAGGAAAGAAAAAACGGACTAGCTATGTCTCGATTGATTTTACAGCAACCATATCCAGTTTTTTCGATAATGTTGATCAAGGAAGAAACAATGCTCCTAGTGTTAATACATCACGTTGTGGACAACTAAATTTTCAGCCTTCTTTGTTATTGTTGTTAGAGCATTTATAACCGCGCACCACAAACCGCCTCAAAACGTCAGGGCGGACCGCATGTTCAGTGATCAGTCAAAAAAGACGACTCAGACAAATACCTCAAACCGGTCTAACGTTCGGGCTAACCGACACCCCTAATATCCAGCCCAAATGTAGGGTGGATATGGGCATCCGAGCGTGCCCGCCTCATCGGTCCCGACAGCTCTACCCACCATAAGTTGCACCAAATACACACCCTCGACCTACCGGATCCATTTGCTCTCTCCTCTCTTCTTCCTCCTTCACGACGGATGTCTTGCAGCTCCGTTGCCACCCTTGCTCTGCAGACGTTCCGAGCCTCTGAGCCACCAGCACCGGTATGTGAGTCATCTCTCCCGTGTTCGTCGGGGACGTCGTCTCCGGCCCGGACGCCACCGTAGTAAGTCCGGCAACTCTCGGGTTGCCCCTTGCGCTCTATGTGTTTGACACATTGTCCGACCCGGTTTTTTGTGATTTACTTATAATAGGAAAAACGATGAATTCGGATGCTTCATCGGACAAGGAGTATGGCCCGATGAAGCTTGATCAAATGATTCAAGATGAGTTCTTTGATTCGTCAGATTCGGAAGAAGAAGTGGGCATGATCATCCTCATAAGCATGCAAGAGAAAATGGACCGGCAGGTGGAGCATGTTCTCAACTTCAAGGGCTCAATCAAAAGGAGAAGAGTGATCAATCGGGATAGGGTCTCCAGAGCACGGCTACTACAACGGGACTACTTCCTCCGAACTCAACTTTCTTGGAGGATCCATGGTTTCGTCGGTGTTTCCGCACACAGAAACGATTGTTTTTGCGCATTGTGGAGGGAGTGGAGGCACATGACGACTACTTCAAGCTTGCAAGGGATTGTTGTGGCCAACTTTCTTTTTCTGTGCTAAGCAGAAATACACGCCTGCTCTGAGGATGCTTCCGCTTGGTAGTGCCGCAGATGCCGTTGGTGAGATGGTCCAGATGGGCGAGAGCACATACCTGAAGACTAGTGTCAAGTTTGCCCGCGTCGTGGTGCAGGTGTTTGGAGCAGAGTACCTGAGAGAATCAAATGTCCAGGACACAGAAAAGTTGTTGGCTATTGGAGATGCCAAAGGGTTTCCTAGAATTTTCGGAACTATTCATTGCATGCATTGGCAACGGAAGAACTGTCTCAAATGTTTGCAGGAAATGTATCAAGGTCACACCAAAAAGGCCACCATCATACTGGAAGTAGTGGCATCACATGACTTATGAATTTGGCATGTCGGGTTCTCACAACTATATCAACGTGCTTCAACGATCTCCCATGTTCAGGAGCCTTTGTAATGAAGAATCGCCGCCGTGCAACTACACTATCAACGGCCGTGACTACAACATGGGATTCTATCTTGCCGATGGCATCTATCCTCAGTGGGAGGTATTTGTGAAGAGCATATCCGAATCACACGGCAACAAACAAAGCCACTTTGCATCAATGCAGGAAGCAACTAGAAAGGATATGGAGAAGGCATTTCAGAGTGCTTTAAGCTTGTTGAGGAATTGTTCATGGAGTTGCAATGATGTGGGAATCAGAAACTTGGTGGCAGTTGATGACATGTTATATTATTTTGCACAATATGATTGTCGAGGATAAGGATGATAGTGTTGCCCAAACGAATGATTTTGAAGCGCCTAGCGAACAAGTTCAAACCCCGAAAGATTAAGATGCAAATCAGCTTATGAACTTTCTGCAAATGCATCGGAATCTTCAAGATCATCTGATGCACACGCAGCTATTCGGTCATCTTGTGGAGCATATGTGGATCCACAATGTAAACTAAAGAGCTAATGTTTGAGTGTGCGCTTAAAATAAATTCTATGTAATAAACCAATAATTATGTATTTTGCTACCAAAATTTGTTATTTATGTGCGATATTGATATGTATGATGGACGTGCATGGACTTACATGGATTTAAGAGTCTGAATTTAAAATGTACTAGTGAGATGCCCGTGCGTTGCACGGAACATAAAGATGCATTTGTATGAGTAGTTTATCTTGTGAGAGAAAATGATGAACGACGGAAGGCCTTATTTGCAAATGTGAAGAGGGGTGTGGGTATATATCTTTTTGTAAAATTGTCATAGTTTTTTTCCTACCCGTCAGGTACAAATCGAACAGCCTATATTGCAGGATGGCAGGCACATCATTATCACCAACTCTGTTTTTTATAAGAGTAGAGATAGATGTCAGACACAAGATATGAAAGGGGCACATCCGTGGACGTATAGGGGCCGCATTTGTCAAAAGTCCGGGTGTAGATGCTCTTACCGATCAGTGTCTTCAACTCATCGCTCGAACTAAAGTAGGGTTTAGAGCAGTTTGACATATTATTGATCCTCAGTCCCAACAAATCTCAAGGAAGAAGGCAAATTGCAGACAAAGCAGTAGGTTCGCTGCTTTGGCTGAACATGATTTGCTCGCATAGCCCCACTTACACTGTTCTACATGCAATTCGCATGATTTGCTCACATAGTCCGGGCGTAAAGCTACCCGAGATACACTTGGATGCAGCTAGCTAGCCATGTTAGCACACCAATGCGAAGGCCTAAGGCCCCGCTTGGTTCATCGTTTTGGGCCTCAAAACACGTGTAAAATATACCGCTGTGAGAAAAATACGGATGGGCCTCGCATAGGTGCTTGGTATGTCGTTTTTGGGCTGTAAATTTTACACTGGTTTTCTCGTTTACACCTGTAATACGCCGGTATACGATACAGACCAGTCTCCGTCGTTTTCCCCACTCTCGTCTCGCTCGAAACCTAGATCGAGGGCTGCGCGGCCGGGAGGCGCCGGCGCCGGTGTCCGCGACTGGTGAACCAATGCATTCGCGACGGCGATCGTGGTGAGGCGCCGGCAACGTTGACCACGGTAGGGGTTAGGCTCGACGACAACGGCGACTCGCTCCTGACCTCGACGGGGACTCGCTCGCGTCGGCGATGTTGACCGGAAGTCCTGACCGTGACGGCGACTCCCTCCTCTTCCAAGCGGCCTCCTCTGCTCCATCAAGGTATCTTCATTCCTCTTCTGCCCCTCCTCCTCTCCTTATCCTCCCCGTCCCTTCCTCGGTCAGCCGGCGGCGGGGTGCTTCTCCTTAGAGTAAATCAAAAGCCTGGGAGCTGCGCACATATTACAGCCGGATTTGCAACCCCCAGTCAAGCACGGCTTACAACCAAAAGCAAATACAACTCGGTGGCATGTATTCGGTTGAAGACCAGTAAGTTACAGGTGTTAAACTTTACAGGTGTTGGAAAAATCCAACAATCCAAGCGGGGCCTAAAGTTAGAGACATCCCGTTTTCGTGTGGGCGGCTCGGTTGGCCATTAACATTGCAAGACATGCAATCGTTTAGCGCTAATGGGGATGCTTAGTATGTGGGCATCAATTGAAAACTGCCTCTTGGCCATGTAAAGGGGGACATGCTTGGTAAAGGTGTTGATGCATTTTTGTTCTGATCTCTAGCTACCTCTCGGGTATGATATCCCACATTGCCACTACCATCTTTTGGTGTGTGTGAGGATTAGTTTTGAGGGCTAGCTAGCGTAGCGCCGGAACATGATGGTGGTGACTGCTGATTAGTACCACTAATCTGAATATTTAAGCTAATCAAAGGGGTCATCCGGCGTCACTATGGTACGTGAAAGAATGGAATCACATGCAGCCCTTAGTAAAGCAGTTGGGAGCGGAACATGATGACCATCATAGCTCCGGGGGAGTGAGAAGAGGAGCCAGCTTGCTAAAAGTTTTATTTTTGTAATAATAAAGCTTACTAACACACAATGTTGTGTATGGCGCACGCGTCCATTTACGTTGCCTCAAGGAGTTATCTTTTATCTTTTTTATGACGGGTGTTGCCACAATGAGTTACTCCTAGCTACCGGTGGATTCGCATAGGGAGCTCTCTTTAGAGCAACTTCAATGGGGCGACCCAAACAAACGGCGATTTCGTTCGTTTTTCGTCCGTTTGGATCGGCCGCCCGCCCGGCGTCCGGCCTTTTTTAGATTTGGGTCGGCAGTGTGCCCAACGCGTTGACCCACTTCATGTTCGCGCGCAATTTTTAGAAAAAGGCCCACGGCCATAGATCATGCCAGCGGCCATGTCGTCGCCCTGGTTTTGGCACTCCAGCGCGCGGGAAAAAATCAGCCTACCGCGCGCTGTTTTGGCGCGCCGCGTCCGGCGCGCGTTATTAAGAACGTGCTCCCTCCATACTCTGTCCGCCGCCCACTCGCCTCGCCGCCTCTGCGCCACCATGTCGATGCGCCGCCTGGACGATTCGGACCCCGAGCGCCGCTCCGACGCCTTCTCCTTCGAAATAGGGTTTGGCGAAAAACGCCTCAGTCTCGGCACCTTCGACACCGCAGAGGAGGCGGCCCGCCCGTACGACGCGGCGGCGTGGCGCCTCCGGCGGCCTCGTCGGGAGATGAATTTTCCCGACGTGTCGACGAGCCAGCGGGCGTGATACGTCTCCAACGTATCTATAATTTATGAAGTATTCATGCCATGTTTACAATAGTTTTATATGATTTTGGTATGATTTGATTAGAACTAACCCGGACTGACGCTGTTTTCAGCAGAACTACCGTGGTATTGTTTTTGTGCAGAAATAAAAGTTATCGGAATGCGATGAAAATCAACCGAGAATTTTTCTGGAAAATATAAAAAATACTGGGACGAAGAGTTACCGGAGGGGAGGCCTGTGGGCCCCACGAGGGTGGAGGGCGCGCCCCTGTGCCTCGTGGATTTCCCGTGGGGCTCCCTGACTTGTTTTCGACGCTAACCTCTCATATAAATGCCCAAACCTCCAGAAAATAACCTAGATCGGAAGTTCCGCCGCCGCAAGCCTCTGTAGCCACGAGAAATCAATTTAGGCCCTCTCTGTGACCCTGCCGGAGGGGGCCATCATCACCGGAGGCCATGGAGGAGGATTCTGGAGGGGCCATCATCGCCATGAAGGCCAAGGACCAGAGGGAGAACCTCTCCTCGTCTATGGGGGAGGCCATGGAGGAGGAAGCACAAGGGGGGGAACCTCTCCTCCTCCCTCTCGTTAGCGCCAGAGTGCCATCGGGAGGGGAATCATCGCCGCGGTGATCATCTTCATCAACATCACCATCATCGTCACCACCCTCATCTCTTTTACGCGGTCCACTCTCCCGCACCCCGCTGTAATCCCTGCTTGAACATGGTGCTTTATGCCACATATTATGATCCAATGATGTGTTGCCATCCTATGATGTTTTGAGTAGATATTATTTATCTTTGGGTTGATTGATGATCTAAATTGGTATGAGTTGTATGTTTTATTTTGGTGCTGTCCTATTGTGCCCTCCGTGTCGCGCAAGCGTTAGGGATTCCTGCTGTAGGGTGTTGCAATACGTTCATATTCACTTATAGTGGGTTGCTTAAGTGACAGAAGCATAAACCCGAGTAAGGGGGTTGTTGCGTATCGGATAAAGGGGACTTGATATGTTAATGCTATGGTTGGATTTTACCTTAATGATCTTTAGTAGTTGCGGATGCTTGCTAGAGTTCCAATCATAAGCGCATATGATCCAAGAAGAGAAAGTATGTTAGCTTATGCCTCTACCTCATATGAAATTGCAATGACGACTACCGGTCTTGTTAATAATTGCCTAGGATAATTCCGCACACCGACCCATCATTATTCCACACTCGCTATTTATAATATTTAGTAATATATTCTAACTTTATGATAACAACACCTACTTTTATGTTTTAGCTCTCCGATATCATGCAAAGTTATCCTCTTCATACCCACAACGTAGTTTTATTTCTCGTTTCTAGTTCGAAGCAAACGTTCGGTGTACGTAGAGTCGTATCAGTGGCAGATAGGACTTAAGAGAATATCGATTTTACCTTTAGCTCCTTGTGGGTTCGACACTCCATACTTATCACTTCCACCATTGTGAATTGCTACGATGATTCCTTGCACTTGGGGATTATCAAGCTTTTTTCTGGCGCCGTTGCCGGGGAGCCATAGCATGGGGTTGATATTCTCGTGTGTGCTTGTTTGCTTTCTTCACTAAGTATATATATTTTTTCTTTTTTGTTTCTGTTTAGTTGTGGGTGAAACATACAAAAAAAATTAAAAGAATGAAAATACAAAAACAAAATTACTGGCCTCTCATGCCTAAAAAGTTTTTCAATAAGAGAAGTGATTGGAAGGTTATGTATTAGAGAAGTGAGGGTCGACCTTGAACACTTGTGTTCATGCTCATGGAAACAATGTAAAAAAATTCATGGAAGCTTCTCTGAAAATAATTATCCCCTTGTATATATCCATTGTATTATAAAAATAATGTGCCATGTTTTGGTTCTAGGATGATTAGATTGCTTGTTTACTATGTGCAGTACAAAAACAGAAACTTTGGCTATAGCGCGTGAATTTACATTTTTTTACTGGAAAGTCAAATGGGTCTGAAACTTTTTGCACATTACTTCTGTACAAATTGTTTAAATTTTCATATTTGTTTTGAAATTTTTGGAGTTACAGAAGTTTACTAAACTTCCAGATTACTACAGACTGTCCTGTTTTTGACAGATTCCGTTTTCTATGTGTTGATCGCTTATTTTGATGAATCTATGGGTAGTATCGGGGGGTATGAAGCATGGTGAAGTTGCAGTACAATAGATAAAGTGCTAATATGAAATTTGAATTAGTTTGCAATAGTACCTAAAGGTAGTGATTTGCTCTAGTATACTAACGGATCTCGCAAAGTTTTTGTTAAATTTTTGTGGATGAAGTGTTCGAAGAACGAGGAGTTACCGACGTGAGAAGAATAAAGAGAGGCAAGAGTTCAAGCTTGGGGATGCTCAAGTGTAACGCCTGGTGGATTTGCAACAAGAAACCCCCCGGTTCTGGTATTTAACAAGTCGTTGTTTCGTTGCTGTCAAAAAAAAAATAATAAAAAGAAAATACATCCGGAAGGGGGATAAACCCCACCGCCCAACCAATGCCCCCCTCCCCACTCCCCTTGGCCCATCTCCTTTCCCCCCTCCTGGGCCAGCCCCACTGGCCACCAGGCCAGCCCAGTAGGCCACACCCCCACACTAGAACCCCCATCGGGGCACCAAACCCTAGCCCGCCTCCCACTCTCTCCCCACGCCGCCCCACCCCCTCGTCCCGACCCGATCTGGATCGGGACCGAGCCCACCGAACCCGCCTCCCCTGACGGCGACCCCCCCGCCGCCGTTTCCCCGCCCCCGCCCCGCTCCTCCCTCCTCCTCCACACGCCTGAACGCCTCCTCTCTCCCGCCCCCACCGAGGCCGAGCCGGACCTCGGCGCCCAGACGCCGCCGCCTCGCCAGGCGTGCCTCCCGGCCCCTCCCGCCGGCCTGCCCTGAAGCTCCTCCACGCAGCTGCCCGAGACCTCAGATACCCCCCGTGAGCTCGACCTCCTCTCTCCCTCCTCTCGTCGGCGTCCGGCTCGGCCAGTGCCAAGGACAAGCTTCCCCTCCGGTCCCCTTCGGTCCCCTCCGACCGCCTGAGACGAGCTCCGACGCCCCCCTCCCCTGCTTCTCTCCCGCCGGATCCGGCCCGAGGCCTCGACGGCCCGGCTCGCCTGCCACCACGCCTCCCTCTCCCCTTCCTTCTCCTCCCCGTCGGCGATCTCGTCGGCCGGCCTGGGCGCAGCCCCGACCCCCAGCCTCCTCGATCCCCCTTCTCCCGAGCCCCTGGCCCGACCGCCCCTGTTCCACCCTTCATCCATGCATGGCCCTGAGCCTGCACCCCGCCCTCGCCACCATCGCCTCCCTCTGCCATGGCTGGGCGCCGGCCGTGGCATCGGCCACTTCGCCGCCCAGCCTCCACCCGGCCGGTCACGCCTGACGGGCAACACCCACCCCCACTGGCGCCATAGGCCACGTGTGCCACGTGTGCCGACTAGGGGCCCCACCCCAAAACGTTTAATGAATGTTTTAAATAAATGAAACGAAAAATGAATTAAAAGTAATTAAACTAATTAACTAATTAATTAATTAATTAATTAATTGAATAATTAATTAATCTAATTAATTCGGATTAGTTAAACCTAATCATTAGCTAATTAATTGGGTAATTAATTAAACTAATTAATCTGGATTAATTAATACTAATCATTAGTTAACTTAATTAACTAAGTTTAATTAATCTGATTAGGTTAATTAAGTTATTAGTGTATGACATGTGGGACCCACTGGCAGGTTGACTTAGTCAACCACATTGGTCGATGACGCCAAGATGACCTCATGCCGATGTCATAAATACTTTTCAAATTAATTAATTAATTAATTAAAATTCCGAAATTAATAAAATCTTTTATAATTATAACTTTTAATCCGTGTCGGATTAAAATATTTTCAACATGAAAGTTGCTCGTAAGCACGAGACGATTCCGGATCGCAGTCCGCTCGTCCACCGCACGCCTCTAACCTATCGAACCTGCAAACTTTCTCCTCCGGTTCATCTCAGATGACAGACGTCCGGAACAGGATAACTTCCGGATGCTTCCCCTAAACCAAGACCCTTCTTACCACGTTAGGGCACGCCTAGCATCGCTTCTTGGCATGTCATGCATCGTTATGCATCTGTTATCGTGTATTCATTGTTTCTTCCCCTCTTCTCTTGGTAGACTACGAGACCGACCCGCTGCGGCCGCTTCGACTACAAAGGTCGACGATCACTCTCTCTTGCCAGAGCAACCGGCAAGCCCCTTTTGATCATCCCGATATCGCCCATTCCATTCTCTTATTGCTTGCACTAGATTTTTGCTCTTGTTATTGTTGCTCCTATTCATTGCATAGCCTGCTTATTGTAACCTGCTATTGTTACCTACACCGCTTATCCTAAACTGCTTAGTATAGGTTGGTTAAAGACCCATCGAGGACCCCCACCTTGTCCTTGTTGCCCTGCTTCATCATTGAAGACCCGATCAACGGGATCGAAGACCAGCCCCGACACCGCACATCACTTCCCTTAGTTGCTCGACACTACTAGGTTACTATCAAGTACCGAGGGTGAAACCTCTCAAGACTTCGATATTAACCTCAGAGTATAGTTATCCGGTTGTGGTCATCGAGGGTGATTTCCTCTTTAACCACTTCCGATACGACTCTGTCGTGCAACCCCTCAAGTGTGGACCTCGAGGGTGAATCCTCTTATGTTCACCTTGATGACTACATTGAGTGGAATACACCGGGGGTGATTCCTCGTGTTTTCCCCTTGATGTTTGGACTCACGGTTACTTGGACTTTTACCATCATATTACTTGGGAAGACGGGTCGACCACGAGGGGTACCAGCGTGCTTAATTGCGAGTGATGTGGAGACGGGTTGACCTGGAGGGTGCCCGCGAGATACTTACGAGGCGTGGCCGGGCATTCCTAGCCCTTGCCGCAAGTCCTCGAGACGGGGCAATGGGGTCACATCTTTCGTGAGTTCTGCTTGTTACCGCGCGTTCCTAATCCACTACGATTTGGATATTTGATCCGAGGGCCTCGCCTGATAGCACTAACCATCACGTGGGCTAAGTATGGGCGTTCTGCGTCGTATACATCAGCGAAGCTTATTAGACGTCGGCGTCGGATGGCCTTGGCCGGATTGGGCTGGAACGCTGTTAGGCTAGGTCTGCTTCCGCCGCCCTCGAACGTCAGGAGTTCCTGGGAGATGGCCCATGACCCACAGGGGCATAGGTTTAGTCCGCGTCTGGCCTCTCTATTAAGCCTAGGTCGGGTTGCGGCGTATTGTTTGACCGAGGCCGGGCATGACCACAGAAAGTGTGTCCGCGGAGTTAAGCGGCGTGGTGGGTAAGTTGGTGCACCCCTGCAGGGAAGAAAACATCTATCGATAGCCTGTCCTACGGTAACGGACACTTGGAGTTGTATCCCGATCGATACAACTAGAACTGGTTACTTGAGATGAGACATGGATATGAGCAATGGATTGCGATGAGAATTGGATTGTGATGATAACTGGATAATATGGCTCTGGGATTTCTTTCTCGCAGGGAGTCGAGGAAGGATCTCTGGCCGAGGTTGATAACACTACTGCTACTTTAAGTTATGTTACTCTACTCCCTCTTGTTTGCTGCAAGATGGTGGTTTCCGGAAGATGCTAGTCTTCGATAGGACTAGGCCTTCTCTCTATTCTGGCATTCTGCAGTTCAGTCCACTGATATGGCCTTTACACATATATCCTTGCATATGTAGTGTAGCTCCTTGCTTGCGAGTACTTTGGATGAGTACTCACGGTTGCCTTGTTCCCCTTTTCCCTATCTCTATTCGATTGCTGCAATCAGACGATGGAGACCAGGATCCAGACGCCACCGCCTACGACGACTACTACTCTGGAGGCGCCTACTACTACGCAGCAGCCCACCGCGGCGACCGGAGTGACCTAGGAGGATCCCAGGCGGAGGCCTGTCCTCTTCGATCTGATCCCGTTTGTGCTAGCCATCTTATGGCACCTTGTTTAACTTATGTCCGTACTCAGATATTGTTGCTTCCACTGACTCGCCTATGATCGAGCACTTGTATTCGAGCCCTCGAGGCCCCGGCTTGTATTATGATGCTTGTATGACTTATTTTATTTGTAGAGTTGTGTTGTGATATCTTCCGTGAGTCCTTGATCTTGATCGCATACATTTGCGTGCATGATTAGTGTACGATTGAATCGAGGGCGCCTGAAGTTGGTATCGAGCCATTGCTGTAGGAATCCCCTTCCACACTCCTTGGCGAAGTCGAGTCTAGACATTGCAAAACTTTTACTAACTTGGCTGTGTGCCTTACGGGCCCACATCGCCATCGGGTGGTATTAGGATCTTTTACTCCTCGACCTTTACTCTGGGGCTCTGAACTCTCTTCTACTCGGGTTAAACGATTTTACTAACTATCACTAGGATCCCGTGACCGCTTTCACCCCGAAGATGGATATAGCCTTAGTTGTCTTTGGAATTGTATTTGAGCAATTTCCACCCTGTCATTTGACTCCTTTGAAACGTCTTTGATTTCAGATGGAACCCACGAGGCAGGTCGTGCGCCACACGACGGCCATTGGTGCCTCGGGATCACCTGCGGTGCTAGCCGAGATGATGACCTATCTGGGTTATCGCTGCACCCAGTACACCGTCTATGAGGAGTACCAGACTACAACCAGGAGCGATGCAGCGCCATCGTCCACCTCTACTCTCGGAGTATGAATCCACTCTTGTCTGCACACCGCACATGGTGTTGGAGTGACTATCGATATGGCAGTCCACGATGTTGCTTATGCTTTGCCGACACGTCTTCGTGCAGAGTATCGAGAGTTGGACACCTCCCCTTGTGCACATTGCTATCGCGTCGATGTTGGTGAGGAGGTTACTACACCGCTGCCTACACCATCGTCACCAGAGAGCCTTTCCACCATCGAACTTTGTTACGCATGCCGATGGGCTGGATCGAGCTAACCGAGCTCTTCGCCACGAGTTGTACATCACCCGTCGGCACCTCTACCGTGCTCGACGCTGATGCACCCCTTTGTCCGTTCCGGAGCTGCGGCGTTCTGCGATCTACCCGCCAGACCGTGATGCCCGGGGAGTTGGTTGGCGGGCGTGGGAGGCTACTCTCCGCGCTTGGCCCTTTCACGCCACCGGGCGCCGGATTCAGCACCGAGTATCCGCGGCCCTCGTGTCACCGACGTGGAGGACTATCCACCGCCGCTTTACCAGACTTTAGAGCTACTGACTACCTCCGCATGATGCGCGTGGGACTGATGTAGGCTTACTTGTTAGCTTTTGATGTATTCGCCATGAGCTGCGTGCGCCTATGATGTAGTAGTCTATGTCTTCGACTCTATGTATCGAACTCTATGCATGATTCCTTTTGTAAGATATGCCAACTACTATGTAGTTCCCATCATGCTGCTTTCATTATGCGTGTTTCATCATGAATGATTCTTGTCTCTTGCTTATCTTCTCAAATGCTGAACTACCCCTGTTATTTAATAGCAGGATGGTTAGGCCAGCAGGTCGTGGTCGTGGTGACAACCTTCCACCACCGCCTTGAGTACATGGCTGGTATGATCCAACAGCTCGAGATGAATCGCCACCATGGAGAACATGATGGCTCAGTTCCTCGCCCCAATATGAACCAGCACCCAAACGGAACAACTCGCAGAATTCATACGCCTGAACCCCAGCGTGTACCGCAGCTCAACTCAGCCACTGGATGCTGATGACTGGCTCCGTGACATCACCTATGAGATGGAGTCTGCTAATGTACCCCCTGCCAGCTATGTCACCTTTGCTTCCTTCTTCCTGAAGGGACCCGCAGCTCAATGGTGGGACAGCCACCGTCGTACTCTGCCAGTTGGGACACTCATCACTGGCGGACTTCCAGCTGCCTTCGCGCCCGCTTCATCCCTCAAGGGTCATGGACGGAAGAAGCGTGAGTTCCGCAACCTCACCCAAGGCAACAAGACTGTTGAAGCCTATCGGCGAGTTCTTGGACTTGTCTCGCTATCTTTGAAGAGGATATTGCAACTGATGCACGCAGACAAGAGAAGTTCCGTGACGGACTTCAAGCTGACATCAAGCTCGCACTTCTAGTGCACGACTTTGCTGATTTCGCCACCTTGGTGAACAAAGCTATCAATGTCGAAACTGGTCTGCAGGAATACGAGCTCTAACAGCGCAACTGTGACACCGGCTCATCTTGGGCCCGTCCTCGCAGAAGCGCAAGATATGGATTCCCAATAGCATGTACCAGCCCAATGCATCCGCTTGAAGCGAACTATGCTACACCTCGTGCGCCTACAACTAAGCAGCGAAGCTTCCAGCTCCGCCACCCCAAGCTCCTGCTCCCACTCCCAATAATGGTTTATGCTTGGTGCGGACAGCGAGGCACCGTGCTAGAGATTGCAACCGAACCGAATCAGTGGCCCTTCCAAAGAATGGCCGTGGAAACAACCGAACCGCAACAACACCGGCAAGTCTTATGGGAAAGCTCAGGCCAACCACGTTGAACTGAATGAAGCTCAGAGACCAGCACTGCTCTTGTGATGGGTACCCTTCTCGTAAATTCAGTACACGCATCTGTTTTATTCGATTCAGAGCATCACATTCATTCATGTCTCAAGATTTTGCATTCATGCATGGCCTTAAGCGAAGACATGAATGCTTCACTATTAGTACACACCCCCGCGGGCCAATGTCGGACTTCCATGATTTGCAACGACGTCCCCGTTGAAATCGAAGGAATGGAATTCCTTGTCTCTCCTATCGTGCTAAAGTCTTGTAGCATTGACCTCATTTTGGGGATGGATTGGTTGAAAGCGCATACGGCGACAATCGTTTGCGCCACTAAGACCGTCCATCTGCTGCACCCTTCTGATGAAATCATAAGCTACAATGCTCGTCTGGTTCAAAATGCCGAGGCAAGGCTCTATGCATTGAATGCATTGAACGCCGCACCCCTCGAGGGAATTGAAAACATTCACGCTGTTTGCGATTTCCAAGACGTCTTTCCTGAAGAACTTCCAGGGATTCCCCCTGCTAGAGCTGTCGAATTCGTCATCGACTTGAAACCAGGCACCACTCCTATAGCCAAGCGTCCCTACAAGATGCCGCCGCATGAACTCCTTGAGCTAAAGGAGGAAATCGACAAATCTCTTCAAAGTGGTTTCATCCGCCCAAGTTGCTCTCCTTGGGGAGCACCTTCTCTCTTTGTCAAGAAGAAGGATGGGACAAACCGATTGGTTCAAGACTACCGTCCTATAAATCAAGCTACCATTCAGAATAAGTATCCTCTTCCTCGGATCAATGATCTTTATGATCAACTGGCTGGTTCGTCAGTGTTCTCGAAACTCGACTTGAGGTTGGGTTACCACCAGATCCGTGTTCGCGAGGAGGATATCCCCAAGACCGCATTTGTGACTCGTTATGGTTCATACGAGTACACCGTCATGTCTTTCGGCTTAACCAATGCTCCAGCCACCTTCTCTCGTCGATGAACTATATATTCATGGATTACCTCGACAAGTTAAATGCGTGGTTTATCCGGATGATATCTGATCTATTCCAAGAATGAAGAAGAACATCTTGAACATCTTCGTCTCGTCTTTGGAAAAGCTACGAGAGCATCAACTCTATGCCAAGTTCTCCAAATGTGAATTCGGCTTCCCGAGTAACCTATCTTGGGCATGTCATTTCTAAGGATGGTATTGCCGTCAACCCGAACGAGTTCAGGCTATTCTCGATTGGACTCCTCCAAGAGCGTTAAGCAAGTCGAAGTTTTCTCGGTCTCGCCACTATTGCCGTCGATTAAATCGAGAACTTCTCCAAGATTGCCGAGCCTCGACTAATCTATTGCATAAAGGCGTCAAGTTCCAATGGGCGAGATAAGTGTCGGGAAAGTTTCCGGAACTCAAGGACAAGTCGACAACCGCCCGATGCTAGCTCCTCCCGATACTAAGAAGGACTTCGTCATTTATCGCGACGCATCTCGTCAAGGTTTGGGCGGTGTCCTAATGCAAGATCGCAAAGTGGTTGCTTATGCCTCTCGACATTCGCCCTCACGAGGAGAACTACCCAGTTCACGACCTCGAACTTGCTGCTGTCATTCATGCGCTAAAGCGATGGCGACATTACCTTCTCGTGTCGTTGCGAGATCTACACCGACCACCAAAGTCTGAAGTATCTGTTTACTCAGCCAGACCTGAACCTCCGTCGGCAGAGATGGATGGAGACTGCTTGCACTTTGATTTGGGAATCTCCTATCGCCCGAGCAAGGCTAATGTGATGGCTGATGCTTTGAGCCGCAAGTCTTCTGCAACCACCTTGAGTTCACAAAGTTCAGCCCTCACTTGTTGAAGAATTCAGCAGTGAACCTCCATATTGTTCCTCCGGTGCACTCGCTCCCCCTCCTCCGGAGTTCCGCAAGATGAATCTCCGTGTTGTTCCCCGAGGATCCCTCTTTACCCTGGCTGTTGAACCCGATCTCTTGGGCACCATAAAGACAATGCAGGGATCTGACTCTGAGGTCTACAAGCTTAAACAAGACGTCAGGAAAGGAAATCCCTCATCCTTCACTATTGCTGATGATGGCGCCTTGTACTTCAAAGGCCGCCTAGTGGTACCTTGCAAGCAGGACAACCTGGATATGACTCAGAAGGTTATGCAAGAAGCTCATGATACGCCTCTATGTATCCACCCTGGCAGTACAAAGATGTATCAAGACATTAAATCGAGATTCGGTGGTCTAATATGAAGCGAGACATTGCTCGCTATGTTTACGAGTGTGACGTTTGCCGTCGTATCAAAGCGAACATCAAAGGCCTCTTGGAACTCTGCAGCCTATCTCTATTCCCGAATGGAAATGGGACCATGTTGAAATGGACTTAAATCCTTTGGGTTTCCCAAATCGCAGAAAGGTAATGATGCTATTCTTGTCGTCATTGACCGGCTTTCTAAAGTTGCACATTTTCCGGCGGTCAAAGAAACGATCATCGCTAGCCAGCTTGCAACGCTCTATATGTCCGAAATTGTTTCACTTCACGGTATTCCACCGGTTATCGATTCGGACCGTGGCAGCTTATTCACTTCAAGATTACGGGCAAGTTTCAAGAAGCTATGGGGACTCATTTATCTTTCAAGATCTTGCGCTTCATCCGCAGTCCCAAGGGCAAGTTGAGCGTGTCAACCAAATTCTCAAGACATGCTTCGAGCTTGTGTCGCCTCATTCGCAAGAAATGGGAGGAATCTCTCCGTATCTGAGTTCTCTTATAATAATAGCTTTCAAGCTAGTTTGAAGATGGCCCCTTGAGGTGTTATATGGGCGAAAGTGCGAACCCCTCGAACTGGTCGAATCGGGAACGTCCACTCTTGGTCCGGATATTATCCAACATGCGAAGAACAAGTCCGCATTATTCGCGAGAATCTCAAGACTGCTCGATCGCGTCAAAAAGAGTAATTATGACCGTCATCACAAGGACATGGTCTATCAACTTTGGCGAAAAGGCCTATCTTCGCGTTACACCAATGAAGGGTGCTCACCGCCGGGATCAAGGGCAAGCTAGCTCCTCGCTATATTGGCCCTTTCACTATTCTCGAAAGGCGTGGAAAAGTGGCTTATCAACTGGAGCTTCCGTCGAACCTTTCTCGAGTTCACGATGTGTTTCACGTGTCCCAACTCCGACGCTGCTTCAAGGACCCAATCCGGCGATGGACCATGAAGTGCTCGAATTGCAACAGACCTCTCCTATAAAGAGCATCCGGTCCGCATTCTCGACCAAGCTGAACGCCGCACCCGTCGGAAGGCGATCAAATTCCTAAAAGTCCGATGGTGAATCACTCAAAGATGAAGCCACACAGGAGCGAGGATCGTCTGAGATGAATATCCCGCCTCTTTCCTTCTACCTCCTAAATCTCGGGGCGAGATTTCTTGTAATGGAGGAGATTTATAACGCCGGGTGGATTTGCAACATAAACCCCCGTTACTCGTATTTAACAAGTCGTTGTTTCGTTCTGTCAAAAAAATAATAAAAGAAAAATACATCCGGAGGGGGATAAACCTCCACCGCCCAACCAGCCGCCCCCCTCCCACTCCCCCTTGGCCCATCTCCTTCCCCCCCTCCTGGGCCAGCCCCATGGGCCACCAGCCCGCCCAGTAGGCCACACCCCCACACTAGAACCCCCATCGGGGCACCAAACCCTAGCCCGCTCCCACTCTCTCCCCACGCCGCCCCACCCTCGTCCCGACCGATCTGGATCGGGACCGAGCGCCACCGAACCCCGCCTCCCCGACGGCGACCCCCTCCCCTCGCCCGCCGTTTCCCCGCCCCCCCCCGCCTCGCTCCTCCCTCCTCCTCCACACGCCTGAACGCCCTCCCTCTCCTCCGCCCCCCCGAGGCCGAGCGGACCTCGGCGCCGACGCCGCCCCCCTCTGGCGTGCCTCCCGCCCCCTCCCGCCCCCCTGAGCTCCTCCACGCAGCTGCCCGAGACCACCATACCCCCCCCCGTGAGCTCGACCTCCTCTCTCCCCCTCCTCGTCGGCGTCGGCTCGGCCGTCTTGCCACAAGGGCAAGCCCCCTCCGTCCCTTCGGTCCCTCCGACCGCCCGACGAGCTCCGACGCCCCCTCCCCGCTCCCCTCCCCGCTTCCCTCCGGCGGATCCGCCCCGAGGCCTCGACGGCCCGGCTCGCCCGGCCACCGCGCCTCCTCTCCCCTTCCTTCTCCTCCCGTCGGCGATCTCGTCGGCGCCGTGGCGAGCCCCGACCCCCCGCGCTCCTCGATCCCCCTTCTCCCGAGCCCCGCCCGGCTGGCCCCGTGCCCCTTCATCCACATGGCCTTGCCCCGCCTGAGCCTCAGCCCCTGCCCTCCCGCCCCCCCTCACCGGCGCTGCCACGTGGCAAGCTGTGGCATCGGCCACTTGCCCAGCCCAGACCCGGGCAGGTCACGCCTGATCGGGCAACACCCCCCATGCGGCGCCTTTGACCATAGAGCCACGTGTGCCACTGACTAGGGGGCCCCACCCCAAAAACGTTTAATGAATGTTTTAAATAAACAGAAACGAAAAATGAATTAAAAGTAATTAAACTAATTAACTAATTAATTAATTAATTAATTAATTGAATAATTAATTAATCTAATTAATTCTGGATTAGTTAAACCTAATCATTAGCTAATTAATTGGGTAATTAATTAAACTAATTAATCCTGGATTAATTAATACTAATCATTAGTTAACTTAATTAACTAAGTTTAATTAATCTGATTAGGTTAATTAAGTTATTAGTGTATGACATGTGGGACCCACCTGGCAGGGTTGACTTAGTCAACCCTGTTGGCTGATGACGTCAGCATGACCTCATGCTGATGTCATAAATACTTTTCGAAATTAATTAATTAATTAATTAAAATTCCAGAAATTAATAAAATCTTTTATAATTCATAACTTTTAATCCGTAGCCCGGATTAAAATATTTTCAACATGAAAGTTGCTCAGAACGACGAGACGATTCCGGATACGCAGTCCGTTCGTCCACCGCACGTCTCTAACCTATCGAACCTGCAAACTTTCTCCTCCGGTTCATCTCAGATGATGACGTCCGGACCGGATAACTTCCCGATGCTTCCCCTAAACCAAGACCCTTCTTACCACGTTAGAACACGCCTAGCATCGCTTCTTGGCATGTCATGCATCGTTATGCATCTGTTATCGTGTATTCATTGTTTCTTCCCCTCTTCTCTTGGTGAACTACGAGACCGACGCTGCGGTGGCGGCTCGACTACAAGGTGACGATCACTCTCTCTTGCCAGAGCAACCAGGCAAGCCCCTTTTGATCATCCCGATATCGCCCATTCCATTCTCTTATTGCTTGCACTAGATTTTTGCTCTTTATTATTGTTGCTCCTATTACATTGCATAGCCTGCTTATTGTAACCTTGCTATTGTTACCTACCGCTTATCCTAAACTGCTTAGTATAGGTTGGTTAAAGACCCAGCAGTGACCCCCACCTTGTCCTTGTTGCCCCTGCTTCATCATTGAAGACCCGATCAACGGGATCGAAGACCAGGCCCCGACACCGCACATCACTTCCCCTTAGTTGCTCGACACTACTAGGTTACTATCAAGTACCGAGGGTGAAACCTCTGACTTCCGATATTAACCTCGTAGTATAGTTATCCTGTTGTGGTCATCGAGGGTGATTTCCTCGTTAACCACTTCGATCACGACTGTCGTGCAACCCCTCAAGTGTGGACCTCGAGGGTGAATCCTCTTATGTTCACCTTGATGACTACATTGAGTGGAATACACCGGGGTGATTCCTCGTGTTTTCCCTTGATGTTTGGACTCACGGTTACTTGGACTTTTACCATTTGTTACTTGGAAAGGCGGGTCGACCCACGAGGGGTACCAGCGTGCTTAATGCGAGTGATGTGGAGACGGTTGACCTGGAGGGTGCCCGCGAGATACTTACGGCGTGGCGGGCATTCCTAGCCCTTGCCGCAAGTCCTCGAGGCAGGCAACGGGTCACATCTTTCGTGAGTTCGCTTGTTACCGCGTTCCTAATCCACTACGATTTGGATATTTGATCCGAGGGCCTCGGCCCGATAGCACTAACCATCCGTGGGCTAAGTATGGGCGTTCTGCGTCGTATACATCAGCGAAGCTTATTAGACGTCGGCGTCGGGCGGCGCTGGCCGGATTGGGCTGGAACGCTGTTAGGCTAGGTGCGCTTCCGCCGCCCTCATAGCGTCTTGAGGAGTTCCTGGGAGATGGCCCATGACCCACAGGGGCATAGGTTTAGTCCGGCGTCTGGCCTCTCTATTAAGCCTAGGTCGGGTTGCGGCGTATTGTTTGACCGAGGCGGGCATGACCACAGAAAGTGTGTCCGCGGAGTTAAGCGGCGTGGTGGGTAAGTTGGTGCACCCTGCAGTGAAGAAAACATCTATCGATAGCCTGTCCTACGATAACGGACACTTGGAGTTGTATCCCGATCGATACAACTAGAACTGGTTACTTGAGATGAGACATGGATATGAGCAATGGATTGCGATGAATTGGATTGTGATGATAAGCTGGATAATATGGCTCGGGATTTCTTTCTCGCAGGGAGTCGAGGAAGGATCTCTCGGCGAGGTTGATAACACTACTCGCTACTTTAAGTTATGTTACTCTACTCCTCTTGTTTGCTGCAAGATGGTGGTTTCGGAAGATGCTAGTCTTCGATAGGACTAGGCCTTCTCTCTATTCTGGCATTCTGCAGTTCAGTCCACTGATATGGCCTTTACACATATATCCTTGCATATGTAGTGTAGCTCCTTGCTTGCGAGTACTTTGGATGAGTACTCACGGTTGCCTTGTTCCCCTTTTCCCTATCTCTATTCGATTGCTGCAATCGTGACGATGGAGACCGGGATCGAGCGCCACCGCCACGGCGACTACTACTCGAGGCGCCTACTACTACGTGCAGCCACGACGACCGACCAGAGTGACCTAGGAGGATCCCGAGCGGAGGCCTGTCCTCTTCGATCTGTATCCCGTTTGTGCTAGCCATCTTATGGCACCTTGTGTAACTTATGTCAGTACTCAGATATTGTTGCTTCACGACTCGTCTATGATCGAGCACTTGTATTCGAGCCCTCGAGGCCCCGGCTTGTATTATGATGCTTGTATGACTTATTTTATTTGTAGAGTTGTGTTGTGATATCTTCCCGTGAGTCCTTGATCTTGATCGTACACATTTGCGTGCATGATTAGTGTACGATTGAATCGAGGGCGTCACATCAAGGCATCCCAAGTAAATATTCCAAGGATACTAAATCATCTAAGCTTGGGATGCCCTGGTTGGCATCCCATCTTTCTTCTTCAACAATTATCGGTATACCTCGGTTTTTGTTTTGTTCACATGATTTGTGTCCTTTGTGTTTTTCTTTTTCTTTAAGAACCATGCTAGTCTGAGATATCCCTTCATTGATTTATAGAATGATGCATGTGCTTCACTTATATCTTTTGAGCATGACCTTATAGAATGCTCTTTGTGCTTCACTTAAATTTTTTGAGTATGGTTTTATAGAATGCTTCGTGTGTTTCACTTATATATTTTGAGCTTGGATATTGGTTAGTCTATATTAATTGTAGAATGCTCCATGAACTTCACTTATATCTTTTGGAGTATGAATACTACTATAATCTAAAGTGGGGTTGGAAGAGTGTCAACTTTAGGGATTAGTGATCTCACTATTTTTAAGGGTGTTGAATCTTAGTGTGATATTAATGAAAGTGGATTTGGAAGAGTGTCAACTTTAGTTAGCAATGATTCCACTATTTCGGAAGAGGTTTCAATTGATTATGAGAACAAAGTTGCTATCTATGATGATTATTATGATGACATGTATGCTATAAAGAATAATGTTAACCATGAAACTTGTCATCATGATTTTAATTTTCAATTGGATTATGCCTCACATGACAGTTATTTTGTTGAGTTTACTCCCACTATTCCGAATGAGAAGAATTTTGTTTATGTGGGGAGTAGTAAAATTTCTATGCTTGTAGATCATGAAAAGAATTTTTTATGTGATGGTTATATTGTTGAACTCATTCATGATACTACTAAAAATTATTATGAGGGAGGAATACATGCTTGTAGGAGTTGCAATAATATCAAGTTTCCTCTCTATGTGCTTAAAGTTTTGAAGTTATACTTGTTTTTCCTTCCTATGCTAGTTGGTTCTTGTTCCTATAAATTGTGTGCTGACAAAATCCTTAGGCATAGGAAGTGGGTTAGATTTAAATGTGCTAGTCATATTCTTCATGATGTCCTCTTTATATTTCAATTCTTATCTTTTATGTGAGCATCATTGAAATCATCATGCCTAGCTAAAAGGCATTAAAGAAAAGCGCTTGTTGGGAGACAACCCAATATTTAACCTTACCGTTTCTGTGTGTTTACATGATTAAGCTACTGTAGTAACCATGTTTTATAGCTTTTGTTTCAATAAAGTGCCAATTAAGACCTTTGGAAAGACTTGGGTGAAAGTTAATGTGATCTTGCTGTAAAAAACAGAAACTTTGCGCTCACAAGATTAGCTGTCAATTTTTACAAAAGAGTGATATTGAGTTGATTATTTTTGCATAAGATTAATAGACAAATTCCTCCAATCCATCAATTTATTTCATAATTTTTGAAGTAGCAGAAGTATGATTGATGTTCAGATCATTACAGATTGTTCTGTTTCTGACAAATTCTGTTTTCATTGCATAGTTTGCTTGTTTTCTAGTTTCTATGACTTATATTTTTCAATATAAATTGTAGAAATGATATGGTACAGTAGGCATTGTGTGAGAACAATTATGAACCTTGTCTTTGATAGTACCAAAGTGAATGGTTTACTCTTTATCATACTAATCTATCTCACGAAGTTCCGTTAAGTTTTGTGTGATTGAAGTTTTCAAGCCTTGGGTGAGATATCGATATGAGGAGAATAAGGAGTGGAAAGACCCTAAGCTTGGGGATGCCCAAGGCACCCCAAGGTAATATTCAAGGAAGACTCAAGCGCCTAAGCTTGGGGATGCCCCGGAAGGCATCCCCTCTTTCGTCTTCAAAACTATCAGTATACCTTACTCGGAGCTATATTTTTATTCGTCACATGATATGTGTTTTTCTCGGAGTGTATTTTCAATTTTACTTGCTGTTTGAATAAAATCATTGGATCTGAAATCTTGAATGAAAAAGAATCCTCCCATGGCTAGTTAATTATTTGACTACTCAGTGTTCTTCACTTATATCTTTTTGGAGTAGTTTGTCATTTACTCACATGCTTCACGTATATCCTATAAGTAAATGGTTGAATGAATTGAATATAATAAATCTGAATTTATATACGTTTCATATTCTTAAAACATGGGAAGTAATGACTTCACACATAATAAGTATAGGTAGTAAACTTATTGGAAGTTAGCAAACGCAGAATTGGTCATTTGAACAATTCATATATATCCACTTGGATGTAGGTTTTCATAAAGTATTATTGTTGACATTACCCTTGAGGTAAAAGGTTGGAAGGTGAAACTTTAAGCCCCTATCTTTCTTTGTGTCCGATTAAAACTTTGAACCCATAAATATCACATGAGTGTTAGCAATTGTGAAAGATTAAATGATAGTTGAGTATGTGGAGTTTGCTGAATCAAAGCTCTTACATAGACCCTTCCCGAAAATAAGATGAATTACAATTGTTTGATGACTAAGAACACAGTTTGTTAGTTTTCAAGAAAGTTTATGATTTATACTTTAACATGTGAATAGCTTGTTGCTTGATCATGAGAAGTTTCATGAGTTGAGCTACTGTTATGATATATAATGATGCTAGAAAAAGTGATTGGAATTATCATTGATCAAAATTATTCACTTGCTAGCATTCACACTTCATAAATTGTTTCTTTTATCATTTACGTACTCGAGGACGAGTAGGAATTAAGCTTGGGGATGCTGATACATCTCCAACGTACCTATAATTTATGAAGTATTCATGCCATGTTTACAATAGTTTTATATGATTTTGGTATGATTTGATTAGAACTAACCCGGACTGATGTTGTTTTCAGCAGAACTACCGTGGTGTTGTTTTTGTGCAGAAATAAAAGTTCTCGGAATGCGATGAAAATCAACGGATATTTTTTCTGGAAAATATAAAAAATACTGGAATGAAGAGTTACTCGAGGTGAGGCCCGTGGGCCCCACGAGGGTGGAGGGCGCGCCCCTGTGCCTCGTGGATTTCCCGTGGGGCCCCCTGACTTGTTCTCGACGCCAACCTCTCCCATAAATTCCCAAACCTCCAGAAAATAACATAGATTGGAAGTTCCGCCGCAAGCCTCTGTGGCCACGAGAAATCAATCTAGGACCTCTCTGGCACCCTGCCGGAGGGGGCCATTATCACTCGAGGCCATGAAGGAGGATCCGGGAGGGGCCATCATCGCCATGAAGGCCAAGGACCAGAGGGAGAACCTCTTCCCATCTAGGGGGAGGCCATGGAGGAGGAAGCACAAGGGGAAGAACCTCTTGTAGCGACCAGACCTCAAACAGTCTGATCTCGTGCTCGGTGTCATCCCCGGATCGAATGTCTTGACACCACACGATTACTCGAAGGATTTATAACAGAGTAGCAATCACACACTTATTACAATCGAATGTCTCAAGAGAGAACTTAATAAAACAAATATGGCTTAAGGCCATCTAATAACGATAACAATGGAAGGCTTGGAAGAATAAGCGAGTCCATCAACTCCAACGGCATCATGAGTATAGAACCACGACTTATGCACCTTACTGTCAAATGCGAAAAGTCGCAACATGAAGCGTTGCAGCCCGCAAACGGTCAGACACATGGAATATGATGGCAATGTAACACATAGAGAATGATGGAAAAATAAGCCTATACTACATGCATATTTGGCTGGTGGAAAAGCTCTATGGTTACAGTTTTGCGTAAAGCCAATTTTTCCCTACTACAAAGGAATAAATTTATTTAACTATCATGGTGGTTGTGAAACATTGAGAATGGTTGACAGCATTCTCAATCCCAATTAAAAGTACTCATTAACAAACCCAACAATATTAATTTAGAAGTAACATGATGAGATTCACATGATATCCAAGTACTAGATACTCAAGATGTCCATAACCGGGGACACGGCTAACCATGATTAGTTTATACACTCTGCTGAGGTTTGCGCACTTTTCCCCACAAGACTCGATCGCCTCCGTTTGGTTTCTCGCACTACATGGTGTTTGAGAGACGGATGAACGAGACATAGTCTTTCAGAAACGCTAGCACCTTACATGTGGGTAGACCGTACCAACCTACAACCCCTACATCAGCTAGTCTACCCATAAGAGTTCGCACAACTTAGTCAACTACGCCAGAGCCCATAATGGCTTGTGGCTGCACACGTAAGTTTCTAGTTTGAATAATCTCATGATCCCTTTGAGCACAGGTGGCGGTCCAGAAGAAATACTGTAAGTCTGATAGAAACCAGTGCCTCAATCCACCCAGATGTGTGTTTAAGTTGCCACCTTAAATATACCATTAATAACAATCTCACATCTGTCATGGATACACTCACCCAATCCACGTCTACTAGCATAGCATAGCATAATAAGCAAACGTAGAAGTAACTCCCAAGGGTTTATAATAAAACAGGTAATAGGTACTACCTCAATTACTTCCCATCCCACAATTTAATTAGATCCTAATCATGCAAGTGTTTAAGGAATAGATCTAATGCATAAAAACTGGGTATGAGAAGAGGTATGATCAAAGTGTTACTTGCCTTGCTGATGATCCGCGAAACCTAGAGACTCGAAGTAACAAAGCGCACTCACGGGTATTCTATCGCAGACAAACAAACAAGCATACAATAAGTACTCATCTAATGCACAGGTAAAACTCAAATAGATCTAACCAGATAGTTCAACTTAAGAACTCCGGTTTGCAAAAGAATCAAATCAAGCGAAGCAACGAAAGTCAAGCGGCGGAAGAAAACAGCTTCGTTTTACTAATCTGGATCTAAGTCAAATTTTACAAAAGCAAAAACTTGTTTAAGTAGGTTATTCGGAAGAGGGTTTGAGTCGAAACTCCAGCGCTTGAATCGCCTGATTCCGATAAGCGAGCGAAAAGTTATACTAAAATGAAAATCGGATCGGAATCGCGATCGGAAAAATCGCGGATTAAATCCGAGAAAAGAAAACGACGAGCGGGTTAACGAGCGGACGTTTGTTAACTAAACTAATCGATTAACGCGTTCGTTTAAACGAACTAACGGACGAGCGTCCGCTGATTAACCTAAACGAGAAAAACGAACTAATAAAAACGAAACTAAAAACCGAAAAAAACGAAATAAAACCATAAAAAAAGTCCGATTTTAGAAAAACCAGCGGCACACAGATCGAGGCGGCGGCGAACCTCGTCGGCGGCGGCGGCGGTTTCAGCCAGGCGGCGGCGGGCAGTAGTAGCAATGGGATCCGGCGGAGCGGCAAGGCGAAGCGGCTCGGGCGTCTCGGGCTAGGGTTTGCCCCGGGTGGGCTGCCCCGGTTTATAAAGACTGCCGGGCCAGAGTCCCGGACGGACACGGCCCGGTTAGGTCGGTGGCGCGTTTTTTTTAACAATTACGCGCAGAAAAACATATAAAAAGAAATACTAAACGGACTCCAAAAATCCCGAAATAAATATTTCCCGGCTTCTAAAATCAAGCCGGACAAGATGAACTTTTATTTGGGGCCTAAATGCAATTTTGAAAAACGCGCATTTTTCCTAAATTCAAATAAAAAGGTGAAAAACTCCAAAATAAAATCTTATTTGATTTTATTATTAAATCTTCATTATTTCTTTGTTTTGGGAAAGTCATTTTATTCCCTCTCTCATATTTTGATAGAAGAAATAATTGGAGATAAAATAATTAAAATCAAATGATCCTATTTTCAAAATTTGAGAAAACTCAAATATGAAAATAACGAAAATCCCCAACTCTCTCCGTGAGTCCTTGAGTTGTGTAGAATTTCTAGGATCGAGCAAAATGCAACGAAAAAAATATGATATGCAATGATGCTCTATGTATAACATTCCAATTTGAAAATTTGGGATGTTACAAACCTACCCCCTTAAGATGAATCTCGCCCTCGAGATTCGGGTTGGCTAGAAAATATGTGAGGGTGGTCCTTAAGCAAATCTTCCTCTCGCTCCCAGGTGGCTTCATCCTCAGTGTGGTGGCTCCACTGAACTTTGCAAAACTTAATGACCTTGCTGCGGGTGACTCGGCTGGCATACTCCAGAATCTTAACTGGTTTCTCCTCGTAGGTCAAATCATCATTCAAGCTGAATCGCTTCGGTGTACTCAGTATCTCTCGATGGTATATCGCCATCTCTGCGTGACACTTCTTCAAGCGAGAAACATGAAACACATCATGAACTCCTGACAATCCTTCGGGTAGTTCCAACTTGTACGCAACTTCTCCCAGGCGTTCCAAAACACGATAAGGTCCTACAAATCGAGGTGCTAACTTTCCCTTAACTCCAAAACGCTTAACTCCTCTAAGTGGCGATACTCGAAGATAAATTATGTCTCCGACTTCGTATTCTGTCTCCTTGCGTTTTGAATCCGCATAACTCTTCTGTCTTGACTGGGCTACCTTGAGTCTATCGCGAATCAACTTTACTTTCCGTTCAGACTCCTTAATCAAATCCGGTCCAAACAACTGGCGGTCTCCAACTTCATCCCACAACAACGGGGTCCTGCACCTCCTTCCGTACAAGGCTTCGAAAGGTGCCATCTTCAAACTAGATTGATAACTGTTGTTGTAAGAAAACTCCGCATATGGCAAGTTGTCATCCCAACTTGATCCATAATCCAAAGCACAAGCTCTAAGCATATCCTCCAAAATCTGGTTGACTCTCTCGGTTTGTCCATCTGTCTGTGGATGAAAAGCTGTGCTAAACTCCAGCCTGGTTCCCAAAGTTTCGTGCAACTGCTTCCAGATGTTTGAGGTAAACTGGGTTCCTCTATCTGATACGATACTCCTCGGAACTCCATGCAAGCATACAATCCTGGTCATGTATATCTTAGCCAATTTGGCACTGTTGTAGGTAGTCTTTATTGCAATGAAATGAGCTACCTTCGTCAACCGATCGACTACGACCAAAATCGAGTCATAGCCTGAACGAGTCATGGGCAATCCCGTGATGAAATCCATACCTAGTTTATCCCACTTCCATTCGGGTATAGGCAATGGCTATAACAATCCTGCTGGCCGATGTTACGCCTTCAACCTCATCATACATCACAAACTGCTCGTACTCGCAATGTCCTTCTTCATTCCGGTCCACGAAAGTATTCTTCAAATCCAAATACATCTTGGTATTTCTGGGTGAATCGAATATGGTGAATCATGTGCCTCTTGTAGAATCAACTTCACGATCTCCGGATCATTGGGCACATAAACACGGTCTTCAAACCATAAGGTATCGTGCTCATCCTCCACGAAATCCCTTTGCTTTTCCTTCGCTCATTTTCTCCTTTATAGAGGCAATCTCTTTGTCAGTCTTCTGAGCTTCCCTGATTTTATCCATCAAAGTTGACTGAATCTCTAATGCTGCTACATAGCCTCTTGGAACTATTTCCAAACATAGCTCTCGAAGATCCTCGGCTAACTCCTTTGGTATTTCTCCCGTCATTAGGGTGTTGACGTGACTCTTACGGCTCAACGCGTCTGCTACAACGTTAGCCTTTCCGGGGTGAAAATGTAATCTCATACGGTAATCCTTGATGAGCTCCAACCATCTTCTCTGCCTGAGATTTAGCTCCTTCTGCGTAAAGATGTACTTCAAACTCTTGTGATCCGTATACACCTCACAATGATTTCCAATGAGGAAATGTCTCCATGTTTTCAACGCATGCACTATGGCTGCTAACTCCAAATCATGCCTAGAATAATTTAGCTCATGAGGCTTAAGCTGTCGTGAAGCATACGAAACAACTCTCCCCTCCTGCATAAGCACTGCTCCAAGTCCTCGTCGTGAAGCGTCGCAATACACCTCATAATCCTTGGTCTGATCTGGCAGAATTAATACTGGTGAGGTAACCAAACGTTTCTTCAAATCTTGGAAACTAGCTTCACACTCATCAGTCCAAATAAACTTGGTATCCTTCTTCAACAATTCTGTCATAGGCTTCGCAATCCTTGAGAAATTCTCAATGAATCTCCGGTAGTATCCTGCGAGTCCAAGGAAACTCCGGATCTCTACAACTGTTGTTGGCGCTTCCCAGTTTGTCACAGTGACAAGTTTAGTGGGGTCCACTGCTATACCTTCTCCGGATATAACATGTCCGAGAAATCCAACTTCCTTCAACCAAAACTCACACTTCTTGAACTTGGCGTACAACCGGTGTTCTCTCGAGCTTCTCGAGTACCAAACGCAAATGCTCCTTATGTTCTTCTTCATTCTTGAGTAAACCAAAATATCATCAATGAACACCACGATTTAACTTATCCAAAACTCCATAAACACTTTGTTCATCATGTTCATAAAATAGGCAGGTCGTTAGTCGGACCAAATGACATAACGGTATGCTCATACAGCCCGTGCACAGTGGTAAAAGCCGTCTTAGGTATATCCTGCTCTCGAATCTTCAACTGATGGTACCCTGATCGCAAATCGATATTGGAAAACACCTTAGCTCCTTGAAATTGGTCAAACAAGTCATTGATCATCGGCAGCGGGTACTTGTTCTTAATGGTCACTTCATTCAATCCTCGATAATCAACAACCATTCTTAATGATCCATCCTTCTTCTCCACTAGAAGTACTGGTGATCCCCAAGGCAAAGAACTTGGGCGAATAAAACCTTTATCCAGTAACTCCTTAATCTGCTTCTTAATTTCCTCCAAATCTTGGGTTGGCATCGTATACGGTCTCTTAGATATCGGCCCAGTGCCTGGCAGTAGTTCAATCAGAAACTCAATGTCTCTATCCGGTGGCATGCCTGGCAACTCTTCTGGAAACACGTCCAGGTAATCCCTTACCACTAGTACTTCCTCCTGCACAACTCCTGTTAAGGAATTTACATGTGCTCTCCTCGGCTCATGCCGTGATACAAACTTGATTCCCCTCCCTTCTGGGGTGGTAAGCAAAATTGACTTACTGGCGCAATCTATGTTCCCTCCATACTTTGATAACCAATCCATGCCTAATATCACATCCAATCCTTGCGATTCCAGAACTATTAGGTCCGAGGGAAATACATAGTGTCCAATCCTTAATGGTAGTCGATCACACCATATACTAGCCTGGTATTCTGCTCCGGGTAAGGTTACTAGCATGGGTGACCTAAGGGCTTGGGTTGGTAGGTTATACTTATCCACAAATCCCCTTGATATGTATGAATGCGATGCACCAAGTATCAAAAGAACAAGCTGCGATAAATGACTTAAGCAAAACTTACCTATTCTGCGTGCTCGGTGAGCTTCAACCTCCTCCACGGTAACGTGGTTCACTTGTCCTCTGTTGAAAGGGTTCGGCTTCTTTCCTGAGCTTCCATTACCATTTCCATTTTGGCCTTCTGGACAATCATTTGCATAATGCCCAGTCTTGCGGCACTTAAAGCAAGTGATGTGGCTCAGGTCTACCTTGGATGGTGTTGACGGGTTGGTGCGGTTTTGTCCATTGCTTCCTCCATTCCCGTTCCCATTCTTGGTGCCATTATGGTTGTGCGAGCTACCTCCTCCGTGGGTATGCTGAAATTGTCCTCCTGTCTTCGGGGTAAAGCGAAGTTTCTGCTGAGCTCTATAGTTATTCTTCCCCTGTCCATACTTTCTCTTGCGATAGTCAATCTGCTGCTGCTTCCCTTCAATCATAAGCGCACGATCTACCAACTCCTGGTAGTTATTGAAAGTGGCTACCATCAACTGCATGCTCGACTCATCATTCGGTCCTTCTAGAAACTTCTCCTTGCTTGCATCCGTAGTAACGTCATCCGGGGCATAACGTGCTAACTTACTAAAATCATCCACATCTTGCCAACTGTCTGTCCTCCTTGGCGCAAGTTGCGAAACTCACGCTTCTTCATGGCCATAGCTCCTGCTGAAACATGGGCGACGGAAAGCTTCTTGGCCGATCCCATGTGGCGGTGTCTACAAGGTAAGTGGCTGTAAAATTCTCCCACCATCTTTCTTTGTGGGTCCTTGAGCTGATGTGCGGCAAATTTCACCCTTTCTCCATCTGTACATCCTGCAGTGGTCAACTCCCTCCCTATCTTATGGAGCCAATCATCTGCAACAATCGGCTCGGTGCTACTGGAAAACACCGGCGGATTCAGCCTTAAGAAACGGGTCAAATGGTCAACTGGTGGTGGTGGTGGTGGGTTGTTGTTGTTGTTGTTGTTGTTGTTGCCTTGGTTCTGTACCAATGTTTGAATCAAGGCATTCTGCTGCTGAATCAACTGAGTGATCTCTGGCGGGAAAACAAATCCGGGGTCGTGACTCGGAGGCATCTGAGGGGTTTAAAGAAAAGACGAGAGTTAAGAATAGAATGAGGTCTAGAGAGAAACACTACCCATATGCGCATGAGACAAATCACACAATATCACTCCAATCAATTCAAACAAGGGCATACAACGGTCTATCTATCGTTACAAAGTGCTGAAACTAAAACTAATATAAAATGGGGAAATCTACTATCGTTATGGTGGTCAACTAGAAAAACTGCTCGATGAAGACTCCATGATATCTGCTCCACTTCATCTTCGTAATCATCATCACTAGGATCGGAATCGGTGTAAATGCGATGATGATGTAGTTCTCTGACAGTGCTATCTTCATCTTCTCCTCCGGTGCTGAATTCCCCATGAGTTCTTCAATCTTCTCCTTAAGATCGCCGTTTTGTCCCACTAGAGCTACAATCTCCTCCATGTAGTCCTTGCGAGTGGCCTTCAGTTCTCCTTCTAGTTCGATAATCTTGGCTTTTGCTGTCTTCAACTCCATCATGTCTGCGCACATTGGTTCTCCTGGCGTCGAATGTGCTAATTTAACTCCTGGATGAAAGCTGCAATGGATCGGTCCTTCTTAGTGCCAACTATCTCCCATTGTTCATCTCGGCGCCCGCAAATCTGGTAGATAGTATCCTTGAGGTCTTCTTTGTAAACTTCTCCAATCGTCCCATGGTTATGTGAGCTGCCATGCTCTTTCCTGGACTCGAGGTTGGTGCATTGAAAACACACTCTATGGGCTCCGTGATTGGCGCAAGCGTCCTTCCGGAACTTGAGCTTGAATCTTCCAGCGCTCTTCTTGAGTAAAGTGGAATTGTAGGTCCGGTGAAGCTTGGTAATCCGATGTTAAGGTACTTAGTGACTTCCTTCGGTGTCGTCAGAAGGTGTATCTTCATCCGGTGGGTGAACTTGATCCTCGCTTAGTCATCCTAAAAGAGTAGAAAAGATGAGGAGTTAGAAATGAGAAGAGAGAGTAGTGATCTAGGGCTTTAGCTTAATGGTCGTGTCCTACAGTCAGCGTGTGCTATGATACCATCTTTGTAGCGACCAGACCTCAAACAGACTGATCTCTGTGCTCAGTGTCATCCTTGGATCAGTAATGCTGACACCACACAGTACTCAAAGAATTTATAACAGAGTAGCAATCACACACTTATTACAATCGAATGTCTCAAGAGAGAACTTAATAAAACAAATATGGCTTAAGGCCATCTAATAACGATAACAGCGGAAGGCTTGGAAGAATAAGCGAGTCCGTCAACTCCAACGACATCACTGAGTATAGAACCACGACCTATGCACCTTACTGTAAATGCGAAAAGTCTGCAACATGAAACGTTGCAGCCCGAAAACGGGTCAGCACATGGAATATGATGGCAATGTAACACATAGAGAATGATGAAAAAATAAGCCTATAGTACATGCATATTTGGCTGGTGGAAAAGCTCTATGGTTACAGTTTTGCATAAAGCCAATTTTTCCCTACTGCAAAGGAATAAATTTATTTAACTATCATGGTGGTTGTGAAACATTGAGAATGGTTGACATCATTCTCAATCCCAATTAAAAGTACTCATTAACAAACCCAACAATATTAATTTAGAAGTAACATGATGAGATTCACATGATATCCAAGTACTAGATACTCAAGATGTCCATAACCGGGGACACGGCTAACCATGATTAGTTTATACACTCTGCTGAGGTTTGCGCACTTTCCCCACAAGACTCGATCGCCTCGTTTGGTTTCTCGCACTACATGGTGTTTGAGAGCGGATGACCGAGACATAGTCTTCGAAGCGCTAGCACCTTACATGTGGGTAGACCGTACCAACCTACAACCCCTACATCAGCTAGTCTACCGTAAGAGTTCGCACAACTTAGTCAACTACGCCAGAGCCCATAATGGCTTGTGGCTGCACACGTAAGTTTCTAGTTTGAATAATCTCATGATCCCTTTGAGCACAGGTGGCGGTCCAAGAAATCTGAGCAAGTCTGATAGAAACCAGGTGCCTCAATCCACCCAGGATGTGTGTTTAAGTTGCCACCTTAAATATACCATTAATAACAATCTCACATCATCATGGATACACTCACCCAATCCACGTCTACTAGCATAGCATAGCATAATAAGCAAGCGAGAAGTAACTCCCAAGGGTTTATAATAAAACAGTAATAGGTACTACCTCAACTACTTCCCATCCCACAATTTAATTAGATCATAATCATGCAAGTGTTTGAGGAATAGATCTAATGCATAAAAACTGGGTATGAGAAGAGGTATGATCAAAGTGTTACTTGCCTTGCTGATGATCCATGAAACCTAGAGACTCGAAGTAACAGGTGGCGCACTCAAGGGTATTCTATCGCAGACAAACAAACAAGCATACAATAAGTACTCATCTAATGCAGGTAAAACTCAAATAGATCTAACGGATAGTTCAACTTAAGAACTCCGGTTTGCAAAAGAATCAAATCAAGCGAAACAGCGAAAGTCAAGCGGCGGAAGAAAACAGCTTCGTTTTACTAATCTGGATCTAAGTCAAATTTTACAAAAGCAAAAACTTGTTTAAGTAGGTTATTCGGAAATAGGGTTTGAGGCGAAACTCGAGCGCTTTAATCGCTGATTCGATAAGCAAGCGAAAAGTTATACTAAAACGAAAATCGGATCGAGAATCGCGATCGGAAAAATCGCGGATTAAATCCGAGAAAAAGAAAAACGACGAACGGGTTAATGAACAGACGTTCGTTAACTAAACTAATCTGACGAACGCGTTCGTTTAAATGAACTAACGGACGAACGTCCGCTGATTAGCCTAAACCGAGAAAAAAAACCGAACTAATAAAAAAACGAAACTAAAAAACCGAAATCAAAACCGTAAAAAAAACCGTCCGGTTTTTAGAAAAACCGGCGGCACGCAGATCGAGGCGGTGGCGAACCTCGTCGGCGGTCGGGGTCGTGAGCGACGGCAATGCGGCAATGGCCAGGATCCGGCGGCATGCGGCCAATGGCGGCTCGGGCTAGGGTTTGCCGGGTGGGCTGCCCGGTTTATAAAGCTGCCGGCCAGAGTCCGGACGGACCACGGCCGGTTAGGTCGATAAGCGCGTTTTTTGAAATAATTCTGCAGAAGAAAACATAAAAAGAAATACTAAGCGGACTCCAAAATCCTAAAATAAATTTTCCCGACTTCTAAAATCAAGCGGACAAGATGAACTTTTATTTGGGGCCTAAATGCAATTTTGAAAACGCGATTTTTCCTAAATTCAAATAAAAAGCGAAAAACTCCAAAATAAAATCTTATTTGATTTTATTATTAAATCTTCATTATTTCTTTGTTTTGGGAAAGTAATTTTATTCCCTCTCTCATATTTTGATAGAAGAAATAATTGGAGATAAAATAATTAAAATCAAATGATCCTATTTTCAAAATTTGAGAAAACTCAAATATGAAAATAACGAAAATCCCCAACTCTCTCCCCGGGTCCTTGAGTTGTGTAGAATTTCTAGGATCGAGCAAAATGCAACGAAAAAAATATGATATGCAATGATGCTCTGTGTATAACATTCCAAATTGAAAATTTGGGATGTTACACCTCTCCTCCTCTCTCTCGATGGCGCCGGAGTGCTATCGGGAGGGGAATAATCGCCGCGGTGATCATCTTCATCAACATCACCATCATCATCACCATCCTCATCACCATCCTCATCACCATCCTCATCTGTTTTACGCGGTCCACTCTTTCGCACCCCGCTGTAATCCCTACTTGAACGTGGTGCTTTATGCCACATATTATGATCCAATGATGTGTTGCCATCCTATAATGTTTTGAGTAGATATTCTTTATCTTTGGGTTGATTGATGATCTAGATTGGTATGAGTTGTATGTTTTATTTTGGTGCTGTCCTATTGTGCCCTCCGTGTCGCGCAAGCGTGAGAGATTCCCGCTGTAGGGTATTGCAATGCGTTCATGATTCGCTTATAGTGGGTTGCTTGAGTGACAGAAGCATAAACCCGAGGAAGGGGGTTGTCGCGTATCGGATAAAGGGGACTTGATATGTTAATGCTATGGTTGGATTTTACCTTAATAATCTTTAGTAGTTGCAGATGTTTGCTAGAGTTTCAATCATAAGTGCATATGATCCAAGAAGAGAAAGTATGTTAGCTTATGCCTCTCCCTCATATAAAATTGCAATGACGACTACCGGTCTTGTTAACAAGTGTCTAGGATAATTCCGCACACCGACCCATCATTATTCCACACTCGTTATTTATAATATTTAGTAATATATTCTAACTTTATGATAACAGCACCTACTTTTATGTTTTAGCTCTCCGATATCATGCAAAGTTATCCTCTTCAAACCCACAACGTAGTTTTATTTCTTGTTTCTAGTTGAAAGCAAACATTGGGTGTACGTAGAGTCGTATCAGTGGCAGATAGGACTGGAGAGAATATTGATTTTACCTTTAGCTCCTTGTGGGTTCGACACTCCATACTTATCACTTCGACCATTGAGAATTGCTACGATGATTCCCTGCACTTGGGGATTATCAGGGCGCAGGAGCTCGCACCTCTCCCGCGGCTTTTCACCGACGAGTATCGTCGTGACAACCGGAGGCGGCAACGTCGCCTCGCCATCGCCGAGATGGATGAGGAAGCCATGACGGTGTGGCGCGAACGCTTCCCGCAGGACAGCGTCAACGAGCGCCAGTTCTACAAGTAACGAAGGACGGAGAGGGAGGCGAGGAGGACGGAGCGAGCCACCTATCGGGAGGACAAGCGTGCGCGGAAGCAGGCCGCTCAATTGAACATGAAGCTAGGAGAGGCATCGTCCTGGGACTCCGAGGACGAGCGGTATGCTGACGCCTACATTCAGGTGTCGGAGGAGGACATTACCGAGTCGGAGTCGGAAAACGACGAGTAGTTGATCTTTTCTTTTAACTGTCTATGCTATGAACTATCTATGTATCGTTGTACTATCTATATTGAACTGGCCGCCGGCGTCGGGACGAAGGAGGCGGGCGAGGGTGCGCTGTTGGATGGGAAGAAGGCAATGTGCCACCGACCAGCGGGCCTGGAGAAGGGAGAGGGCGAGCGCGCGTGCGTTCGTCTCGTGTCCACGCCAACGCAAATCCGACTCAAAAATAAGTCGAGAATGGGTCGTCTGCGGACGAAAAGCGGACGCGCGTCCGTTCGGGTCAGCGCGTTGGGCCGCATTTTGTGTCCGCGCCGACCTGGTCCCCCATTGGAGTTGCTCTTATGTAATCGTGTTGCGTCCTCTCACCAGGATGTTTATCAGACGCCTTGCCTGCAGCGCCGTCTCGGAAGATTCAGCTCGGCCGGCCCATGCACGCAACCACACAGTACATGCGCTGAACGACGCCGTGCGCACACAGACAGGTCCGGATCAAACGTTGTTTCCCCACTCACGAGTCACGAGAATTCGCTCGTCCCTCCCTCGAGCAGTAGCAGATTAGCAACGGCGCCGCTCCGTCGAATGCAGCGGCTGCGTGAGTGGTCCATCGGGCAGCAGGCCGTCTCGAAAGAAGGCGAGCGCCCGTACCGGCAGGCAACGCAGCGAAGGCAGCAGCGTACTGCCTGCACCGGGCCGCGCGCGGTCGAGGAGGGAGGACAGCCAGCAGCGCCGATAGGGCGATGGCGGGGGCACGCGAGCACGCAGCACTGCTGCGACGCGCACTAGACTCCTCGCCTTGTGACGTCCCCCACGCCTTTCCAGGCCATCCCGCGCGTCTTTGCTGCTTCGTGGCGGCGTCGATGCAGAGGCCCGCGCCGCAGCCGCGCTGCACGCCTCGAACAGCAAGCGGCGCGATGATATTCTCTGCCCACAGCCTGTGGGCACGCACGTAGGAGTACGGGGGGTGGCCGCATGCCTAGCTAGTCCCTACGTCCAGACGACGAGCCAATTTTTTTCTTTTTTCTTTTTTATTTGAGGCCTACTTCCTCCGTCTGAGTTTATTAGACCCCTTTTATATTTTATGAATAATTTTAACCATTCATGTGACTAAAAAATATACTCCCTCTGTCCGAAAATACTTATCGGAGAAATGGATGTACCTAAATATATTTTAGTTCTAAATACATCAATTTTTATCCATTTGGCGACAAGTAATTCTGGACGGAGGGAGTATATAATATGTACTATAAAAGGTACTATGTTGTTTGATTTTTAGTCAAAAAATAATTTTAATGATATAATTTTTGTGACATATACTAGTTTACATTTACAAGTGAAATTTATGGTCAAATGTTAGTACAGGACATTTGCTACCCCGTGGGATAAGGGAGACCGGAGAAGGATGAAGGCGTAGTACATCCTCCGTTTGGATTTATTGCCCCCTCTGATATTTAGTGTTAAACTTATTTTAAAGTAAACAAAGTAGTGAGATGTAAACTATATGTCATGAAAATTACATGGTAGGAAACCTCTTTCTAATACAAATCAAATAATGTACTTTTGTTGTACCATAAATATCATATTTAGTTAGTTATATACATATAGTCATAGTTTAATCCATAATACTAGGGTCCAAATAAATCCAGACGGATGAAGTACCATATTGCCTCGACGGTCCACGCGAGGGTTATATCCCGCTTAGTGCGAAACTAGCTTCTATCTCGCTGAAATTCCCGTGCTATCTACTGTAAAGGGCCGATCCCCTTTTGCACACTCACTGGCTCACTCACTCACCTGTGCTCATTCGCTCGATGCGTTTTGCTCGTGTTTTCTTTTTCTTTTCTTTTTGTTCTTTTTGCCTTTTTTGGTTTATTTGTTTCGTCTTTGGTTTTCTAAGGTTTCATTATTTTTTTCATCGGTTTTCTTCGTTTTATTCAGGGTTTCTTTGGTTTTCCTGTTTCTTCGCTTTTTCATTTGTTTTCTTTATTTGTTTATCGGTTTTCATTGCTTTTTCTTTGTTTTTATTTCTTTCTTTCTCGGTTTTCATTTTTGTTTGCCTTTCTTTCTATCTTTTCTTCTTGGGTTTCATTATTTTTCTTTGTCTTTATTTATTTCTTTCTAGGTTTTTGTTGTTTGTTTCTCCTTTGTTTTCATCGTTTTTCTTTTGTTTCTTACTTGGTTTTCTTAGTTTCATTCGTTTGCATTGTCTTCTTCGGTTTTTCATTCTTTTGTTTTCGTTTTCTTCGTTTTCATTTGTTTCTTTATCGGTTTTCACTAATTTCCATTCTTTTTATGCAATTGTTTCTTTGGTTTATTTTTATTTTCTTTTTTCTTCGGCTTCTTTTGTTTTTTCGTACTTTGTTTCTTTTGGTTTTCATTCTACAGTTTTCATATACATCAAGAACGTTTTTCAAATACAAGTTTAACTTTTTAATACATGGTCAGTATTCTTTCTATCGCATTTAAAAATGCTTGATTAAAATTTTACAAATATAAGATTAACATTTTTTAATACATGCTCAACATTTTTATATACACATTTTAAAAAATGCTTGATTAACATTTCCAAATACAAGATTAACATTTTATTACATGCTCAACAGTTTTTCTATACATATTTAACATTTTAAATTGCTTAATTAACAGTTTTGATTACATGGTCAATATTTTTCTATATACATTTAATATTTTTTAAATGTTTATTAGCATTCTGAATACAAGTTTAACATTATTTGAGTACAATAAAATATTAACTTTATTAATACATGATCAACATTTTGATAAACATTTTCCATTGCTTGATTAACTTTTTTCAGATACAAGATAGACATGTTCTTAATACATGGTTACCATTTTTTCTACACATTTAACATTTTTCAAATGTAATATTAACATTTTTCTATATACATTTAACATTTTGTAAATTCTTGATTAACATTTTACAAATACAAGTTTAACATTTGTTTAATACAATATAATATTAACTTTGATTAATACATGGTCAAGATTTTTTCTATACATATTTATTATTTTTTCAAATGCTTGATTTACATTTTTCAAATACTTGTTTAACATATGTTTCAAATGTTTGGTTAAACTTTTTAATGTATACGATCAACTATTTCATACACATTGTATTTTTCTTATACTTTTTCATATACATGAGAAACATTTTCTATACACATTTAACTCTTTCAAATGCTTGATTGAAAATTTTAAAATGTTTTCTGTAAAGTGATTTTGTATTATATATATATATATATATATAATGTGTGTGTCTATATATATATATATATATATATATATTCTTTTATGCATTAAAAACTAAATAAAAGAAAGCAAAAAATATGCACACCGCAGGATTCGATCCCGCGCCACATTGATCGAGGCGGACAACTCGGTAGTTCGTTTGTGCCTACATAGTAGGATTTATGGGATTTTATCACGTTCACACACATCTTTTTGTCGGTATTCCACCGTTAACGCCTTTTGCAGCAAATACTACTTTATAGAAGGAATCCGAGGAAATGGTGGTGAAACCACGTATTAAATATGACAATCAACTATCATAAAAGAATGACACAAAGGGACCAAAGAAAGATTGCCTACGACACCTCTGGAGAAAAGATGACGCTCCATACGAGCTTGCCCGCTCATATGGGTGGTCATATGATGTGCCAGCGTCATCGCCTCGTCCACTACTTCCACCCCATGAAATCAGATCGGGGATCAGTCGCAGAGAGATGCTAGAAACTCATCCAGAAGGCAGAACTCTAGCCTCCGGAGATCATCAGGAGGAGGGTTGGCAAGGAGAACCCATCTTCACCACCAAGCACAAGGGGGTTACAACATGAACACCATTGTCATCATCATCATCATCATCACCACTGTCATCATCATCCACATCCATCTCATTGTAACATCAGTAACCCTAGTGGATCGTCTTGTGTGCTACGTGTGTTATTCATTCATGTTTACCATCACCACCCTTATGATGTTTGTTGTTTCCATGTGTGAGTAGACCCCTAGTTCTTGGTGATACGGATGAACCTTTGTATTTATAGGATCAGAAACGTTATATTGGATATGAGATCTTTTGTTGAACGCTTAGTTTAATAAATTTCATGAATGTTGTGAAGGAGCCCCATTCAGCATTACCGTCAGAAGTCCACGAAGTGTATCATTATCATTGTAAAGGTTAGGATGTGAAGGTAATTCGAGGTGGCAGTAAAAGCCTTTTCTTCTAGCCTTTGCAATTGATAGGGGATTTACTGAGAACCCTTAGAGAGGCTGGTTCACGGTGTAACCCTTAATTACCATAGTCACAACCTGCAGGGGAGACTATGGTGGTGGCGTGTGTGGCACGAAGTCTACCTAGAGTAGAATGTGTACTAAACCCGGCTCCACCCAGCATAATCATCAAGAGTGGCTTAAGTATCCAAACCATATCATGAACATGCATATGTTGCGGTAGAAACATACCAATGGGGATTCCGGACTCCCTGAGAACGCCTGTCATTTCTACTCATTACTCGTACTGTTGTTTTCTATTTATTTTTATGTTATTTATTTTCAGTTCACTCTACAACTAAATCACTATTTACTTCCGCCCTCACTTTGTATGTAGTCTACATTTACTTGCACGCACAAATCCACAAATCACTACAAGAGGCAACGTTCAATTCCTTTGCTCCCTGTGGGCTCGATACTTCTACTTCAAAAAATCCACAACTAAACTTTGTGTAATTGCAGGCCACCAATTCATATTTGTTTTCTTAAAGAAATCGAGCAGTGCTCTTTTTATACATGCCTTGCGCGTGTTGTAGGGCGAGCGCGCAAGCACTTCATCTAGCTCGCATTAAGCGATATATAGACGCGATCCATCGGCCGAGGAGCTAGCACTATTACTGATCGGTGTTCACTCAAAAAAATACGAATTGGTGCGGACGGTCCACTGTACGAAGATCGAACGCTTTGGGTTTCCCTAAAAAAAGATCGAACACGTTTTTTTAAGTTCAACAAATAATTTATTCAACTATCCCCACTGGGGATCTCGTCCGAAATTACATGCAAAATAAAGTCTGGAGGCATATTCGGCCACTCCATACATCGATTATTAGAAACAGCTCCCCTAGCTAAAACATGGGCAGCCCGATTTGCATCTCTCCTTACCCATGCAATCTTCCACTCCTCCCTTGCCTCCATTATCCTCTTGACCTCCTCCATGATCGGCCTCAGAGATGACAGTTCCTTCTCTTTGCTCCTGATTTTGCCTACTATCTCTCTGCAGTCCGACTCAATGTACACTCTAGGGATATTTTGCGCTTCCGCCAGGATGGCTTCTCGTCGACAAGCATGGAGTTCTGCTTTTACTGGATCATTGCACCTTGGGAGAAAGTAGCTAGCACTTGTGATGTACGCACTGTCGTGGTTTCTGAGGACCACACCAGCTCCTCCGTCCCCCGTCTTTGTCGTCGCTCCATCAACGTTGGCCTTGACTCATCCCTCTTCTGGCGGTTTCCACTTCTCTGTCATCCTCGGTTTTCCCGGTTTGCTCCTTCGCCCGTGGATAGACTTCCACTCCACTATTAGGTAAAGCACTCTCCTTGCTATCGCCTCCGCTTCCTCCACCCGATGTCCATCTCGGGCATTATTTCTTGCTAGCCAAAGGGCATAAACCCCCTGTACCATGACTGCTCGTTCATCATCTGAAGCTTCAGCAAACCATGACATGAGCCATCTCGACAACGCACCCTGAGGGCTACATGACTCCGGCGGGATCGCCACCGGCACCCCCAATTCCGAATGCATTATCTTCCAGAACTTAACCGAGTGGTAGCAGCCCCAAAATCTGTGGTAGATTGTCTCTTCTCTTCCGCAAGCAACACAAAAGACTCCCGATTTGATTTCCTCCTCTGTAGCTCTGATCCCACCGTGATACCATTTCTTATGACTCACCACATATGCGTTTTAACTTTCCCAGGTGCCACCGTGTCCCACAGACACAGCCAGGATTTGTGGTCCATCGCTGTCGAGGAAGATTCCGGCCTGCCTGATCGCGCTCGTTTCTGGCTCATGCGAAGATGATAGGCTGATCTAACCGAGAAATCCCCATTCTTGGTGTAGTTCCACGCCTGGTAGTCCTCCGTCTCGGCGCCTCCCACTGGAATAGATTTCCTAAGCCTCGTCCGGCGCAAACATGGTCTGTACCATGTTCACATTCCAAGATACTCCGTCCGGCTTCAACAAGTTGCTGACTTGCACTATCCCTGGGATGTAGCTTTGGCCCAGTGGCTTTAGGCTACCTTCCCTGGGAATCTAGTTATCGTGGTGGATTTTAATGTTAGAGCCGTCTCCAATTCTCCATATGAGGCCATCTAGCAACAAGTTCATCCCGTGTAAGATGGTTCTATATGTGTAAGAACCCTCACTTGGGCAGGTTGCATTTAGTATTGATCCTTCTGGGTAGTATCATGCTTTCAATACCCTAGCACACAATGAAGACGGGACCTGGAAGAGATGCCAAGCTTGCTTTGCAAGAATGGCTTGGTTGAAAGCCTCCGGGTCGCGAAATCCTAGGCCTCCTTCACGCTTTCTCGTGCACATTTTATCCCATGCGATCGAATGAACCTTCTTTTGCCCATTTGCTTCTCCCCACCAGAAGTTTGACGAAATAGATGACAGATTCCCGCACATTTTCTTTGTGAGTTGGAAGCAGCTCATTGTAAAAGTTGGTGTTGATGGAAGGCTGGATTTAACAAGCACCTCTCTAGCCATCTTTGATAGTCCTTGTCCTTTCCATACTGATACTTTCCCTCTTGCTCTCTCCTTGACATATCTGAAAGTTCCATCCTTCGAGCTCCCTACCACTGTAGGTATCCCCAAATACCGCTCACTCAAAGCCTCCTCCTTAATGCCCAACACCTGCTTTAGTTCTTCTTTTGTAGTATCCTCCGTTCCTTTCCCGAATAAAATCGATGACTTATGGAAGTTCACCTTCTGCCCGGACGCAGCTTCATACTGCTGCAGAATAGTTCGGAGTGCTTCAAAATTATCCCTAGATCCTTCCACAAATACCACGCTGTCATCAGCAAAAAGTAAATGAGTAACGTTTGGCCCGTTGGTACCGAACGAAACCCCTTTGATATCAGCCTCCTCCTCGCCTTCTTTAATAGTGCCGAGAACCCCTCCATGCAGAGGAGAAAGAGGTACGGGGATATGGGGTCCCCCTGTCTTAGTCCTCTAGACGGGGTAAACCTATGAGATAAACCCCCATTGAGCTTGATAGAGAAAGTAGGAGATTTAACACAGCGCATAACCATCTCCGTCCAGTGACAGGAGAAACCAACCTTTAGTAGCATTTGCTCTAGAAAATCCCACTCAACTCTGTCGTAAGCCTTCATCATATCTAACTTGACCGCACACAATGGCCTCTTTCGCTTCCTTTTCCTGATCGCATGAACACACTCGTAGGCTACTAGCACGTTGTCTGTTATTAGTCTGCCAGGCACAAAGGCACTCTGCTCTTCTGAGATCATGAAAGGCAGCACCACTTTCAGGTGGTTGGCCAGTGCCTTCGCTGATATCTTATACAACACATATCAAAGGCTAATGGGTTGGAATTGAGAAAGTGACTCCGGTGAGTTTACCTTTGTAATCATAACAATGATCGTGTCATTAAAACTATTTGGGGCTGCTTTTCCTTCCAAAAACTCTCTGACTGCTGCACACACATCCTCCTTCACCAACTCCCATTGGCGTTGGTAAAACATGGCAGGAAGGCCGTCCGGACCTGGTGCCTTGGTTGGCCCCATCTGAAAAAGAGCCGCGCGAATCTCCTCGTCAGAGAAAAGTGTTGTTAGTTTTGTATTTGTCTCCTCCGTGACAAGTCCCTGTATGTGTTGCAAAACATTTTCTTTGTTATGCGATCCTTTAGAGGCAAAAAGATGCTCATAGAACTGTGCAGCCATCGCGCGCATCCCTTCATCGTTTGTGCACTTCGTCCCGTCGTCCCTCATCAACACTTTGACTGTGAAGCACGATTTTGAAAGTATTTTGTGTTCTGGTCTCCTTCCATCAACCAGTCCACTCTCGACCGTTGCTTGTGATACACTTCTCCCATCTCATAGAGCTCATGGAGCTGATCTTCAATGTCTTTTATTTCCGATCGATAGCCCGTCCGAGCAGCTCGCTCCTTTGCATCCACTAACTGCCCCTTGAGGTGGCCAATCTGTTTTTTAATCGACCCAAAAACCTTTCGACTCCACTCTTGCATGGCTTTGGTCGCTTCCTTGAGTCTGCTGCATGTCGCCACCAACTTCTCGCCCTGCTGATTGGCTGTGAGGGCTGCAGCCCATGCAGTAGCCACCCTCCCATCGTAACCATCATGTCGGGCCCATGCAGCCTCGTAAATAAAAGCCCGATGTCCCTTGGCACGTGACTCGGCCAGTGCCGTCGACGCCTTAATGATCAGCGCTTGGTGATCGGATTCTTCCGTCATCACGTGCTGGACTTCCACCGCCGGAAACAACTGGGCAAAATCAGCATTACAAGTCGCCCGGTCCAACCGAACTTGAATGTTCTCATCCATATCTCGCTTGTTATCCCATGTGAATGGGCATCCCGAGAAACCAATATCCGCGAGTCCGCAGTCGGACAGGCAGTCCTCAAACATTGCCATCTGATTCATGTCCGTCGGGTTTCCACCCTGTTGTTCACTTTGTCGCAACGCTTCATTAAAGTCTCCTGCGCATAACCATGGTAGGTCATCATGTGCCCTAAGATATCGAAGAACCTCCCACGTTTTTGTTCTCTTGTCAACGCATGGTTCCCCATAAATTCCAGTGAATCTAAAAGGAATCCCATCAGCCACAATCTTTGTATCGATGTAATACTGACACCAAGGCCGCACCGTAACATCAACATGATCTCTCCACCAAAGTGCCAATCCTCCACTCTTTCCCTTGCAGTCCACCACCACACCTTGATTGAAACCCAATCTCCATTTTAATCTCTCCATCGCCCCCGCTCGTTTCTTCGTTTCTGAGAGAAACACCACCTCTGGGTTGTATGACCTAACCAGGTCCCGAAGTTCGCCAACTGCCAAGTCCAACCCCAATCCTCGGCAGTTCCAGGCTAAAATAATCATTGCTCTCGGCGGCCCCGCTCCCTGGCAGGGTCCGCCGTTGCATCATCCATAGTCATACAGTCAAAAAACAGAAGCTGTCTTCTGTAGAGTATCTCGCACAAAGTTGCCCGGATCATCATACTTGTCTCCGCTCTCCTTTGCTACCCATATTTGTCTTGGCCTCCTCTTCCTCGTGTTTGGAGTAGCGTTGGGGTTGTTCCCTCTTCTCCTGTACTCCTCCTGATCATGTCGAGGCTTCCTAACATAATATCCTCTTCTTCTATGTACGGGGTAGTGGGGTCTATAAGCATAATCCTCATGAGAAGGTTGTTTTGCATCATGATGTCTACTACACAACCTTCTTCTTGTAGACGTTGTTGGGCCTCCAAGTGCAGAGGTTTGTAGGACAGTAGCAAATTTCCCTCAAGTGGATGACCTAAGGTTTATCAATCCGTGGGAGGCGTAGGATGAAGATGGTCTCTCTCAAACAACCCTGCAACCAAATAACAAAGAGTCTCTTGTGTCCCCAACACACCCAATACAATGGTAAATTGTATAGGTGCACTAGTTCGGCGAAGAGATGGTGATACAAGTGCAATATGGATGGTAGATAAAGGTTTTGTAATCTGAAAATATAAAAACAGCAAGGTAACTAATGGTAAAAGTGGCGTAAACGGTATTGCAATGCTAGGAAACAAGGCCTAGGGTTCATACTTTCACTAGTGCAAGTTCTCTCAACAATAATAACATAATTGGATCATATAACTATCCCTCAACATGCAACAAAGAGTCACTCCAAAGTCACTAATAGCGGAGAACAAACGAAGAGATTATGGTAGCGTACGAAACCACCTCAAAGTTATTCTTTCGGATTGATCTATTCAAGAGTTCGTACTAGAATAACACCTTAAGACACAAATCAACCAAAACCCTAATGTCACCTCAAGTATCCGTGGGAATGATTATACGATATGCATCACACAATCTCAGATTCATCTATTCAAACCAACACAAAGAACCTCAAAGAGTGCCCCAAAGTTTCTACCGGAGAGTCAAGACGAAAACGTGTGCCAACCCCTATGCATAGGTTCATGGGCGGAACCCGCAAGTTGATCACCAAAACATACATCAAGTGGATCAATAGAATACCCCATTGTCACCAAGGGTATCCCACCAAGACATACATCAAGTGTTCTCAAATCCTTAAAGACTCAATCCGATAAGATAACTTCAAAGGGAAAACTCAATCAACTACAAGAGAGTAGAGGGGGAGAAACATCATAAGATCCAACTCTAATAGCAAAGCTCGCGATACATCAAGATCGTATCACCTCAAGAACACGAGAGAGAGAGAGAGAGAGAGAGAGAGAGAGAGATCAAACACATAGCTCTTGGTACATACCCTCAGCCCGAGGGTGAACTACTCCTCCTCGTCATGGAGAGCGCCGAGATGATGAAGATGGCCACCGGTGAGGATCCCCCTCCGTGGTGCGAACAGGTGCCGATTGGTTTTGGTGTCTACATAGGCTTGCGGTGGAACTCCCGATCTATTCTATTCCCGATGGTTTTAGGGTATATTGGTATATATAGGAGGAAGAAATCGTCAGGAGCCACGAGGGGCCCACGAGGTGGAGGCGCGCCAGGGGGGCGCGCCCCCTGCCTCGTGCCTTCCTCGTTGCTTCCCTTACGTACACCCCAAGTCTTCGGATTGCTTCCGTTCCAAAATAACTCTCCGAAGGTTTCATTCCGTTTGGACTCCGTTTGATATTCCTTTTAAGGAAACATCAAACAAGAGAAAAAGCACCGACCTTTGGGCTCGGGTTAGTAGGTTAGTCCCAAAAATAATATAAAAGTGTTTAATAAAGCCCATAAACATCCACTAGCATAGAACAATAAAAAATTATAGATACGTTGGAGACGTATAACATCATTTGTAACATCCCAAATTTTCAATTTGGAATGTTATACATAGATCATTCATGCATATCATATTTTACTGCATTTTGCTTTCGCGATCCTCGAAATCCTAAGCAACTCAAGGACCTTCGAAAAGATTTGGGGATTTCCCGGGTTTCATATTTGATTTTTATCAAATATTGAAACGAGGATTTTGATTTTAGTTATTTTTCTCTCCGAAAATATTTCCTATTAAAATACATGAGAGGAGATAATATGACTTCTCCAAAACAATTGAAATATTGGAGGGAAATATTAAAAATCAATTATTTGACTTTATTCGGATTTTATTGCTATTTTATTTTCATTAGGAAAAAAATTTGCACGTTTTTCAAAATTGCATTTTAGGGCCAAGAAAATGTTCATCTCGTTCTAAATATTTTATTTAGACGGTGAAAATTTGTTTTGGCATTTTTAGATTTTCATTTTATTTTCTAGGATTTATTTTTGGTTCGGCAGAATTATTTATAAAAAAAAGTTCAGCGCCAGGCTGGGCCGAGGCCCAGCCGAGCCGGCCCGCTTCCCCGCGTCGCCGTCTCCCTCCAGAGACCAAGCCGCCCGCCACTCTCGACCCGAGTCCGCCGGTACTCGCCTCCCAGCCTTGCCCCCTCATCCAAGCCGCCTCCTTAAATACCCCCAACCCCGCCACCACCACCACCCAACCCGTCGCGCAGCCCGCCCGACCATGGCGCGCCGCTGGCGCCTGCCGCGCCTCGCCGCCGCCGCAGCTCCGCCTCGCCGGAGGTAACGCCGCCGGTGCCGCCTCCGTTTTTTTTTCTAAAACCGATCCGGTTTTTTTGGAAACCCTAGTTCGTTTTTTTGATCGGTTCGCCGGTTTTTCTCGGTTTAGTTACTTAGCGGACGTTCGTCCGTATGTTCGTTTTAACGGACGGTTTTCGCTTGATAATTACAGACAATGAACGTTCGTTCGTTAGCCTGTTCGTCAGTTTTCTTTTTCTCGGATTTTTCCGCGATTATTTTCGATCGTGATTTCTGATCCGATTTTCGTTTCAGTTTATCTTTTTGCTCGTTTATCGGAATCAGGCGATTCAAGCGCCTAGATCTTCGTCTCGAGACCCTCTTTCTGTTTAATCGACTTGAACAAGATTTTGGTACTGTAAAATTTGACTTTAGTTAAGATTAGTAAACGGATCTTGTTTCTTTCGCAGTTGAGTTTCGTTGCTCCGTTTGATTTGATTCTTTTTGCAAACCGGAGTTCTTAAGTTGAACTTTCTGGTCAATTCTTCTTATTTTAGTTTTGCCCATGCATCTTTGCTTGATTGCTTATGTATGCTATTGTTTGTTTGCGATAGAATACTCGGAGTGCGAAGCATGCTACTACGAGTCCCTAGGTTTTGCGGATCGTCAGCAAGGCAAGTAACACTTTGATCATACCCCTTTATCACCCAGTTTTTATGCATTAGTTCCAATCCTCAAACATTGCATGATTAGGATGTCATTAACATGTGGGTTGGGAAGTAGTTGATGAGGTAGAACCTATTGCCTAGTTATATTCAAACCCTTGGGAGTTACTTTCTACGTATTTCTTATATTGCTATGCTATGCTCGTAGACGTGGTTTGGGTGAGTGAAATCCATGACAGATGTGAGATTGTTAATTAATGGTTCAACTTAAGGTGGCAACTTAAATACACATCTGGGTGGATTGAGGCACCTGGAGAATCTAGTGTTGCCTGTATTTTTGGAAATCCCGGGGTTCCGTGTGATTTTCCTATGGACCGCCACCCAGGCTAAAAGGGAACTGGGATATTTTCATGCTAGAAACTTCCGTGTGCAGCCACAAGCTATTATGGGCTCTAGCATAGTTGAGTAGGTTACATGAAGCTCTTGAAGAGGTGGATCAGCAGGTAGAGGGTTGTAGGTTTGGTATGGTCTGCCTTGAGTAGAGAGTTAATGTTTACGAAAGGCGTGTCTCGGTCATCCGTTTCTCAAACACCATGCAAGTCGAGAACTTCAACGGAGGCGATCGAGTCTTGTGGGGAAAAGTCAAAACCTCTGCAGAGTGTACAATCTAATCATGGTTAGCCGTGTCCCGGTTATGGACAATCTTGAGTATCTAGTACTTGGAGTATCCTAAGTATCTCATCACTCTAAATTAACATTGTTGGGCTGATAACTACTTTAATTGGGATTGATTTGGAGGAACCTTCTCAATGATGTTTCAACTACCATGATAGTTAAAATAAAATCTATTCCTTTGTTGTAGGAAAAAATTGGCTTTTCGCAAAAACTATAACCATAGAGCTTTCCACCAGCCAAATATGCATGTAGTGATAGCATTATTCTGTTTTGCTCTACTGTGTTACATTGCCAGCATATTCCATGTGCTGACCCATTTTCGGGCTGCAACGTATTATGTTGCAGACTTTTCAGACGAGGAGTAAGGTTCGTTGGGTCATTGCCGTGCAGCTCAGTTATGCCGTTGGAGTTGATGGACTCACTTTATCTTCCAAGCCTTCCGCTGCTATCGTATTAGATGGCCTTAAGCCATATTTATTTTAATAAGTTCTCTTTTGAGACATTCGATGTAATAAGTGTGTGATTGTGCTACCTCTTGAGCACTGCGTTGGATTTCCTTGAAGAGGAAAGGATGATGCAGCACAGTAGAGTAAGTATTTCCCTCAGTTTTTTGAACCAAGGTATCAATCCAGTAGGAGGCTACGCGCGAGTCCCTCATACCTACACAAAACAAATAGCTCAACGCAACCAACGTGATTAGGGGTTGTCAATCCCTTCACGATCACTTACGAGAGTGAGATCTGATAGAGATGATAGATAATATTTTTGGTATTTTTGGTATAAAAATGCAAAGTAAAATAAAAGGGTAAAGTAAAAAAGCAAAGCAATAATAAAGTGATGGAAGATTGATATGATGAGAATAGACCCGGGGGCCATAGATTTCACTAGTGGCTTCTCTCAAGAGCATAAGTATTCTACGGTGAGTGAACAAATTACTGTTGAGCAATTGACAGAATTGAGCATAGTTATGAGAATATCTAGTTATGATCATGTATATAGGCATCACATCCGAGACAAGTAGACCGACTCCTGCGTGCATCTACTACTATTACTCCACTCATCGACCGCTATCCAACATGCATCTAGAGTATTAAGTTCAAGAAAAAACAGAGTAACACCTTAAGCAAGATGACATGATGTAGAGGGATAAATTCATGCAATATGATAAAAACCCCATCTTGTTATCCTCGATGGCAACAATACAATCGTGCCTTGCTGCCCCTCATCCTTTGGAAAGGACACCGCAAGATTGAACCCAAAGCTAAGCACTTCTCCCATTGCAAGAAGAACCAATCTAGTAGGCCAAACCAAACTGATAATTTGAAGAGACTTGCAAAGATAACCAATCATACATAAAAGAATTCAGAGAAGATTCAAATATTGTTCATAGATAATCTTGATCATAAACCCACAATTCATCGGTCTCAACAAACACACATAAAAAGAAGATTACATCGAATGATCTCCACGAGAGAGGGGAGAACATTGTATTGAGATCCAAAAAGGGAGAAGAAGCCATCTAGCTACTAACTATGGACCTGAAGGTCTGAGGTAAACTACTCACACTTCATCGGAGGGGCCATGGTGTTGATGTAGAAGCCCTCCATGGTGGATTCCCCTTCCGGCGGATCTCCGGAACAGGCCCCAAGATGGGATCTCGTGGGTACAGAAGGTTGCGGCGGTGGAATTAGGTTTTTGGCTCCGTGTCGATCGTTTGAAGTGCGTGAGGTATATATAGGAGGAAGAATGCGTCGGTGGAGCAAGGGGGCCCACGAGGCGGGGGCGCCCTAGGGGCGCCCTCCACCTCGTGGCTGCCTCCTTTCTTTCTTGACGGAGGTCCAAGTCTCTGGATCATATTTGGTGAGAAAATCACGTTCCCGAAGGTTTCATTCCGTTTGGACTCCGTTTGATATTCATTTCTTGAAACATCAAATAGGCAAAAATAGCAATTACAATGGGCCTCTGGTTAATAGGTTAGTCCCAAAAGTAATATAAAAGTGGAAAATAAAGCCCAATATGGTCCAAAACAGTAGATAATATAGCATGGAGCAATCAAAAATTATAGATACGTTTGAGACGTATCAGGCATCCCCAAGCTTAATTCCTGCTCGTCCTCGAGTAGGTAAATGATAAAAAGAGAATTTTTGATGCGGAGTGCTACTTGGCATAATTTCAATGTAATTCTTCTTACTTGTGGTATGAATATTCAGATCCATAAGATTCAAGACAAAAGTTCATATTGACATAAAAATAATAATACTTCAAGCATACTAACAAAGCAATCATGTCTTCTCAAAATAACATGGCCAAAGTAAGTTATCCCTACAAAATCATATAGTCTGGCTATGCTCTATCTTCACCACACAAAGTATTTAAATCATGCACAACCCCGATGACAAGCCAAGCAATTGTTTCATACTATTGACATTCTCAAACTTTTTCAATCTTCACGCAATACATGAGCGTGAGCCATGGATATAGCACTATATGTGGAATAGAATGGTGGTTGTGGAGAAGACAAAAAGAGGGGAAGATAGTCTCACATCAACTAGGCGTATCAACGGGCTATGGAGATGCCCATCAATAGATATCAATGTGAGTGAGTAGGGATTGCCATGCAACAGATGCACTAGAGCTATAAGTATATGAAAGCTCAACAAAAGAAACTAAGTGGCTGTGCATCCAACTTGCTTGCTCACGAAGACCTAGGGCATTTTGAGGAAGCCCATCATTGGAATATACAAGCCAAGTTCTATAATGTAAAATTCCCACTAGTATATGAAAGTGACAAAATGAGAGACTCTCTATCATGAAGATCATGGTGCTAATTTGAAGCACAAGTGTGGTAAAAGGATATTAACATTGTCCCTTCTCTCTTTTTCTCTCATTTTTTTTATTTGGGCCTTTTCTCTTTTTTCTTTTTTATGGCCTCTTTTTTTCTCTTTTTTTTTATTTTTTGTCCAGAGTCTCATCCCGACTTGTGGGGGAATCATGGTCTCCATCATCCTTTCCTCACTTGGGACAATGCTCTAAAAATGATGATCATCACACTTTTATTTTTCTTACAACTCAACAATTACAACTCGATACTTAGAACAAAATATGACTCTATGTGAATGCCTCCAGCGGTGTACCGGGATATGCAATGAATCAAGAGCGACATGTATGAAAGAATTATGAATAGTGCCTTTGCCACAAATACTATGTCAACTACATCATAATGGCTATGGAAATGCCATGATAGGTAGGTATGGTGGCTGTTTTGAGGAAGGTATATGGTAGGTGTATGATACCGGTGAAAAGTGTGCGGTATTAGAGAGGCTAGCAATGGTGGAAGGATGGGAAAAGTGCGTATAATCCATGGAATCAACATTAGTCATAAAGAACTCATATACTTATTGCAAAAAACTTAGAAGCTATCAAAGCAAAGTATTACGCGCATGCTCCTAGGGGGATAGATTGGTAGGAAAAGACTATCGCTCGTCCCCGACCGCCACTCATAAGGAAGACAATCAATAAATAAATCATGCTCCGACTTCATCACATAATGGTTCACCATACGTGCATGCTACGGGAATCATAAACTTTAACACAAGTATTTCTCAAATTCACAACTACTCAACTAGCATGACTCTAATATCACCATCTTCATATCTCAAAACAATTATCAAGCATCAAACTTTTCTTAGTATTCAACACACTCAAAAGAAAGTTTTACAAATCTTGAATACCAAGCATATTATTATTGTTAATCAATTACCATGCTATTTAAGACTCTCAAAATAATCTAAGTGAAGCATGAGAGATCAATAGTTTCTATAAAACAAATCCACCACCGTGCTCTAAAAGATATAAGTGAAGCACTAGAGCAAAACTATATAGCTCAAAAGATATAAGTGAAGCACATAGAGTATTCTATCAAATTCCAATTCATGTATGGCTCTCTCAAAAGGTGTGTACATCAAGGATGATTGTGGTAAAATAGAAAACAAAGACTCAAATCATACAAGACGCTCCAAGCAAAACACATATCATGTGGTGAATAAAAATATAGCTCCAAGTAAAGTTACCGATGGAAGTAGACGAAATAGGGGATGCCTTCCGGGGCATCCCCAAGCTTTGACCTTTTGGTGTACTTGGATTATCTTGGGGGTGCCATGGGCATCCCCAATCTTAGGCTCTTGCCACTCCTTGTTTCATAATCCATAAAAAAAATTCACCCAAAACTTGAAAACTTCACAACACAAAACTCAACAGAAATCTCGTGAGCTCCATTAGCGAAAGAAAACAAAAGACCACTTCAAGGTACTGTAATGAACTCATTCTTTATTTATATAGGTGTTAAACCTACTTTATTACAACTTCTCTATGGTTTATAAACTATTTTACTAGCCATAGACTCATCAAAATAAGCAAACAACACACGAAAAACTGAATCTGTCAAAAACAGAACAGTCTGTAGTAATCTGTAACTAAGCAAACTTCTGGAACTCCAAAAACTTAGCCAAAATAGGAAGACCTAGGAAATTTGTTTAATGATCAGCAGCAATTGGAATCACTATTTTATCACGTTCTGGTGATTTTTAAAAAAAAATTTCGTGAACCGAAAGTTTCTGGAAATTACAGCAAGATCAAATAACTATCATCCAAAAAGATCCTATAGGTTTAACTTGGCAAAAACAGTAATTAAAACATAAAACACATCTAAACAGAAGGTAGATGAATTATTTATTCCTAAACAGAAGCAAAAAGCAAAAAACTAAAATAAAATTGGGTTGCCTCCCAACAAGCGCTATCGTTTAACGCCCCTAGCTAGGCATAAAAGCAAGGATAGATCTAGGTTTTGCCATCTTTGGTAGGAAATTCTTCAATGAGACATCTACCTTCCTTAGAAATTTCTTTCTTTCTAGTAATTATCAAACTTTTAGGCACAAGATCAAAAAATTCATTCATAGCAAATGGTTCCTTAATGATAGCAAAAAGATTGGGATGAATACTTATAGATTTAAGATCCGCAGTTTCCTTACTAGAGGATTCACCCTTATTTTTAGGAACATACATAAGCTTGGCATTTTTAGTAGGAGGACTTGGAGTGTTCTTTACGGAAGAAAAAGTGGTTCCCAAGTTTGTAATGATACCCTCAAGTTTATCGATTCTAGAGGAATCTTGATTTATCTTCTCATTAACTATGGGTTCCTTCTCCTTAATATTTTTGAAAGTTACTCCTACCTTAGATCCATATTGGGTAATTTTATTGTGGATCTTTTTATCTAGATTTTCAATTAACTCAACGGTAGCAACTTTATTCTCAATAATTTCAAGTCTTTGCATTATATGCTCCAAAGTTAACATAGTTCCATTAACCAAAAGAGGGGGTGAGCCAAATAAATCTATCATAGCATTATAAGAATCAAAAGTATGGCTACCCAAGAAATTACCTCCGGTAATGGTATCAAGGATATATCTATACCAAGGATTAGCACCCACATAAAATTTGCGGAGAAGAACTGAAGTAGATTGCGTTCTGGTAGATCTATTTTGGGCATTGCAAATTCTATACCAAGCGTCTTTTTGATTTTCTCCCTAACTTTGCTTAAAATTTAGAACTTCATTCTCGGGAGATAACGGAGAAGATATGAGACTAGCCATAACGACAAGCAAGCGAGAAAAAGGCAAACGGAAAAGAGAGGGCAAATAAAACGGCAAGGGTGAAGTGGGGGAGAGGAAAACGAGAGGCAAATGGCAAATAATGTAATGTGGGAGATAAGGGATTGTGATGGGGACTTGGTATGTTGACTTTTGCGCAGACTCCCCGGCAACGGCGCCAGAAATCTTCCTGCTACCTCTTTGTCACACCCAATATGCGACCCTATCCAAAAGGAACTCGAAGGTCCCACTAAGGATAGACCCGCATATTGAAACACTTTTGCAAGGTGGATATCATTACATCAGCATTACATAATACATAGGGATACAACCAAGACATACAATGTCACGTGAATACAACAATGCAACATACAAGATCAACATCCGACTACGGATGAATCATAAACAGAAACTCAAACAACATCCACCCTGCTAGCCCAGGCTGCCGACCTGGAACCTATCCCCTGATCGAAGAAGAAGCAGAAGAAGAACTCCAAAGTAAGAAAACATCGCTCTCGCGTCATGATCATCGCGAAACCTGTACCTGCACTGTTGGTGTAGTAATCTATGAGCCACGAGGACTCAGCAATCCCATTACCATGGGTATCAAGACTAGCAAAGCTTAATGGGAAAGGAAGGGGTAAGGTGGTGAGGTTGCAGCAGCGACTAAGCATATATGGTGGCTAACATACGCAAATGAGAGCGAGAAGAGAAACAAAGGAATGGTCGTCAACTAGTAATGATCAAGAAGTGATCCTGAACTCCTACTTACGTCAGACATAACCCGAAACCGTGTTCTCCTCTCTATCAACCCGAAAAGAGACACTCACGTTCGCTTTACGGTTGGTGTATTTTAGAAGAGTTTGCTTCAAGTTTACTACAACCGGATATTAACAAATTCCCATCTGCCACATAATCGCGACACGGCTCTCGAAAGTTTATACCCTGCAGGGTGTCCCAACTTAGCCCATGATAAGCTCTCGTGATCAACGAAGGATATTCCTTCTCCCGGGAAGACCCGATCAGTCTCGGAATCCGGCTACAAGACATTTCGACAATAATAAAACAAGACCAGCAAGACCGCCCGATCGCCGACAATCCCGATAGGAGCTGCACATATCTCGTTCTCGAGGCAACACCGGATGAACACTACGTGCGGCAACCGACGATACCCCAAGTGGCCTAGGGCGGCACCGCAAGTGGCTCTGGTTTGGACCAACACTTAGACAAGCATTGACCGGGGCTAAATAAAGATGACCCTTGGGTTAATTACTCCCAAGGGAAAATAGGTGGTGGTGAGGCAAATGGTAAAACCAAGGTTGGGCCTTCTTTGGAGTCTTATTCAAAGCGAACTGTCAAGGGGTCCCATAAATCACCCGACCGCGTTAGGGACGCAAAATTCGGGAACATAATACCGATATGACGGAAACTAGGGCGGCAAGAGTGGAACGAAACACCAGGCATAAGGCCGAGCCTTCCACCCTTTACCAAGTATATAGATGCATTAATTAGATAAGAGATATTGTGATATCCCAACAAAATCCTGTCCACCATGGAGCAATCTTCAACTTCACCTGCAACTAGCAACGCTATAAGAGGGGCTGAGCAAAAGCGGTAACATGGCCAAGCAACGGTTTGCTAGGAAGGGTGAAAAAGGTTAGAGGCTGACATGGCAATTTGGGGAGGCTTGAATAAACAGGTGATAGGTAGCGCAGCATAGCGATAGAACGAAGCAACTAGCATAGCAATGATAGTAGTGAGATCCAGGGTAGTGGTCATCTTGCCTGGAATCCCGCAAGGAAGAAGAACGAGTCCATGAAGAAGATGAAGCCAAGAAGACGAACCAAGCGTAGACGAACGAATCCTCACGATCGCAACGACACGAGAACTATCGAGAAGAAGCACACAACATGGTAAACACACCACACATAGACAAGACATGATGCACAACCAAGCATGATGCATGACAAGACTACATGAAGCTACTCATGGCAAGAGATGATGCAAACAAGAACAACACATCAAAGCAAGTTTAAATGAGGCCGGAAACAACATATAACAAATCCGGTAAGTCCTCATATGCAAATTTCGAAATTGGTCCAGATCTGAATAAACCTTATGTTCAAGTTGTTAAACAGCAAGTTAAAATGCACCAAGATGATCTACACGAGATTCTAGTCAAGTTACATATAAAGTTCATTTTAATCGGAGCTACGACCTAGAAGATATGAGCAAAACAAGTTAAACATGGCATTAATGCAAAATGCATACAAACATCAAGAGAACACCTCAAAACATGGATGCAACATGATAATATGAAGCTACATGCAATTCTAAGCAAGTTTCATATAGAGCACACTCAAAACGGAGCAATGGTTCAACACATACACCCTATACAAGTCATGACAACAATCTGTCCAAACCAGCAACTAGGCATATTGCAAGCATCAAAACACTATGCTACAGCATCTCAACGTGAAAACAAAAGGCATGGGCATGATGTACAGGTAAAGCATGACAAAACATGAACACTGAGCTATCTCCAAAAATCACTAGAACATGCTCAACACGACATGGCAAGATTGCAAATACTAACAGTTCCAGACTTTAGCAGAAATAACATCAGGTTGCAATGTTTAGAGCTATCAAACAACATGTTACAGGAACTTATCATGGCAAACAAAGGCATGGTATGAATCTACTAAATGCATAGATAAAATGTCTTTAGTGACCATGAGCCAAAAAGGACCAGAAGATATGATGGCACTCATGTAAACATGGCAAAAGATATGACAGATTCATACATGGCAGGAACAACAATAAGTAGGCATCTTGGTGAGCTTGAACCACTCACCACAGAGCAAAACATGGCATGGCAAGGCAACTCACAGTAATAAGACATGTTTATGAAGCTGAACATGGCAAGAACAAGTTCATAGGGTGCATGGATCACTAGCAAAGCTCATGGCAAAACTGAACTTAATGTTGACAGGCTGACAGCAACATTATTTAGCAATTTGAGAGCAAGATTACAAGAAGCTACAGCAGACTATAATTGCAACAAATGGAATGGATGGATAGAGCATGACATTTAGAACAAAACACCCTTAGTGAACATCTCCATATTATGCATAGAATGACTTGTAGCAGCAGGTTAACATAGCATCATGATATAACAGAATCAGCCTAGCAAAACAGCAACAACAAGAACCCTACTTAACAAGCTTGATGCACCCACTACAGGACCCAAACAAATACATGGATGGCACCACTGTGAAGATGGCATGACATAGATCAAAACTCATGTAGGACTCATACTCATAGGATGCACACATCAAATGCAACAAAAATGACAAATCATCAAGTTATAACACTTTCAGCACGTTAATATCATATAGCACTCTTGCAACAAAGATTCAGGCATCAAGATGAGCTCAAATGAACATGATGCAATGGAATTAAATGAAGTACTCGTCGAGGTGAACAATTTGACATATTACAAGCACGAAACGGAGCTACGGATGCAGAGATACAATAGGTCAAACATGGCATGAAAATTATTGCAGAATCGGGGACTTAGTCGAAAATCACCTCCGGATCTGAGTTGACCCGGGCACGGACGTCGAAGCAGTGCCGGGGTTCGCCGGAGGACTTGCCGAAGAGGGGAAGGGCGGCCGGAGATGGGAGTCGCCGGATCCGGCCCTCCCGCGGCCGGATCTAGCCGGGGCGAAGGAGAGGCGGGCGGGGCCGGCGCGCGCTCAGCCGGTCGGCGCAGCCGCAGCGAAAAGGCGGCGGCGAAGCCGGCGGCGGGCGCACCGGAGGCGGAGGGCGGCAGAGGCGAGGCCGAGATCGGCGAGGGTCACGGGAGGCCGCGCCCGGCGCCGGAGGAGCAGCGGCGACCTCGAACACGGGCGGCGGAATGGAGGCGCGGGCGGCGGCGAAGCGCGGCCAGGCGACCGGAGGCGGAGCCGCACGGAGGAGCAGGGCGAGGCGGCGGGCCAGCGGGCGGACGGCGGCGGCGGCGCGCGTTCGCTGCTGGCGGATCTGGGCCCAGGTCAGCCGCGCAGTGGTGGGGCGGCGGAGACAGTGGCAACACGGGGTTGGTCCGGGGCGGCGGCACGATGACGTGTAGGCCCCGGATTGGTCCGGGCGACGTGGCTGCGGGGCGGTGGACGCGTCCGGACGGCGGCGGACATGTCCGGTGGCGCGGTGGGGAAAATGGCTAGGGTTGGACTGCGCGCATAATTCGGAGGGAGACACATATTTATAGGTAGAAGGAGGTGGGAGGCTCCAAAAGGAGTGCGGTTTTCGCCCACACGATCGTGATCGAACAACCAAGAGCATGGAGGGGGTTAGGATGGGTTTTGGGCCACTTTGGAAGGGGTGTTTGGCTGCAAGAGAAAAGGGCTTTTACGGTCACCCGGTTAACCGTTGGAGTATCAAACGACCTCCGAATGACATGAAACTTGACAGGCGGTCTACCGGTGGTATACCAAGGCCGCTTGACAAACCTCGGTCCATTCCGAGACCGTTTAACACCCACACACGAAAAGAGGCAAAAGGGGGCGCCGGGGAACATAGGAGTGCCGGTTTGGAAAACGGACAACGGGGAAAATGCTCGGATGCATGAGACGAACACGTATGCAAAAGCGATGCACATGATGACATGATAAGAAATGCAGGTGATGACATGGCAAAGTGCAACACGCAAGCACATGACATGGCAAAGACGGCGAATAATTGGAAGACACCTGGCGCATCGAATCCGGGGCGTTACACTCTTGAGCACTGCATTGGATTTCCTTGAAGAGGAAAGGATGATGCAGCACAATAGAGTAAGTATTTCCCTCAGTTTTTGAGAACCAAGGTATCAATCCAGTAGGAGGCTAAGCGCGAGTCCCTCATACCTATACAAAACAAATAGCTCAACGCAACCAACGCGATTAGGGGTTGTCAATCCCTTCACGGTCACTTACGAGAGTGAGATCAGATAGAGATGATAGATAATATTTTTGGTATTTTTGGTATAAAGATTGAAAGTAAAATAAAAGGGTAAAGTAAAAAGCAAAGAAATAATAAAGTGATGGAAGATTGATATGATGAGAATAGACCTGGGGGCCATAGATTTCACTAGTGGCTTCTCTCAAGAGCATAAGTATTCTACGGTGGGTGAACAAATTACTGTTGAGCAATTGACAGAATTGAGCATATTTATGAGAATATCTAGGTATGATCATGTATATAGGCATCACGTTCGAGACAAGTAGACCGACTCACTGCTGCATCTACTACTATTACTCCACTCATCGACCGCTATCCGGCATGCATCTAGAGTATTAAGTTCAAGAAAACGAGTAGCATTAAGCAAGATGACATGATGTAGAGGATAAATTCATGCAATATGATAAAACCCCATCTTGTTATCCTCGATGGCAACAATACAATCGTGCCTTGCTGCCCCTCATCCTTTGGAAAGGACACCGCAAGATTGAACCCAAAGCTAAGCACTTCTCCCATTGCAAGAAGAACCAATCTAGTAGGCCAAACCAAACTGATAATTGAAGAGACTTGCAAAGATAACCAATCATTAATAAAAGAATTCAGAGAAGATTCAAATATTGTTCATAGATAATCTTGATCATAAACCCACAATTAAATCGGTCTCAACAAACACACATAAAAATAAGATGACATCGAATAGATCTCCACGAGAGAGGGGGAGAACATTGTATTGAGATCAAAAAAGAGAGAAGAAGCCATCTAGCTACTAACTATGGACCCGAAGGTCTGAGGTAAACTACTCACACTTCATCGGAGGGGCCATGGTGTTGATGTAGAAGCCCTCTGTGGTGGATTCCCCTTCCGGTGGAGCTCCGGAACAGGCCCCAAGATGGGATCTCGTGGGTACAGAAGGTTGCGGCGGTGGATTTAGGTTTTTGGCTCCGTGTCGATCGTTTGAAGTGCGTGAGGTATATATAGGAGGAAGGAGTACGTCGGTGGAGCAAAGGGGGGCCCACGAGGCAGGGGGCGCGCCCTCCACCCTCGTGTCCGCCTCCTTTCTTTCTTGACGGAGGGTCCAAGTCTCCTGGATCATATTTGGTGAGAAAATCACGTTCCCGAAGGTTTTATTCCGTTTGGACTCCGTTTGATATTCCGTTTCTTCGAAACACTGAAATAGGCAAAAAAACAGCAATTCTGGGCTGGGCCTCCGGTTAATAGGTTAGTCCCAAAAGTAATATAAAAGTGGAAAATAAAGCCCAATATGGTACAAAACAGTAGATAATATAGCATGGAGCAATCAAAAATTATAGATACGTTGGAGACGTATCAGATTGCTACTCTGTTATAAATCCTTTGAGTACTGTGTGTGTCAGCATTACCGATCCAGGGATGACACTGAAGCACAGAGACTTGACCGTTTGAGGTCGGGTCGCTACAAGATGGTCTCAGAGTACACACTGAGTGTAGGACACGACCACTAAGATAAACCATGGGTCACTCTTCTCTACTCATTTCTGACTTCTCTCCATTTTCTACTCTTTTGGATGGCGGAGTTGAAGAACAAGTTTGCACAGCCGGATGAAGACACACCCTTTGGACGACACTTGAAGGAAGTCACTAGGTATTTGAACATTGGAATACCAAGCTTCACCGGGACGTATAACTCCACCTTACCATAAGAGGAACGCTGGATGATTCAAGTACAAGTTCCAGGAAGGACGTTTTCGCCAACCACTAAGCCCATAGAATTTTCTTTTGAAGCACCCACCTGGAGTCTAGGCAAAAGCATGGCAGCCCACATTACCATGGGACGCATTGGAGAAGTCTACAACAAGGATCTTAAGGACACTATCTATCAGATATGTGGGCGCCGAGACGAGCAATGGGAAATGATCAACACCAAGAAGGACAAATCCATTGCAGCTTTCATCCAGGAGTTAAACCAGCACATTCGATGCCAGGAAAATCAGATGTGCGCAGATATGATAGATTTGAAGAAGGAGAAGACTAGGATCATTGAACTGGAGGAAGAACTCAAGTTTACACACGATGGATACGAGGAGGAAATTGCGACACTATTGGAGAAGAATGACGACTTGATAAAGATGATCGGAGTATTCATGGGAGACCCAGTGCCGGGAGGAGAGGACGACGATTCCACTTGCCCGGAGAACTACATCATCATCGACGACACCGACTCCGACCCTAGTGATGATGACTTTGAAGATGAAACTGGAGCAGACATCATGGAGTCTTCCACCAATCAAAATTTCTAGATGACCACCAAATAATTAGTAGTATTCCCCCATGTATATAGTAGTAGTTGAGCACTTTTATGATAGTTCTAGACCGCTTGTATGCCCTTGCTTGATTGATTGAGTGAAATGTTTGTGTTTGTCTCATGTGCATATGGGTAGTGCTTTCTCACTAGACCCCCTTTCTATTCTAATCTCTCCCCTCTAAAAACCCGCCAGATGCCTCCGAGACGTGACACCGGATTTGCCTTCCCACCAGAGTTCAATCAGTTGATCCAGCAGCAGAATGCCTTGATGCAATTGTTAGTCCAGAACGAAGGCAACAACAACAACAATAACAACAACCCGCCTCCAGTTGACAACTTAGCTCGCTTTCTGAGGTTACAGCCGCAGGTGATTTCCAGTAGCACCGAGCCTATAGTTGCTGATGATTGGCTACACCATATTGGAAGGGAGCTGACCACTGTAGGTTGCACAGATGCTGAGAAGGTGCGCTTTGACCCACATCAGTTGGATGGACCAGCAGCCTCATGGTGGGAGAATTATACGACCACTTTCCCCATAGCCAACGTCACTTGGGATCAGTTTCAGCAAGCTTTCCGCACAGCTGATATGTCTCCGTCGTATCTACTTTTCCGAACACTTTTGCCCTTGTTTTGGACTCTAACTTGCATGATTTGAATGGAACTAACCCGGACTGACGCTGTTTTCAGCAGAATTGCCATGATGTTGTTTTATGTGCAGAAAACAAAAGTTCTCGGAATGACCTGAAACTCCACGGAACATCTAGTTAAAAATAATAAAAAAATCCTTGCCAAAGATGAAGACCAGGGGGCCCACACCCTGTCCATGAGGTTGGGGGGCGCCCCCCCCCTAGGGCGCGCCCCCTACCTCGTGGGCCCCCTGGAGCTCCTCCGACGCCAACTCCAACTATATATATTTGCTTTCGGGAGAAAAAAATCAAGGAGAAGAAATCATCGCGTTTTACGATAGGAGCCGCCGCCAAGCCCTAAAACCTCTCAGGAGGGCTGATCTGGAGTCCGTTCGGGGCTCCGAAGAGGGGGATTCGTCGCCGTCGTCATCATCAACCATCCTCCATCACCAATTTCATGATGCTCACTGCCGTGCGTGAGTAATTCCATCGTAGGCTTGCTGGACGGTGATGGGTCGGATGAAATCTATCATGTAATCGAGTTAGTTTTGTTAGGGTTTGATCCCTAGTATCCACTATGTTATGAGATTGATGTTGCTATGACTTTGCTATGCTTAATGCTTGTCACTAGGGCTCGAGTGCCATGATTTCAGATCTGAACCTATTAAGTTTTCATGAATATATGTGAGTTCTTGATCCTATCTTGCAAGTCTATAGTCACCTACTATGTGTTATGATCCGGCAACCCCGAAGTGACAATAATCGGGACCACTCTCGGTGATGACCGTAGTTTGAGGAGTTCATGTATTCACTATGTGCTAATGCTTTGTTCCGGTTCTCTATTAAAAGGAGGCCTTAATATCCCTTAGTTTCCATTAGGACCCGCTGTCACGGGAGGGTAGGATAAAGATGTCATGCAAGTTCTTTTCCATAAGCACGTATGACTATATTTGGAATACATGCCTACATTACATTGATGAATTGGAGCTAGTTACATGTCACCCTATGTTATGATCGTTACATGATGAACCGCATCCGGCATAATTATCCATCACCGATCCAATGCCTCTGAGCTTTCCATCTCTTGGTTTACGCTTATTTACTTTCCGTTACTCTTTGTTACAATCACTACAAAACACCAAAAATATTACTTTTGCTTTCATTACTCTTTTGTTACCATTGCAGATATTAAGTTATCCAGGTGTGGTTGAATTGACAACTCAACTGCTAATTCTTGAGAATATTCTTTGGCTCCCCTTGTGTCGAATTAATAAATTTGGGTTGAATACTCTACTCTCGAAAGCTGTTGAGATCTCCTACACTTGTGGGTTATCAAGACTAATTTCTGGCGTCGTTGCCGGGGAGCATAGCTCTATTCTTTGAGTCACTTGGAATTTATATCTGCTGGACACTATAAAGAACTTGAGAGATGCTAAGACAACAATTTATCCCTCAACTACGAGGGGAGGTAAGGAACTGCCATCTAGCTCGCACTTGATTCACCTTCATTTTGAGTAAGCTTGCGACACCTAAACCTACTTCGCTATTAGTTACGATATGTGCATGTTATTGATGATGCCACTTCGCTATGCATGATACTTATGATGAAACTACTTCTATGCTTGATACTCTGTGCCCTTAGTGAATTTCTTGATGAACAAATTGCTAGGGCTAGAGAGAAAGAAATTATTGATACTGATTATAATGATGAAAGTGATGATGAAGATAGGCCTGTTATTCCTGAGGGTTATACTTTTGATATGGAAGCCTCTGCAGCTATTTTAGCTCGTAAGGATAGTTATGAACTCAAGAGGTTATTAGCTGAATGGAACAAGCAATATCTTAGGGATAGAATGAGGCCTGACCCTGCTTTTGCTACTTCACCTATTTGTGTTGCCGACAAGGATTATGAATTCTCTATTGATCCTGATATAATTAGTTTGGTTGAATCTGATCCTTTTCATGGCTATGAATCTAAAACTGTTGTGGCACATCTTACTAAATTAAATGATATAGCCACCCTGTTCACTAATGATGAGAGATCTCGCTATTTTTATATCCTTAAAATATTTCTGTTCTCATTAAAGGGTGATGCTAAGATATGGTTTAATTCTCTTGATCCTGGTTGTGTGCGTAGTCCCTAGGATATGATTTATTACTTCTGTGCTAAATATTTCCCTACTCATAAGAAACAAGCTGCCTTAAAGGAAATATACAACTTTGTGCAAATTGAAGAAGAGAGTCTCCCACAAGCTTGGGGGAGGCTTCTCAAGTTACGTAATGCTTTGCCTGATCATCCTCTTAAGAAAAATGACATACTTGATATCTTTTATAATGGACTAACCGATGCTTCCAGAGATTACCTGGATAGTTGTGCTGGTTCTCTTTTCAGGGAAAGAACACCGGATGAAGCTGAAATTCTATTGAATAATATGTTGGCAAATGAAAATAATTGGGCACCTCCTGAGACAACTCCTGCTCCAATTACTGAGCCTATTCCTAAACCAACTATGAGGAAGAGAGGTGTTCTATTTCTCAGTCCCGAAGATATGCAAGAGGCAAAGAAATCTATGAAAGAAAAAGGTATTAGAGCTGAAGATGTTAAGAATTTACCTCCTATTGAAGAAATACATGGTCTTAATCTATCGCCTGTTGAAGAAACATATGAACTTAATCCATTACCTATTGAAGAACCTCCTGATCTTGATAACCCGACACAGGTAGTAAAGGTAAATTCTCTCTATAGATTTGATGAAGGTGATATTCCTCATTATAAGTCTACTAGGCAATGCTTTGATGAGTTTGATAATTTTATTGTCAAACAAGAAAACTTCAATGCTTATTTTGGTAGACAATTAAAACAAAATGCTTATATGATTAAACACTTGGGTGACTATATGGCTAATATTAGAGGTGAACTTAAACTTGTTAGCAAACATGCTTCTATGGTTACCACTCAAGTAGAACAGGTACTTAAGGCTCGAAATGATTTTCTCAATGAAATGAATAGTAAGAAAAATGATTATGTTGTTAGAGTGGCTACTAGAACTGGTAGAATGACTCAGGAACCTTTGTATCCTGAAGGCCACTGAGGGAGTCCTGGATTAGGGGGTGTCCGGATAGCCGGACTACCATCATCAGCCGGACTATCATCTGCCGGACTATCATCATCGACGGACTCCAAGACTATGAAGATACAAGATTGAAGACTTCACCCGTGTCCGGATGGGACTTTCCTTGGCATGGAAGGCAAGCTTGGCGATACGGATATGTAGATCTCCTACCATTGTAACCGACTCTATGTAACCCTAACCCTCTCCGGTGTCTATATAAACGGATGGCTTTAGTCCGTGGGACTACAATCATAACAACCCTTACATTCATACCATAGGCTAGCTTCTAGGGTTTAGCCTCCTTGATCTCGTGGTAGATCCACTCTTGTAAACATCCACAATATCAATATCAATCAAGCAGGGGCGTGGGTTTTACCTCCATCAAGAGGGCCCGAACACAGGTAAACATCGTGTCCCTTGTCTCCTGTTACCATCCGCCTAGACGCACGATTCGGGACCCCCTACCGAGATCCGCGGTTTGACACCGACATTGGTGCTTTCGTTGAGAGTTCCTCGTATCGTCACCGATAGGCGTGATGGCCTCTTGATCGATAACGATGCAATCTGGGTGAGACCTTTCTCCTGGACGAGATCTTCAGTATTGGCGGCTTCAAGCTCGCGCGCCAACTCGCTTGGCCATCTGGAGCAGATCGAAGCTCGCCCTGGCCGTCGAGTCAGGTTTGAAGCTTAAACTTCACGGCCGATATCCGCGGGACTTGATCCTCGATGGATCTGAGCCACACCGGCGTGCCATCTTTGTCACGATGGGCATGACCTAACTCTGCCGCGGACAACACCTTGAGGTCGCACCGGATCCGCTCCGACTCATAGTCCGGAGCCGATCGCTCGAATCGAGGACGGATGGCTGGACACCGCCTCGGGGCCGCAATTTCTCTGGCGATGGAGCGAACACTTACCTTGTCCCACATAAAGCCCATGACTCCGAGGTGCGGACTTGAACCTCCTGCGCCCTCGCCATCGAATCCGATTGGGCGCCGATCATGGAATTCACCGCTGCGGACATCTTTCGGCACTTCGCCCTTGGCGACATCATAAACTCATTGAAGCATCTCGATATCCGGAGAGCCTGGCGAACTTCGGCCGGGGCGGTTGGGACACGGATGACGAAGAAATTCAGATCCACCACCACCCGCCGTAGCCACCGTCGATGATTTAACCGACGTACTCGACTACGACTCCGAAGACATCGACGGTATGGGCGGCGATGCGGAGACTACCAAGAACCGGTGCCTACAGGACCTTTGGAAAACCACCTCGTCATCGACATATACATGGTGGACACCCCAAAAGATGGGGATGGCGAAGAAGTAGCGGAGGCCGATTCCTTAAAGAAACAGCCCAAGCGCCGGCGTCGTGGCGCCGCTCTAAATCCGCCATGGCAAGAATGGAGATTCCGCACGGAGATAATAACACCCGAAAGTGCGAAGACAACTCCCTCCAAAGACGATCCAGCGCAGGGGGTAGAAGCAAGCCCTCGGGAGAGGGCGGCGATTTAAGAGGTCGAGGATGACAATTACTTACCTCCCTCCGGAGGCGAGGCAAGCCTCGGCGGCAGCAGATCGTCGTGCTGAGGATCCCGTCGAACAAGAGCGTTTGAGGCGCAGGCTAATGGCCACGGCAAACAGCCTAAAGAAAAAGCAACAACAGCTTCAAGCTGATCAAGACCCTCTTGGCGACGGATGGACCGAGGTCCTCGCGGTCGAAGAGTATGAACTCGAACGCCCCCAAAAGTTACCCAAAGCAAGTTGCTCCCCGATTAGAGGACGCAGCATCACCAGGCGCTGTCTGGCAGACCGACCACCTCGTGGCGCGAGAGAGGCGTGCAAGCCCTCCACCAAAACCGTACCCGGCATCGCTATAAAAGCAGGAAGCCACGGGGAACGCGCGGGACTTGCGAGATATATTGGAGGACAAGGCAAGACAATCCAGATCTATCTATGGATCACGTGGGCGCCCACGACCCACGCGAATACCGTCGCACGGATACAACTACTCGGCGGGCCGAACACAGCGGATAACGCTCTCTCGAGCTACGTCGCGATATTGCTCAATCTGAGGGCCGCACACCCACTATGCTTCAGCGACGAGTAATGGATCATCAAATCCTGAAGGGTTCAAACCCGTTAATATCGAATCCTCGATGGCACAACAGACCCTGCGGTCTGGATTGAGATTATCTCCTCCATATACACATGGCCCATGGCGGCAATCTTCACGCCATCAAATATCTCCCTCAAGCTTAAAGGACCAGCTCGGCATTGGCTTAACAGCCTGCCCGCAGAGTCAATTGGATCTTTGGGAAGACACGGAAGCCGCATTCCTCGACAACTTACGAGCGCGTATATGCGACCACCGGACGCAGATGACCTAAGCCACATAATCCAGCAGCCAGACGAATCGGCCGAGCAATTCGGACACGGTTCTTAACAAAGAAAAATCAAATTGTCATTGTCCAAATGCGAGGCACTCGCTGCCTTCAAACATAACTTCATGACGAGTGGCTGGCCCGACACCTAGGGCGGAGAAGCGAAATCCATGGCAGCCCTCACATCCCTCATGACCCGCTTTTGTGCGGGAGAGGATAACTGGCTCGCTCGCGATAACAACCTCAAAGAAAGCGCTGGCAGTCCGGATACCAAGGACCGCAATGGCAGGTTGCGTCGAAACAAAACAAACGCCGCGTGCTGGCGACAACAATGAGGATCTGGCAGTCAACGCCGGATTCGAGGCTCAAACCTGGTCAGCGGAAGAAGCCATTCAAAAGAACCACTCCGGGCCCGTCCAATTTGGACCGAATACTCGACCGCTCTTGTCAAATACATGGAACCCCGAAAAGCCAGCTAACCATACCAACAGAGATTGTTGGGTATTCAAGCGAGCAGCAAATTAATCGCCAAAACAGTGACAAGGGCTACACAAGATGACGAGGAAGAGACCCGACCGCCGAACAACGAGAGGACAAAAGGATTCCCCCTCAAGTTCGGACGGTAAACATGATATCATAGCATATTCCCAAGAGGGAGCGGAGCGTGCACTAAGGAACGATCTGCGATGGAGCGATCGCCCCAAAATTCAACCCATGGTCCTCTTGCCCGATCACTTTCGATCGAAGAGACCACCCGACCGATATCCGCCATGGCGGATTCACGCGATGGTTTTAGACCCAATCGTTGATGGATTTCACCTCACGAGAGTCCCGATGGGCGGCGGCGTAGCTGAACCTGCTTTATCGAGGATACGGTCGCAAGATGGGCATAGACCCTTCAAGGATCAAACCTACAACGACGACCTTCAAAGGCGACATACCGGTGTCGAGGCCAATTGTATAGGCTCGATTACTGAAGTGGTCTTGGATCCCGGATAATTGCGAAGCGAGGAGTTAATCTTCGACATAGTCCCGTTCATGGCGGCTATCACGCTCTGCTTTCGGACGAACGCGTTGCAAAATTCAACGCGGTGCCGCATTATGCATACCTTAAGCTCAAGATGCGAGGCCCTCGTGGAGTCATCACGGTCAATGGAAACACGGCGCTCCCTCGAGCGGAGGAACATACTGGCGCTCTCGCGGCGAAGTCTGAGCAGCCTTTTAAGGCAATTATCGAGTCCGGCCGTTAAACAACCGGACACGATCAAACGCGCCGAGCAAAATCAACCAAGACCACAGCACGTTCCGTGCACACGTAGCAATCGCGGCCCAACCCCAGCCCTCGCAAAATTGTAAGACAAACTCTCCGCGTACATAATTACGCCCTGGAGATACCATGGGCATAGGGGGAAGGGCACAACAACAACAGACCCAGAGTGCGGTTCTACCACACCAGGGGCTCCCAAGTGTGTCGCTCTTTTTTCTTTTTTTCTCTTTTTTTATACAGAACTCAGTCCGGCGGCGAACCTGCCGAACTCATGATGCAACAGCCAGGGAAGGACAAAGGCCGCGACGAACAATCAGGTGGTCTCCATCACGAGCATTAAATTTGTTAAATACAACATTCCGCTGCCTACCCACGGAGAGAGCGCCTTTAATTCGTCAATCCCTTGCTTTCCGCACTATTTGAATCATTCCGCCTTGATAGCATATCTTCTCGAATAAAATGCAGCACTTTTGCCTATAATTGCATCACTTTATATATATATGTTCATTTACAACATGTTGCACCCGTGCATCTTGGTACGACCAAATACACGAGGGCTTATGTCCTCCGCTTTATGGTGTGATAAAGTCCGACACTTTCACAAGTCGGCACCCGAACTTATAGCATTATATGAATCAGCTTCGAATCATGTCTTGGGTCAATAGTTGGGTTTGCCCGGCTCCCATGTTTGGCACCTTACGTTCCGTTCTATCGGCTAAGGTAGCACTGGGAAAACCATTGCGATTGCGCCCCGGTTGAGCCGGGTTAACGCCTCGATGGAAAGCTAAAACTGACCGGCATGATAAGGCGTGAGACTGGTCGCTGTTCGAGAGGTCCTTCGGGTCCTTAAAGACCTCGCCGCTCGGCGAAGTTCGGATTATGTCCGATGAAGGCGTGGATAGCGCCCCAATTCGGTCTTCGAATACTAGGGGCTTCGCGAAATTTAAAATTATAGAATTCTATGGCTAAGTGAGAGTGTTCAAGCACTATAAGTCCGGTTGCCTTGTTCGTTGTGTTGAGTGCCTCCTAGATGGACCCAAAATGGGAACAAGAGTGCTCAAGTTTATCCCGAACACCCCAAAGACTTCGTGGCATGGGGGCTGAAGCCGACGACTTGCCATCTCTCAGATTTAATAAGCGGCCGCCTGAAGATAATATTTTAAATTAAACAAGCGTTGCTTAGCGCATATGAACAAAGTTTTCAGCGCACAGGATAACACATTGCGAATTCACTAAAAATTACATCCACAGGGCACTCATCCGCAATCTTGCGGGCACCCTTCAGGACAGCCTTATAGTAAATTTGGGCGACGATGCTCCTTGCCCGCTGGTGGCGCGTCGATGATTAGCTTCTCCGCATCCAGCTTGCCCCAATGCACCTTTGCGCGGGCAAGGGCCCGACGAGCACCTTCAATACAGGCGGGCGCTTGATAACCTCCACCCGAGGCACGCATCCACCAGCCGTCGCACAAGGCGAAGTAGCTCCGGGCATGGCCTCTCCGAGCCCACAAACGGACTATGAGGCCCTTCATGGCCTGCTCAGCCACCTTGTGAAGTTCGACCAGCTGCTTCACCTGGTCGCTAGGGGCACCGGATGGCGGCCTCGACATCTTGAGACCGAAGACCTTCTCCGTTGAGCTCCCTCCTCGACTCGGTAGAATCGGCGGCATCGAGACACGCTGCGAGGCAGATCTGCAAACGCCTTGGAGAGCTCGAATCCGGGTAAGTAACACGTAATTTACATTCACATGCTTGCTTTGCATGAAAAATGCCTTACCGCGCTATCTTCTTCATCAATTCAACCTCTGAAGGGACTTATGGGCCTCGGCCTTGGCGGTTTGGCACCTTCGACGGCCGAGGAAGCTCGGACTCTCGAGTCTTTGAGTCACGCTCCAAACTCTCATGCTTTTCCATGAGAGCACGGAGCTCTTGCTGAACCACCGCCACCGCGCCTCCGCTTTCTCGCTCCCCCGTTCGTGGCGCATTATGTTCGGCGCGGACACGGCCTCCTTCAGGCCGCCACCTCGTTCGTGGCCCTGCGGTACCATGTTATCCTTGTTATTTTTTGTCGCAACCTAAATCCTTTTACATGGGTACAAATTCAAAGTGGTGTTACTCACCTTCTTTGTCTTGGAGCTGATTCCTGGCGCGGCCGAGCTCTTGCCCGGACCGCTCGAGCTCCTGCTTCAACGCACCGACCTCCGCAGTCAGTGCGGCAGAGGTTAGCAGCGCAGCCTGCAACCCATATTGACATAATTTTTTTAGCAACCCTGCGTATATCTTGTTTCAGATCCTTAGTCCTGCTTTTCTTTCCGAACACCGAACCGAGCATCGAGGGCTCTGTCTATGCGGTATTACATTGCATATTTTAACTTCTTACCTCAAAGCACGATAGAAGGCTATTGCGAGCTTCGGTCAGCCCACCTTTGGTGAGCTGCACCTTCAATCACCGCACTCATAATAGTGCGGTGTTCTTCCTCGATGGAAGTGCTGCAGCGCCTCCAACAAATTGCCCGGCGCCTCGGTTGGGCCGGAAGCCGCCCGCGTCGGTCTTGCCCTTCGTTCGAAGGGCGCCGGCGGACTCCGGAACCACTGCGGGTTACATTGTGGAGTCGGCGCAAAAGTCCGGAGGGCGCCTTGTGGCGCCTCCGGGCCTCCCCGATGGGTCCCTTCGGGATCCCACCTCGGCGTCCTCGGCGTCGCGAGGTGGAGGCGGTCGGGATGGAGTCTACATCCGGCGAAGCCAGCGACCCGCTTCGATGAAGCGGGAGATCATCACTGGCGGACTACGAGGCAGCATGCGGCATTAGAATGACACCATGTGGCGAAAAAGAAATTATAAATCATTCAGAATCCGGATACTTACGATCTCGCGGAGGCTGGCCCTCAAAGGCCATTCTTCCTCGCCAACGTTGATGTTGGCGAGCTGTCCGGGAATAGTCCTTCCCTCTTGACCCTCCGGCCTCCCGGTTGGGAAGCCTTCCTCTTCCTCTCTCCTCCTGCGGGAGAGTCCTCTTCCTCCTCCTCATTTTCGGGAGGAGTCAGCCCAGTCGTCGGACACAAAACAGGCACTCTTTCGAGCACCGTGGCCTCCTTCTTGGCCTTCTTCTCCGGCACCACGTGCGGTGCGGAACCAGCAGCCTCGCTAGGCGGCGTCTCTTGGATTTTTCGGCATAGGAGCCGGACGGTAATCTGCTCCGCCTTCTTCATCCATCTGTCAAAGGAAAAGGGAAATTAAAACCGCATAGAGTCAAACTATGGAAAACAGTGTCCCATAAAGGGTAGAATCACTTACCTCGTCGACTGGCGCTGCGAGTGAAATCCGCGATCTTGATCGCGGATGCGAAACTTCGGCGCCCTTGAACAACACCTTCCAGCGCCAGACATTGTGTCGAAGAGCTTGTTCAGCGCTGGTGCTGTTCGGATCGAACTCCCATAGATTGAATGCCCGCTCTTGGCATGGGAGAATCCGGCGACGAGCATGACTTGGACCACGTTAACCAGCTGAGCTTCTTCACCACTTCTTGATACAGGTTTGGAGTCCGTCGGCTCCTTCAAACTGCCCCACAGCAAGCCCTTCTCTTTCCGGAGGTGAGCTGCGTGGGGATACCAGATCTAAACTTCGGGGCTGCCGCCCATTTAGGGTCACGCTGCTCGGTGATGTAGAACCACCCGATTGCCACCCTTGACGGATTCCACAAAGGCCCCTTGAACCAAAGGCGTTGGGCATCTTGCCCAACATGGCGCCTCCGCACTCCGCTTGAATGCCCTTCACTACCTTGACTTGACATTGAAGGTCTTGAGCCTAAGCGAAGTGGGGCTGGATGCAGAGGAAGGCCTCGCACACGACGATAAACGCCGAGATGTTGAGGATGAAGTTGGCGCGGATCATGGAAATCCAGGTCGTAGTAGAACATGAGCCCCGGACAAAGGGGTGAAGTGGAAAGCCCGATCCAGCGGAGGAAGTGGGAAAGAAAGACAACCCTCTCATGGGGCACAGGGGTGGGGATGAGCTGCCCTCGTCGGGCAGCCGGTCTGTGATGTCGCCGAAAAGGTATCCGGCGCCACGCAGTTTGGCGATTGCTCCTCCTTAGCGGTGGAGACCAACCATTTACCTCCCGCTCCGGACATGGTCGGAGAAGGTTGAGACGAGATCTTGTGAACTTGGGCGCTGGGCTCGAGTGCGGGAGATGGATAAGCAAAGGAGGAAGAAGGCGTGGGTGAGAAGGTAAATCCTTATCCCTTATATGGGCGGGCGAAGTCTTCGCGTCCCCACCGGCTGGTAAAACTCGCTTATCTCCCAAGCGTCACCATCAATGGCGCGTTTGGGTTACCCACGCCCGTATTGATGAGAATCCCGGATTAAGGGAAACACGATCTACGCTTCAACAAGGCGTGCCAAGAAACCGCTTATTAAATCGCTAAGGTGGTAAAGTAAAAACAATTTGAGTAATGGCTTGGTAGTGGTGTGACGTCATGCCACGGAAAACGTCAGCAGATTGAACTCGTGTATATATTATTATTCTCTCTACGGTGGAATGTGGAATTTATTTTGCAGAGCCGGACACTATCATGGTGTTCATAATCTTCTATCATTTGGAGGAGGAACCCGCCTTGCAATGCCAAGCAATATACACGCCGGACTTATCGTCATTGAAGCCTGGTTCAGGGGCTACTGAGGGAGTCCTGGATTAGGGGGTGTCCGGATAGCCGGACTACCATCATCAGCCGGACTATCATCATCGACCGGACTCCAAGACTATGAAGATACAAGATTGAAGACTTCACCCCGTGTCCGGATGGGACTTTCCTTGGCATGGAAGGCAAGCTTGGCGATACGGATATGTAGATCTCCTACCATTGTAACCGACTCTATGTAACCCTAGCCCTCTCCGGTGTCTATATAAACCGGGTGGCTTTAGTCCGTAGGACTACAATCGCAACAACCCTTACATTCATACCATAGGCTAGCTTCTAGGGTTTAGCCTCCTTGATCTCGTGGTAGATCCACTCTTGTAAACATCCACAATATCAATATCAATCAAGCGGAACGAAGGTTTTACCTCCATCAAGAGGGCCCGAACACAGGTAAACATCGTGTCCCTTGTCTCCTGTTACCATCCGCTTTGGGCGCACAGTTAGGGACCCCCTACCGAGATCCGCGGTTTGACACCGACAGCCACCCTAAGAGAATTGAGCAAGATTCTCAGAGAAATAATATTGATGCACCTAGTTCTTCTAAAAGGAAGAAAAAGAAAAATGATAGGACTTTGCAAACTTCTAGTGAACCTATTGCTGAACCACCTGAGAATCCAAATGATATCTCTATGTCTGATGCTGAAACACAATTTGGTAATGAACATGAACCTAGTGAAAATGTTAATGATAATGCTGAACCTAGTAAGAATAATGATGTAGAAATTGAACCTGCTGTTGATCTTGATAACCCACAATCAAAGAATCAACGTTATGATAAGAGAGACTTTGTTGCTAGGAAACATGGTAAAGAAAGAGAACCATGGGTTCAGAAACCCATGCCTTTTCCTCCCAAACCATCCAAGAAAAAAGATGATGAGGATTTTGAGCGCTTTGCTGAAATGATTAGGCCTATCTTTTTGCGTATGCGATTAACTGATATGCTCAAAATGAATCCTTATGCTAAGTATATGAAAGATATTGTTACAAATAAAAGAAAGATACCGGAAGCTGAAATTTCCACCATGCTTGCTAATTACACTTTTAAGGGTGGAATACCAAAGAAACTTGTAGATCCAGGAGTACCTACTATACCATGCTCCATTAAAAGAAACTATGTTAAAACTGCTTTATGTGAACTTGGAGCCGGTGTTAGTGTTATGCCTCTCTCTTTATATTGTAGAATTGATTTGAATAAGTTGACACCTACTGAAATATCTTTGCAAATGGCTGATAAATCAACTGCTATACCTGTCGATATTTGTGAGGATGTGCCTGTTGTAGTTGCAAACGTTACTATTTTAACGGACTTTGTTATTCTTGATATTCCCGAGGACAATATTATGTCTATTATTCTTGGAAGACCCTTTTTGAATACTGCAGGGACTGTTATTGATTGCAACAAAGGCAATGTCACTCTTCATGTTAATGGTAATGAGCATACGGTACACTTTCCGAGGAAACAACCTCAAGTCCATAGTATCAATTCTATTGGAAAAATTCCATCGATTATATTTGGAGGTTTTGAATTTCCTCTTCCTACTGTCAAAAATAAATATGATATACTTATTATTGGGGATGTGCATATCCCCGTTGAGGTAACATAGTGTTATTCGAAATTTCTCCGGTTTCATGTTATTCGGAATGAGTTTATTAACAAGACCTGATCAACCTTGTTAGTGGATTCTTTTTGACGAGCATGAGATGGATGAAACTAGAAGGCACAACCTTCAGTACCCTCTTTATACTTTCTGTTATTTAGTTGAATTAAAGTAAAAATAGTATTTTCCTGTCTGTATTCTGATTTATCCATGCAATATAAAAATACCCCAAAAATAAAAGTGCTCCAAATGCCATGCCAATTTAATATGATTTTTTCGGGATTATTTGAGGATTTATGGTATTGAAAGCACCGTGGGGGGAGCTGCCACCTGGCCACGAGGGTGGAGGGCGCGCCCTACCCCCCAGGGCTCGCCCCCTGCCTCGTGGGCCCACGGTGGCCCTCCTCCACTTATTCCTGCACCCATCTTCTTCTTCTTCCTCCCACAAACACGAATATCAGACTCAAGCACGCGTTCTAGCTCACTTTGCTGTGATTTTCGATCTCCTTGCTCAAATCACCTCTCACAAAACTACTTGGGGATAATGTTCCTTGGTATGTGACTCCTCTATTGGTCCAATTAGTTTTTGCTCTTGTGCTTTATTCATTGCAAATTTGTGTTGCATAGGTGACCATGTTCTTGAGCTTGCATGTCAAATTTATATGGTTCCAAGTAGTTCTAATGCATGATATAGACTCCAGGCACTTGTAGGAGTAGTTGCTATCAATTTTGTTAAAGTTGGTTCACTTTTGTTTGAAGTTACTAAAAATTTCAGAAATTTTTCAAAGAAAACAATATGCTTAGGAAGATGTTCCAAGGTGGTTCTTCAAGGAAGCAAGGCCCCAGGCTTGCAATGCGTGATGCTGATGAGGAGCCCCCAAGGGACGCTCCAGTGCGGCCTTATGAATGGCCTTTAGGAAATTTTATGGATCGAGCGGGAATCAAGGAGGAATTTAAAGCATATTTGCGTAACGCCGATCTTGTGGACTTTGAGGCAGACAAATGCCCACAGTACCATCAACTCACTAGCTCATTTGTGAGGAGGTTTGAATTTTCATCTTCGCGTAATTCTCCTACTGTCATGTTTGATCTTTATGACAAATCTTATACCATGGACTTAGAGGATTTTACTTCTGCTTGCAAACTTCCACAATGGGGTAGTGCTAGTGATCCCCGTAAATCTGAATTTAGAGACTTTCTTGCTGGTATAACCATAGGGGAATCTAGAGATATAACACAAGATACCATAGGGAGCATTCACTTTCCTGCTATACATTATTTTGCTCTCTTCATAGGTAGGTGCATAAATGCTAAGGATGAAGCATGTCACATGTGTGTCCCTGACCTTAGCATTCTCAGGAGTGCTGTGTTCGGAGACCAATCTTATCATATGTGAGCCATTGTAGCACGTAGGTTGCATCATAATAGATATAATGGAGATTTCTTTGGAGGAATTTATGCAACCCGCTTAGCTAATTTTCTTGAGGTGGACGTTCATGAGGGTGATATGGAGTTGCCTCCTGCTTATTTAGATTTTAATTCTATGGCCTCCCACCAGTTTGTCGAGAGGAATGAATCACCTCTCTTATATCGACTAATCTTTGACAAACGGCGTGTTGTCCGTATTAATCTCCCTGCTCCTGCCTTCTTTGATTCTCAGACAAAAGGAAGATATGTTATTACCAGAGAGGAGGCAAATGAGTACGAGAGGAGAGCAGAGGCAGCCCGACGCCACGCTGCAGCTCAGGCGGCGATAGTCGCTGCATCGCGGTACGACCCCAGCTACACCTATGGGTATCCGCCAGGCTATCCCTGGCAATGAACCAACTTAGGCCAAAAGCCTAAGCTTGGGGGAGTACGTATTTCCCACCGGCATTACATTTATGTTCACACACACTCATTGCTAGATGTCGGTGCTCATACTCTTTGACTGTAATATCCATGCTAGTTTATTCTCTTTATCTTGCTTTCTTCTTGTGTGTTTGTTAAACCTTAAGAAAAAACCCAAAAAATTAGTAGTAGTTTACTTTTCTTGCTGTAGTAGTAATAATTAAAAAGAAAACCCAAAAAATATTTCTCGTTCTTCTTTTGCTTGTTGGGAGATTTCTCGTGTAAATAGTTTTTATTTCTTTTCTTTTCTTTGGGGGTCGGTAGGAGAAGACCATGATTAAATTGTTGAAGTGGCTCTTATATGCATTATTGTTGATTTAACCCAGAGCCCATATTGCCTTGTCTTCTCCTGTTTATTGAATGCTCGCAGATTCCAGCTTTGTCCAATGCACGTGCACTCTTATTATTATTCACATCGTTCGGTCGTGCAAGTGAAAGGCAATTATGATGATATATGATGGACTGACTGAGATGAAAAAAGCTGGTATGGACTCGACCTCTCTTGTTTTTGTAAATATGACGAGTTCATCGTTCTTGATTTAGCTTATTATGAATAAACATGTTTGCAATGACAATTAGAGATCATAGTTGCTCGTGCCATGCTTGATTAGCTATGAGTTATAATGGTTTACCTTGTGTGTCAACATGCTATTAAAATGGTTGTGATGTGGTATAGTGGGGTGGTATCCTCCTTTGAATGATTTAAGTGACTTGACTTGGCACATGTTCACACATGTAGTTGAAACAAAATCAACATAGCCTTCACGATATTTATGTTCATGGTGGATTATATCCTACTCATGCTTGCATCCAATGTTTATTAATTTTTATGCATGTTCATGGCTGTTGTCGCTCTCTAGTTGGTCGCTTCCCAGTCTTTTGCTAGCCTTCACTTGTACTAAGCGGGAATACTGCTTGTGCATCCAATCCCTTAAACCCCAAAGTTATTCCATATGAGTCCACAATTCCTTCCTATATGCGGTATTTACCTGTCGTTCCAAGTAAATTTGTATGTGCCAAACTCTAAACCTTCAAATAAACATTCTATTTTGTATGCTCGAATAGCTCATGTATCAACCAAGGCTGCCCTTATCTTCCATGTTAGGCGGGTTATTCTCAAGAGGAGTGGACTCCGCTCCTCACTCACGAGAAAATGGCTGGTCACTGGTATGCCCAGTCCCATGCTTTATGCAAACTAAATCAAAATAATTGCAAACAAAACTCCCCCTGGGACTGTTGCTAGTTGGAGACACTCGTTGTTTCGAGCAAGTCATGGATTGATGCTTGTTGGTGGAGGGGGAGTATAAACTTTACCATTCTGTTTGGGAACCTCCTATAATGTGTGTAGCATGGAAGATATCGCCATCTCTTAGTTGTTATGTTGACAATGAAAGTATGCCGCTCAAAATATTATTTATCTCTATTTCAAAACCGAGCTCTGGCACCTCTACAACTCCCCGCTTCCCTGTGCGAAGGGCCTATCTATTTACTTTTATGTTGAGTCATCACCCTCTTATTAAAAAGGACTAGCTGGAGAGCACAACTGTCATTTGCATTCATTACTTTTAATTTATATAGGGTATGACTATGACTGGATCTCTTTTACCATGAATTAAAATATCTAGTCAGTCCTTGATCTTTAAAGGTGCTCTGCATTTATGTTTTGCGGTCTCAGAAAGGGCTAGCGAGATACCATCTTGTTATATCATATTATGATTGATTTGAGAAAGTGTTGTCATCCGAGATTTATTATTATCGCTCGCTAGCTGATTATGCTATTGATATGAGTAATCATGAGACCTGAGAATTATTGCAAATGTAGTTAGTTATAATCTTTGCTGAAAACTTGAATGCTGGTTTTACATATTTACAATAACAAGAGCAAACAGAGTTTGTAAATGTTTTTCTTTATCACTTTCAGTTTGTCAACTGAATTGCTTGAGGACAAGCAAAGGTTTAAGCTTGGGGGAGTTGATACGTCTCCGTCGTATCTACTTTTCCAAACACGTTTGCCCTTGTTTTCGACTCTAACTTGCATGATTTGAATGGAACTAACACGGACTGACGCTGTTTTCAGCAGAATTGCCATGATGTTGTTTTATGTGTAGAAAACAAAATTTCTCGGAATGACCTGAAACTCCACGGAACATCTAGTTAAAAATAATAAAAAATCCATGCCAAAGATGAATACCAGAGGGCCCACACCATGTCCACGAGTGTGGGGGCGCGCCCCCCCTAAGGCGTGCCCCCTACCTCGTGGGCCCCCTAGAGCTCCTTCGACGCCAACTCCAACTCTATATATTTGCTTTCGGGGAGTAAAAATTTAAGGAGAAGAAATCATCGCGTTTTACGATACGGAGCCGCCGCCAAGCCCTAAAACCTCTCGGGAGGGCTGATCTGGAGTCCGTTCGGGGCTCCGGAGAGGGGGATTTGTCGCCGTCGTCATCATCAACCATCCTCCATCACCAATTTCATGATGCTCACCGCCGTGCGTGAGTAATTCCATCGTAGGCTTGCTGGACGGTGATGGGCTGGATGAGATCTATCATGTAATCGAGTTAGTTTTGTTAGGGTTTGATCCCTAGTATCCACTATGTTCTGAGATTGATGTTGCTATGACTTTGCTATGCTCAATGCTTGTCACTAGGGCCCGAGTGCCATGATTTCAGATCTGAACCTATTATGTTTTCATGAATATATGTGAGTTCTTGATCCTATCTTGCAAGTCTATAGTCACCTACTATGTGTTATGATCCGCAACCCAAGTGACAATAATCGGGACCACTCCGGTGATGACCGTAGTTTGAGGAGTTCATGTATTCACTATGTGCTAATGCTTTGTTCGGTTCTCTATTAAAAGGAGGCCTTAATATCCCTTAGTTTCCATTAGGACCCGCTGCCACGGGAGGGTAGGACAAAAGATGTCATGCAAGTTCTTTTCCATAAGCATGTATGACTATATTGAATACATGCCTACATTACATTGATGAATTGGAGCTAGTTACATGTCACCCTATGTTATGATGTTACATGATGAACCGCATCCGGCATAATTATCCATCACCGATCCAATGCCTCTGAGCTTTCCATCTACTCGTTTACGCTTATTTACTTTCCGTTACTCTTTCATTACAATCACTACAAAACACCAAAAATATTGCTTTTGCTTTCATTACTCTTTTGTTACCGTTATCACTACTATCATATTACTATGCTACTAAATACTTTGCTGCAGATATTAAGTTATCCAGGTGTGGTTGAATTGACAACTCAGCTGCTAATACTTGAGAATATTCTTTGGCTCCCCTTGTGTCGAATCAATAAATTTGGGTTGAATACTCTACCCTCGAAAGCTGTTGCGATCCCCTACACTTCTGGGTTATCAAGACTAATTTCTAGAAAAAGGTCTTGATAACCCACAAGTATAGGGGATCGCAACAGTTTTCGATAAGTAAGAGTGTCGAACCCAACGAGGAGCTAAAGGTAGAACAAATATTCCCTCAAGTTCTATCGACCACCGATACAACTCTACGCATGCTTGACGTTCGCTTTACCTAGAACAAGTATGAAACTAGAAGTACTTTGTAGGTGTATTTGGATAGGTTTGCAGGAAAATAAAGAGCATGTAAATAAAAGCTAGGGGCTGTTTAGATGAAGACACAACTAAATTAGTTTTAGTAGAGAGCTTTTTGTTACGAGAAAGTTATTTGTCCCTAGGCAATCGATAACTAGACCGGTAATCATTATTGCAATTTTATTTGAGGGAGAGGCATAAGCTAACATACTTTCTCTACTTGGATCATATGCACTTATGATTGGAACTCTAGCAAGCATCCGCAACTACTAAAGATCATTAAGGTAAAACCCAACCATAGCATTAAAGCATCAAGTCCCCTTTATCCCATACGCAAACAACCTACTTACTCGGGTCTGTGCTTCTGTCACTCACGCCACCTACCATAAGCAAATCATGAACATATTGCAAACCCTACAGCGGGGATCCCTCACGCTTGCGCGACACGGAGAGCACCATAGGACAGCACCAATAATAAAACATGCAACTCAAACCAATCTTGATCATCAAATAACCCATAGGACAAAAGGGATCTACTCAAACATCATAGGATAGCCATACATCATTGGGAAATAATATATAGCGTTGAGCACCATGTTTAAGTAGAGATTACACCGGGTAAGAGAGAGGTTACGCCGCTGCATAGAGGGGGGAAGAGTTAGTGATGATGGCGGTGAAGTTGTTGGTGAAGATTGCGGTGATGATGATGGCCACGGCGGCGTTCTGGCGCCACCGGAAGAGAAGGGGAGAGGGGGCCCTTCGTCTTCTTCTTCCTTGACCTCCTCCCTAGATGGGAGAAGGGTTTACCCTCTGGTCCTTGGCCTCCATGGCGTGGGAGGGGCGAGAGCCCCTCCGAGATTGGATCTATCTCTCTGTTTCTGCGTTCTGTTCTGCTTCCTTTTCACCGTTTCTTTTATATGCGGAGATCCGTAGCTCCGATTGGACTGAAACCTTCGCCGTGATTTTTTTCTCTGAAAATTAGCTTTCTTGCGGCCGAAGAAGGGCATCAACTGCCTTACGGGTGGGCCATGAGGGTCAGGGGCCCGCCCTGGGGGGTAGGGCGCGCCCCCCTACCTCGTGCCCACCTCGGACTCCGTTTCGCGATGATCTTTCTTCCAGACTTTCCAAATATTCCGAAAAATATCTCCGTCCGTTTTTATCCCGTTTGGACTCCGTTTGATATGGATATTCTGCGAAACCAAAAACATGCAACAGATAGGAACTGGCACTGGGCACTGGATCAATATGTTAGTCCCAAAAATAGTATAAAAAGTTGCCAAAAAGTATATGAAAGTTGAATAATATTGGCATGGAACAATAAAAATTATAGATCTGACGGAGACGTATCAGCATCTCCAAGCTTAATTCCTGCTCATCCTCATGTAGGTAAATGATAAAAAGATAATTTTTGATGTGGAATGCTACCTAGCACAATCTTGATCATATGTCTAATCATGGCATGAATATTAAGACACGAGTGATTCAAGGCAATAGTCTATCCTTTGACATAAAAACAATAATACTTCAAGCATACCAACCAAGCAATTATGTCTTATTGAAATAACATAGCCAAAGAAAGCTCATCCCTACAAAATCATATAGTCTGGCTATGCTCCATCTTCACCACACAAAATATTCACATCATGCACAACCCCGATGACAAGCCAAGCAATTGTTTCATACTTTTGACGTTTCTCAAACCTTTTCAACTTTTAAGCAATACATGAGCGTGAGCCATGGACATAGCACTATAGGTGGAATAGAATATGATGATGGGGGTTATGTGAAGAAAACTAAAAAAGGAGAAAGTCTCACATCGACGCGGCTAATCAACGGGCTATGGAGATGCCCATCAATTGATGTCAATGTGAGGAGTAGGGATTGCCATGCAACAGATGCACTAGAGCTACAAGTGTATGAAAGCTCAAACTGAAACTAAGTGGGTGTGCATCCAACTTGCTTGCTCATGAAGACCTAGGGCATTTGAGGAAGCCCATCGTTGGAATATACAAGCCAAGTTCTATAATGAAAATTCCCACTAGTATATGAAAGTGATAACTCAAGAGACTCTCTATATGAAGAACATGGTGCTACTTTGAAGCATAAGTGTGGTAAAAGGATAGTAACATTGCCCCTTATATCTTTTTTCTCATTTTTTTTCTTTTTTTTTTCTTTTTTTGTGGGCTTCTTTGGCCTCTTTTTTTTGGCTTCTTTGGCCTCTTTTATTTTGATAACCTCACATGGGACAATGTTCTAATAATGATGATCATCATACTTTTATTTACTTACAACTCAATATTACAACTCGATATCTAGAACAAAGATATGACTCTATATGAATGCCTCCGGCGGTGTACCGGGATGTGCAATGATCTAGCATAGCAATGACATCAAAAAATGGACAAGCCATGAAAACATCATGCTAGCTATCTTACGATCATGCAAAGCAATATGGCAATAAATGCTCAAGTCATGTATATGATGATGATGGAAGTTGCATGGCAATATATCTCGGAATGGCTATGGAAATGCCATGATAGGTAGGTATGGTGGCTGTTTTGAGGAAGATATAAGGAGGTTTATATGTGATAGAGCGTATCGTATCACGGGGTTTGGATGCACCGGCGAAGTTTGCACCAACTCTCGAGGTGAGAAAGGGCAATGCACGGTACCGAAGAAGCTAGCAATAATTGAAGGGTGAGAGTGCGTATAATCCATGGACTCAACATTAGTCATAAAGAACTCACATACTTATTGCAAAAATCTATTAGTCATCGAAACAAAGTACTACGCGCATGCTCCTAGGGGGATAGATTGGTAGGAAAAGACCATCGCTCGTCCCCGACCGCCACTCATAAGGAAGACAATCAATAAACACCTCATGCTCCGACTTCATCACATAACGGTTCACCATACGTGCATGCTATGGGAATCACAAACTTCAACACAAGTATTTCTACAATCCACAACTACCCACTAGCATGACTCTAATATCACCATCTTTATATCGCAAAACTATTGCAAGGAATCAAACATATCATATTCGGTGATCTACAAGTTTTATGTAGGATTTTATGACTAACCATGTGAATGACCAGTTCCTGTCATCTCTCTAAATAGATATAAGTGAAGCAAGAGAGTTTAGTTCTTTCTACAAAAGATATGCCCACGCTCTAACAAATATAAGTGAAGCAAAAGAGCATTCTACAAATGGCGGTTGTCTAAGTTAAGAGAAACAGGCAATCCAAACTTCAAATGATATAAGTGAAGCACATGAAGCATTCTATAAAGCCATACTCAAAAGATATAAGTGAAGTGCAACGAGCATTCTATAAATCAACCAAGGACCATCTCATACCAGTATGGTGCATAAAATAAAATGAAAACTAAATGCAAAAGATGCTCCAAGATTTGCACATATCACATGAATGAAACGAATCCGAAAACATACCGATATTTGTTGAAGAAAGAGGGGATGCCTTCCGGGGCATCCCCAAGCTTAGATGCTTGAGTCTCCTTGAATATTTAATTGGGGTGCCTCGGGCATCCCCAAGCTTGAGCCCTTGCCTCCCTTCCTTCTTCTCACATCGAAACTTTCGCGATCATCGAACACTTCATCCACACAAAACTTCAACAGAAAACTCGGTAAGATCCGTTAGTATAATAAAGCAAATCACTAATCTAAGTACTGTTGCAAACCAATTCATATTTTCTTTTTGCATTGTGTCTACTGTAATATAGCTTTTCCATGGCTTAATCCACTGATATAAGTTTATAGTTTCATCAAAACAAGCAAACTATGCATCAAAAACAGAATCTGTCTAAAACAGAACAGTCTGTAATAATCTGAACAGTCACCATACTTATGATACTTGAACAATTCTGCCAAAATTATGAAAAATAAAAAATTTGTATAGAAATATAGTGCAAAAAGAATCAGAACCATTTGACGTTCCAGTAAAAAATAAAAATCGCGCACTACAGCCAAAGTTTCTGTCCTGCACCGTACAAACCATCAAGCATTGTAAAAATCCTAAAGGCAAACCTTAGCACATTATTTTTATAATACAACGGAAATGTACAAGGGGATAATTATTTTTATTGAAAAGTCTCTGTAATTAAGATTCACAAAGTTCCCATGGGCAGGAACAAAGTTCAAGGACGTCCCCCACTTTCACAATGCTCGTTCTCTCACTTTCACTTTCCTTTTTGAAAAAGTTTTGGGTTCCCCTCTTTATTTTTGTTGTTTTTAAACTATATGAAAGCACTCAACAGAAATAAATGACTCTCTAAAACTTCCGGTTGTCTTCCCAGGCGCTTTCTTTAAAGCCATTAAGCTAGGCATATAGTGCTCAAGTAGTGAATTCACCCGGATCCCAAGGTATATCAAAGCCAATTTTAATTAGCAATGATTTGGCATTTAGTAGTGAGCACAAAGCAACATATATCATGTAATGACGAAGTCTAACTCTCTTCCTATGCATCGGAATGTCATAAAAGAACAATTCATGCACACAAAGTAAAGGCCAATGCATAGTATAAACAGTTTCTTGCAATTTTATCATGTTGGAAGCATAGAGAGGTGGAGATATAGTTCCTATCTCATAATAATTGCAAGTAGGAGCAGCAAGCACATGCATATTATATCTATCAAAATCATCATGGGCAACGGTATAAGGCAACCCATCAATATAATCCTTAATAAGTGCAAACTTCTCCGATATAGTATAATCGGGAGAATTCAAAAAGATAATAGGACTATCATGCGTGGGTGCAATAGCAACAATTTCATGTTTAACATAAGGAACTATAGCAAGTTCATCTCCATAAGCATAATTCATATTGGCATCTTGGCCACAAGCATAGCAAGCATCATCAAAAAGGGATATTTCAAAAGAATCAACGGGATCATAGCAATTATCATAGCATTCATCCTTCGGTAAAGCATGAAGGGAAATTAAACAATGTAAGAGGTGAAGAGTTACTCTCATTAGAAGGTGGGCATGGGTAGCTAATCCGCTCTTCCTCCTTTTGTTCTTCGCTCTTCTCCTCATCTTTTTCATCCAATGAGCTCACAGTTTCATCAATTTCTTCTTCCGTAGATTCCTACAAAATATTAGTCTCTTCTTGGACAGCGGAGACTTTCTCAATAAGTGCATTAATATAGGCATTATATTCATAATTATCATAGCAATATTTTAGGATAGCTAAATTTTCAGGCCTATAAACATCATCATGAAAAGCTTCATACTTTTCAAACATAGATTCAATTTCATAAGCACCCTTAAAAGCAACAAATTCTTCTATTTGTTCCACATCATAGTAATCATATATACCTCTAGTATAAGAAGCCAATGTTTCATTATCATTAAATTTGCATAGAAAGGGGAGGTGTGGAGCATTCATCCTAGAGCAACAAGTATAATCATAATTCAAGCATACTTGCCGAGCATACCACTTCAATATATAAATTTGATCCCATAATAGTTTCCCTTTTTGTGTCAAGCGATAATCCCTAAAGTATTCACGTTGATCCAAAGTTACTACCATTACCAAATTGAATGAGGTTTTCCCAGGATTATCAAAGTGGTACATAATATTTTGCACGTACTGAGCATCGAGGGTTTTAGGAGGTTTCCCATCTTCATGAGTAGCAAGTACACCTAATTTTTTTGGTATTTCGTGTTCCATATCCATAACTAAAGATAAAGAACAACTAAGAACAACAAATAAAAATTACTTAGTGATAAAGAAAACAAGCACACACGAGAATATTCACCCCACGCTATGACTCCCCGGCAACGGCGCCAGAAAAAGGTCTTGATAACCCACAATTATAGGGGATCGCAACAGTTTTCGATAAGTAAGAGTGTCGATACCAACGAGGAGCTAAAGGTAGAACAAATATTCCCTCAAGTTCTATCGACCACCGATACAACTCTACGCACACTTGACGTTCGCTTTACCTAGAACAAGTATGAAGCTAGAAGTACTTTGTAGGTGTTGTTGGATAGGTTTTGTGGCACCCCGATCCGCATGGAGCAGGGGGCCTTCGCACGTCAGCCCAGGATAACACCTGACGCACGACAGGTCCATAATACAGCATTCCTGGTACAAGAATATTCATCAAATACATGTATATGAGAGTACATTATTGATGAATACAATTATCTGGCATAGCCCTAAAGCTATTAAATAACAACGGAAGTCTGATAAAAATGGCGGCGGAAGTCTTGGTTTGGCAGCATAACAATTCTGCATGGGCTCCACAACTCACAGGACTGGCAAGATTACGGCCTAGCACGACGGATCAAGCGAACAATACGGGTATGACCTACAAAACTGGCATGACACGTCAGGTCAGTACATTGAATGTACTTGCAAGACAACCAAATACATAGCATCCAAACAAGCAGAAGACAAAGCAGGAACCGAGCGCATGCAGCAACCTATCTCATATCAAATACTAAACATGGCATGATAAAAATTAACTAAGCATGAACACATCATAACATCTACTAACATGGCAATTACATGGCATATCAGATCATGCTTCTAACATGGCAAAGACAAAGCATAGCATATCATCTCAATCATGGCATAATTTAACATATCAAACAAAGCATGGCATTGCATCAAGAAACTATGCTGAAAATAAACTACCAATAATATCCAATGCAGACATAGCATATTAACTTTATGCAATCATCTTCTGTTCTATCATGGTTCTTTAAATGCAAATAATGATGTATTAATCCAGCAATGCAACCAAACTTGTGCACCGAGTCCCTCGGACTCTCTTATCAACTGTGGTCATCTCTAGATCACAAACACACCACCAAAGTGGTCTTTCTCAAGAACAACTCGTGATCCTTACGGCGATCACAACCACGGCCAACACTTGGTCTCCAACACTTCGTCTCGTGATCATATCAAAACATCGTCGTGACTTCCCACGACTATCTCATAGTTCAAGTCACCATATTCTTGTGATCACATATTTATTTACCAACTTAATTATTTCGGTTTATCGTCCATTTCGACCAAGACCTGATAGTGGGGCCTACTACGAACTGTTGCTATCATTAGCCTTATACACTCTGCAGAGGTAGCACACTGTACCCACACCACGGAACCCATGGCCTCGTCATCCCATTCGGGTCGACCAACGGCATTCCGACGAAACCGATCTACTGCCATGACGCTCTCCCGGCCACTTCGACCCAATCACCAACGGGCTGGTCCTGGGTGGCCCCGTGTCTACCAAAGACACCCCGACCACCGTCGTGGTCAACTCCCACTCAGGGACTGGTACCAAAAATCTCAAAAATGAGCACACAAGGTTATGTTCGCTTACCTGATCAGGGTAAGCACGCCCATAACCTTCCCTAGGGGGAGGCACCGGCGAGAGGTCACGACAATAGCTCGCAGTAAGGCCCCCCATAAGGCAAATGTGGTTGCACTGAAAAAGTTCGGTTTGGCGGCACTATGACTCGATCCCATCGATGACGGAGGAGGTTTATTAGTATTAAGTCATTTTATTTCCTTCTCCATCATCATGAACATATATAACATGAATGCAACAATGAGCATGAAGCATACAAATGCATGAACAAAATATTGAACTTCTTAAGTGCACAACTATAACATACAGAACATGACAATACCAAGTAATAGCATATCAACGGTGCATTATAGTCCTCATAACATTTTATAACGATGACATGCAAATAAAGTAGAGTAGTGACATTGCATTATTAATAACAGTAGTTTAATTAACATGGCAAAAGATATCATGAAAACATAAGCATGCATGATAAGCATAACGAAATGACTGCAACCGAAAAAAGATAAGAGACAACTACAACTACACACACACAAGGTGCAAGCAAAGTCAACGTGCAAGTTCGGGGCTCATGATAAGAGATTGGCTTGCCTGCACTACTAGGGAAAAGCCTAGCAGTAGCGCGGGTTTTAGGCCTATCGATGGCGGGGCGATGCGCTCGATAAGGCGCTTCTGACTAATGTATAGCGATGGCGTGCCTCCGCCCATGCCTTCTTGCTAAATCGACTTAGTAGTAGCGACTTCCGGGAGGCGCTATTGGTAATTAGTAGTAGCGCTTCTCCCTGCCTGCTATTGCTACTATTATTTCGTATTTTATTTCTTTTTTATTTCATGTTGTATTCGTACACCTTTACACAAGTTTTCATACAACAGGAATTTAGAAATTGTTTTTACATCATAATGAGTTATTACATCACGGGGTGAAAGAACCATGGACTAGTTTCAAGTGGATGGACATCCACTTGAAACTAATCCGCGGTTCTTTCACCCAATGATACAATAAATATCATCATTATCATCATATCATTAACAACTTATCATCATAATACATCATTGTCATATAACACCTCCTCAAGATCATCATTTTCATTAATGAGACATCACATAGCAAATTGGTCACTAGTCGTAATCACAAGTACTCCTCATCATCAACTCTAACACATTGTATCACATAATAAACATATTGTACCTCATAGGACCTACTACATTCTCTTAGGACCTACTATATTCTCTAAGGTAAAATAGCAAAAACAAGATAGCCCCGACTCTCCATTATGGAGAATGGAGATTATCCTGCTCCAATTCTTGCCTTTCACTTAATGTTACTTCCAAGAACCTCCTTGCGAATGTCCAAACATTTTTTTCATTCTTTGATTAGCATGTGTTCACCGGTTTTAGAAATCCGATATGCACAGGTGAGCTCCTTAGATTGACCTGGCTGTATGTTCATAACTGCAAGGCGACCATTCTGATACATCATATGAGGCACACAATCCATCGGGATTTCCTGTTGAAAAACATAGTAATAACTTCGTAGTTAGCAATGATGTACTAGTTTTAGAAGTATGCAAAAGACGCACGGATGTCGTAATAGTAAAAAATCTTACCAGGGTATCTCCATAGAAGTTACCGTGGTTCAACACGTGCATTAGTGGCACGTATTCACCATAATTTGGAGGAGTTTGATAATAGGTATTGTAATTCTCAAGAAAAGTACAATAAACAATCAGATGACTTTTCTCCTTATAAGTTAATTCGGAGCCATCAGTGTAGTGGGTTTTGTCTACCATCTTCTACACATTCTTTGAAGATTCAAAATAAGCTGTCAATGGAAATAAGCTGCCAACTATTTTAAAATAAACAATATAAATTAGTTAATAACTATGTTTGAGAAACTCACATTGCGGTAGAATCGGAAGCGTATCAACAAGGACCCAAATGTCCATATTGTCTTGCTCGATGTCAGGATTACCAAGATCCATGGTGACAATCATACCCTCATAAAAACCATTTGCAAAGTGCTTCCCAATTTTGGCAACCAAAATGGGTTACGCTCTGAGAATTGTACAGATTTACTTCAAAATCAATATCATGATGGGTCCTTAGGTGTATTTTCTTTGTTTCAAAATTTTCATGGTCTTCAAAACCCATCCTCTCCAAGACATAGCATCTTGCATGGCATGGGATAAGCTAGTCGAATTGTAAAAGATGAAAATTAGACGTTGAAATAGTTGAAGTCATGCTTAATTATGAAAAAACACTTGTCGTTGTTGCGTGCCATTTCAACATCGAAGGTCTCCTCGAGCTTAATGCTGAAGCGCCGATCTTCATCTAGCTCAACGAACCTGTCGCACATACCTCGATCGTCGTGGCACCAGCTGCACTCCCCCGGGAGACTGTCGTCGTCCGAGTACGACATTACCTACGTTCATAATTCAAAGATTAAACTTGTACAATTAAATATATGTACTAAAAAACCTAAATTAGATCATTATTTTTCGAGAAAATGCAGGCCACTCGATATTTCCTACATATTCTAGCATAAGTCATGCCAGAATTCATGGAAAAATCCGGCATGACCTTTGCTAAAAAAGGACATATCGAGCGCCTGAAATTTGCCGGAACGGAAATTAATCAACACTCCGGCAAAACATAGGCCACTTGGGGGTGTAACCAAAACATGACCGGGCACTTGGGCAACCACATATCCTATTTGAGCAACACAGGATATACATGTTTTTATCTACATCATATATATCTTATAGGACTCATATTGACATGGAGATTTGCCTGGTCTCACCTCGAGGTCGGAGGGGGTCGGTGACGGGGACGACGACGGGGATGATGGAGGGGCTCCTTGATTTCTGCAAAAGCAAAAACCCTATAAGTTATCACTAATACATCCTGAATAATTGCTTATACTAAAAAATAACAACAAATATGACATGTTCAAATAGTTCTATTAATTCAACTAGTTCTTACTAAATATAAACTTACTATAAATAGAAAAAAAACTAGTTCTTTCTAAAAATAAAGTAGTTCAACTAGTTATTTTAATTTTCTTACTAAAAATACATTAGTTCTATTAATTCAACTAGTTTATTAATTTACTTACTAAACTAGTTCAACTAAAACTAAAGTAGTTCAACTAAAACTAAACTAGTTCTATTAATTCAACTCGTTCTTACTAAATATAAACTTACTATAAATAGAAAGAAACTAGTACATCTACTACTACTAATTAACATCTACTACTACATCTACTACTGCTAATTATACAACTAGTTTACCATCACTACTACTACTTAATATCTACCACTACTAAAAATCATTATCTATGAACCCTAAATTAACATCTACTACTACTAAAATCATCTACTAACTAAGCAAAGAGAGAGGGGTGGGGAGGGTGGGGGCTTCAGAGAGGGAGAGACGGTGGCGGGGAGGTGCTTGGCGACGGAGGTAGGGGCGGCGAGGGCGGTCTCGGGGTCTGGAGGTGGCGGTCCTGGGCGGGCTCGGACGGCAGCGGTGAGGTCGAGGGCGGCGGCGGTGAGGTCGAGGGCGGTGACAGTGTGGTCGAGAGCGGCGGCGGGCGGCGGTGGTGAGGTCGAGGGCGGGCTCGAGGCGGCGGTGAGGGAAGGAAGGCTCGGGCTCGGGCGCGGCGACAGGAGTAGGGGAACAGGGGGGAGAAGGAGGACTTAGCGAATTTTTGAGCCGGGGTGGTTAAGTCAGACTAGCAAGAAGCTCATAAGGAAAACACGCTATAGCTAACTTATCTATAGCGTTTTAGAGAAAAACGCCATCGCTAATGGAAGCAGTTATTTCTTTTGTTTATCCCAATATCGATGCGCTTTGTCCTGAAAAACGCTATAAGTCTAAGCAATGTAAAACATCAAAAATATACATTGGTCATCATTGATCTTTTGTTTAGAATCCAAATAGTCAACATGAATCTCACCGCACTGTATATAGGTACAAAGCAGGATTCATATTGCAGCCACAAATCATACACATATAGTGCAATGAAGACCAAGTGCTCGAGATAGGTTGAGAAGTAACATATTTAAGGTGGTAAACACCTTGTTCGCTTAGCAGTATGGGACTAAACTTAATTAGTTGCGGTGACACTTAGCAGCAGCTAGTTTTGAAGAAAAACGCTGCTACTAAGTACTTTAGAAGTAGCGCGTCCCTGAGAAGGGTGCTACTACTATATCTAGCTTGGAGGCAACACCGTGGCAATTATAGTAGTAGCGCTCTAGGTGAAACGAGCGCTACTGCTACTTAGATATTAGTAGCGCTGTTTGCTGAAGCTCGCTACTGCTAATTAGCAGTAGCGTCTATTTTTAAACCACGCTGCTGCTAAGATTCTGTGTATAAGCTTTTCCCTAGTAGTGCTGGGGGTCGACAAATACTCCAGGAAGAAGTGGGAAACGACCGCGGAAAGATTTGCCGGAAACAGTTCTCTCTCGGAGGGGGCTGTTTACGGGCAAGGGAAAAATGGTCATTTTCACTACGTGAAAATATTATGAAAATGACATCAACGGAACCGGCCCGACGAAACGAAAATGTGGGCTTTGGAATCACCTGATTCGGAGTTACGGGTAAAAAGTTACGCAGAGTTGAAGCACAGGGACCTATCGGTGAAAAAGTTTCAGCAACCAGGCCCCTGGAGGAAAAACTGAACGCGCCTTTGGGCCGAATACATTTTCTGCACACAGAAACGCATTTTGAGCCGAAGTGCAACGTGATTACGCTTTCAGAACTGGGAAAACGTATTTTGATCTAAAGAAGCAGAGAAACGTACTCAAGAGAGAATACGTTTTCAGAATGGGGACACGGCCTCGGGGTCGGGCGTGTCCACTTATCTGACGTGGCGCTCCTCGTCTCGCCGACAAGTGGGGCCGCGCGAGGAGGGGCCCGCCTGGCCTGTTTTCTTCCTCCTCCCGCTCGACGCGCGCCTGGCCGAGGAGAGACGCCCGCCCCGACGGCGCTTGCCGGCGTGTCCGGCCACGACAGCGGATGGGCGACCTACCGATCTTCTCAGCATGAAGTGGCGCATCTAGTGGTGGTGGCTACTGCCTCCGAGGAGCACCAAGGAAGGGGCTGCAAGGCCCGCGGCGGAGAAGGGTTCATTCGCCGGCGAGATGGAGGCTACGGTGGAGGAGAGGAGGGGTTGAGGCCACGGGGAGACTCACTGGACCATAGGGAGGGCAGTGGTGGAGGTGGAACGGCGAGGGGGCGAGGGAGGGGCGGCATCGCCGGAATCGAGCGAAGCCCGAGGCGGCGGCCATGGAGGCGATGGGGTCAGGGAGAGGCTCCGGGGACGAGAGAAGGGGACGAGGAGGTGTTGTGGCTGCGGATGAGCTAGAGGGCTCTACTTATAGTCGCGGGAGAGCTCGGGAAGGGGGGGGGGCGAGGTGGCACGCGTCAGGCGACGTATCCATGCGCCGGCGAGGGTGCAGGCGCGGCCAAGGCTAATGGGGAGGCACGGGAAGGCGACGAGGAGGGTGAGGACGAACGCCAGAGAGTCACGGAGACGAGGAAGGCGTGCGAACGAACGGAAGAAGAAGACATCGGGCGAGGAAGAGGACGAGCTCACGGGCACGCACTGCTCGAGCGTTGGCACGGCTCGCCGGAGAAGAAAACGAAGGGGTCCAGCAGTCCAGAGGGAAGCCGACGACTAGGAGGAGCTGCTGGACATTAATGGCGAGGCCAGGGACGGTCGGGGCAGCGATGCCGACGACAACAGTGTCTAGACCACCGTTTTGGCTGGTTACACGCGTGGTCACCACTGGCATGGCACGCTCTGGGATTTTTGCTGAGGTAAGATCATGTCTACCGGGTCGTCCTTCCAGATTTTAGTATTACTATGGTAAGTATAAGGGCAGAGACAAACGGAGCTGAGTGAAACAAGCTGAACAAGTTTTCTGTTGCAAACTTGGCAACATCCTAGAGATTAAACCAGAGGGGGTAAAAGGTACATAAGTTGTCTGGGAGGCTTAGGGTAGAAAGGACTACGGTCCTGGGAGTTTTAAGGTAAAATGGACAACTATTTACCATAGTTGATGTACAACCATCAAAACTGACCCAGAAACTGAATCATGATGGAGCACTCACTAGGAGTAATGTATTGGGCTATAACTTGGCAAAACCTATTTATTTTAACATACCATGATGCTGTAAAAAGCTCAGACCAAATGGAGTTACCAAAATGGTACTTCCTTCACAGCTATCATTTCTGTCCAAAAACTTCAGAAAACTCCTCAGGGCAATTGGTCAATTTAAATGAGCCACAATCTTGTGGATATGGATCATATAGATAGGAGAAGGCCTGAAAAGATTATCAGCCATAGTGGAGCAAGATAAAATACACTTGCTTCACAAACTGAAAATTTGGACAGAAGACAAGAATTGCTCCTGTGCTCACATAGTTCAATGGAATGAGATGAATTTAGGTGGAGGCTAATTATTTGAGATACTAGAGAGGTTGGGAAAGTTTCATCCCATTTGGAAACACTATGAAGGTACTTCCTTCACAAACTTGTGTTCTGGTCAGGAACTTTGAAAAATTGCACAGGGAGCTAGGATGAATGGATTGAGCTCATCTTTGGTATCCAAGGGTTATTTAACAATGTTAAACACCCTGCTAAATTTAAGCTCAATTGGACTTAGGAATAAAGCACTTCCTTTGCAAAATTTCATAGAAAGCCGAAACTTGCATTGGATCATGTGCCAAATTTTGAACTGTGGAATCATGAGATTAGGATGGAAATAGTGATTATATAGCAAGGAAAAGCTCCACAATTTATGTGGGAATTTTCTCTACTATAAAAATAGTAGTTCCTTTGGAAAATGGCAGAAATGCAATATTGGCATTAAATAGGAAAAAGGCAATTTTCCTTATTTAATTTTGGCCAATATACTTGCCAGAGCTTGGATTAGGCATAATCATCAACTCCACCAATTCTCATGAATTTAGGAGATGGCTAGCTATGCATTTGGATTTTATTCCTCAAAAAGGCAAGAAAAGGAATAAATCATAGTTCAAAAATATTGCATTGGACTTAGCAATATGACCAACAGATCAGGGAAAAGGATGGCTGCTTAGTAATCACAAGGGCCACATTCAAATTCCAAAAATATGGAATTAGGGTTTGAGAGGGTTTGGGATGATGCAAATGAGGTCTTGCCCACTGAAAAAGAAATTGAGCAAGATTTTGAAAGGTTGGAAATGACAAAAATTCCCAGAGTCATCTAGCAAACTCAGGAGAAAATTTTAAAAATGAGTGCCAGGAAGGAATAACAGCACAAAAATTGATAACCCAATTTTGGGGCTGTTACAGGTTTGCAGGAAAATAAAGAGCACGTAAATAAAAGCTAGGGGCTGTTTAGATGAAGACACAACTAAATTAGTTTTAGTAGAGAGCTTTTTGTTACGAGAAAGTTATTTGTCCCTAGGCAATCGATAACTAGACCGGTAATCATTATTGCAATTTTATTTGAGGGAGAGGCATAAGCTAACATACTTTCTCTACTTGGATCATATGCACTTATGATTGGAACTCTAGCAAGCATCCGCAACTACTAAAGATCATTAAGGTAAAACCCAACCATAGCATTAAAGCATCAAGTCCCCTTTATCCCATACGCAAACAACCTACTTACTCGGTCTCAGTAGCTTCACACTCCGCCACCCACCATAAGCAAATCATGAACATATTGCAAACCCTACAACGGGGATCCCTCACGCTTGCGCGACACGGAGAGCACCATAGGACAACACCAATAATAAAAAATGCAACTCAAACCAATCTTGATCATCAAATAACCCATAGGACAAAAGGGATCTACTCAAACATCATAGGATAGCCATACATCATTGGGAAATAATATATAGCGTTGAGCACCATGTTTAAGTAGAGATTACACCGGGTAAAAGATAGGTTACACCGCTGCATAGAGGGGGGAAGAGTTGGTGATGATGACGGTGAAGTTGTTGGTGAAGATTGCGGTGATGATGATGGTCACGGCGGCATTCCGGCACCACCGGAAGAGAAGGGGAGAGGGGGCCCCTTCGTCTTCTTCTTCCTTGACCTCCTCCCTAGATGGGAGAAGGGTTTCCCCTCTGGTCCTTGGCCTCCATGGTGTGGGAGGGGTGAGAGCCCCTCCGAGATTAGATCTGTCTCTCTGTCTATTTCTGCTGCCTTTTCACCGTTTCTTTTATATCCGGAGATCCGTAACTCCGATTGGACTGAAACCTTCATCGTGATTTTTTCCCGAAAATTAGCTTTCTTGCGGCCGAAGAAGGGCATCAACCACCTTACGGGTGGGCCACGAGGGTCAGGGGCGCACCCTGGGGGGTTGGGCGCGCCCCCTACCTCGTGCCCACCTCGGACTCCGTTTCGCGATGATCCTTCTTCCAGACTTTCCAAATATTCCAAAAAAAAAAATCTCCTTCCGTTTTTATCTAGTTTGGACTCCGTTTGATATGGATATTCTACGAAACCAAAACATGCAAATGATGGAACTGCACTGGCAATTGGATCAATATGTTAGTCCCAAAAATAGTATAAAAAGTTGCCAAAAAGTATATGAAAGTTGAATAATATTGGCATGGAACAATCAAAAATTATAGATACGACGGAGACGTATCAACAGCCCATGTTTCAACCGGAGCTATGAATATGAAGAAGCGGGAGTTTCTCAACTTACGCCAGGGGAACCGTACTGTGGCTCAGTACGTGGATGAGTTTAGCAAGTTATCTCGCTATGCCCCTGATGATGTGGCCACAGATGCATCGAAGCAGGAGAAGTTTATGGAAGGGCTGAATGATGAGATGAGCATGCAGTTGATGGTGGCAACATTCAACAACTACCAGGAGTTGGTAGATAAGGCTCTTATAATTGAAGGGAAGCAGCAGCAAATTGAGAGTCGTAAGAGGAAGTATGGACAAGGGAGGTATAACTCAGTAGCTCAGCAGAAGCCTCGCCTAACCCCGAACTTGGGAGGACTTGTTCATAACCATGGAGGTCATAACCACACCGGAGGAAGTTCGCATAACCACAAAGGTTCTAAGAATGGAAATGGGAAGGGAACAAAGAACAATCAGAACCGCCCCAATCCAGCCACACCCGCCAAAAGAGATCTAAGTCACATTACTTGCTATAAGTGCGGGAAGACTGGACACTATGCCACGGAGTGCCCTGAAGGGAAGAATGGAAATGGAAATGGGAGAGCTGGGAAGAAGCCCAATCCCTTCAACAAAGGACAAGTGAACCACGCTAACGTGGAGGAGGTTGAAGAGCAGCCAGACGCGGTTATAGGTAAGTTTTTGGTTAAGTCTTTTACCGCCCTTGTTCTTTTTTATACTGGTGCATCGCATTCATACATATCAAGGGGATTCATGGATAAGTTTAAACTACCAACCCAAAGCCTTAGGACGCCTGGAGCAGAGTTTATGGCTAGTCGATGGTGCGACCAGATACCCTTAACCATTGGTAGCCATGTTTTTCGGTCCGACCTAATAATCTTGGAGTCACAAGGATTGGATGTGATATTAGGCATGGACTGGATGTCAAAGTATGGAGGAAGCATTGACTATGCTAGTAAGTCGATTTATCTCACCGCCCCGGAGGGAAAAGGATTAAGTATGTATCTAGGCATGTGCCTAGGAGGAGCCAAGTGAATACCCTCACAGGAGTTGTTCAGGAGGAAGTGCCTCAGAGTGAAGGATTACCCGATGTCTTTCGGAGGAGTTACGGGCATGCCACCGGATCGAGACATCGAGTTCTTGATAGAGCTATTGCCAGGTACAGGGCCAATATCAAAGAGACCATACCAGATGCCCGCAAATGATATGGAGGAGATTAAGAAGCAGATCAAGGAGTTATTAGTGAAAGTGCGTTATATCGACTAGAGGGGGGGTGAATAGGCGATTTTTATGAATTCTTCAATGAGGAATTATCCGGTGAGGAAATTCCTAAGTGAAGAACTACTTGCAGCGGAATAAGTACTCAGAGGTAAGCAGAAGAGAATGCGGGCATGGTCATCATGATGAAATGAAGACAATCAAAGAGTACAGAAAGCGTAAACACAGGATAGCACAAGATGAAGACAAACAGACTGAAGAAATTGAACTGAGGAAATAGAGAAAGTCTTCAGTCAAAGTCTTCATTTTCATCAGTGTCGCGCGATGAAGAATAGGAGCTGGCTACCAGGGAAGGAACCTTGACCTTCTTGAATTTCTTCGGTGGAGGTACAGACCAGTCAAATTCTTCCTTGAGACCCATTGTCTTCAGTTCTTCTGCGCTGTAGACATTAGAAAGAACAGCCCAGGTGCGGTTGAAGGTTTCATGGAGGTAGTATTGGTTTTTATTCACTGCATTGTGTGTTGAGGTCATGTTGTAAAGAATTGAACCAAACTGACGCTTGACCCATTTATGATTGCGATCAACCTTCCGATGAAGACCGAGGAGTAACTCACGATCACCATCACCACAGGTGCTTTGGGCTTGAGGATTTTGCTTGGCGAGGTATTGGCGGCAGTCATGTGTGGCGAGTCATCATTGGTGGAGTAGGATGCAGCTTTGCGAAATTGACCATCCAATGGACGAATGCCTTCATCTATCACAGCAGTTGCCTTGCCCTTGTCGTCAGCTGAGGAAAATGTCCGTTTGAGGACTTCAATTGGAGGCAAGTAGCTGCGATGGTTCGAGTATCAGCCTTGTAATAGAGTGAAGACCTTGTCCTGATGAACCTCATAATCCATGGTGCGTAAGGCTTCAGCTCAAAAGGTGACATAGCAATATTTGCCAGAGTCCTCATGAAGAAATCATGGAAGTTGACGGGAACGCCATGAATGATATTGAAAAGCATATTCTTCATGATGCCAACGACTTCTTCATCATTTGAGTCGTGGCCTTTGATAGGACTCATTGTCTTCGTCGAATCGATAGACAGTCCGAGGCACATATAGTAATTCCTTGACGAAGAATTTGGTTCGTGGGGCCTGCCACGCTTCAAAGGCTTCATCAAGACTTGCATGTAATGATTTGAAAGCTCGGGTTCGTTGTAGATGCAACGAGCGCCATCAAGGGAGGATCGAGTGGGAGGGCACGAAGCAATTCAGTTGCTGGTGCCTTGTAGTGAGTATTTTATGACATCCAGTCCAATACCCATGAGTTCACATCTTCAGAATCTCCGGTGATGTGCAGCGTCGCATAGAATTGAAGAATGAGTTCTTCATTCCAATCACAGATGTCAGTGCAGAAATTTAGCAATCCTGCATCGTGAAGAACACTCAGGACTGGCTCGAAGCCTGGCAGAGATTCCATGTCCACATGAGGAATATGTGCATGATCGAAGACTTTGTCTTTGTTGAATAGCACAGAGGAATAGAAGTTGGCTTGACTAGCAGTCCAGAAACGCCTCTTCCTTATGCGAGTAGAGTCATATGGGTTGTAGTCAGTGAAGAATGCATGCTCGCCGAAGAAATCTTCAGCCTTGAACTTTTGCTTCGTTGAGAATGGATTCTTTGGCTTTGACGATGGAGTGTCGATGAGTTGCATCACGACCTCGTGAATCGCAATCTCAGTTCTTCAGTGAGGAATTTCTGGTTCCTCTTCATATGCGATCTGCGTGTTCATAGGATCAACAAAGAAGCAGGTTCTTCAAAGACTAGTGGCTGGAATTTCTTCATGCACGGATGAGTTGGGATGAGTTTCTTCAGAGCCCATTTGAACTGTTGGAGCAGGGGACTGAGGAATCTGTTGGATTGGGGTGAAGAGTGGAGAATTGGGATGCTGACTTTCCCAAAATTCATCGTTCATCACAGGCGTGGTGCATCCAATATCCACGTCTTAGTCTTCACTTTCCTCAACACTAGCCTCTTCAGCTGTGAACTGAGGCATAGGCGAGGAAATGATTGGTGTTGAAGGGATTGCATCCACTTCAATTTCTTCATCAATCTGCTCTGATGAAGCAGCAGAATGATTTTCTTCATCAGATCCGCTTGGGATCTCATACTCTTCACCAAAAGGAACAAGGTCCTTTGATGGAATGGAGGAAATTGGAACAACATCGATTGGATTTTCAAAAGAGCTTGTCATAGGCTTCATTTTCTTTGGGGCTGAAGAATTTGAAGCAGATGATGCTTTCCTTTTCTTCACTGCAGCTCGCTCTGCAGCCTTGGTCTTCTTTACATCAGATGCAGATGGAAGGATTGGAGTTGGTGTAGGCGCGGGAGGAGCTGAGGAATCTGGTTGAATTTCCTCGAGCACAACCGATGCAGATTGCCTCGACTTCTTGATTTCTTGAGCGCACCACTAGTGGATGCCCGGCAATTTCTTCATGGCTGGAATGGAGTCATCAGCCGGAACTAGCATTTTCTTCAGCAGATCGAACTTCATCAGTGGTCTGGCGTGTTCTTCAGTCGGCTGAGCAGAAGCTTCAGCTTGAGGAACTTCTTGTTGCGATGGGGCTGCAACATTGGTGAACTTCTCCGTCAGTTTCACAAACCTGACTTTGGCTCCTTTCCACAAGCATAGTATGAGTCAAATTTGTCGCTGAGGGCTTCGATGTCAGCCTGCATCTTGACAAGTTCTTCAGTTGTCATCTTGACAACATTTTTCTTCAGTAGTTTCTCTTTTCTGTACTGTGATTTCTTGATCTCTCTGGCCCTATCATATTTCAATTTCTCCTCTTGGATGAAATGAGTCAGCATGTGACTTTGGCCAGGTGTCAAATTTAAGTCAGGCATAGGTGTGTTTGGGTCCTTGTGCCAGAGATCAATGTAGTCTAGGATCGCTCTTGGATCCAACAGAAGCGGCACAGGTGTGCCTTTGGCTCTAGCGGCCCTTTCTTGTCGGTCTCTGATGATTTCTGCAAGTTCGTCATCATCAGCTTCATCATCGATGGCACTTGGAAGGCAACCTGTTTCTTCTTCGGACTTGGCCGAGGACCTCGTCCAGCAGTTGCCTTTTTCTTCAGCAGAGTGGGGCCTGATTAAGAATTTGGTGCAGCTGAGGAACTTGCTGAGACACCAAAGGCAATAGAGATGCATGCAGTCCTTTGGCACGTGGCCAGATGCACAGGTGCTGAGGACTTTGTAGGAGCTGAGGATTTGGGAGGAGCAGGAGCAGCATGAGGAACTGGCCGTGAGGGCATTGAAGATTCTGGCCGTGAGGGCATTGCTGAGGACTTTGGACGTGAGGGCACTGTTGGTGAAGCACTTGGCTTGTGTGCTGGCTTCTTTGCCATTGATCTTCTAGGCCGAACAGGGGCCTCGATGGCATGAGATGTAGTCTTCATTGAATTTCCTCACCGCTTCTTTGGCTTGTCTTGCCAACTTGGCTTGGCGCTTGGCCCATTCTTCAGAAAGTCCTCACCACGCTTGATGTTTGGTGGGGTCGACTTCTTGGCCAAAGCCAATGGAGCTCTTGGGCATGGAGGATTCGGTCGAATTTCTTCATGTACTTTGGAGTAACATATCTGTACTCCCTCCATTCCCTTGCCCATCTCCTTTCAATCCTCTGAATGCGCACCTTGCGCTGATTTTTGTTTTCCTTGCCAAACTTGGCTTCATCAGGTGTGCAATAGTCAGCGTATATGTCCTCAGGTATCTCGAAAGCAGTCATGACCTCAAGCCTCTTTCCTCCTTTCTGTGGCTTCTTTCCTTCTACCATATTCTTCAGCTGAGGAATTTGAACAATCGAATTCTCTGAAGAAGTATGCAACTTTCCTTCGAGGAACGCTGCAAATGAGTTAAGTTGATAAGAACCTAGTGATTCAGCAGCGGACATGAGTACCTGTGAACAGAGTATAGTTCCGAGGAATTTGGAGAGGTCATATGCGTTCTTAGAAGGTTTAAAAAAAACAAGTTTGAGGAATTTGACTAGATGAGCCTTGGAGAATTTCACTAAGCGATCTTTGTCTTAGGTTCCAGAGTTGTATAGATCGAGGATCCACACAATTGAGGAATCTTGAAGAAAAATCATTGCTTAGAGAAACGAATCAAGAGCATATTTCGTTTGAGGTGTTCATATGTGTGAAGATTTGAAGAATAAACACCTTTGAAGATTTTCAGGAAGGTTTGAGAATCAAAGCGACTAATAAAAGTAACTTTTAATTACCCGAACTGAAGAACACGACCAACTGAGAAGTGTAGATTAGAAGTTCGTCAGTTTAGATCTCCCACGCCCTAACTCGGCGAAGGAAGACAACTACGGGGGCGGCGGAGTGAAGATTTCCGCGGTCGGCGCGAGTACGGCGGCGACGAGGTCGAGGCAGTGAAGCTCTTCCTCACCGGCGACGATGGAGTAGCGGCGGCGCTAGGGTTTGAGAAGCTCGAGCGAGAGAGAGAGAGAGCGGTCGAGCGGAGTAAAGGAAGTGAGGAAGGGGAGAGGGGGTATATATAGCTACGGTGAAAAACTGTTCGCCCGAAGATTTTGGACGAACGTGCCCCTGACCCTTCTCATTCGCTTGACATGTGTCACCCACGTACTGAAAAGTGGAGATTGTGTTAGATCGTGGGTGAATAGATAAGTTTATCGTGGGATGCGGAACGGTTTGAGCGGCAAAGCCGAAAGTTTGGATAAGATAAGTTAAAAGTTTCGTTCGCAATTTCTTCAGCTGACAAGGACACAGTGAAGATTTTGAATGAGTTTCAAATAGAACGCACATGAAGAATTTGTGAATAGCTTGGGTTGAGTATAGCATAGAGGGGGAAGGGTCCGATCACATTCACTTAGCAGAAAAAGCAACTTGAAGAAATAGCCATAAGTGAATGCTGTAGAGGACATAAACCCATATATATATATATATATATATATATATATGTATAGTCAATGAAGAAAGACAACGGAAACAGTGAAGATTTTGCAAAGTTGAAGAATTTGAAAAACAAAAGAATTTCAAAACTGAGGAAAAACTCAAATTCAAGATTTTCAATTTTGGTGGTGGCGTGACCCACCGTATAAGAATGATGATTTCAGACACCGCGTACAATTGTCGTAGGGTTCTGAGAATCAAATTCTTCATTACTTTCTTCACACTTAGAGTGTTATTTTTCATTGATTGAAGAAAACGTTTCTTCATGTGTTGCACATCTAAGTCATCAATTTTGCATAAGTGTCAGGATGTGTGTCCTTTTCAAAGAACATTCAAAGATTCTAAGATATTTAGCTCACACCACAACTTGCTAAATCTCTTCTCATCCAAGGGCTTTGTGAAGATATCGGCTAGCTGTTCTTCAGTCTTCACATGCTCGATGGATATGTCGCCCTTCAACACATGATCACGAAGAAAATGATGACGAATCTGAATGTGCTTTGTCTTGAGTCTTGAACTGGGTTGTGAGCAATCTTGATGGCACTCTCATTGTCACGATGAGAGGCACATTCTTCACATTGATGTCGTAGTCCTTGAGAGTTTGCTTCATCCACAGCAATTGAGCACAACAAGAGCCAGCAGCAATGTACTCAGCTTCCATGAGATGCGGTGATCGCAGTTCTGCTTTCTTCGAGGACCAACGGACCAAAGATCGTCCGAGGAAATGACAAGTACCAGATGTTGACTTGCGGTCCACACGATCACCAGCATAGTCAGAGTCAGAATATCCAATGAGATCAAGTGCAGAGCCCTTGGGGTACCATAATCCTAGTGTTGGTGTGTGAGCTAGATATCGAAGAATATGCTTCACAACCTTATGGTGTGATTCCTTCGGTGTAGCTTGAAATCGGGCACACATGCAAACACTAAGCATTATATCTGGCCTAGATGCACATAAGTACAATAGAGAACCAATCATGGGCGGTATACCTTGTGATCAAGTCAATACCATTTTCATCGATGCATAGATGGCCATTTGTGGGCATAGGAATTTTACGCCTTTGCAATCTTGCATGCCAAATTTCTTCAGAACATCTTTGATGTATTTCTCCTGAGATATGAATATGCCATTGTGTTGTTGACGAATTTGAAGACCTAAGAAGAATTTCAATTCTCCCCATCATAGACATTTGATATTCTTCACTCATCATATAGGCAAATTCATCACTATAACGTTGGTCGATCTGAGCAAAGATAATATCATCAACACATATTTTGCACACAAACAGTTCACCATCATATGATTTAGTAAAGAGAGTAGGGTCGAGTGAACTGGTGTGAAGCCATTCTTCACGAAGAATTCCTTCAATGTATCATACCACGCCTGTAGAACCTGTTTGAGACCATAGAGGGCCTTGTTGAGTCTCAAGACTTTGTCGGGATTCTTTGGATCTTCAAAACACAGGGGTTGAGCAACATATACTTCTTCCTCAAGCTTACCATTGAGGAATGCACTTTTCACATCCATTTGATATAAAGTGATATTATGATGGTTAGCATAAGCAAGTAATATCTGAATAGCCTCAAGTCTAGCTACAGTGCAAAAGTTTCATTGAAATCAATTCCTTCAACTCTGTGTGTAGCCTTGAGCTACAAGTCGTGTTTTATTCCTCACCACAAGGCAATTTTCATCTTGCTTGTTGCGGTAGATCCACTTTGTTCCAATGATATTATGCTTGCGAGGATCTGGATGTTTGACCAGTTACGAGACATTGTTGAACTCGAACTGATGTAATTCTTCTTGCATGGCCTGAATCCACTCAGGCTCCAGAAATGCTTCATCTACCTCAGTGGGCTCTGTGATAGAGACAAAATCATAGTGCCCACAAAAGTTACATAAATGTGAAGCTTTTGAGCGTGTGAGAGGACCTGGCGCTTCAATGTCATTGATGATCTTGTCAACTTGCACTTCTTTTGCAACGTGAGGATGAGCTGGTTGTCGTCGAGGAATTTGATCAGCGTTTTCTTCAGCACCATTTTCTTCAACATTATCTTCAGGTGCATCAGCTCGGCGTTCTTCATGTTCGTGAATGAATTCTTCAGCAGATTCTTGATGGGAATTACATCCTCGCTTGCCTTGAACTTGATAGATTCCTCGGTGTTGGTTCATCTATCACGAAGGTAGGTGCTCTCTTTGCGAGCCATTAGTTTCATCGAATCGCACATCTACAGTTTCAACAATCTTGTAAAGAACATTGTTGAAGACTCAGAGGTGTCTGAGTCCTTCCGTAACCAAGCATAAAACCTTCATGTGCTTTCGGTGCAAATTTAGCATTGTGATGAGGATCTCTAATCCAGCATTTAGCACCGAAGACTTTGAAATAACTCACATTGGGTTTCTTGTCAGTGAGGAGTTCATAGGCAATCTTCTTGAAGAATTTGTGAAGATATACTCTGTTGATGATGTGGCACGCGGTATCAATTGCATCAATCCAAAAACGATGAGGCGTTTTGTATTCATCAAGCATAGTGCGAGCCATCTCAACAAGAGTTATGTTCTTGCGCTCCACGACGCCATTTTGCTGAGGAGTATAGGGAGCAGATAACTCATGAGTAATACCAAGTTCATCAAGATAGTCATCAAGACCGGAATTCTTGAACTCAGTTCCATTGTCACTCCTGATGTGCCTGATCTTCACACCAAAGTTGGTTGAAGCCCTCGAGGAAAATCGTTTGAAGACTTCCTGCACTTCATGTTTGTAAGTAACAATGTGTACCCATGTGTAACGAGAGTAATCATCAACAATAACAAAGCCATATAGAGATGCATCATTAGTGACCGCTGAGTAATGATTAGGACCAAAGAGGTTCATGTGAAGCAATTCAATGGACGAGTAGTGGTCATGATAGTCTTTCTTTGGATGCTTGGCCTTGGTCATTTTCCAGCTTCACGGGCTCCACACAAGTGATCCTTGAGGAATTTGACATTCTCAATGCCAATGACACGCTTCTTCTTCGCATGGCGTGTGCAAATTCCTCATGCCTGCGTGACCAAGTCGTCGATGCCATAGCCAGCCTTACGAAGCTTTTGCAAGTAGACACCACGGCTGGTTGTGGTCCTGTAGAGAAATCAACAATATACAAGTCTCCTCTCCTAAAGCCTTTGAAGACTTTGGAATTGTCGACTTCCATGATCACAACACAACGATACTTGCCAAAGACAACAACCATATCAAGATCACAAAGCATTGAGATCGACATGAGGTTGTATCCTAAGGGCTCAACAAGCATGACATTGTCCATGTGTATGTCCTTAGAGATCGCAACCTTACCAAGACCCAATACGACTTTTGCCTTTGTCAAGAAAGATGATATGCTTTAGATGTGGCGGTGATAAGGAGCATCCATCAATAGATTCTTGTCACCACCATGTGATTTGTACATCCACTATCAAGGACCCACTCATTGGCTTTGGGTTAATCATCCTGCAGATGAATTAGTGCAACTTACGATCTCATATACTTCATCGGTGAAGAATATGATATCAATTTCATCGAGATGAATTTCATCAGCAATATAATGATAAGCGAAGATGAGGACGTGTGAAATGAAAGTTCATTTCTTCATGATTAGCTGCGTCCTTTCGAGCATTTTTGTCGGGCCCCAACAAATTCTTGAGACGTTAAAGCACGTGAGGCCTGACCAGGCAGAAGAGATTAGTTCCTTTTCTTCACCACCCACATCTGAAGGGGTAGCAAAGAGTTCATCACTCTACAAGCTCCATATGAGAATGGTGGCATAGAAGCCAATCCATTTCGTTTCACATAAGAGGGGTTAGGGTAAGCATATGAATAAGCGGAGAAATTCTTGAGGACTTATGAACATATTGGTTTGAAGAACAATGCACATATTCATAGCCCTTAACTCTACCCTGCGAAACAGAGTTGTTAGCACGATGATAATCATATGAGGACTTTGATCCATGTGAGGAATTTGGTCCGTATGAGGACTTGGATCCATATGAAGAATTTGGTCCATATGAAGAGTTTGATCTGGGTTCCTATTCTTCACGGTGGTGTCATGAGGACATTCACTGAAGACTTTCAAGGCACTTCTTGGGAACCCAGATTTTCTTCATAGGGAACCGTTCCTGCAGATTAGTGCCAACATATCTAGCAAATACTTCACCATTCTGATTTTTGAACAGTTTATATTTGGAGTCAAATGACTCATCAGAAGAATGAGGAGCTTCACATGTAAAGCCAGATAAGTTAGATGGATCAATTGGAGGTCCCTTTGCAGCAACCCATGAGGTTTTGGGGTACTTTCGGGCTTCCAATATGTTCCATCAGCATTGAGTTTCCTCTCAAAGGCAATACCCTCTTTCCTAGGATTCTGTTGAGGATCTGCTTTTAAGCACATCACAAAGAGTCGATGCCCTTTGAGGCTTTTGTACATGCTGTCATGTACAATTCCTTCAACCCTGCATCGTCGGTGATACTAGCAATGTCCTCGGATGAGGAATTAGTGATAGCGAGAGCGGTGAAGAATTTGTAACAGTTGAAGCATTTCAACATTCGGTGAAGAATTAATGATTCACGTTCAATGCACTTTAAGCATGGAGGAACAAATTCTTCACGAGAAGCGCTGATTTGTTGAGCAAGTAATGAATCGCGCTCCTTCGAAGATCTTCATAACTCACTCTTAGCTTCTCAAGATCTTGCTTTCTTTGAAGGAATTCATAAGAAAGTTTCTCATGATCGAGAAGAGAGTGTTATGATGACCTTGAAGGTTGTCAAACCTAGACTGAAGTCTCTGAAGATTTTCAGTCAGGGCTTTAGTGCGATCCATTTCTTCACCTAACATATCATCACTTTTACCTAACATGTTTTGAACCATTTCCAAGGCATGTTGTTGTTTGGTGGCAATACAAACAAGCTTGGTATAGCTAGGTTCAATATCATCATCAGATTCATCGTCACTATACTCGGATGAGGAGCATTCGGTTACCTTGTCACCCTTTGCCATGAGACATGATGCAGAAGATGATGATTCCGGTTCGGAAGTCATCGTTTGAGAGATTCCTTGAAGTCCTCAAACCAGGGATCATGACGGGTTCGATGACCTTCATAGGCGTCGGAGATTCGGTCCCAGATAAGCCGCATTGCAAAGATGCATAATGCGCTTGAATTCATCTCTAGATAGGCAGGAACAGATGATATCCTTCGCCATGATGTCAAGTCGAGTGTACTTGCGAATATCATCTGCATTCATTGTCTTGCATGATCAAGAAGACCAATTTCAGTGACGGTCCACAGCTCGCTGTCCATTGCCATGAGGCGCTTCCTCATCATGGCCTTCCACTTGGGATAATCATGACTGTCAAAGATAGGGCATGTCACTTTCTTCATACCTGCGGTCGACATAACTAAAACTTCAGGTGGTTAAACCAAAATCACACAGAACAAGGGAGTACCTCGCTCTGATACCAATTGAAAGTGCGTTATATCAACTAGAGGGGGGGTGAATATGCGATTTTTATGAATTCTTCAATGAGGAATTATCCGGTGCGGAAATTCCTAAGTGAAGAACTACTTGCAGCGGAATAAGTACTCAGAAGTAAGCATAAGAGAATGCGGGCATGGTCATCATGATGAAATGAAGACAATCAAAGAGTACAGAAAGCGTAAACACATGATAGCACAAGATGAAGACAAACAGACTGAAGAAATTGAACTGAGGAAATAGAGAAAGTCTTCAGTCAAAGTCTTCAAACACAGACATGAATGAACACTCAACACAGTAATGAGGACATGAAAGAGTTGAGGAAATAGAATCAGTTAGGTTGGTGAAGACAATGATTTGGTAGACCAGTTCCAACTGCTGTCTTAGTTGTACGTCTGGTTGGAGCGGCTGAGTATTTAAACTCGAGGACACACAGTCCCGGACACCCAGTCGCTGAGCACGCAGCTCAGGACACCAAGTCCTCACCGTATTCTCCTTGAACTAAGGTCACACCGACCTCGTCCAATCACTCGTGGTAAGTCTTCAGGCGACTTCCAAACCTTCACAGCCTTGGTCACTCGGCGATCCACAATTCCTCTTGGATGCTCTAGACCATGACGCCTAACCGTCTGGAAGAAGCACATTCTTCAAAGGTAACAAGCGTCGGATCCACGCAGATCAATCTCTTGATGATGCTCAATCACTTTGGGTTTGTAGGGTTTGGTTTTGGGTTTTCCTCACTCGATGATTTTCGCTCAAAGTCCCGGAGGATGGGTTGCTCTCAAATGACAAGTGTCAAGTTCTCTCGGAGCAGCCAACCAGCTAGTGGTTGTAGGGGCGACTATTTATAGCCTAGGAGCAGCCCGACATGATAAGACATAAATTCCTTCAATGATATGACCGTTAGGTGGATAAGATATTTTGGGACAGGTGGCAAGCCAAGAAGACAAAGAATGATCGGAAATTTGACTCTCAAATTCCTCGGGGCTATCATGTTCCTCACTGTAGGCAATCAGCCTTTGGCGAATTCGAACTCCTCAATCGAGAACAAATTCCTCGTGACGGAAGAACTTTGTCTCACATCCTTTGAAGAAATTGATGAATCTGTATGAGATTTCCAAATGCTTCACTCAAGGGATTGGTAGGTGTAGGATTTTGAGTTGAGCATCACTTGGAAATTTTTCCTTAGTATTTCCTCGACCCCCTTTAACGATCGGTGTTTCCTATGACTCAAGAAAGAGAAAACGAAACTATGAAAACAAAAGTCTTCACGCTTCATGTTCCTCAAATGAATACCAAGTCTTCAAGGTCACACCATTTTCTTCACTTTCAAAGTCTTCAGAAAGTCTTCAGAATATCAAAGTCTTCAGTCGAAGAACTTCATTTTTAGGGGTCGACTTTCTCTGTAAATATCAAACTCCTCATAGACTTATAGACCTGTGTACACTCATCAACACATTAGTCCCTTAACCTATAAGTCTTCAATACACCAAAATCACTAAGGGGCACTAGATGCACTTACAATTAGAAAAAGGATACATTCGACGGAGTTCGTCACCATGGGGAGCCCCAATGCTTTTGGTTGAGAAGAAGGATAAATCTCTAAGAATGGTTGTTGATTATCGGGCCTTGAATGAGGTGACGATCAAGAACAAGTATCCACTGCCGATGATCAATGATTTTTTTGACCAGCTGCAAGGAGCTAAGGTGTTTTCAAAGATCGATCTGCGATCAGGATACCACCAGTTGAAGATTCGAGAAGGATATACCAAAGACAGCATTCACCACACTGTACGGGTTGTATGAATATACGGTCATGTCATTTGGACTGACGAACGCCCCTGCCTCTTTCATGAGCATGATGAACAAGGTGTTCATGGAATATTTGGACAAGTTTGTTGTTGTGTTCATTGATGATATAATGGTATACTCGAAGAATGAAGAGGAGCACAAGGAGCATTTGCGTTTAGTTCTCGAGAAACTCAAGGAACACCAGTTGTATGCCAAGTTCAGCAAATGCGAGTTTTGGTTGAAGGAAGTCGGATTCCATGGACATGTTATATCGGGAGAAGGTATAGCAGTAGATCCCACCAAGGTTCAATCGGTCACTGAATGGTTGGCACCCACTTCAGTTAGCGAGATCCACAGTTTTCTTGGACTCGCGGGATACTATCGGAGATTCATTGATAATTTTTCCAAGATTGCAAAGCCAATGACTGAGTTATTAAAGAAGGATACCAAGTTTAAATGGACGGAAGAATGTGAGGCAAGCTTTCAGGAGTTAAAGAAGCATTTGACTATAGCCCCAGTGCTGATTCTGCCGGATATACGCAAGGATTTCCAAGTGTATTGCGACGCCTCTCGCCTAGGACTTGGAAGTGTGCTCATGCACGACGGAAGAGTTGTTTCGTATGCCTCACGACAACTAAAACCGCATGAATTGAATTATGCTACGCATGATTTGGAGTTAGCAGCAGTAGTGCATGCGCTCAAGACTTGGAGACATTACCTTATTGGAAACCGTTGTGATGTGTACACGGGTCATAAGAGCTTTAAGTACATCTTCACACAGAAGGAGCTGAACCTTAGGCAGAGGAGATGGTTGGAGCTTATAAATGATTATGACATGAAGCTTCACTATCATCCAGGCAAGGCCAATGTCGTAGTAGAAGCTTTGAGCCGGAGGAGTTATGCTAATACCCTAGTGGGTACAGGAACTTCGATTGGAGATTGTTCCTAGAGGTTTTGTTGCAACAATGGAGGTTCAGTCTACATTGTTGGGAAAGATTCGAGAAGCTCAGAAGGATGACAAAGAGATTGTCGAGATAAAAGAGAGAATGAGCAAAGGAAAGGCCGAAGGTTTTCGTGAGGATGAGCTCGACACCTTATTGTTTGAGGACCGTGTTTATGTGCCCAACAACACAGAGATCAGGAAGTTAATACTTCATGAGGCTCATGACTCACCATACTCGATACACCCCGGAAACACCAAGATGTATTTGGATTTGAAGGAACGTTTCCGGTGGACGGGTATGAAGAAGGATATTGCCGAGTATGTAGCCGTATGTGATGTATGTCAGAGAGTGAAGGCAGAGCATCAAAAGCCAGCAGGATTGCTACAGCCTATGCCGATACCCGAATGGAAGTGGGATAAACTTGGCATGGATTTTATCACCAGATTGCCCAGGACCAAATCTGGATATGATTCTATATGGGTAGTAGTTGATCGCTTGACCAAAGTGGCTCACTTTATCCCAGTGAAAACAACTTATACAAGTGCAAAGTTGGCCAAGATATATATGACCAAGATCGTATGTCTGCATGGAGTACCGAGGACCATCGTATCAGATAGAGGAACACAGGTTTCCTCAAAGTTTTGGCATCAGCTGCACCAGACTTTGGAAACGAGATTGGAGTTCAGTACGACATTTCACCCGCAGATGGATGGGCAGACCGAAAGAGTCAACCAGATTCTGGAGGACATGTTGAGGGCCTGTGCGCTAGATTATGGATCTAGTTGGGATGATAATTTGCCTTACGCAGAGTTCACATACAACAATAGCTACCAAGCCAGTTTGAAGATGGCACCATTCGAAGCCCTGTATGGACGAAGGTGCAGAACACCATTGATGTGGGATGAAGTTGGAGACCGACAGTTGTTTGGACCAGACTTGATCAAGGAGTCTGAAGAGAAAGTTAAGTTAATCCGAGATAGACTGAAGGTAGCTCAGTCCAGGCAGAAGAGTTATGCGGATTCGAAACGCAAAGAGGTAACCTATGAAATTGGAGACAGAGCGTATCTGCGAGTATCACCCTTGCGAGGAGTGAAACATTTTGGAGTTAAGGGAAAGTTTGCCCCAAGATTTGTAGGACCATATCGTGTTTTGGAACGAATGGGAGAAGTTGCCTACAAGTTGGAGTTACCTGAAGGACTGTCAGGAGTTCATGATGTGTTTCACGTTTCACAGTTGAAGAAGTGCCATGCTAAGATGGCCGATATACCGTTAAGAGATACAGTACCCTTGGAGGCGATTCGGTTGGACAGTGATTTGACTTATGAGGAAAAGCCAGTCATGATTCTTGAATTTGCCAGCCGAGTCACCTGCAACAAGGTTATCAAGTTTTGCAAAGTTCAGTGGAGTCACCATACCGAGGATGAAGCCACCTGGGAACGAGAGGATGATCTCCTCAAAGACCACCCACACCTATTTTCTAGCCAACCCGAATCTCGAGGGCGAGATTCATCTTAAGGGGGTAGGTTTGTAACATCCCAAATTTTCAATTTGGAATGTTATACATAGATCATTCATGCATATCATATTTTATTGCATTTTGCTTTCACGATCCTCGAAATCCTAAGCAACTCAAGGACCTTTGGAGAGAGTTGGGGATTTCCCGGGTTTCATATTTGATTTTTATCAAATATTGAAACGAGGATTTTGATTTTAATTATTTTTCTCTCCGAGAATATTTCCTATTAAAATACATAAGAGGAGATAATATGACTTATCCAAAATAATTGAAATATTGGAGGGAAAATATTAAAATCAATTATTTGATTTTATTCGGATTTTATTGCTATTTTATTTGCATTAGGAAAAAATTGCACGTTTTTCAAAATTGCATTTTAGGGCCAAGAAAATGTTCATCTCATTCTAAATATTTTATTTAGACGGCAAAAATTTGTTTTGGCATTTTTAGATTTTTATTTTATTATGTAGGAGTTTTTTTTGGTTCGACGGAGTTATTTATAAAAAAAAAGTTCAGCGCCCGGCTGGGCCGAGGCCCAGCCGAGCCGACCCGCTTCCCCACGCCGTCGTCTCCATCCAGGAGACCGACGCCGCCGCCGACCCGAGTCCGGCGGGACTCCGCCTCCCGCCTTGCGCCCTCCTCCAAGCCGCCTCCTTAAATACCCCCAACCCACAACCACCACCACCCACCCCCGCCAGCCAGCCCCGACCGCAGCGCCACCACCGCCGCCCGTCGCCGCGCCGCCGCCATAGCCCGGCCTCGCTGGAGGTAACGCCGCCGTTGCCGCCCCCTGTTTTTTTCTAAAACCGATCCGGTTTTTTTGGAAACCCTAGTTCGTTTTTTGATCGGTTCACCGGTTTTTCTCGGTTTAGTTACTTAGCGGACGTTCGCCCGTACATTCGTTTTAACGGACGGTTTTCACTCGATAGTTACAGACAACGAACGTTCGTTCATTAGCCTGTTCGTCAGTTTTCTTTTTCTCGGATTTTTCCGCGATTATTTTCGATCGCGATTTCTGATCTGATTTTCGTTTCAGTTTATATTTTTGCTCGTTTATCGGAATCAGGCGATTCAAGCGCCTAGATCTTTGTCTCGAGACCCTCTTTCTGTTTAATCAACTTGAACAAGATTTTGGTACTGTAAATTTGACTTTAGTTCAGATTAGTAAATGGATCTTGTTTCTTTCATAGTTGAGTTTCGTTGCTTCGTTTGATTTGATTCTTTTTGCAAACCGGAGTTCTTAAGTTGAACTTTCTGGTCAATTCTTCTTATTTGAGTTTTTCCCATGCATCTTTGCTTGATTGCTTATGTATGCTATTGTTTGTTTGCGATAGAATTCCCGGAGTGCGAAGCGTGCTACTACGAGTCCCTAGGTTTTGCGGATCGTCAGCAAGCAAGTAACACTTTGATCATACCCCTTGATCACCCAGTTTTTATGCATTAGTTCCAATCCTCAAAAATTGCATGATTAGGATGTCATTAACATGTGGGTTGGGAAGTAGTTGATGAGGTAGAACCTATTGCCCAGTTATATTCAAACCCTTGGGAGTTACTTTCTACGTATTGCTTATATTGCTATGCTATGCTCGTAGACGTGGTTTGGGTGAGTGAAATCCATGACAGATGTGAGATTGTTAATTAATGGTTCAACTTAAGGTGGCAACTTAAATACACATCAGGGTGGATTGAGGCACCTGGAGAATCCAGTGTTGCCTGTATTTTTGGAAATCCCGGGGTTCCGTGTGATTTTCCTATGGACCGCCACCAGTGCTAAAAGGGCGAGATATTTTCATGCTAGAAACTTCCGTTTGCAGCCACAAGCTATTATGGGCTCTAGCATAGTTGAGTAGGTTACATGAAGCTCTTGAAGAGGTGGATCAGCAGGTAGAGGGTTGTTGGTTTGGTATGGTCTACCCGGAGTAGAGAGTTAATGTTTCTGAAAGACCGTGTCTCGGTCATCCATCTCTCAAACACCATGCAGTGCGAGAACTTCAACGGAGGCGATCGAGTCTTGTGGGGAAAAGTCATAAACCTCTCAGAGAGTGTACAATCTAATCATGGTTAGCCGTGTCCCCGGTTATGGACAATCTTGAGTATCTAGTACTTGGAGTATCCTAAGTATCTCATCACTCTAAATTAATATTGTTGGGCTGAGAACTACTTTAATTGGGATTGAGTTGGAGGAACCTTCTCAATGATGTTTCAAATACCATGATAGTTAAAATAAAATATATTCCTTTGGTGTAGGAAAAAATTGGCTTTTCGCAAAAACTATAACCATAGAGCTTTCCACCTGTCAAATATGCATGTAGTGATAGCATTATTCTGTTTTGCTCTACTGTGTTACATTGCCAGCACATTCCATGTGCTGACCCGTTTTCGGGCTGCAACGTATTATGTTGCAGACTTTTCAGACGAGGAGTAAGGTTTGTTGGGTCGTTGCCGTGCAGCTCAGCTATGCCGTTGGAGTTGATGGACTCACTTTATCTTCCAAGCCTTCCGCTGTTATTGTATTAGATGGCCTTAAGCCATATTTATTGTAATAAGTTCTCTTTGAGACATTCGATGTAATAAGTGTGTGATTGCTACTTTGTTATAAATCCTTGAGTCTTGTGTGTGTCAAGATTACCGATCCGGGGATGACAACTGCCACGAGACTTGACTGTTTGAGGTCGGGTCGCTACATCATTCCACTTCCTATACATTCTCCTCTCATGCTGCTCTCGTTCCATATCCCTCTTCCTCTGTTGCTCCTTTAGCTGTTCTCTTAAGTCTCTTTCTTTCTTGTGTTCGATCTCATATCTGAGATCCCTCTCCTCAGGCCATGCACCTCTAAATCGGTCTTTCTTCGGGCTGTTAACTTCACCCTTATCCAGTTTTTGCTTCCCACCAGTGCGGGAGGTTTCTTGTTTGTCAAAATCGGCATTTAGATTGCGTTTGGTCGGGATATCTCTCACTCTAGCAGAACTGCCAAACTCCCTAGAATTTCCTTCCGAGTGCGAGCTGGCAAAGCTGTTGCTAGCGTTGGGTTTCACACCTTCCACATCAGTTTTGGAGCCAGTGCTCCTCCCCGGTGATGCTCTGAGCCAACCTCCCCATTGTTGAAAGCGTTGGGGTTTTGTGTTGCTACGATGATACCCATCCGTTTATATCCATCCATTCTTTTTGTCTTTTTCTTCAAAGCTTGGTCGGCATGCTGGTTGGATTGGCATGAAACTGGTTTCATCAGTTGACAATTTTGGGGGAGTGACACTTGTTGTGTCAGAGCGTGCCCTAGAGGCAATAATAAAGCTGTTATTTTATATTTCCTTATTTATGGTAGAATTGTACTGATTGGAAACTTAAATACATGTGTGAATACATAAGCAAATATTGTGTCCCTAGTAAGCCTCTACTAGACTAGCTCGTTGATCAAAGATGGTTAAGGTTTCCTAACCATTGACATGTGTTGTCATTTGATAACGACATCACATCATTAGAAGAATGATGTGATGGACAAGACTCATGGGTTAGCTTAGCATATGATCGTTCAGTTTATTTCTACTACTTTCTTGAATGTCAAATACATGTTCCTTCGACCATGAGATCATGCAAATCCCGAATACTGGAGGAATGCTTTGCATGATATCAAACGTCACAACGTAACTGGGTGATCATAAAGATACTCTATAGGTATCTCCGAATGTGTTTGTTGAGTTGGCATGGATCGAGATTGGGATTTGTCACTCCGAGTATCGGGGAGGTATCTCTAGGCCCTCTCAGTAATACACATCATAATAAGCTTGCAAGCAAATGACTAAGGAGTTACTTACGAGATGATGTATTACAGAATGAGTAAAGTGACTTGCCGGTAATGATATTGAACTAGGTATGAAGATACCGACGATCGAGTATTGGGAAAGTAACATACCGACAAACAAAGGGAATTACGTATGTTGTCATAATGGTTCGACCAATAAAGATCTTCGTAGAATACGTAGGAACCAATATGGGCATCAAGGTTCCGCTATTGGTTATTGACTGGAGAGGTGTCTCACTCATGTCTACATAGTTCTCGAACCCGTAGGGTCCGCACGCTTAACGTTCATTGACGACATAGTGTTATATGAGTTATATAATTTGGTGACCGAATGTTGTTCGGAGTCCCGAATGAGATCACAGGCATGACGAGGATCTCCAAAATGGTCCGGAGGTAAAGATTGATATATAGGACGATGATATTTGGACACCGGAAGAGTTTCGGGATGTACCGGGTAGTAATCGGGTCACCGGAAGGGGTTCTGTACATCCCGAGAGGTTAAGGGGCCATATGGGCCAAAGGGGGGGACACACCAGCCCATAAGGGGCTGGCGCGCCTCCCCTAAGGCCGCAGCCCTTGGGGAGATAAGGAAAGGGGGAGTCGGTCTCCCCCTTCCTTCCTTCTTCTCCCCTTTCCTATCCCCTCCAGCAAATAAGGTAGGGGGGCAGCCAGGGCAGGATCCCAAGTAGGATTCGGACCTACATGGGGCGCCTCCTGGCTGCTCCCCTCTCCCCCACCTATATATATGCAGGAGAGGGTGCCACACATAACCACGACAATCTCTTAGCCGTGTGCGGAGCCCCCCTCCACAGTTTCGTTGCTCGGTCAAATTTCCGTAGTGCTTAGGCGAAGCCCTGCGGAGATAGCATCACCACCACCATCACCACGCCGTCGTGCTACTGAAACTCATCCACTACTTCACCGTCTTGCTGGATCAAGAAGGCGAGGACATAACCGAGCTAAACGTGTGCTGAACGCGGAGGTGTCGTACGTTCGGTACTCGACCGGTTGGATCACGAAGAAGTTCGACTACATCAACATCATTACTAAACGCTTTCGCTTACGGTCTAAAAGGGTACATTGACACACTCACCCCTATCGTTTCTATGCATCTCCATGGATAGATCTTGCGTGTGCATAGAAATTGTTATGTTTTCCATGCAACGTTCCCCAACAGTGGCATCCGAGCCAGGTCTATGCGTAGATGATATGCACGAGTAGAACACAAAGAGTTGTGGGCGGTGATAGTCATACTGCTTACAACCAACGTCTTATTTTGATTCGGCGGTATTGAGGCATGAAGCGGCCCGGACCAACCTTACATGTCCATGCACATGAGACCGGTTCCACCGACTGACATGCAACTAGTTTTGCATAAAGGTGGCTGGCGGGTGTCCGTCTCTCCTACTTTAGTTCAATCGAATTTGACTACGGCCGGTCCTTGAAGAAGGTTGAAACAACAAACTTGATGAATCACCGTTGTGGTATTGCGTTGGTAAGAACGGTTCTTGCTAGAAGCCCGTAGCAGCCACGCAAAACTTGCAACAACAAAGTAGAGGATGTCTAACTTCTTTTTGGAGGGCATGTTGTGATGTGATATGGTCAATATATGATGTGATATATGTTGATGTATGATATGATCATGTTTTGTAATATCGACAACCGGCAGGAGCCTTAGGGTTGTCTCTTTATTGTATGAAATGCAAGCGCCATGTAATTGCTTTACTTTATCGCCATGCGTTAGCAATAGTTGTAGAAGCAATAGTTGGCGAGACAACCCCAACGCAACGATGGAGATCAAGGTGTCGAGCCGGTGACGATGGAGATCATGATGATGCTTTGGAGATGGAGATCAAAAGCACAAGATGATGATGGCCATATCATGTCACATATTTTGATTGCACGTGATGTTTATCCCTTATGCATCTTATTTTGCTTAGAACAACGGTAGCATTATAAGATGATCCCTTCACTAAATTTCAAGATAAAAGTGTTCTCCCTGAGTATGCACCATTGCCAAAGTCGTCGTTCCAAAGCACCTCGCGTTGATCGAGTGTGATAGACTCTACGTTCACATACAACGGGTGTAAGACAGTTTTGCACATGTAGAATGCTTGGGTTAAACTTGACGAGCCTAGCATGTACAGACATGGTCTCGGAACACTGGAGACCGAAATGTCGAACATGAGTCATATAGTAGATATGATCAACATAGAGATGTTCACCATTGATGACTACCCCATCTCATGTGATGATCGGACATGGGTTAGTTGATTTGGATCATGTATCACTTAGATAACTTGAGGGATATTTATTTAAGTGGGAGTTCATTAGTAATTTGATTAACTGAACTTAATTTATCATGAACTTAGTCTTAATAGTTTTTGCATATATATGTTGTAGATCAATGGCCCGTGCTACCGTTCCCTTGAATTTTAATGCGTTCCTAGAGAAAGCTAAGTTGAAAGATGATGGTAGAAACTACGCGGACTGGGTCCGTAACTTGAGGATTATCCTCATTGTTGCACAGAAAAATTATGTCCTTGATGCACCGCTAGGTGACAGACCTGCTGCAGGAGCTACTGCAGATGTTAACGTCAGTGTGCCATGCTTTACGGCCTAGAACCGGGTCTTCAAAATGTTTTGAACATCATGGAGCATATGAGATGTTCCAAGAGTTGAAGTCAATATTTCAAGCAAATGCCGAGTTGAGAGATATGAAGTCTCCAACAAGTTCTATAGCTATAGGATGGAGGAGAACAGTTCTGTCAGTGAACACATTCTCAAAATGTCTGGGTATCATAACCACTTGACTCAGCTGGGAGTTGAACTTCCAGTTGATAGTGTTATTGATAGAGTTCTTCAATCACGGCCACCAAGCTACAAAGGCTTCGTGATGAACTATAATATGCAAGGGATGAATAAAATGATTCCTGAGCTCTTCGTAATGCTTAAGGTCGTGGAGGTAGAAATCAAGAAGGAGTATCAAGTGTTGATGGTTAACAAGACCACTAGTTTCAAGAAAGGGTAAGGGAAATAAAGGGAACTTCAAGAAGAATGGCAAGCAAGTGGCCACTCCCGGGAAGAAGCCCAAATCTGGCCCCAAGCCTGAAACTGAGTTCTTCTACTACAAAGGGAATAGTCGCTAGAAGCAGAACTTCCCCAAATACTTGGCGGATAAGAAGGATGGCAAAATGAACAAAGGTATATTTGATATACATGTTGTTGATGTGTACCTTACTAATGCTCGTAGTAGCGCTTGGGTATTTGATACTGGTTCGGTTGCTCATATTTGTCACTCGAAACAGGAGCTGCGGAATAAACGAAGATTGGCTAAGGACGAAGTGACGATGCGCGTCGAGAATGGTTTCAAGGTCGATGTGATCACCGTCGAAACGCTACCTCTACATCTACCTTTGGGATTAGTTTTAGACCTCAATAATTGTTATTTGGTGCCCGCGTTGAGCATGAACATTATATCTGGATCTTGTTTAGTGTGAGACAGTTATTCATTTAAATCAGAGAATAATGGTTGTTCTATTTATATGAGCAATATCTTTTACGGTCATGCACCCTTAATGAACGGTATATTCTTGTTTAATCTCGATCGTAGTGATACACATATTCATAATATTGATGCCAAAAGATGCAAAGTTGATAATGATAGTGCACCATACTTGTGGCACTGCCGCTTAGGTCATATTGGTGTAAAGCACACGAAGAAACTCCATGCGGATTGAATTTTGGAGTCACTTGATTATGAACCATTTGATATTTGCGAACCATGCCTCATGGGCAAGATGACTAAAACTCTGCTCTCCAGAACAATTAAGCGAGCTAATGACTTATTGGAAATAATACATACCGATGTATGTGGTCCGATGAGTGTTGAGGCAAGCGGCGGGTATCATTATTTTCTGACCTTCACAGATGATTTGAGTAGGTATGGGTATATCTACTTGATAAAACACAAGTCTAAAGCATTTGAAAAGTTCAAAGAATTTCAGAGTGAAGTGGAGAATCATCGTAACAAGAAAATAAAGTTTCTACGATCTGATCGCAGAGGCGAATATTTGAGTTACGAGTTTGGCCTTCATTTAAAACATTGTGGAATTGTTTCACAACTCACGCCACCTGGAAGACCACAACGTAATGGTGTGTCCGAACGTCATAACCGTACTTCATTAGATATGGTGCGTTCTATGATGTCTCTTACCGATTTACCACTATCGTTTTGGGGTTATGCATTAGAGACAACTGCATTCACATTAAATAGGGCACCGTCTAAATCCGTTGAGACGACACCATATGAACTATGGTTTGGCAAGAAACCTAAGCTGTCGTTTCTTAAGGTTTGTGGATGCGACACTTATGCTAAAATGCTTTAGCCTGATAAGCTCGAACCCAAATCGGAGAAGTGCATCTTCATAGGATACCCTAAGGAAACCATTGGGTACACCTTCTACCACAGATCCAAAGGCAAGATCTTTGTTTCCAAGAATGGATCCTTTCTGGAAAAGGAGTTTCTCTTGAAAGAAGTGAGTGGGAGGAAAGTAGAACTTGATGAGGTAATTGTACCTTCTCTCGAATTGGAAAGTAGCACATCACAGAAAACCGTTCCCATGATGCCAACACCAACTAGAGAGGAAGCTAATGATGATGATCATGAAACTTGAGATCAAGTTACTACTGAACCTTGTAGGTCGACCAGAGCACGATCCACACCAAAGTGGTACTGTAATCCTGTCCTAGAAGTTATGTTATTAGACCATGGCGAACGTACGAACTATGAAGAAGCTATGATGAGCCTACCGATAAATGGCTTGAGGCCATGAAATCTGAGATAGGATCCATGTATGAGAACAAAGTGTGGACTTTGGTGGACTTGCCCGATGATCAGCAAGCCATAGAAAATAAATGGATCTTCAAGAAGAAGACTGACACTGATGGTAATGTTACAGTCTACAAAGCTTGACTTGTCGTGAAAAGTTTTCAACAAGTTCAAGGAGTTGACTACGATGAGACTTTCTCACCCGTAGCGATGCTTAAGTTTGTCTGAATCATGTTAGCAATTGCCGCATTTTATGATTATGAAATTTGGCAAATGGATGTCAAAACTGCATTCCTTAATGGATTTCTTAAAGAAGAGTTGTATATGATGCAACCAGAAGGTTTTGTCGATCCTAAAGGTGCTCACAAAGTGTGTAACCTCCAGCGATCCATCTATGGACTGGTGCAAGCATCTTGGAGTTGAAATATACGCTTTGATGAGGTGATCAAAGCATGTGGTTTTATACAGACTTGCGGTGAAGCCTGTATTTACAAGAAAGTGAGTGGGAGCTTTATAGCATTTCTGATATTACATGTGGATGACATATTTTCGATTGGAAATGATATAGAATTTCTGGATAGCATAAAAGGATACTTGAATAAGAATATTTAAATGAAAGACCTCGGTGAAGTTGCTTATATATTAGGCATCAAGATCTATAGGGATAGATAGAGACGCTTAATAGAAATTTCAAAAAGCACATACCTTGACAAAGTTTTGAAGAAGTTCAAAATGGAAGAGCCAAAGAAAGGGTTCTTGCCTGTGTTGCAAGGTGTGAAGTTGAGTCAGACTGAAAGCCCGACCACAGTAGAAGATAGAGAGAAAATGAAAGTCATTCCCTATGCCTCATCCATAGGTTCTATCACGTATGCTATGCTGTGTACCAGATCTGATGTGTTCCTTGCCATAAGTTTGGCAGGGAGGTACCAAAGTAATCCAGTAGTGGATCACCGGACAGTGGTCAAGAACATCCTGAAGTACCTGAAAAGGACCAAGGGTATGTTTCTCGTCTATGGAGGTGACGAAGAGCTCGTCATAAATGGTTACATCGATGCTAGCGTTGACATTGATCCGGATGACTCTAATTCACAAACTGGATACATATTTATATTGAATGGTGGAGCTGTCAGTTGGTGCAGTTCCAAGCAGAGTGTTGTGGCGGGATCTACCTGTGAAGCGGAGTACATAGCTGCTTCAGAAGCAGGACATGAAGGAGTCTGGATGAAGGAGTTCATATCCGATATGGGTGTAATACCCAGTGCATTGGGTCCAATGAAAATCTTTTGTGACAACACTGGAGCAATTACCTTGGTGAAGGAATCCAGGTTTCACAAGAGAACCAAACACAACAAGAGACGCTTCAACTCCATTCGTGAAAAGGTCAAGGATGGAGACATAGAGATTTGCAAAATACATACGGGTCTGAATGTAGACTAAGCCTCTTCCGCGAGCAAAACATGATCGACACCAAGACTCCATGGGTGTTAGATTCATTACAATGTAATCTAGATTATTGACTCTAGTGCAAGTGGAAGACTGAAGGAAATATGCCCTAGAGGCAATAATAAAGTTGTTATTTTATATTTCCTTATTCATGATAAAGGTTTATTATTCATGCTCGAATTCTATTGGTCGGAAACTTAAATACATGTGTGAATACATAAACAAATACCGCTAGTAAGCCTCTACTAGACTAGCTTGTTGATCAAAGATGGTTAAGGTTTCCTAACCAATGACATGTATTGTCATTTGATAACGGGATCACATCATTAGAAGAATGATGTGATGGACAAGACCCATCCGTTAGCTTAGCATATGATCATTCAATTTATTGCTACTGCTTTCTTGAATGTCAAATACATGTTCCTTCGACCATGAGATCATGCAACTCCCATACACCAAAGGAATGCCTTGTGTGCTTGATACGGCTCCGTCGTATCTATAATTTTTTACTGTTCCATGCCAATATTCTACAACTTTTACATACTTTTGGCAACTTTTTATACTATTTTTGGGACTAACATACTGATATAGTGCCCAGTGCCAGTTCCTGTTTGTTGCATGTTTTTTGTTTCCCAGAAAATCCATATCAAACAGAGTCCAAACGGTAACTTACGAAGATTATTTTTGGAATATATGTGATTTTTCGGAAAAAGAATCAACACGAGACGATGCCCGAGGGGCCCACAAGGTCAGGAGGCGCACCCCAGGGGGTAGGGCGCGCCCCTGGACCTTGTGGCCACCCCATAAGGCAGTTGATGCCCTTCTTTTACCGCAAGAAAGCTAATATCCGAAAAAAATCGTATTAAAATTTCAGCCTAATCAGAGTTATGGATCTTCGGGAATTTAAGAAACGTTGAAAGGCCAGAATCTAGTAACGCGGAAACAGAGAGAGAGAGATCCAATCTCGGAGGGGCTCCCGCCCCTCCACCGCCATGGAAGTGAAGGACCAGAGGGGAAACCCTTCTCCCATCTAGGGGGAATGTCAAGGAGGAAGAAGAAGAAGAAGAAGAAGAAGAAGAAGAAGAAGAAGAAGAAGAAGAAGAAGGGGGGCTATCTCCCCATCTCTCCCGGTGGCGCCCGAACGCCGCCGGGGCCATCATCGCGGCAACGGTCTACACCAACAACTTCACCGCCGTGGCGCCGTCATCACCAACTCTCTTCCCCTCTATGCAGCGGTGTAACCCCTCTTTTACCCGATGTAATCTCTACTTAAACATGGTGCTCAACGCTTGATGTATGGCTATCCTATGATGTTTGAGTAGATCTATTTTGTCCTATGGGTTGGTTGATGATCATGATTTGTTTGAGTTGCATGTTTTATTATTGGTGCTGTCCTATGGTGCTCTCCGGGTCGCGCAAGCGAGAGGGATACCCACTGTAGGGTTTGCAATATGTTGATGATTTTGCTTATGGTGGGTAGCGTGAGTGACAGTAGCACAAACCCGGGTAAGTAGGTTGTTTGCATATGGGAATAAAGAGGACTTGGTACTTTAATGCTATGGTTGGGTTTTACCTTAATGATCTTTTGTGGTTGCGGATGCTTCCTAGAGTTCCAATCATAAGTGCATATGATCCAAGTAGAGAAAGTATGTTATCTTATGCGTCTCCCTCATATAAAATTGCAATAATGATTACCAGTCTAGTTATTGATTGCCTAGGGACAAATACCTTTCTCGTGACAAAAAGCTCTCTACTAAAACTAACTTAGTTGTGTCTTTATCTAAACATCCCCTAGATTTTATTTATGTGCTCTTTATTATCTTGCAAACCTATCCCTTTACACCTACAAACTACTTCTAGTTTCATACTTGTTCTAGGTAAAGCGAACGTTAAGCATGCATAGAGTTGTATCGGTGGTCGGTAGAACTTGAGGGAATACAAATCCTACCTTTAGCTCCTCGTTGGGTTTGACACTCTTATTTATCGAGAAAGGCTACAACTGATCCCCTATACTTGTGGGTTATCAAGACCTTTTTCTGGCGCCGTTGCTGGGGAGCAATAGCGTGGGGTGAATATTCTCGTGTGTGCTTGTTTGCTTTATCACTAAGTAGTTTTTATTTTCTGTTCTAAGTTGTTTTCTATCTTTAGTTATGGGTAGGAAACGCAAAATACCAAAAGAATAGTTGTACCTACTAAACCAATGGTTGAAGAACCACACGAAATCCATCATACTTCTGAAGCTTTCTACTTGGATCATCTTCGATCCCTATGTGCCCGTGCTGAAACCCCAACTAGCTTAGTTGAGGGCAAATCTTTAGATGAGCATTCTTGTTATGTGTGACACCGCTTATCTCAAAAAGGGAAACTTTTACTGGATCAAATTCATCGTTTGCAATGCTATGCTTGGAATTTATGTGAAATATATGATCTTGTTGTTTTGAAGACCCTAAGAAACACCTTCCCTACCAATGTGAGTTTAGTGATAATGGAATTGTATCATCGTATGCTAAGGGTTTTTATAATTACTATGATGTTCAACAAATTTAAGAATTTGTTGCTTTTAAGGGTGCTTATGAAATTGCTTCTTTGATTGAAAATTATGATGCTACTCTTTACAAATCTGAAAATTTTGCCATACTTAAATATTGTTATGATGATTATGCTTCTAATGCATATGTTAAACCATATATTGAGGACTCCTCCGCTGTCCAATAAGAGACTAAAATTTTGCAGGAGTCTATGGAAGAAGAAATTGATGAAACTGTGAGCTCATTGGATGAAAAAGATGATGAGGAGAGCGAAGAACAAAAGGAGGAAGAGCGGATTAGCTACCCGTGCCCACCTTCTAATGAGAGCAACCCTCCAACTCATACATTGTTTAACGTCCCTTCGTTCTTACCGTAGGATGAATGTTATGATAATTGCTATGATCCCATTGATTCTTTTGAAATATCCCTTTTTGATGAACTTGATGCTTGCTATGATTGTCGCCATGATGCCAATATGAATTGTCCTTATGGAGATGAACTTGCTATTGTTCCTTATGTTAAGAATGAAATTGTTGCTATTTCACCCACGCATTATAGTCCTATTACCTTTTTGAATTATCCAAACTACACCATATCGGAGAAGTTTGCACTTATTAAGGATTACATTGATGAGTTGCGTTCTACCACTACACATGATGATTTTGATGAATATAATATGCATGTGCTTGCTGCTCCTACTTGCAATTATTATGAGAGAGGAACTACATCTCTGCCTCTTTATGTTTCCAACACGATAGAATTGCAAGAAATTGCTTATACTATGCATTGGCCTTTACTTGATGTGCATGAATTGTTCTTGTATGACATACCGATGCATAGGAAGAGAGTTAGACTTTGTCATTCCATGATATATGTTGCTTTGTGATCATTACTAAATGCCAAATCATTATTAATTAAAATTGGCTTTGATATACCTTGGGATCTGGGTGGATTCATTACTTGAGCACTTTATGCCTAGCTTAATGGCTTTAGAGAAAGCTTTGCCAGGGAGACAACCCGGAAGTTTTAGAGAGTCATTTATTTCTGTTGAGTGCTTTTATAAAGTTTAAAAACAAAAAAATATAGAGGGGAACTTAAAATCTTTTTCACAAAAGAGAAGCGATTGGAAGTTATGCATTGGAGAAGTGAGGGTCGACCTTGAACACTTGTGTTCATGCTCATGGAAACAATGTAGAATTTTTCATGAAGATTCTCACAAAAATAATTATCCCCTTGTACAATTCCATTGTATTATAAAAATAATGTGCCAAGATTTGACTTTAGGATGATTAGATTGCTTGTTTGGTTTGTACGGTGCAAGAACAGAAACTTTGGCTATAGTGCGCGATTTTACATTTTTTTACTGGAAAGTCAAACGCTTCTGAAACTTTTTGCACAGTACTTCTATACAAATTGTTTATTTTTCCTGAATTTTCAGAATTTTTGGAGTTACATATGTATGGTTGTTGTTCTGATTACTACAGACTGTCCTGTTTAAGACAGATTCTGTTTTCGATGCATTGTTTTGCTTGTTTTGATGAAACTATCGATTTTATCGGTGGTATAAGCCACGGAAAAGTTATATTACAATAGCTAAAATGCAAAAGTAAAATATGAATGAGTTTGCAACAGTACCTGAAGTGGTGATTTGTTTTATTATACTAACGGATCTCACAAGGGTTTTGTTAAGTTTTGTGTGATTGAAGTTTTCATGTTTTGGGTAAGATCACGATGGATGAAGGAATAAGGAGTGGCAAGAGCCCTAGCTTGGGGATGCCTGAGGCAACCCAAGGTAATATTCAAGGACTCCCAAGCAACTAAGCTTGGGGATGCCCCGGAAGGCATCCCCTCTTTCTTCTAACGAACATCGGTAATTTTACTTGGAGCTATATTTGTATTCGTCACATGATATGCGTAAATCTTTATAACGCCCTCGATGCGGCTATATCTCCCACGTGTCGAGGCACGACTTAGAGGCATAACCGCATTGAAAGCAATGTTGCAAGTGAGGTAATCTTCACACAACCCATGTAATAAATAAGGGAAAGAGATACATAGTTGGCTTACAGTCGCCACTTCACACAATACATAAATAAACATCCATCATTCAGAGTACACTCAAGGTCCGACTACGGAACCAAAATAAAAGAAGATACCCCAAATGCTACACAGATCCCGATCGTCCCAACTGGCTCCACTCATCGATCATCGGAAAAGACACATAGTAACGACCACGCCTCGTCGAACTCCCACTTGAGCTCGGTTGCGCCACCTGACCGCATCATCGGCACTGCAACTGTTTTGGTAGAATCAGAGTCACGGGACTCAGCAATATCACACCATGAGATCAAGACTATTTAAGCTTATAGGAAGGATAGAGTTGTAAGGTGGAGCTGCTGCAAGCGACTAGCATATAGGGTGGCTACATTCGCAAAAGAGAGCGAGAAGAGAAGCAAGGCACGGTCGTGAAACTAGTAGCGATCAAGAAGTGATCCTGAACTACTTACGCCGACATAACTCCAACACCGTGTTCACTTCCGGACTCCGCCGAGAAGAGACCATCACAGCTACACACGCGTTGATGTGTATTTTATTTGAGGTCAACTTCGGTTTTCTAAAACCGACATTAACAAATTCCCATCTGCCTCATAACATGGGCACGGCTTTGAAAGATAATACCTGCAGGGTGTCCCAACTTAGCCCATTATAAGCTCTCACGGTCAAAGAAGGATATTCCTTCTACCGGAAGACCCGACCAATCTCGAATCCGGACTACAAGACATTTCGACAGCAATAAAACAAGACCAGCAAAGCCGCCCGAATGTGCCGACAAATCCCGATAGGAGCTGCACATATCTCGTTCTCGTGGCACACCGGATGAGCAGTCCGCACAACTAAAACCAGACCTCAAGTTTCCTTGAGGGGCGCTGCAAAGCACTCTAGTTTGGGCCAGCACTCAAGGAGCACCGGTCCGGGGTTAAAATAAAGATGACCCTCGGGCTCGCGAAACCCCGGGAAAAGGCTTAGGTGGCAAATGGTAAAACCAAAGTTGGGCCTTCTGGAGGAGTCTTATTCAAAGAGAACTGTCAAGGGGTCCCATAAATCACCCAACCGTAAGGAACGCGAAATCAAGGAACATAACACCGGTATGATGAAACTAGGGTGGCAAGAGTGGAACAAAACACTGGGCATAAGGCCGAGCCTTCCACCCTTTACCAAGTATATAGATGCATTAATTATAGCAGATATATTGTGATATCCCCAACAAGTAAACATGTTCCAATAAGGAACAACATCTCCATGTTCCAACAAGGAACAAACTTCAGCTTCACCTGCAACTAGCAACGCTATAAGAGGGGCTGAGCAAAGCGGTAACATAGCCAATCAACGGTTTGCTAGGAAAAGGATGTCTAGGGGCTGACATGGCAATATGGGTGGCATTATAAGCAAGTGATAGGCATCGTAGCATAGGCATAGCAAAAGAGCGAGCAACTAGCATAGCAAAGATAGAAGTGATTTCGAGGGTATGGTCATCTTGCCTGCAATGTTCTCAGAGTTGTCGAAAGCTTGATCCTCGTAAGCGTTCTCAACAGGTTCCTCGTTCACGTACTCGTCTCCCGGCTCTACCCAAAGCAAGAACACAAACAAAGGAACCACAATAAATCACGGTGCAATGCACAATCAACATGATGCAATATATGGCATGATATGCGGGATGTGATATGCAATGCGTATCTGCGCTCGGAAGGAAATGATGAACCAGGCATCAACTTGGCAAACCAAGTATGCCACTGGAAAGATGAGATGATTTCGGTTGAAATCGATATAAAGATCACCGGAATCGGACGCACGGTTTGCAAATAACAAGCAAAACAAGAATGGCACAAATCTGCCATTAACAGCATGATGCCACTTAGCAAGCAACAAGAAATTAAGCTACTGCACCCAAACGTACCAACAAAGTATATGGCAGTGATCTACACAAGATGCTTGATAAAAGATGAACACTGAGCTACGGCTAAATCACATCATAACAGGTTCAAACAAGCATGGCAAAAGTGCACGAAATATCAGGCTGGACATGGCAAAAACAGCATCAGGTAGCAATGTTCAGAGCAAGAAAACTACATGCTACAGGGACTTATAATAGCAAAACAAGGCATGGCATGAATCTACTCAAAGCATAGAACAAAAGTCCCTTACTGACCATAAGCCAAAAGGATCGAAAATATAGTAACATCCATGTCAATATGGCAAGTTTCATAATGATTCAGAACATGGCATGTCAAAACAGATAACAAGTAGGCATGTTTGAGAGCTCGATGCACTCACTACAGAGCCTTACATGATAAACTAAGCATACATACATCAATAAGACATGGCAAGAACAACATCATAGCATACAGGGATCAACCACAACAACCTTGGCAAAATTGAATAACATGTAAACAATCTGCCAGGAAACATTTGATAGCAAAAGTAGAGCCCGATTGGCTCAAGCTATGGCACTCCATAATTGCAAACAAAGGCATGGATGGATAGAACATAACCATATGTTCAAAACATCCTTACTGAAGTATCTCAAAATATGCATAGATCTCTCGGTAGCATCAAGTTAACATGGCATCAAAATATCACTAAACAGAAATGAAATCAGAAGATCAGACACCTACTTTGCATGCTTGTGCTAGTCACCACATAGATCACAAAAATACATGGCATACACCCCTGGAAAGATGGCATGGCATATTACAAAACACATGTAGGACTCAAATTCATAGGGTGCACACATCAATCATAGCAAAATAACAAAAGTGCAAGTTACATTAAGAAATGTAAACTAACATCACATAGCCCTCTTCTAACAGCATTTCGGGCATCAAGATGAGCTCAAATGAAAATGATGCAATGAGATAAAATGATCTACTCTTCGAGTCGAACATTTTGACATATTGCACGCGCAAAATGGAGCTACAGATGCAAAGTTATGATGCGTAGAAAATGCCACGAAATTATCACAGAATTTAAAACTTAGATGAATTTTTGAGAGGGGGAAGAAGTCAACGGGATCTGAGATCCGGATCGGGCCGGATCCGATCGAGGGCGGCGGCGGCGCGGTTCCTCCGGTGGCCGGTCCGGCGAGGGGCACCGGTGGCCGGAACTCGGGGCGCGGCCGACGAGGTGGAGGAGGCGACGGCCGGGCGATCGAGCGGGCGCCGGAGGCGGCGGGAGGACCGGCGAGGGTTGGTGGCGCCGGAGGGAGGCCGGGCGGCGGCGGCGAGGCGCGACGGGCGACGGCGGCCGGCCGAGGCGGCGGAGGGCGACGGCGGCGGGTCGCGCGCGGCCGGCGGAGGCGGCGCGGCCGAAGCGGGCGCTGGAGGCGGGGCGCGCGCTGGCGGCGGCGCTGGTGGCCGGGCGCAGGGCCTCACCCGGTTCGCAAGCCGGCGGCGCTGGGGCGGCGGCGTGCACGTGGCGCGCGCTGATTCGCCGGGCGGCGGCGGCGCGGTGGGGCGGACGTGTCCGGGCGGCGCGGGGGTTTTGTCCGGGCGCGAGGTAGGGGAAGGCTAGGGTTAGACCCGGATTTGGAATGGGGAGTTGCTTAAATAGGCATAGAGGGAGCTAGGAGAGTCCAAATGAGGTGTAGTTTTTGCCCACACGATCGTGATCGAACGACGGAGAGCATGGAAGTGATTTAGATGGGTTATTGGGCTATTTTAAAAGGGTGTTGAGCTGCAACTTAAAAGAGGCCTTTGCGAGAGTGCTGTTAACCGTTGGAGTACCAAACGAGCTCCAAATGACCCGAAACTTGACCGGTGGTCTACCGGCGGTATACCAAGGCCACTTGACAAACCTCGGTCCATTCCGAGAAGGTTTAGTACCCGCTCATGGAAAAACGTAAAAGGGGCCGCCGGGGGAGATAGGAGTGCCGGATTGCAAAACGGACAACGGGAAAAATGCTCGGAATCATGAGACGAACACGTATGCAAATGCGATGCACATGATGACATGATAAAAAATGTAAGACATGGACAAAATGCAAAAAGAAGAAAAACCCAACCACGGAGGGAATATCATAACTCAATGCCGAAATGGCGAGAGTTGGAGATACAAATATGGAAAGTTACTTCCAGGGTGTTACAACACTCCACCACTACAAGAGGATCTTGTCCCGAGATCTAGGACTGAAAGAACTCCGGATATTCGGAACGGAGGTGATTCTCGCGTTCCCAGGTGGCTTCTCGGTCGGAATGGTGTGACCACTTCACTTTCAGGAATTTGATTGACTTGTTGCGAGTCTTGCGCTCGGTTTCTTCAAGAATAGCAACGGGGTGCTCATGATAAGAGAGATCTTCTTGAAGGTCAATTTCTTCGTTGATAGTGCGTCAGAGTCTTGAAGCACTTGCGAAGGCGTGACACGTGAAACACATCGTGCACGTTTGTGAAGTTGGACGGAGCTCAAGTTGATAGGCGAGATCGCCTCTTTTGCCAATGATCTTGAAAGGACCCACGTATCTAGGGGCAAGCTTCCCTTTGATACCGGGCGGCGAGTGCCTTTCATTGAGAGACGCGAGGTAGACATGGTCTCCGATTTCAAAAGCCACATCACGTTGCTTATCATCATAATAGCTCTTCCGCGCGATTATGCGGCTTTGAGATTCTCACGAATGACTTTGCACATTTCTTCCGCTTCGTGATCAAGTCATTTCCAAGAAGTTGTCGTTCACCGTCTCGGACCAATTGAGAGGAGTACGGCACTTTCTGCCATAGAGAATTTCGAATGGGGCCTTGCCCGAACTCGCTTGGAAGCTGTTGTTGTAGGAGAACTCGGCATACGGAAGACAATCTTCCCATTTCATACCGAAAGAAATGACACAAGCCCTGAGCATATCTTCAAGGATTTGATTTACTCGCTCGACTTGACCACTTGTTTGAGGATGGAAAGTTGTGCTGAAACGAATGTTGGTGCCCATGGCCTTCTGAAAAGAATCCCAGAACTTGGAGGTAAAGATGCTGCCACGGTCTGAAGAGATCACTTGTGGAATGCCGTGCAAGGAGACAATCTCGAGGTGTATAGCTCGCCAACCGAGCTGCTGTGATAGATTCTTTGATTGGAAGAAAATGAGCCACTTTAGTAAGCTTGTCAATGACAACGAAGATAGCATCATTTCCACGCTTGGACTTTGGAAATCCAGTCCACGAAGTCCATTTCGATATGATCAAACTTCCATTCGGAATAGCAAGAGGTTGGAGGAGACCAGCTGGTCTTTGGTGTTCGCTTTCACTCTTCTGCAGACATCACACTCATTCACGAATTGAGCAATTTCTCGCTTCATTCGAGTCCACCAATATGATCGCTTGAGGTCCCGGTACATCTTCGCACTTCCGGATGAATGGATAGAAGCGAATTGTGTGCCTCGCTCATAATGACTTTTCTCAGATCACCCTTAGGAACCACAATCCGTCCTCAAAGAAAAGAGTATCTTTGTCATCAATGTGGAAGCACTTGTACTTGAAATGCCCTTGTCGATACCACGCTTCACCTTTTTCACCATGGTATCCGAAGTTGAGCCTCACGAATCTGATCTTCCAAGGTAGGAGAGACTATGAGGTTGGCAAGAAAGCCTTGAGGAACAACTTGAAGATTTAGCTTGCGGAAAGCTTCACAGAGATCCGCCGGAAGGGCTTGAGGATTAAACTGCTGCGATAAGCCTTCCCGCTCAAAGCATCTGCAATGACATTGGCCTTGCCGGAGTATATTCAATAATTGGGTTGTACTCTTGAATCATTTCACCCATCGAGTCTGCCTCGAGGTTGAGGTTGGGCTGAGTGAAGATGTACTTGAGACTCTTGTGATCGGTGAAAATGTCCACTTTCCTTCCCAACAAGAGATGTCTCCACGTTATCAATGCATGGACAATCGCCGCCAACTCAAGATCGTGAGTGGGGTAGTTCTTTTCGTTGGCTTCAATCGGCGAGAGGTATAGGCCACAACTCTCTTCTCTTGCATTAACACAGACCGAGACCATGAAGAGAAGCATCACGAAAACTTCAATGGCTTGGATTCATCAGAGGAGTCAAAACAGAGCTGTGACGAGTTTCTCTTTGAGAGTATTGAAAGCAACGTCACACTCGGGAGACCGACATACTTCACATGCTTCGGAGGAGGTTGGAAAGAGGCTTTGCAATCTTGGAGAAATTCTCAACGAATCTTCGCAATAGCTTGCAAGACCAAGAAAACCATGAGCTGCTTGACATTCGAGGAGGTTCCCAATTCACAATTGCGACACCTTCTCGGATTAACAGCGATGCCCTTGGTGGAGATGATATGACCAAGATAAAGCACTTCATCAAGCCAAAATTCACATTTGGAGAACTTAGCATAGAATTGATGCTCTCTGAGCTTGTCTAGCACCAATCGCAAATGTTTGGCATGATCCTTCTTATTCTTGGAGAAGACCAAAATATCATCAAGATAGACCAAGACGAATTCATTGGTGTAGGGGTTGAAGATGAAATTCATCATCCGAGAGAATGTTGGAGGAGCATTGACAAGGCCGAAAGACATGACAGTATATTCATAGGAACCAAAGCTTGTTCTCAATGCTGTCTTGGGAATATCTTGTTCACGAATGCGAATCGATGATAACCCATACGAAGGTCAAGCTTGGAGAACACTTTAGCACCTTTTAGTTGCTCGAAAAGCTCATTGATGTTGGGAAGTGGATACTTGTTCTTGATTGTCTTCTTATTCAATGGACGGTAATCGACGACAATCGGTCCGTGCCATCCTTCTTCTGGACAAAAGAACACCACAACCCCAAGGAGATGAACTCGGTCTGATCAAACCCAGACGCTCTTGTTCATCGAGCTGCTTCTTCAATTCCTTCAGCTCATCAGGTCCAAGCTTGTATGGACGCTTGCAAACGGATTCAGTGCCGTGCTCAAGATCGATAACGAACTCAATCGGGCCGATGAGGAGGCATACCCGAAGCTCTTCCGAAAGACATCTTGGTACTCACAAACGATCGAATCGAGAGATAGCATCCAATTCGCCCTTCTCATTGAGAGAAAACAACCGAATGGTTTCATCACGAGCGCATAGATGATCACATCATTAGAAGAGTGAGTCAATTGAATTTCCTGGCGGCACAATCAAGCTGAGCTTTGTCTTGATAAAGCCATCCATCCCGAGAATAAGATCAATATCCGAGTCACCGAGAACAATTGGTTTAGCCAGAAATCTATAATCGCCCATCTTGATAGAAACATCCGGGACATAATTATTAGCTGTCATTTGCTTACCCGGGGACACAATTGATAAGGAACTAGGCAATTCTTGATAACCCAACTCATGCTTAGATGCAAATGGTCTTGAGATGAAACAATGCGATGCACCAAAGATCAAATAAGACTTTTGCAGAATATCATTAACTGAGAGATTACCCATTATCACATCAGAAGATTCCTCCCTTGAGCTGCATTCATCATATTGACCTTGGCAGACTTGGGATTATGCTTGACCACTGCATTGCTGGAAGATTTCACAGGAGGAGGAGGCGGAAGGCGCCTCTGGTTGAAGCACTTGTTCGCATAGTGACCTTTCTGCTGACATTTGTTGCAAGTCACCTCAGAGAGCGGACGGTGGTAAGGAGCACTTGACCTTGGAGCTTGAGAATTTGACTTGTTCTGATAGCCTGGGTTGGGTGGGTGGGAAGATCCATGGCCACCTGAGTTCTTCTGCTGATAAGGCTGACGGAACGGAGGAGGAGGAAGGTAGAACTTCTCCTGCTTAGCTGCCACTTGAGAGGAAGAAGAAGACTCCCATGTGTCGAGGCACGACTTAGAGGCATAACCGCATTGAAAGCAATGTCGCAAGTGAGGTAATCTTCACACAACCCATGTAATACATAAGGGAAAGAGATACATAGTTGGCTTACAGTCGCCACTTCACACAATACATAAATAAACATCCATCATTCAGAGTACACTCAAGGTCCGACTCACGGAACCAAAATAAAAGAAGATACCCCAAATGCTACACGATCCCCGATCGTCCCAACTGGGCTCCACTATCGATCATCGTGAAAAGACACATAGTAACGACCACGTTCCTCGTCGAACTCCCACTTGAGCTCGGTTCGCCACCTGCTGGCATCATCGGCACTGCAACTGTTTTGGTAGAATCTGTGAGTCACGGGGACTCAGCAATATCACACCCGCGAGATCAAGACTATTTAAGCTTATAGGAAGGACAGAGTTGTAAGGTGGAGCTGCTGCAAGCGACTAGCATATAGGGTGGCTACATTCACAAAAGAGAGCGAGAAGAGAAGCAAGGAACGGTCGTGAAACTAGTAGCGATCAAGAAGTGATCCTGAACTACTTACGTCAGACATAACTCCAACACCGTGTTCACTTCCCGGACTCCGCCGAGAAGAGACCATCACGGTTACACACGCGTTGATGTGTATTTTATTTGAGGTCAACTTGGGTTTTCTAAAACCGGACATTAACAAATTCCCATCTGCCTCATAACCGCAGGGCACGGCTTTGAAAGATAATACCCTGCAGGGTGTCCCAACTTAGCCCATTATAAGCTCTCACGGTCAACGAAGGATATTCCTTCTACCGGAAGACCCGATCAATCTCGAATCCCGGACTACAAGACATTTCGACAGCAATAAAACAAGACCAGCAAAGCCGCCTCAATGTGCCGACAAATCCCGATAGGAGCTGCACATATCTCGTTCTCGGGGCACACCGGATGAGCAGTCCATTACAAGCTGAAACCAGACCTCAAGTTTCCTTGAGGGGCGCTGCAAAGCACTCTAGTTTGGGCCAGCACTCAAAGGAGCACTGGTCCGGGGTGAAAATAAAGATGACCCTCGGGCTCGCGAAAACCCGGGGGAAAAGGCTTAGGTGGCAAATGGTAAAACCAAAGTTGGGCCTTCTTGGACGAGTCTTATTCAAAGCGAACTGTCAAGGGGTCCCATAAATCACCCAACCGTAAGGAACGCGAAATCAAGGAACATAACACCGGTATGACGGAAACTAGGGTGGCAAGAGTGGAACAAAACACCAGGCATAAGGCCGAGCCTTCCACCCTTTACCAAGTATATAGATGCATTAATTATAGCAGATATATTGTGATATCCCCAACAAGTAAACATGTTCCAATAAGGAACAGCATCTCCATGTTCCAACAAGGAACAAAATTCAGCTTCACCTGCAAGTAGCAACGCTATAAGAGGGGCTGAGCAAAGCGGTAACATAGCCAATCAACGGTTTGCTAGGAAAAGGATGGTTAGGGGCTGACATGGCAATATGGGTGGCATGATAAGCAAGTGATAGGCATCGTAGCATAGGCATAGCAAAAGAGCGAGCAACTAGCATAGCAAAGATAGAAGTGATTTCGAGGGTATGGTCATCTTGCCTGCAATGTTCTCAGAGTTGTCGAAAGCTTGATCCTCGTAAGCGTTCTCAACAGGTTCCTCGTTCACGTACTCGTCTCCCGGCTCTACCCAAATCAAGAACACAAACAAAGGAACCACAATAAATCACGGTGCAATGCACAATCAACATGATGCAATATATGGCATGATATGCGGGATGTGATATGCAATGCGTATGCGCGCTCCAGAAGGGAAATGATGAACCAGGCATCAACTTGGCAAACCAAGTATGCCACTGGAAAGATGAGATGATTTTGGTTGAAATCGATATAAAGATCACCGGAATCGGACGCACGGTTTGCAAATAACAAGCAAAACAAGAATGGCACAAATCTGCCATTAACAGCATGATGCCACTTAGCAAGCAACAAGAAATTAAGCTACTGCACCCAAACGTACCAACAAAGTATATGGCAGTGATCTACACAAGATGCTTGAAAAAAGATGAACACTGAGCTACGGCTAAATCACATCATAATAGGTTCAAACAAGCATGGCAAAAGTGCACGAAATATCAGGCTGGACATGGCAAAAACAGCATCAGGTAGCAATGTTCAGAGCAAGAAAACTACATGCTACAGGGACTTATAATAGCAAAACAAGGCATGGCATGAATCTACTCAAAGCATAGAACAAAAGTCCCTTACTGACCATAAGCCAAAAAGGATCAGAAAATATAGTAACATCCATGTCAATATGGCAAGTTTCGTTAACAGATTCAGCAACATGGCATGTCAAAAACAGATAACAAGTAGGCATGTTTGAGAGCTCGATGCACTCACTACAGAGCCTTACATGATAAACTAAGCATACATACATCAATAAGACATGGCAAGAACAACATCATAGCATACAGGGATCAACCACAACAACCTTGGCAAAATTGAATAACATGTAAACAATCTGCCAGGAAACATTTGATAGCAAAAGTAGAGCCCGATTGACTCAAGCTATGGCACTCCATAATTGCAAACAAAGGCATGGATGGATAGAACATAACCATATGTTCAAAACATCCTTACTGAAGTATCTCAAAATATGCATAGATCTCTCGGTAGCATCAAGTTAACATGGCATCAAAATATCAGCTAAACAGAGCTGAAATCAGCAAGATCAGGACACCTACTTTGCATGCTTGTGCTATTCACCACATAGATCACAAAAATACATGGCATACACCCCTGGAAAGATGGCATGGCATATTACAAAACACATGTAGGACTCAAATTCATAGGGTGCACACATCAATCATAGCAAAAATAACAAAAGTGCAAGTTACATTAAGAAATGAAACTAACATCACATAGCCCTCTTCTAACAGCATTTCGGGCATCAAGATGAGCTCAAATGAAAATGATGCAATGAGATAAAATGATCTACTCTTGAGTCGAACATTTTGACATATTACACGCATAAAATGGAGCTACAGATGCAAAGTTATGATCGTGAAAATGCCACGAAATAATCACAAATTTAAAACTTAGTTGAATTTTGAGAGGGGAAGAAGTCAACGGATCTGAGATCCGGATCGGGCGGATCCGATCGAGGGCGGCGGCGGCGCTGTTCCTCCGGTGGCGGTCCGGCGAGGGGCACCGTGGCCGAACTTCGGGCGCGCCGACGAGGTGGAGGAGGCGACCGGCCGGCGATCGAGCGGCGCCGAGGCGGCGGGAGGACCGGCGAGGGTTGGTGGCGCCGGGGAGGCGGGCGGCCGGCGGCGGCGCTGGCGCGGCGGCGACGGCGGCCGCCGAGGCGGCGGAGGGCGACGGCGGCTGGTCGCGCGGCCGGCGGAGGCGGCGCGCAATGAAGCGGGCGCTGGAGGCGCGGCGGGCGGCGCGCTGCTGCAGGCGCGGGGCGGCGGCGTGTTCGTGTGGCGCGCTGGCTGATTCGGGCGGCGGCGGCGCGCGGGCGGACGTGTCCGGCGGCGAGGGTTTTGTCCGGCGCGAGGTAGGGGAAGGCTAGGGTTAGACCCGGATTTGGAATGGGGAGTTGCTTAAATAGGCATAGAGGGAGCTAGGAGAGTCCAAATGAGGTGTAGTTTTCGCCCACACGATCGTGATCGAACGACGGAGAGCATGGAAGTGACTTAGATGGGTTATTGGGCTGTTTTAAAAGGGTGTTGGGCTGCAACTTAAAAGAGGCCTTTGCGAGAGTGCGGTTAACCGTTGGAGTACCAAACGAGCTCCAAATGACCCGAAACTTGACCGGTGGTCTACCGGCGGTATACCAAGGCCACTTGACAAACCTCGGTCCATTCTGAGAAGGTTTAGTACCCGCTCATGGAAAAACGTAAAAGGGGCCGCCGGGGGAGATAGGAGTGCCGGATTGCAAAACGGACAACGGGAAAAATGCTCGGAATCATGAGATGAACACGTATGCAAATGCGATGCACATGATGACATGATAAAAAATGCAAGACATGGACAAAATGCAAAAAGAAGAAAAACCCAACCACGGAGGGAATATCATAACACAATGCCGAAATGGCGAGAGTTGGAGATACAAATATGGAAAGTTACTTCCGGGGTGTTACAATCTTGGAGCGTTGTGTGCTTTTTATTTTTCTTTTAATAATGCACCATGTCGGTATGTGATAGTCCTTGGTTGATTTATAGAATGCTCTTTGCACTTCGCTTATATCTTTTGAGTATGGCTTTATAGAATGCTTCATGTGCTTCACTTATATCATTTGAAGTTTGGATTGCCTGTTTCCCTACACATAGAAAACCGCCATTTGTAGAATGCTCTTTTGCTTCACTTATATTTGTTAGAGCGTGGGCATATCTTTTGTAGAAAGAACTAAACTCTCTTGCTTCACTTATATCTATTTAGAGAGATGACAGGAACTGGTCATTCACATGGTTAGTCATAAAATCCTACATAAAACTTGTAGATCACCGAATATGATATGTTTGATTCCTTGCAATAGTTTTGCGATATAAAGATGGTGATATTAGAGTCATGCTAGTGGGTAGTTGTGGATTGTAGAAATACTTGTGTTGAAGTTTGTGATTCCCGTAGCATGCACGTATGGTGAACCGTTATGTGATGAAGTCGGAGCATGAGGTGTTTATTGATTGTCTTCCTTATGAGTGGCGGTCGGGGACGAGCGATGGTATTTTCCTACCAATCTCGCCCCCTAGGAGCATGCGTGTAGTACTTTGTTTCGATAGCTAATAGATTTTTTGCAATAAGTATGTGAGTTCTTTATGACTAATGTTGAGTCCATGGATTATACGCACTCTCACCCTTCCATCATTGCTAGGCTCTTCTCTACCATGCATTGCCCGTTCTCACCTCGAGAGTTGGTGCAAACTTCGCCGGTGCATCCAAACCCCGTGATACGATACGCTCTATCACACATAAGCCTCCTTATATCTTCCTCAAAACAGCCACCATACCTACCTATCATGGCATTTCCATAGCCATTCCGAGATATATTGCCATGCAACTTCCATCATCATCATATACATGATTTGAGCATTCATTGTCATATTGCTTTGCATGATCGTAAGTTAGCTAGCATGATGTTTTCATGGCTTGTTCGTTTTTGATGTAATTGCTAAGCTAGATCATTGCACATCCCGGTACACCGCCCGAGGCATTCATATAGAGTCATATATTTGTTCTAGTATCGAGTTGTAATGTTGAGTTGTAAGTAAATAAAAGTGTGATGATCATCATTATTTGAGCATTGTCCCAGTAAGGAAAGGATGATGGAGACTATGATTCCCCCACAAGTCAGGATGAGATTCTGGACGATTTTTTTTAAAAAAAGAGGCCAAAAAGAGAGAAGCCAAAAAAACAAAAAACAAAAAACAGAGAAAAAGAGAGAAGGGGCAATGCTACTATCCTTTTACCACACTTGTGCTTCAGAGTAGCACCATGTTCTTCATATAGAGAGTCTCTTGAGTTATCACTTTCATATACTAGTGGGAATTTTCATTATAGAACTTGGCTTGTATATTCTGACGATGGGCTTCCTCAAATGCCCGAGGTCTTCATGAGCAAGCAAGTTGGATGCACACCCACTTAGTTTTCAGTTTGAGCTTTCATACACTTATAGCTCTTAGTGCATCCGTTGCATGGCAATCCCTACTGCTCGCATTGACATCAATTGATGGGCATTTCCATAGCCCGTTGATTAGCCGCTTCAATGTGAGACTTTCTTCCTTTTTGTCTTCTCCACACAACCTCCACCATCATATTCTATTCCACCTATAGTGCTATATCCATGGCTCACGCTCATGTATTGCGTGAAAGTTGAAAAGTCTTGAGAACATTAAAAGTATGAAACAATTGCTTGCCTTGTCATCAAGATTGTGCATAATGAAATACTTTATGTGATGAAGATGGAGCATAGCTAGACTATATGATTTTGTAGGGATAACTTTCTTTGGCCATGTTATTTTGAGAAAGACATGATTGCTTTATTAGTATGCTTGAAGTATTATTGTCTTAATGTCAAATGATAGACTATTGCTTTGAATCACTTGTGTCTTAATATTCATGCCATGATTAGATTATATGATCAAGATTATGATAGGTAGCATTCCAAATCAAAAATTATCTTTTTTATCATTTACCTACTCGAGGACGAGCAGGAATTAAGCTTGGGGATGCTGATACGTCTCCGTCGTATCTACAATTTTTTATTGTTCCATGCCAATATTCTACAACTTTTTACATACTTTTGGCAATTTTTATACTATTTTTGGGACTAACATATTGATCTAGTGCCCAGTGCCAGTTCCTGTTTGTTGCATGTTTTTTGTTTCGCAGAAAATCCATATCAAACAGAGTCCAAACGGGATAAAAACTTATGGAGATTATTTTTGGAATATATGTGATTTTCATGAAAAATAATCAACGCGAGACGATGCCCGAGGGGCCCACAAGGTCAGGAGGCACGCCCCAGGGGGGTAGGGCGCGCCCCTGGACCTTGTGGCCACCCCATAAGGCGGTTGGTGCCCTTCTTTCGTCGTAAGAAAGCTAATATCTGAAAAAAAATCATGTTAAAATTTCAGCCCAATTGGAGTTATGCATCTCCGGGAATTTAAGAAACGGTGAAAGGCCAGAATCTGGGAACGCAGAAACAGAAGGAAACAGAGAGAGAGAGAGAGAGAGAGAGAGAGAGAGAGAGAGAGAGAGAGATCTAATCTCGGAGGGGCTGCCGTCCCTTCGCCGCCATGGAAGCCAAGGACCAGAGGGGAAACCCTTCTCCCATCTAGGGGAAGGTCAAGGAAGAAGAACAATAAGGGGGGCTATATCCCCCTCTCTCCCGGTGGCGCCCGAACGCCGCCGAGGCCATCATCGCGGCAACGATCTACACCAACAACTTCACCGCCGTCATTACCAACTCTCTTCCCCTCTATGCAGCGGTGTAACCCCTCTTTTACCCGCTGTAATCTCTACTTAAAACATGGTGCTCAACGCTATATATTATTTCCCAATGATGTATGGCTATCCTATGATGTTTGAGTAGATCCGTTTTGTCCTATGGGTTGATTGATGATCATGATTGGTTTGCGTTGCATGTTTTATTATTGGTGTTGTCCTATGGTGCTCTCCGTGTCGCGCAAGCTTGTGGGATCCTTGTTGTAGGGTTTGCAATATGTTCATGATTTGCTTATGGTGGGTGGCATGAGTGACAGTAGCACAAACCCGAGTAAGTAGGTTGTTTGCGTATGGGAATAAAGAGGACTTGATACTTTAATGCTATGGTTGGATTTTACCTTAATGATCTTTAGTAGTTGCGGATGCTTGCTAGAGTTCCAATCATAAGTGCATATGATCCAAGAAGAGAAATTATGTTAGCTTATGCATCTCCCTCATATAAAATTGCAATAATGATTACCGGTCTAGTTATTGATTGCCTAGGGACAAATAACTTTCTCGTGACAAAAACCTCTCTACTAAAACTAACTTAGTTGTGTCTTTATCTAAACAGCCCCTAGATTTTATTTATGTGCTTTTTATTATCTTGCAAACCTATCCCTTTACACCTACAAACTACTTCTACTTTCATACTTGTTCTAGGTAAAGCGAACGTTAAGCGTGCATAGAGTTGTATCGGTGGTTGATAGAACTTGAGGGAATACAAATCCTACCTTTAGCTCCTCTTTGGGTTCGACACTCTTATTTATCGAGAAAGGCCACAGCTGATCCCCTATACTTGTGGGTTATCAGTGCTATAAAACATCACAACGTAACTGGGTGATCAGAAAGTTGCTCTACAGGTATCTCCGAAGGTGTTTGTTGAGTTGGCGTGGATCGAGATTGGGATTTGTCACTCCGAGTATGGGGGGTATCTTTGGCCCTCAAGGTAATACACATCATAATATGCTTGCAATCAAATGACTAAGGAGTTAGTTACGAGATGATGTATTATAGAACAAGTAAAGAGACTTGCTGGTAACGAGATTGAACTAGGTATGAAGATACTGACGACCGAATCTCGGGCAAGTAACATACCGACAGACAAAAGGAATTACATATGTTGTCATAACGGTTCGACTGATAAAGATCTTCGTAGAATATGTAGGAACAAATATGGGCATCCAGGTTCCGCTATTGGTTATTGACCAGAGAGTTGTGTCGGTCATGTCTACATAGTTCTCGAACCCGTAGGGTCCACACGCTTAACGTTCATTGAGGATATAGCGCTATATGAGTTATATGATTTGGTGAGCGAATGTTATTTGGAGTCCCGGATGAGGTCAGGACATAACGAGGAGTTCCGGAATGGTCCGGAGGTAAAGATTGATATATAGGATGATGATATTTGGACACCGGAAGAGTTTCGAGATGTACTCGGTAGTAATTGGGTCACTGGAAGGGGTTCCGGACACCCCGGGAGGTTAATGGGCCATATGGGCCAAAGGGGGGAACACACCAGCCCACAAGGGGCTGGCGCGCCCCTCTAAGGCCGCAGCCATTAGGGAGAGAAGGGAAGGGGGGAGTCGGCCTCCCCCTTCCTTCCCTCTTTTCCCCTTTCCTTTCCCCTCCAACAAATATGGTAAGGGGGGCAGCCAGGGCAGGAACCCAAGTAGGATTTGGCCCTACTTGGGGCATCTCGTGGCTGCTCCCCTCTCCCCCACCTATATATATGTGGGAGGGGGGCGCCACACATAACTACGACAATCTCTTAGCCGTGTGCGGCACCCCCTCCACATTTTCATCCCTAGGTCATATTTTCCTTAACCCGACAGAGATAGCATCACCATCACTGTCACCACGCCGTCGTGCTGCCGGAACTCATCCACTACCTCACCGTCTTGCTGGATCAAGAAGTGAGGACGTCACCGAGCTGAACGTGTGCTAAACGCGGAGGTGTTGTACGTTCGGTACTTGATCGGTTGGATCATGAAGAAGTTCGGCCACATCAACCGTGTTACTAAACGCTTCCACTTAGGGTCTACGAGGGTACGTACACACACTCTCTCCTCTCGTTGCTATGCATCTCCATGGATAGATCTTGCGTGTGCGTAGATTTTTTTTGTTTTCCATGCAATGTTCCCCAACAGAAATGTGTGGGGGTTGCACTCGAGTGGATCAACACAGTAGCTTTTGGTATTTCATCGAGCAATCATAGTACCAAAAGCTAATGTGTGGGTCAACAAGCGGGTCAGGGAACCTTACACCGGTTTTCAAAAAGTTTCGTGGTTTCTTATGTTCTTTGTTACTGTATTTTTTTCGGAGGTGCTATTGGTTTTTTTATTTCATGTGCCTATGCTTTTTTGAATATATTTTAAAAATAGGTGTTGATATTTTTTTAACACATTGAGTATTTTCATACACATGTTGTACATTTTCACATACGCATCACACATTTTTCAAATGCACGTTAAACATTTATCCAGATAATATTGAGGAGTTGTCAAATGCACATTTATGTAACATCCCAAAATTCTAAATTTTGGAATGTTATATTAAATAAATAGTTTTGATTGTTTGCTTGATTGTGGTGTGGTTGCTCGTGTGAAATTGAGTGCAATTTGAAACTTTTCGAAAGTTAAATGAGAGGGAATAAAACGATTTTCCCAAAACCTTCACCTTGCATTTATGATCTCCTTGAATTCAAATTTATTTCATCACAAAACCCTGGAGTGAAGATGATATGACTTCGACCATTTAAATAAATGAAAAAGATTTTGAAAATATTTGAATTCCATTTGGAAATATTTCAAATTCAGAAACTCTAAGCAACTCAATGATTTTCATGAGAGAAGATAAAATGACTTCTATAAAACATATGAAATACGAGTTGGAAGTTTAAAAGGACCAAATTTAAAGTCCTTTTGAAAATTATTTTCAATTTGGAGTTATTTGGCTTTTATTCAAATTATTTTTCTCCAAAAATAGAATATATGGAAAATAGGGTAAAATGTTTCCCTACATTAGAAAATTGGAGGGAAATAAATTTGAAATCATTTTAGTATTTTTTCAAATGATTTTTATTGGGTTTTATGGAAACACTAGCACTCTTTGTTTATCTAAAATTTTGTGGAGTTTATTTGGCGCTAGGAAAATGTTCATGTTATAGAAAATCTTTTTTCTGAAAATCTTGATATATTATATGCCTACATTATATTTTTTATTTCTTTTGTTTTATTATTTTTCTATCTGTGTTTCTTAAAAAAAAGAGAAGCCGTAGCTGAACTGGGCCGGCCCAGCCAACCGGGCGAGGCTGCAGCCCACACGCCCGCGCCGCCTTCTTCCTCGCGTGCTCGAGCGGGACTCCCGCCGGAGTCCGGCACCAACACGGCCGCCGTCGCCCCTTCCCCAAGCCGTCCGCCCCTGACCTTTAAAAGGCGAGGCCCGGCCACCCCTCTCTCCCCTCTCCTCCTCACCGCAGCCGCCGCCGCTGCTGCATCTCCGCCGCCCTGCGTCGCTTTCTGCATGCCGCAAGACTTGGATCCGCCGCCACAGCGTAGCTGCCGCCGTCGCCTCGCCGCCTCGCCCGCCGCCGCGCCGCTGAGACGAGCCGCTGCTGCCGATAGCCGCCACTGTTTCAAGAAAACTGCCCGAACCGGTAATAAAACCGCCCCGGTCCGGTTTATATTTTTAGGTTTTCTTCGGTTTGTCTTTTAAAACCGATTTATTATTTAGTTAGTTATTTAGCGAACGTTCATTAGATTAGCTTCCTTAGCGAACGGTTTTCGCCGGATTAGGTTCTGTAGCGAACGTTCGTTTTGTTAGGATTTCTGTTTTAATGAGGGACCTCTTTGTAGATGTTTTATTTATAGATTAGCCCCTGGTTTTCAAACGATCACAACTTTTTGCCTGCTTATCCAAATTCAACGGAACCAATGCCCACTTCTTTGTTACGATCCCCTCTATCCAGTAAAATAACTTAAAAATATTTTTGAAAGTTTAAAATTTGTTTTCAAACAGATTTGAATTCAACCTTCTTTTGTTCATAACTCGAGTTTTATAACTCCAATTTAATTGGTTCTTTTTGCTAATCGAAGCTCTTGACCTAAACTTTCTGATAAGACCAAATCCACCTAATTTTGGTACTATTAGAAATTTTTTATGTTGCAAGATTAAATTGCTTGTTTTCAAAGTTTACCGAGATCCTTTCTTTGATTCTTTTGCATGATTGCTTTTGTGTGGTTACTATTGCTTGCTTACGATAGATTGACCGGAGTGTGATGAGTAGAACTATCAAGAGTTATGAGTGTGAATCATCTTCATCAACAGTACAGGCAAGTTCATACTTTGATCATATCCCTTTATTACCCAGTTTTTATGCATTAGTTACAACCCTCTCACATTGCATGAGTAGGACTTGATAACATGTGGGCTTTGGGAAGTAGTTGATGAGGTAGGAACCTATTGTCTTGCATTCAAACCTAGGGTACTATTGCATTATGCTTGCACTACTTTGCTATGCTCGTAAACGTGGATTGGTATGTGAGATTCATGACAGTTGCGATAGTAATATTATCTAAGGTTTAACTTCAGGTGGCTTCTTTAATACACATCTGGGTGGATTGGTTTGTGGGCACCTGGGGAATCTAGTGTTGTCCAAGGAGATCCCGGGATATCCGTGTGATTTTCCTATGGTTCGCCACCCAGGCTCAAAGGGATCATAAGACTATTCATGCTAGAAACTTCCATGTGCAGCCACATGCCATTATGGGCTCTGGCATAGTTGAGTAAGTTGTGGGAATCCTTTCCATGATGGGCTAGCAGATGTAGGGGATTGTAGGTGTACCGGCCTATCTATCGGTTAAGGGGACCTCTTCGGAAAGACTCTGTCTCAGTCATCCATTTCTCAAACATCATGTAGTGCGAGAAATTCAACGGAGGAGATCGAGTCTTGTGGGAAAAGTGCGCAAACCTCTGCAGAGTGTACAAACTAATCATGATTAGTCGTGTCCCCGGTTATGGACATCTTGAGTATCTGGTACTTGAATTATTGATTTGATCTCATCACTCTATTTAATGAAATTGTTGGGTTATTGATGATTTCGGATTGAGTTGGGGTTACCTTCTCAATATTGTCAACAAACTTTGTAGTTAAATAAAATCTATTCCTTTGTTGTAGGGAAAAATTAGCTTGATGCAAAATTAAACTTAGAGCCTCCTCCAGCCAAACATGCATGTAGTGATAGCCATTATTCAACATTGCTCTACAGTGTGAAATTGCCAGTACATTCAATGTACTGACCTATATGGCTGCAACGTCTCATGTTGCAGGATTCTTATGACGTGTAAGTGATACGTTAGGGATACGATGTCTACACTCAACTTTGCCGTTGGTGTTGATGGGAATCTACAACTAAGAAGTACAAGATATTGGACAACTAAGACCACTTTGAAATGAAGAGGATTTTACCTAGCATTATTATAATGGAAACTACAATGGTTGAAGACTCCGAAGACTTGGAGAATTTGAAGGTTGTGAAGAATTTCCAGATTGGTATGACCTAGGAAGGCTACCCTTAGGGAATTTTTCAGACTATTAAAGTTGTCAGTACCCGAGATCAAGGTGTGTCGGAGAAAGACCGGAACATGGAGCGTTAAAAATCAAAGTTTTTGTCAAGAAAACCCTAAGGCGGGAGATATCAACTATCGAATGATAGCTCATGACAATGACAAGGGCAGAAACACGACTATCCATGATGTTATCGCTCACTTATGCTATTGTCACTGTGCTGAGTTAAGCATGCATTTCTTCAGAAGGATTGGATGACAAAAGGGCTAATGGAGCACCTATCATCAAAAGATGAAGTTTTAACCTTAGCTTGTGTGTCATCAAGATCTAGAGTATTACGTCAAGAATTTTAAGATGGACCTTCAGGAAGCCGTATTTGGCAAGGAAGCATTTCGTGAAGAACTCTGGACCTAGAAGCAGAAAGTAGCCAAGATGGAGGAGCAAAGCCCCGAGATACCGGAGATTCGTCAGGAATTGAAGGACAGTAGGACCATGGTTCATGCCAAGGATGTTGAAACCCAAAAGTTTGGAACGCAACTCCATAATATTAAAGGACGTCACGAGAGACTTCGCGTCAACAGGGATGATCTGGCAAAAGAACTTGAGAAGGACAAGCATGATCGGAAGAAGCCATCGGAGACATGAACATACTTGAAGAGTTTGGCCACTTTGAAGATTTATTGACCTTTAGAAGACCAAACCCCTGTTATATACCTACGTTAGATGCGACATTGTGAGTTGTCATTTGTTTGATGTTTTTCCGATAGCCACAAAATAAAATCTGCCTTTTCAAAACTATTGTTTGTATTGTGTGTATCCCTCTCAATCTCACTTATCTCACCCCAAAACCCTTGGAACCAATAGAGGATGAATGGAGATGAACTCCTATTTTCTGGACCGATGACTCAATTGGAGACTGGTCGATGGGTTCAGAACATGGAAGATCACATGAAGAATAACACTATAGCCGGAAAGGATATGGCCCAGCATGCTCTTCAGTGCTTTGAAAGAGGTGCTGCTACTTGGTCGAGGATGTACCAAACCATCAATGGATGGCAAGGAGTAACCACTTGGAAAGAATTTAAGTTGACTCTGCAAAGGTCTCATCTTGTGTCCCAGAAATTGAAGCCTTATGGAACTGATATGAAGAAACCTTGTGCATGCAAGCTCTGTGGAGAAATAGGACACAACCATAAAGAACACAAGGATGAATGCCCTCATTGTGAAGAAAGTCACCCAGCTGAGGAATGCCCAACTAGGCAGATTACTTGTTTCTTGTGTGAAGGGACTACCCACTACCATGTTCAGTGTCACATTTACCCCATGGTACAAAGAACCATCCAGCAGAAGAAAGAAGCAATGAAAGGAGCCCTCATGGGAATTTTAGAAGAACCAGTGATGAAGGAAGAGGTGGAGGACACACCCAAAGAAGACCCACTTAAGCCCTGCACCAACTCATGCTATTCATGTGGAGAAGAAGGACACATCTCCCAAAACTGTCCGAAGGAGGATCTAGTAGAATTCCTGACAGAGGAAGTAGAGTATGACCCACAGGAAATAGAAGCCCTGATTGGCACGGAAAAGTCCAAGAAGAGAAATAGAATGTATCTCCAGAATAACCCAATTTCTACCAAGAAGGACCCGAGTCATATCACATGTTACAGGTGCAAAGATTCAGGGCACTACTTCAACGGTTGCCCAAAAACGAAGCCGAGGACCCAAGGAGGCTATGTAATCACAAGGAAACCACGAGACTTGTCAGAAGTAATATGTTTATGCTGTAATGAAGCAGGGCACTTTGCCCGAGATTGTCCCAATGAGGAGACTTGTGCTAAATAGTGGAGTCTGTGAGAAATATAGTAGTAGTAGTGGCAACACTTCTCTTATATTGAGGTGATGAGTTGAGGCATGTAATGGAAATGCGGAAGATTGTAAAAAATTGAAAATCAATAAAGTTAGCGTCGTTGGTACTCCTTTGGATTACTCTATGAAGAAATTTTTGACCATTTTTGAGGATATGAGAAATATGGTCCATGGATGAATTTATGCATTTCAAGGGTGGTAGTACCCTGTGAGGACCCTTGGCCCCTGGAGAAGATAAAGATATTCCATGGAGTGGACTTCGGACAAAATAAGTACGAGTTTTATCTCTATATGTGGGATACCCCAAGAGTATGAAGGGATGAAGTGCTATTGGATATAAAGGAGGTAGAATGTTGGTAATGTGGAGCAATTGTAACCCCATGATGAGTCTAAGTAATCACGTCTTAGTTTGGTACCAATAGAAGGAAGAGAGACAGTACAATTGGATGGATTTAAGGATGCTAGGAAGTTGGATGTTGGAATAATGATCGGTTGCCCCGATGACGAGTTCAAGGTTTATATGTGATGAGATGGGGCTGATAACCCACAATTATAGGGGATCGCAACAGTTTTCGAGGGTAGAGTCTTCAACCCAAATTTGTTGATTCGACACAAGGGGAGCCAAAGAATATTCTCAAGTATTAGCCGTTGAGTTGTCAATTCAACCACACCTGGAAACTTAGTATCTGCAGCAAAGTGTTTAGTAGCAAAGTAATATGATAGTGGTGGTAATGGTAACAAAAGAGTAGTGCAAGCAATAGTAAATATTTTTGGTATTTTTTAGTGATTGTAACAGTAGCAGCGGGAAAGTAAATAAGCGAGAACCAGTATATGGAAAACTCGTAGGCACCGGATTAGTGATGGATAATTATGCCGGATGCGGTTTATCATGTAACAGTCACAACATAGGGTGACCCAGAACAAGCTCCAATTCATCAATGTAATGTAGGCATGTATTCCGAATATAGTCATACGTGCTTATGGAAAAGAACTTGCATGACATCTTTTGTCCTACCCTCCCGTGGCAGCGGGGTCCTAATGGAAACTAAGGGATATTAAGGCCTCCTTTTAATAGAGAACCGGAACAAAGCATTAGCACATAGTGAATACATGAACTCCTCAAACTATGGTCATCACCGGAGTGGTCCCGATTATTGTCACTTGGGTTGCCGGGATCATAACACATAGTAGGTGACTATAGACTTGCAAGATAGGATCAAGAACTCACATATATTCATGAAAACATAATAGGTTCAGATCTGAAATCATGGCACTCGAGCCCTAGTGACAAGCATTAAGCATAGCAAAGTCATAGCAACATCAATCTCAGAACATAATGGATAGTAGGGATCAAACCCTACCAAAACTAACTCGATTACATGATAAATCTCATCCAACCCATCACCGTCCAGTAAGACTACGATGGAATTACTCACGCACGACGGTGAGCATCATGAAATTGGTGATGGAGGATGGTTGATGATGCTGACGGCGACGAATCCCCCTCTCCGGAGCCCCGAACGGACTCAAGATCAGCCCTCTCGAGAGGTTTTAGGGCTTGGCGGCGGCTCCGTATCGTAAAACGCGATGATTTCTTCTCTCCGGTTTTTTTCTCTCCGAAAGCGAATATATAGAGTTGTAATTCGCGTCGGAGGGTTTCAGGGGGGCCCACGAGGTAGGGGGCGCGCCCCCCACCCTCGTGGACAGGGTGCGGGCCCCCTGGTCTTCATCTTTGGCGAGGATTTATTATTATTTTTTATAATGCATCCCGTGGAGTTTCAGGTCATTCCGAGAACTTTTGTTTTCTGCACATAAAACAACATCATGGCAATTCTGCTGAAAACAGCGTCAGTCTTGGTTAGTTCCATTCAAATTATACAAGTTAGAGTCCAAAACAAGGGCAAGAGTGTTTGGAAAAGTAGATACGACCGAGACGTATCAACTCCCCCAAGCTTAAACCCTTGCTTGCCCTCATGCAATTCAGTTGACAAACTGAAAGAAAGAAAGAAAAACTTTTACAAACTCTGTTTGCTCTTGTTGTTGTAAATATGTAAGGCCAGCATTCAAGTTTTCAGCAAAGATCATAACTAACCACATTTGCAATAATTCTCAGGTCTCACAATTACTCATATCAATAGCATAATCAACTAGCGAGTCATAATAATAAATCTTGGATGACAAAACTTTCTCAAAACAATCATAATATGATATAACAAGATGGTATCTCGCTAGCCCTTTCTGAGACCGCAAAACATAAATGCAGAGCACCTTTAAAGATCAAGGACTGACGAGACATTGTAATTCATGGTAAAAGAGATCCAATCATAGTCATACCCAATATAAATTAACAATGATGGATGCAAATGATAGCTGTGCTCTCCAGCTAGTGATCTTTAATAAGAGGGTGATGACTCAGCATAAAAGTAAATGGATAGGCCCTTCGCAGAGGGAAGCGGGGATTTGTAGAGGTGCCAGAGCTCGGTTTTGAAATAGAGATAAATTGTATTTTGAGCGGTATACTTTCATTGTCAACATAACAACTAAGATATGGCGATATCTTCCATGTCACACACATTATAGGGGGTTCCCAAACATAATGGTAAAGTTTATACTCCCCCTCCACCAACAAGCATCAATCCATGGCTTGCTCGAAACAACGAGTGCCTCCAACATACATCAGGTCCCAGGGGGAGTTTTGTTTGCAATTAATTTTGGTTTAGTTTGCATAAAGCATGGGACTGGGCATCCCGATGACCAGCCATTTTCTCGTGAGTGAGGAGCGGAGTCCAGTCCTCTTGAGAATAACCCACCTAACATGGAAGATAAGGGCAGCCTTGGTTGATACATGAGCTATTCGAGCATACAAAACAGAATGTTTATTTGAAGGTTTAGAGTTTGGCACATACAAATTTACTTGAACGGCAGGTAGATACCGCATATAGGAAGGTATAGTGGACTCATCTGGAATAACTTTGGGGTTTAAGGGATTGGATGCATAGGCAGTATTCCCGCTTAGTACAAGTGAAGGCTAGCAAAAGACTGGGAAGCGACCAACTAGAGAGCGACAACAGCCATGTACATGCATTAAAATTAATAAACATTGGATGCAAGCATGAGTAGGATATAATCCACCATGAACATAAATATCGTGAAGGCTATGTTGATTTGTTTCAACTACATGCGTGAACATGTGCCAAGTCAAGTCACTTAAATCATTCAAAGGAGGATACCACCCCATCATACCACATCATAACCATCTCAATAGCATGTTGGCACGCAAGGTAAACCATTATAACTCATAGCTAATCAAGCATGGCACAAACAACTATGATCTCTAATTATCATTGCAAACATGTTTTTTCATAATAAGCTGAATCAAGAATGATGAACTCATCATATTTACAAAAACAAAATAAGTCGAGTTCATACCAGCTTTTCCCATCTCAGTCAGTCCATCATATATCATCATAATTGCCTTTCACTTGCACGACCGAATGGTGTGAATAATAATAAGAGTGCACGTGCATTGGACTAAGCTGGAATCTGCGAGCATTCAATAAATAGGAGAAGACAAGGCAATATGGGCTCTGGGTTAAATCAACAATAATGCATATACGAGCCACTACAACAATCTAATCATGGTCTTCTCCTATCGACCCCCAAAGAAAAGAAAAGAAATAAAACTATTTACACGGGAAAGCTCCCAAGAAGCAAAAGAAGAACGGGAAATATTTTTGGGTTTTCTTTTTAATTACTACTACTACAGCAGGAAAGTAAACTACTACAATTTTTTTGGTTTTTCTTAAGGTTTAACTAACACACAAGAAGAAAGCAGGAAAAAGAAAATAAAATAGCATGGATATTATAGTGAAAGAGTATGAGCACCGACATCTAGCAATGAGTGTGTGTGAACATAAACGTAATGTCAGTGAGAAATACATACTCCCACAAGCTTAGGCTTTTGGCCTAAGTTGGTCTATTGCCAGGGATAGCCTGGCGGATACCCGTAGGTGTAGCTGGGGTCATACTGTGACGAAGAATAGTTCGGATCATACTGTGATGACGAAGAGGACTCTGACTGCCACTGGCTAACAGTAATCTCTGGATCCCAAGAATAAACAGATTGTCATGGAGGCTCATCTTGTGGTTCCGGTTCAGGGGCTGGTGCAGGATTCTTGTAAGCTTGGATGGCAGCCCACGTAACGAGATAAGATCCTACAAAATTAAACAAAGAAGGAGCATGCAGCGTATAGTTTCAGGATGATGTTTATCAAAGTATAACTTATATTTGAGCTCTCCATTCCTGCCCTTAACAAGAAAATCATGTGCTACCATACTCCTATAATCTAGATAGGCATTAGGCAGCAATTTTTCTTCTTTCTCATAATGCCTAATAGCTATGTTAAAATGTGCAGCAAGGCGAGAAGCATAAATGCCTACAAAGATGGGGCCCTTAGTACGGTTCAGACTCAACCGTCTAGCAACAATTCCGCCCATACTAACAGTGTTATCGCGGTATAAACCATGGAACAAAATAATAATGTCAGGAACGCTAAGGTTCCCATAGTTCCCGCGACCAATCAAGCAACGACTAGCAAATAAAGCAAAATAGCGTAAAACAGGAAAATGTATGCTAGTGATTCTTGCATCAGAAACCTTCCTGGTTTCTCCCACAGAGATAAGGTTAACAAACGCTTCCACCTCTTTACGGGGTGGTTCGTCTAAAATACACTCAGGGGGTATGTTGCATACTGCACAAAATTCAGACAATGGCATTTTCTTCACAACGTCATATAAATGAAACTCTACTGAAGGAGGTGATTCCTTAGGGTAAAAGTAGAAGTTTTGCACAAAAGTATTTGTGAGTAAGAGATACTGTGGATGTTGGTCGCGGATGAAGTCGGTGAGGCCAGCATTCTCAACCAATGAATAGAAATCCTCATAAATCCCGACCTCTCTCAAGAAATTATTAGAAGGCCATTCACATGGCCGGATCTCCGCGGTACGAGGCAAATTATATTTGGGCCTCTGAGCTTCTTCATTTTGTTTATCCTTTGAGCTTCGGCTCGATGAGCCCCTAAAAAGTCTCTTCATTATTTTTCTGAAATAATCTGAAATTTTTAGTAACTTCAAACGAAAGTGAACCAACTTCAATAAAACTGATAGCAACTACTCCTACAAGTGCCTAGAGCCTATGTTTGGCATTAGAACTACTAGGAACCATATAAATTTGACATGCAAGCTCAAGAACATGGTCACATATGCAGCACAAATTTGCAAATAATAGAGCACTAGAACAAAAACTAATTGGACCAATGGAGGAGTCACATACCAAGGAACAATCTCCCCAAGCAGTTTTGCAAGAGGTGCTTTGAGCAAGGAGATCGAAAATCGCAGCAAAAGTGGCTGGAACTCGTGCTTGAGTTGGTTTTTCGGGTTTGTGTGAGACAGAGGAAGAAGATGGGTGCTGGGATAAGTGGAGGAGGGCCACCTTGGGCCCACGAGGCGGCGCGCCCAGGGGGTAGGCGCGCCCTCCACCTCGTGGCAGTGTGCAGCTCCCCATGTAATTTTTGCACAGTAAATCCTCAAATATTCCCGAAACAATCATATTAAATTGGCATGTCATTCTGAGGACTTTTATTTTTGGGATATTTTTATATTGCACGGATAAGACAGGAAACAGACAGAAAAATACTATTTTTACTTTATTTCAACTAAATAACAGAAAATATAGAAGGGGTACAGAAGTTTGTGCTTCTAGTTTCATCCATCTCATGCTCATAAAAAAGAATCCACTAACAAGGTTGATCAAGTCTTGTTAACAAACTCATTCTGATAATCATGGAAGCGGAGAAATTTTGAATAACACTATATTACCTCAACGGGGATATGCACATCCCCAATAATAAGAATATCATATTTCTTTTTGACAGTGGGAAGGGGAAATTCAAAACCTCCAAATATAATCGATGGAATTTTTCCAATAGAGTTGATACTATGAACTTGAGGTTGTTTCCTCGGAAAGTGTACCGTATGCTCATTACCATTAACATGAAAAGTGACATTGCCTTTGTTGCAATCAATAACAGCCCCTGCAGTATTAAGGAAAGGTCTTCCAAGAATAATAGACATACTATGATCCTCGGGAATATCAAGAATAACAAAGTCCGTTAAAATAGTAACGTTTGCAACCACAACAGGCACATCCTCACAAATACCAACAGGTATAGTAGTTGATTTATCAGCCATTTGCAAAGATATTTCAGTAGGTGTCAACTTATTCAAGTCAAGTCTACGATATAAAGAGAGAGGCATAACACTAACACCGGCTCCAAGATCACATAAAGCAGTTTTAATATAATTTCTTTTAATGGAGCAAGGTATAGTAGGTACTCCGGGATCTCCAAGTTTCTTTGGTATTCCACCTTTAAAAGTATAATTAGCAAGCATGGTGGAAATCTCAGCTTCCGGTATCTTTCTTTTATTAGTAATGATATCTTTCATATATTTAGCATAAGGATTTGTTTTGAGCACATCACCAATCGCATACATAAAAGATAGGTCTAATCATTTCAAAAAGCGCTCAAAATCCTCTTCATCCTTTTTCTTGGATGGTTTGGGAGGAAAAGGCATGGGTTTCGAACCCAAGGTTCACTTTCTTTACCATGTTTCCTAGCAACAAAGTCTCTTTTATCATAACGTTGATTCTTTGATTGTGGGTTATCAAGATCAACAACAGTTCAATTTCTACATCATTATCATTACTAGGTTGAGCATCATTATGAACATCATCATTAATTTTCTCTCTAGGTTCATGTTCATTACAGATTGTGTTTCACATCGGACATAGATATATCATTTGGATTATCGGTGGTTCAGCAATAGGTTCACTAGAAGTTTGCAGGTTCTATCATTTTCTTTTCTTCTTTTTAGAAGAACTAGGAACATCAATATTATTTCTCCGAGAATCTTGCTCGATTCTCTTAGGGTGGCCTTCAGGATACAAAGGTTCCTGAGTCATTCTACCAGTTCTAGTAGCCACTCTAACAACATAATCATTTTTCTTACTATTCATCTCATCAAGCACTTCTTTTTGAGCCTTAAGTACTTGTTCTACTTGAGTGGTAACCATAGAAGCATGTTTGCTAACAAGTTTTAGTTCACCTCTAATATTAGCCATATAATCACCCAGGCGTCTAATCTTATAAGCATTTTCTTTTAATTGTCTACCAAAATAAGCATTGAAGTCGTCTTGCTTAAACATAAAGTTATCAAACTCATCCAAGCACTGACTAGCAATTTTAGTAGGAGGGACTTCAGCTTTATCATATCTATAGAGAGAATTAACCTTCACTACCTGTGTCGGGATATCAGGATCAGGAGGTTCTTCAATAAATAAAGAATTGAGATCATATACTTCTTCAATAGGCGGTATATTAAGACCATGTATTTCTTCAATAGGAGGTAAATACTTAACATCTTCAGCTTTAATACCTTTTTCTTTCATAGATTTCTTTGCCTCTTGCATATCTTCGGGACTGAGAAATAGAACACCTCTCTTCTTCGGAGTTGGTTTAGGAATAGGCTCATTAATTGGAGCAGGAGCTGGCTCAGGAGGTGCCCAATTATTTTCATTTGTCAACATATTATTCAATAGAATTTCAGCTTCATCCGGTGTTCTTTTCCTGAAAAGAGAACCAGCACAACTATCCAGGTAATCTCTGGAAGCATCGCTTAGTCAATTATAAAAGATATCAAGTATTTCAGGTTTATTAAGAGGATGATCAGGCAAAGCATTAAGTAACTTGAGAAGCCTCCCCCAAGCTTGTGGGAGACTCTCTTCTTCAATTTGCACAAAGTTGTATATTTCCTTTAAAGCAGCTTGTTTCTTATGAGCAGGGAAATATTTAGCAGAGAAGTAATAAATCATATCCTGGGGACTACACACACAACCAGGATCAAGAGAATTAAACCATATCTTAGCATCACCCTTTAATGAGAACAGAAATATTTTGAGTATATAAAAGTAACGCGATCTCTCATCATTAGTAAACAGGGCAGCTATATCATTTAACTTAGTAAGATGTGCCACAACAGTTTCAGATTCATAGCCATGGAAGGGATCAGATTCAACCAAAGTAATTATATCAGGATCAACAGAGAATTCATAATCCTTATCGGGAACACAAATAGGTGAAGTAGCAAAAGCAGGGTCAGGTTTCATTTTATCTCTAAGTGATTCTCTGTTCCATTTAGCTAATAACCTCTTGAGCTCATATCTATTTTTGCAAGCTAAAATAGCGACAGAAGATTCCATATCAAAAACATAACCCTCAGGAATAACAGGCATATCTTCATCATCACTTTCATCATTATATTCAGATTCAATAATTTCTTTCTCTCTAGCCCTAGCAATTTGTTCATCAAGAAATTCACTAAGTGGCATAGTAGTATCAGACATAGAAGCAGTTTCATCATAAGTATCATGCATAGCAGAAGTGGCATCATCAATAACATGCGACATATCAGAATGAATAGCAGAAGCAGGTTTAGGTGTCGCTAGCTTACTCATAACAGAAGGTGAATCAAGTGCAGAGCTAGATGGCAGTTCCTTACCTCCCCTAGTAGTTGAGGGATAAATTGTTGTCTTAGTGTCTTTCAAGTTCTTCATAGTGTCCAGCAGATATTAATCCCAAGTGACTCAAAGAATAGAGCTATACTCCCCGGCAACGGCGCCAGAAAAAGGTCTTGATAACCCACAAGTATAGGGGATCGCAACAGTTTTCAAGGGCTGAGTATTCAACCCAAATTTATTGATTCGACACAAGGGGAGCCAAAGAATATTCTCAAGTATTAGCAGCTGAGTTGTCAATTCAACCACACCTAGAAACTTAGCATCTGTAGCAAAGTGTTTAGTAGCAAAGTAATATGATAGTGGTGGTAACGGTAACAAAAGAGTAGTGCAAGAAATAGTAAACATTTTTGGTATTTTGTAGTGATTGTAACAGTAGCAGCGGGGAAGTAAATAAGCGAGAACCAGTATATGGAAAACTCGTAGGCACCGGATTAGTGATGGATAATTATGCCGGATGCGGTTCATCATGTAACAGTCACAACATAGGGTGACACGAACTAGCTCAATTCATCAATGTAATGTAGGCATGTATTCGAATATAGTCATACGTGCTTATGGAAAAGAACTTGCATGACATATTTTGTCCTACCCTCCCGTGGCAGCGGGGTCCTAATGGAAACTAAGGGATATTAAGGCCTCCTTTTAATAGAGAACCGGAACAAAGCATTAGCACATAGTGAATACATGAACTCCTCAAACTATGGTCATCACCGGAGTGGTCCCGATTATTGTCACTTGGGGTTGCGGATCATAACACATAGTAGGTGGTGAGGAGTCCCGGATTAGGGGTGTCCGGATAGCGGACTATGACCTTTGACCGGACTCTGGACTATGAAGATACAAGATTCAAGACTTCGTCCGTGTCCGGATGGGACTTTCCTTGGCGTGGAAGGCAAGCTTGGCGATCGGATATGTAGATCTCCTACCATTGTAACCGACTCTGTAACCCTAACCCTATTCGATGCCTATATAAACCGGAGGGTTTTAGTCCGTGGGACGAACAACAATCATACCATAGGCTAGCTTCTAGGGTTTAGCCTCTCGATCTCGTGGTAGATCTACTCTTGTACTACCCATATCATCAATTTTAATCAAGCAGGAGTAGGGTTTTACCTCCATCGAGAGGGCCCAACCTGGTAAAAACATCGTGTCCCTTGTCTCCTGTTACCATCCGCCTAGGCGCACAGTTCGGGACCCCCTACCGAGATCCGCCGGTTTGACACCGACATTGGTGCTTTCATTGAGAGTTCCTCTGTATCGTCGCTGTCAGGAAGGATGCCTCATCCCGTCTTTAAAGACGGCACTGTTGCTAAAGAAGCTTTGGCTGTCGGCCAAACTCTCCGGCTTGGCGGTTTTCTTATGACCGCCTGTTCGGCCGCCGCGCCGATGATGACTTCTCGGGTCATCGAAAGCAATCTTCACGTTAACTCGGAGCTCGCCGAGCAGTTAGATCCGATGGAGCTCTCTTCCTTAAACGAGCTCTTGGATCGCATCGCCGCCCTGGGAGTTGCTATGGACTATGATCAGATTGGGCCTAAACCCGATCTGAGAGAGATTAACTCTCCCCAGGTTACCCACCATGTTGCTATGGTAGAGGAACAATACGGCGACCCTTCTTCTATCTTAAGGACTAGCTACGTCTGGATTCCTGATCCCTCCATGCCGGATTCCCGCGGAGGAGAGGACGTCACGCAAGCCCTGAACCTAAAGTCAGGCAGCGGGCTAGATTCATTGGACAACATCCAAGAATCCAAGCTTCCAACTTCGGAAGCTCCTTGTCCCTTAAGCCTCAGATTGGGCATGGTTCCGGATTTAATTCCACCCGCCCACCCAAACATAAGCGACCTATCTCAAATTTGGCAAGAGCCCGCAGAAACAGTACACCATTACTGGGCCAGATTCCTCCTGGTTATGGACATGATAAAGGACTGCCGCGAGGAGGACGCAATCTCATCCTTCTGCAATAATTGCACAGACAACGGGATCCTCAATGCTATAAGTCGCTGTGACATCACACGCTTTGCCGACTTGGCGTCCATAGTACAAAAATCTTGTCACGATGGAAAGCGCTGAAAACCGAAGCAAGATTTTGGGACAATCCGCCTTGAATACAACCCCATCCGAAATAAAAGGGTGCACCATCGCCAGGCACATGGGTTAAACACCAAAAAGAAAAAACCCTCTATAGGGCATGGAACCGTCTTCGGAGGGATGGCTCAATGGACCTGTAAAATTCATAGTCAGAGGGCGCCACTCCAACTCATAGCCTTAGAGCATGTTGGATACTACGGCAGGTGGCCAAAAGTGGCGAAGAGCTTCTAGCTCTAGAGCACCAGCCCAGGGATACCAGTACGGTATTAACAGTCTTCGAGACTTACGCATCAAATGATATGCGGAAACGAACACTCCGTAGCCTTGCCGAAGTCTACCAAGTAGCAACAATAAATCCATGAAGTGACACGGCTATTACCTTTAATGCCAGTGACGAACCTAAATTCCGAACAGCTCGAGCACCAGCCGCATTGGTCCTCAGTCCGATAGTGGACGGCTTTCTCCTTACCAAGGTACTCATGGACGGTGGCAGCGGATTGAACCTCATTTATGAGGAAACCCTCCGAAAAATGGAAATAGACTGGAGCTGCATTGAGCGAAGCAGCACAACCTTTAGAGGAATAATCCCGATCGGGAAGCACGTTGTCTGAAAAAATCACACTTTGGATGTGGTGTTCAAGACGCCGAAAATTACAGGTCCGAGGAAGTCACGTTCCAAGTGGCCCCGTTCAGCAGCGGATACCACACTCTATTAGGGCGAGAGGCATTCACAATTTTCCAAGCTATACCCCATTATGGGTACATGAAGCTCAAAATGCCCGGGCCCAACGGAATCATCACTCTTGCTAGTGATCCAGACATAGCACTCCGCGCCGAAAATAAGACAGCTGCACTGGCCCTTGAGGCACTATCCGAAGCCCTAGCGGCTGATGAACTCACTGCGCTGCGCTCCACGGTGAATAGGGACGATGTGATACTCGATAAGAGATCCAAGTCCACTTCCTTCAAACCAGCGGACGAACTAGTCAAATTCAAAGTCCATCCAACGGACCCTACAAAAACGGCCTCCATCGGGGCACAATTAAATCCTGATGTAGACGCCGCACTAAGAGAATTACTACGTGAAAATTGGGACATTTTTGCCTGGCACCCTTCAGACATGCCAGGAATCCCACGCCGGCTGGCCGAGCACAGCCTAAACATCCTAAAAGGGTTCAAACCAGTCAAACAGGCTCTTCGGCGTTTCTCCGAACCCAAGAGACAGGCCATGGGAGAGGAGCTAGCCAAACTATTGGAGGCCGGATTCATCAGAGATATAAAACATCCGGACTGGCTAGCAAACCTGGTGATGGTACCAAGAAGGACAAATCCGGCGCCTATCGTCGATTTCAAGGACCTCAACAAGGCTTGCCCAAAGGATCCCTTCCCCCTCCCCGCATCGATCAAATCATCGACGCTACCGCAGGACACGATTCATTGTGTTTCCTCGACGCATACTCTGGCTACCACCAAATTAAGATGGCAGAGCTGACCAAGCCGCAACGGCATTCATCACTCCATCTGCCCATTCTCGCTTCAACACAATGCCCTTCGGGCTCAAAAACGCCGGCGCAACATATTAGCGCATGATTCGTACATGTCCGCAAACCAGATCGGCAAAACGGTGGAGGCTTACGTAGACGATGTGGTCGTCAAAAGCAAGCATGTCGAAACTCTAGTAGACGACTTGAGGCTCACATTCGATAATCTCCGAACATATGACATCAAGCTCAACCCGGAAAAATGCGTTTTGGTATCAGCCGGAAAGCTCTTGGGCTTCATTGTATCCGTAGAGGAATTGAAGCAAACCCAGCCAAGATCCGAGCTCTGTCACAATTGGATATCCCAAAAGACCTCAAACAAATACAAAATTATGCGGATGTGTGGCGGCTCTAAGCCGCTTTATCTCCAACTTGGGAGAAAAGGCATTACCCTTTATCGCCTCCTCCGCGCACGAACACTTCAGTGGACGTGAAAGCGCCCTCGATGCGCTATATCTCCCACGTGTCGAAGCACGACTTAGAGGCATAACCGCATTGAAAGCAATGTCGCAAGTGAGGTAATCTTCACACAACCCATGTAATACATAAGGAAAAGAGATACATAGTTGGCTTACAATCGCCACTTCACACAATACATGAGTAAAACATTACATCATACAGATACAATCAAGGTCCGACTACGGAACCAAAATAAAAGAAGACTACCCCAAATGCTACACAGATCCCCGATCGTCCCAACCGGCTCCACTCTTGATCAAGCTGAAACGAAACAACACAAGGAACAAGATCTTCATCGAGCTCCTCCTTGAGCTCGGGTCCATCACCCGCACGGTCTCATCGGCACACTGCAAACTGGTTTTGGAAGTATCTGTGAGTCACGGGACTCAGCAATCTCACACCATGAGATCAAGACTATTTAAGCTTAAAGGTAGGACAGGGTAGTGAGGTGGAGCTGCAGCAAGCGTCTAGCATATATGGTGGCTAACATACGCAAAAGAGAGCGAGAAGAGGAGGCAAAGCACGGTCGAACAACTATGATCAAGAAGTGATCCCGAAACTACTTACGTCAAGCATAACTCCAACACCGTGTTCACTTCCGGACTCCGCCGAGAAGAGACCATCACGTTACACACGCCGTTGGTGTATTTTAATTAAGATCAACTTCGGGTTTTCTACAACTGGACATTAACAAATTCCCATCGCCACATAACCGCAGGCACGGCTTTGAAAGTTCAAACCCTGCGGGGTGTCCCAACAGCCCATGATAAGCTCTCGCGATCAACGAAGAATAGACCTTCTCCCGGAAGACCGATCAGTCTCGGAATCCGGCTACAAGACATTTCACAGCAATAAAACAAGTCCAAAGAAGACCTCCCGGCGTGCCGACACCACGATAGTAGCCGCACAGATCTCGTCTCGAGCCACGACCGGATAAGCGAAGCGTCTGAGACCGACGTAACCCAAGTTGCCAAGGGATGGTCCCAAGACGGTGCTCTAGTTTGGACCAACGCTTAGACAAGCAATCGCCCGGGGTAAATAAAGATGACCCTCGGGATGCGCGACTCCCAAGGGAAAAAAGGCTAGGTGAGGCAAATGTAAAACCAATGTTGGGCCTTCTTTGGAAAAGTCTTATTCAAAGCGAACTGTCAAGGGGTCCCATAAATCACCCGACCGCGTTAGGGACGCAAAAATCCGGGAACATAACACCGATATGACGGAAACTAGGGCGGCAAGAGTGGAACAAAACACCAGGCATAAGGCCGAGCCTTCCACCCTTTACCAAGTATATAGATGCATTAATTAAATAAGATATATTGTGATATCCCAACAAGTAAACATGTTCCAACAAGGAACAACATCTCCATGTTCCAACAAGGAACAAACTTCGTCTTCACCTGCAACTAACAACGCTATAAGAGGGGCTGAGCAACGCGGTAACATAGCCAAACAACGGTTTGCTAGGAAAGGATGGTTAGAGGTTTGACATGGCAATGTGGGTGGCATGATATAGCAAGTGGTAGGCATCGTAGCATAGGCATAGCAAAAGAGCGAGCATCTAGCAAGCAAAGATAGAAGTGATTTCGAGGGTATGGTCATCTTGCCTGAAATCCCGCAAGGAAGAAGAACGAATCCATGAAGAAGACAAACGGACGAAGTCGAACGAATCCTCACAACTCCGGAACGAACCCGAAGCTAACGAGAGAAGCAAACCGGAAAGAAGCAAACAACATAGTAAACACACAAACATAAACATGGCATGATGCACAAACAAGTATGATGCATGTCCGGTTTAAATGTGCATGGAATGGCAAAGTGCAACAAACAATACTACAATTTAAGTGGAGCTCAATATGCAACGAGTTGCATATTGACGGAACACCACATTCAATTATTTAGTTCTCTCCCGATTAGGTACTCAACAATATTAAATGTTATTAAACATGGCAAGAGGTGAAGCAAAATTAAGCTACCTATTTAGGCAAGTTTAAATGAGGCCGGAAATAAGAAACAACACTTCCGGAAAATCCCCATATGCATATTATGGATTCGGTACAGATCTGACCTAAAGCATATTTTAGAGTTGTTAAACATGCAAAGTAAAGCTATCATGTTAAACTAGGCATTTTTCTACCCCATTTACATATAAAGTTTAATAAAATCGGAGTTACGGTTAATTAGTTATGAAATAAATCATTTTAGCATGGCAATTAAGCAAATTAAAGCAAACAACAATTTAAACATTTTAAACATGGATGAAAATGGCAAATTATTAATCTACACAATTTTCTGAGCATATTACATATATAAAACATTTTAATCCGATGCACCATTTGTGAGTTACTAAATGCATGAAGAACAAGGGGTTTTCTGCAAATCTGTTAAATCACTGGATAATAGAGAAAAACTCCGCGCAGGGAAAAAAAAATACACGGGCCGCATCTGGCTGGGCCAACAATGCACAGGAGGGCTGGGGGTGGCCTCACCATGGGCCGAGCCCAGGTTGGTGGAGAGGAGGCCAGGCAGGGGCGCCATGGGCTCGGGGCGCCAGCCGATCGCCTGTGTTATCTGCGCGCTCAAGCTGGGCATCTGGGCAGCTGGGCCTGGCTGGCTTCGGCCCGGTTCGGGTGGAGGAGGCCGGGCAGGCCAGCTCTTGGGCAGGGCAGGAGGCCGGCTGGGCCACGCGGTCAACGCGAGCGAGCGAGCGGGCTGCTCCTTCTTCGAACTGAAGAACTGCGACAGCCGCAGCAGGTTCAGGGCGACGGCGGGGAGGAACGGCTGCCGACGACGAGCGGAACGCGGGGACGACCGGATCCAAGGCGGGGAGGCGCGACGGGAAGCAGGGCGGTTGGATCCGGCGAGGTGGTGGAGGCGCTGGCTGACTCGGCGCGCTGCATCTCGTGCCCGAGGAGAAACAGAGGAGGTTCGGCGTCCATGGCGGCACTGCTGAGGCAGCATGGGCACGACTCGTGGAAGAACGGGGCGACAGCGGGGCTCCGGAGGAAGGAGGTCTGGCGGGCCCCGAGGGCACAGGGCGTCGGGGTGGCCGGATCCCGGACGCGGGAGGTCGCCGGGGTCACGACGACGCAACATGCGGGAGATGGAGACCAACCATGGCGGCGCTGTGAAGACAACAGAGAGAGAGAGAGAGAGAGAGAACCGCGTGAGAGAGAGAAGACAGAACCAGGAGGGGAAAAAGGAGCAGGGCACGGCGGGGAAACTCATCTCCGGCGAGGCTGGAGCGGCTTGGCGACCTGGAGCCAGGGACGAGGCCGGGGTGCAGGGACTCGGGCTCCGCTGGGATGAGGGAGGAGGCGCACGGCTGCTGGTGGAGGAGAAGGGGGCTGCGAGTTGGCTCGGGATGGATCCCGAGGGAACTGAGATCTGGCGGCGGGAAGAGGATCCCTAGAAATTAGGGATTTGCCTGATGATTGCACTGCTATTTATACTAGGTGGTGGTTAGGGGCGAAACGGACCCTCCGATCGAAAACAAACGACCGAGAATAAATAGGTTAGGGAGTCCAAAAGAGAAAACGGAGACGTTTTATAGACGTCAGGGGATGATCTGAACCCATCGGTAACGAAAACCCGGGTCGGGTTCGGGGCAGTTTTCGGACGCCTGCGAGGGTCTTGAGCAACGAGTAGAGAGGGTCAAACAGACAGACAAGAGGGAATCGAAAACCCTGATTGGTCTCGATACGGCCAACGAAAGCAAGGGGCAAGGGGGTTTTGTTGGTCTCGGAGAAAGAGAGAAAAGAGGGGTCCAATTGGTCTGAGAGAAGGTCAACAAGGACAAGCGGTCTGACAACAGTCGACGAAGACAAAGAGAGAAGCGAGAACTTCTGAACAGTTACGAGGTTTAAGAAAATATGCAAATGCAATGCACAAGATGCGATGAGATGAAATGCAGATGATGCCATGAGACTAGATGCATGACAATGAACACAAGCAAAACAAAAGACAAAACCCAACCACAACGGAAATAAAATAACACATCTCCGGAAAAGGCAAGAGTTAGAGTTACGAATATGGAAAGTTGTATCCGGGGTGTTACAACACTCCACCACTACGAGAGGATCTCGTCCCGAGATCTAGGATGGCACCGGGGGGAAAAGGAATAGGAAGAGAAGAGGTAAAACTAAGTTGCTTCTTTGACAAACGAGTGAAACCAAAGAACCTTGAGAGGTTGAGCAAAAAGAAAGAAAGAACACAACGAAGATGAACAAGGTTGAAAACAATCCATTAGAAAAGAGGAACAAGGAACATTACGATAACTTGAAGGTTGAAAAGGCATGAATCAAGAGTTTAATGGACAAGATAGAATTCGAAACCACTCCGGTTAAAACTAGATAGAGAAGGAATAAGATTGATATAATTTGGACAGCACTCCGACTGAACATGGAAGGAATATAACATGAACTTGAGAAGATGGGATGATACTTGATGAAATCAACAACATACTGCCTCCGGAACTATTGAAAAAAACACAAGGGGTAAGAAAGATTTCAGACAGCTCTCCGGTTGAGGAAGCAGGCAAAACTTGATAAGATGAGAGAACTCGAATGAAAACATGACACTCCGGTAAAATGGATAAGCAAGAAAAAGAACATGATCTTGACAAAAGAAAGATGATGGGTCGAAGAGTGCAACATCACAATGCCTCCGGAAGAAATAAAAGAAGATAGATCATTGGAATAACAGAATGGAGAAGAAAATGCCAACTTCTGCCACAACTGAGCTTGGAAAAAACACCCTTGCAAAGAAGAATTGAACGGAGTTGTTGGAAAAACCAACAACGAAATGAATAAGCTTGTAGTGGGCTTATGGAAACATCTCCACATTATGAGGTGAGCTTCTGCCACCAACGGAAACAAACGATTGGATTGATATCAACAAGGAGACTAGAAACTTATTTCACCGGGAGGACAAATGAAGAACTTGGGTCATTAATAAGCACCATAAATAGCAACAATCCTTAGAGAAAGCTTTAGGTGAAATATAGCCCAAGATAAGTCCAATGAAGAGATTGATGGATTTAAAATACCTCATTCTTGACAACATGTGAATCATGAAACACGAACTCAAATTGTCGAGAATGACATAACACCATCTCAAGAGATAAGGTAGAAAGAATTGCACTTAGAAATGCAAGAAGAAGAATGCTTGAACTCCTCAAAACAAAACATGTGTTGAGCACCATGTTTATTTTAGAGTATAGCTTGGCGGATCATAACTCCGAGAGAAAAATCTTGAAGAACAAATGAAGAATGAAAAGAATCCTTGAGGAAGCACCATGTAGAACCTCTATGAAGAACTCCGGTAAGAAAAGGATGATAAAAGAAAGAGAAGTTGCAAATACAAGGTGAAACCTTGCAGTGATAAGATGAAGCTTTGAAATGATATAACCGAGAAAACTTGGAACTCCGGAAAGAAAGATTCACAATTGAAACCGAGAATTTATTCATCATGAACAAACTCCGAAAGAAGGAGTTAATCACTTGGATGAAACAAGAACAAGAATTATGTTATGCGTATCCTTCACCAATTTAGATTGATGACAAGCAACGGATTTGGCATACTACTTATTCTCGTAGAAAAGATTAAGATAGATATGGCGTAAACTTGGGAAGGTCTTGAACGAACCACCGGTAGGATTGGAACCAACAAATGAATCTATATGATAACGAAGGAAGAGAACTCTTGAACAAACCACCGTAAGAATTGAGAATGAACGAAGAAGGCACAATTCACCGGGAAGAATTGTAAAACGAATAAAGATGCTTGACAAAATTTAGATACATTAGAACGAACAGATCATGAACTGATTAGAGGATATTTCGACGATGCACCGGTGAGATTTGGAAAACCAGAGTTGAATGTTTGAATGAATAATACTGAGATGATGGGCTCAGAAGAATCAAACTGAAAAGACTCCTGAATTCCTCCGGATGGATGAAAAGAATTCTCGCAATCAAGACAATTATGAGAGGATGGCATCAAGCTAGAACCATGACTCTTGAAGAGGAAGAAGCGAGATTTAAGAGAAACTCTTCTTCGGTCTTCAAAATTCGAGAATGGCGACGAGAACATCACCATGAATTATTGAAGCACTCCGGAATGAAAATTAGGAAGGTTGAACCAACAATGAAAATAATTTGGAAGATCTTGGAGAAAACCATTTGACTGATGATGATTCATCCTTACATCAAACTTTGCAAAGAATTTGAGAATAGCTCCAGGAAAATAAAAGAGTGAGGTAAGATCCTGGGAAAAGACCTGTGGGTTAGGGCCCACTCAAAAGAACCACCGTTGAACAATTGTTTGAAATAGATATTGCACCGGTAGAGTTAAATGGCTTGAATGAGATAGCATCCTCAAAAGAACTTGAGTGAATTGAGAATGGAAACTAGAATCTTCTGAGATATCTTCAACACTCCGGAACAATTGAATAGCGAGAAATGGATGATTAAGAGATGCACCGACATGAGAAAGCATTTGAAATGATGAAAAGAATACGATCAACACTGAAAACTTGACTTAAATCCGCCGGAGAAGAAAATTAGAATGGAACAATGATAAGGTTAAAGCTTCCTTAGCGTCTTCATGAGAAATCACCGGCTAAAACATTGAGGAAAAGAATGAAGAAACTTCACTCAATAAAAATGGATACTTGATTAAGAAATCTGAGTCCTTGAAGAAAAAGGGTGGGAGGCCGGGGAATCAAAACAACTTGGGTCGGATGAAACGAACACCGTTGAGAAAAAGCTTGGAATTGATCTTGCGAATGTTGGAATGATCGGATTCACTTGAAGAGAAGCACGCGGTTGGAAAAGAATTAACATGACAAGCTCAAGGATCAAGAAGGATTAGTATTCACATAGAAATATGAGAACACCATTTAGAATAAGGTATGGAATCAACACTTGACTTCGAAGCAACTCGAATACCACAAAACAAAACAAAAACAAAGGATTGGCTTCAAGAATGAGCGGAACAAACACATGATAGAGATTTACGCCCAAAGTGTTCGTGGTGGGGCCCACACGGACACGACGTATAGCGGACGTCACGAATGACAAACAAGGCGTCCCGAATCAGCATAGCCAAGGATTCTTTAAGGCGTCTCGCGACCACTCAAATCGACCGTGAATGGGCGGACCACTAAACTTTGAACCCCAATCTCAAATCATACATCCGTCGGAAAGAATATCCTGTAAGCTACTAGAATTCCCACCTATAAACTCCGAAACTTTCTGGTTATGCAATCTGGTGTTGGGGATACAGGGACACAAAATATATCACCCAAACTAACAATACCTAGATCCAAATTGTATCCATCCGTCAACACATAACCAAGAAATCCTCGAAATCGTGTACCTCGACCTTGAAAAACATCCGTTATACAAGTCATGGCAATACTCCCTTTTCGCCACAATCTCGGGCTATCGTGGTTATCTCACCAACAACTGCACAAAAGAGATTTCGATGTCGGCAAAACTCGGTATTCGAGAATCGCAGCGATAAAATTGTGACGACAACACCTCGGAGCTCAACTCCCGGGACACCGCCACAACCCCTAAATGTCGAGGCACCAAGAACAATGTTCTCGTCACAAAACCATCGAACGATTCCAAGATACCCACGTGATCCTAAAAAAAAATTTTTAGTGAAATTTGAGGAGAGATAAGTCAAACTCTACGTCAGGATACCTCACCAGAGCGACGAAGGGACTGAGGAGTAAAAAGAATCCTACTCTCCGATATATATAATCCTAAGACTCAAAACATTTTCCATTCTAGACTCAACAACGTCGACAAACAATCAAGTAGGGGCTCCTAAGTCGGGAAGGCTCGATTACCAACTTGAACGCCTCGATGCGGCTATATCTCCCACGTGTCGAAGCACGACTTAGAGGCATAACCGCATTGAAAGCAATGTCGCAAGTGAGGTAATCTTCACACAACCCATGTAATACATAAGGGAAAAGAGATACATAGTTGGCTTACAATCGCCACTTCACACAATACATGAGTAAAACATTACATCATACAGATACAATCAAGGTCCGACTACGGAACCAAAATAAAAGAAGACTACCCCAAATGCTACAGATCCCGATCGTCCCAACTGGCTCCACTCTTGATCAATCAAACGAAACAACACAAGGAACAAGATCTTCATCGAGCTCCTCCTTGAGCTCGGGTCCATCACCCGCACGGTCTCATCGGCACCGCAAACTGGTTTTGAAGTATCTGTGAGTCACGGGACTCAGCAATCTCACACCATGAGATCAAGACTATTTAAGCTTAAAGGTAGGACAGGGTAGTGAGGTGGAGCTGCAGCAAGCGTCTAGCATATATGGTGGCTAACATACATAAAAGAGAGCGAGAAGAGGAGGCAAAGCACGGTCGAACAACTATGATCAAGAAGTGATCCTGAAACTACTTACGTCAAGCATAACTCCAACACCGTGTTCACTTCCGGACTCACCGAGAAGAGACCATCACGTTACACACGCGTTGGTGTATTTTAATTAAGATCAACTTCGGGTTTTCTACAACCGGACATTAACAAATTCCCATCTGCCACATAACCGCTGGCACGGCTTTGAAAGTTCAAACCCTGCGGGGTGTCCCAACTTAGCCCATGATAAGCTCTCGCGATCAACGAAGAATAGACCTTCTCCCGGAAGACCGATCAGTCTCGAATCCGGCTACAAGACATTTCACAGCAATAAAACAAGTCCAGCAAGACCTCCCGGCGTGTCGACACCCACGATAGTAGCAGCACATCTCGTCTCGTGCCACGACCGGATAAGCGAAGCGTCTGAGAACCGACGTAACCCAAGTTGCCAAGGGATGGTCCCAAGACGGTGCTCTAGTTTGGACCAACGCTAGACAAGCACCGCCCGGGGTAAATAAAGATGACCCTCGGGATCGCGACTCCCAAGGAAAAAAGGCTAGGTGAGGCAAATGTAAAACCAATGTTGGGCCTTGCTGAAAAGTCTTATTCAAAGCGAACTGTCAAGGGGTCCCATAAATCACCCGACAGCGTTAGGGACGCAAAAATCCGGGAACATAACACCGATATGACGGAAACTAGGGCGGCAAGAGTGGAACAAAACACCGGGCATAAGGCCGAGCCTTCCACCCTTTACCAAGTATATAGATGCATTAATTAAATAAGATATATTGTGATATCCCAACAAGTAAACATGTTCCAACAAGGAACAACATCTCCATGTTCAACAAGGAACAAACTTCGCCTTCACCGCAACTAACAACGCTATAAGAGGGCTGAGCAGCGCGGTAACATAGCCAAACAACGGTTTGCTAGGAAAGGATGGTTAGAGGTTTGACATGGCAATGTGGGTGGCATGATATAGCAAGTGGTAGGCATCGTAGCATAGGCATAGCAAAAGAGCGAGCATCTAGCAAGCAAAGATAGAAGTGATTTCGAGGGTATGGTCATCTTGCCTGAAATCCATAAGGAAGAAGAACGAATCCATGAAGAAGACAAACGGACGAAGTCGAACGAATCCTCACAACTCCGGAACGAACCCGAAGCTAACGAGAGAAGCAAACCGGAAAGAAGCAAACAACATAGTAAACACACAAACATAAACATGGCATGATGCACAAACAAGTATGATGCATGTCCGGTTTAAATGTGCATGGAATGGCAAAGTGCAACAAACAATACTACAATTTAAGTGGAGCTCAATATGCAACGAGTTGCATATTGACGGAACACCACATTCAATTATTTAGTTCTCTCCCGATTAGGTACTCAACAATATTAAATGTTATTAAACATGGCAAGAGGTGAAGCAAAATTAAGCTACCTATTTAGGCAAGTTTAAATGAGGCCGAAATAAGAAACAACACTTCCGAAAATCCCCATATGCATATTATGGATTCGGTACAGATCTGACCTAAAGCATATTTTAGAGTTGTTAAACATGCAAAGTAAAGCTATCATGTTAAACTAGGCATTTTTCTACCCCATTTACATATAAAGTTTAATAAAATCGGAGTTACGGTTAATTAGTTATGAAATAAATCATTTTAGCATGGCAATTAAGCAAATTAAAGCAAACAACAATTTAAACATTTTAAACATGGATGAAAATGGCAAATTATTAATCTACACAATTTTCTGAGCATATTACATATATAAAACATTTTAATCCGATGCACCATTTGTGAGTTACTAAATGCATGAAGAACAAGGGTTTTACGCAAATCTGTTAAATCACTTTGGATAATAGAGAAAACTCAGCAGGGAAAAAAAAAACACGGGCCGCATCTGGCTGGGCCAACAATGCATGGGAGGGCTGGGGTGGCCTCACCATGGGCCGAGCCAGGTTGGTGGAGAGGAGGCCAGGCAGGGGCCACTGGCTGGGAGGCGCCAGCCGATCGCCTGCATCTGGCGCGCGCCGAGCTGGGCATCTGGGCAGCCGGGCTGGCTGGCTTCGCCCGGTTCGGTGGAGGAGGCCGGGCAGGCCAGCTCTTTGGGCGGGCAGAGGAGCGGCTGGGCCATGCGGTCAACGCGAAGCGAAGCGAAGGGCTGCTCCTTCTTGAATCAAGAATCGCGACACCATGCAGAGTTCGAGGCGGCGGCGGGAGGAACGGCTGCCGACGACGAGCGGAGCTGGGACGACCGGATCAAAGGCGGGAGGCGCGACGGGAAGCAGGCGGTTGGATCCGGCGAGGTGGTGGAGGCGCTGGCTGACTCGGCGCGCTGCATCTCGTGCCCGAGGAGAAACAGAGGAGGTTCGGCGTCCATGGCGGCACTGCTGAGGCAGCATGGGCACGACTTGTGGAAGAACGGGGCGACAACGGGGCTCCGGAGGAAGGAGGTCTGGCGGGCCCCGAGGGCACAGGGCGTCGGGGTGGCCGGATCCCGGACGCGGGAGGTCGCCGGGGTCACGACGACGCAACATGCGGGAGATGGAGACCAACCATGGCGGCGCTGTGAAGACAACAGAGAGAGAGAGAGAGAGAGAACCGCGTGAGAGAGAGAAGACAGAACCAGGAGGGGAAAAGGAGCAGGGCACTGCGGGGAAACTCATCTCCGGCGAGGCTGGGCGGCTTAGCGACTGGAGCCGTGGACGAGGCCGGGTGCGGGGACTCGGGCTCCACTGGGATGAGGGAGGAGGCGCACGGCTGCTGGTGGAGGAGAAGGGGGCTGCGAGTTGGCTCGGGATGGATCCCGAGGGGAACCTGAGACTGGCGGCGGGGAAGAGGATCCCTAGAAATTAGGGATTTGCCTGATGATTGCACTGCTATTTATACTAGGTGGTGGTTAGGGGCGAAACGGACCCTCCGATCGAAAACAAACGACCGAGAATAAATAGGTTAGGGAGTCCAAAAGAGAAAACGGAGACGTTTTATAGACGTCAGGGGATGATCTGAACCCATCGGTAACGAAAACCCGGGTCGGGTTCGGGGCAGTTTTCGGACGCACGCGAGGGGTCTTGAGCAACGAGTAGAGAGGGTCAAACAGACAGACAAGAGGGAATCGAAAACCCTGATTGGTCTCGATACGGCCAACGAAAGCAAGGGGCAAGGGGGTTTTGTTGGTCTCGGAGAAAGAGAGAAAAGAGGGGTCCAATTGGTCTGAGAGAAGGTCAACAAGGACAAGCGGTCTGACAACAGGTCGACGAAGACAAAGAGAGAAGCAGTAACTACGAACGGTTACGAGGTTTAAGAAAATATGCAAATGCAATGCACAAGATGCGATGAGATGAAATGCAGATGATGCCATGAGACTAGATGCATGACAATGAACACAAGCAAAACAAAAGACAAAACCCAACCACAACGGAAATAAAATAACACATCTCCGGAAAAGGCAAGAGTTAGAGTTACGAATATGGAAAGTTGTATCCGGGGTGTTACAGGACGGATGCCGCCACGGCCGGACTCGAAGAAATAAAAGCCATATTGGCAACAAACCCGGTCCTGGCCGCGCCCAACATGGGCGAACCAATGCTATTATACATCGCGGCAACTCATCAAGTTGTAAGCGCGGTGCTCGTTGTCGAATGAGAAACGGACGGACACAAGTTCCCCCTTCAAAAACCAGTTTACTACGTGTCCACTGTCCTAACTCCATGCAAGTCACGGTACCCGCATTATCAAAAGATAGCGTACGCGGTGTTTATGGCATCCTGGAAGCTACGACACTACTTTCAAGAGTGTTCGATAACAGTAGCCTCCGAAGTACCTCTTAACGGCATTATGAACAACCGCGACGCGACGGGCCGGATTGATAATGGGCCATTGAGCTCCTCCTGTTCGACATAACCTATAAGCCACGGCGAGCAATTAAGTCGCAACTTTTGGCCGACTTCATCACCAAATGGACCGAAGCCGAACTCCCTAAAGAGTACGGCTCATATTCCAACTGGATAATGCACTTCGACGGCTCCAAAATGTTGGCTGGCCTGGGAGCTGGCGTCGTTCTGATGTCCCCAACCGGAGATACAGTTCAATACGCACTCCAGACAATGTATACGGACTCCAACAACGCAGCCGAATACGAGGCCCTTCTACATGGTCTCCGGATGGCAGTCTCCATGGGCATTCAACGCCTAAAGGTGCGTGGGGATTCGAACCTCGCGATATCCCAAATAAATGGAGACTTTGATGCCAAGGATCCGAAAATGGCAGCCTATCGCAATGCTGCCCTAAAAATGTCAGCTCGGTTTGAGGGGCTCGAATTTCACCATATAGCCCGGGATAACAACCAGGCAGCAGACGTGTCGGCACGCATCGGCGCAAAGCGCGATGCTGTCCCCCTCAACATCTTCCTAGAGAGGCTGTTCAAGCCATCTGTATTATGGGAGGGAGTGTCCGGAAATAACAACCCGGACCCAACCGCACTGCCCCACACCAAACATTCTGACACAGTTGGTGGTTCTACCAACGAAATAACACCCTCAGCCCACGTAATAATGGCAGCCATTGCCCCGTGGACCGAACCATTCCTAGCCTACCTAACCAGGCAGGAACTTCCCTAGGACCAAAACGAGGCCCGCTGCATAGTGCGGCGATCTAAAGCCTATAAGGTCCATGAGGGAGAGCTTTATAAGAAAAGCACAACCGGAGTCCTTCAAAGGTGTATCTCCGAAGAGGAAGGGCGGAATCTTCTGGCTGAAATTCATGCGGACTCGGCGGGCACCACGCCGCAGCCCGGCCCTTGTAGGCAAGGCCTTACAGACAAGATTTTATTGGCCGACGGCCCGGGCAGATGCTCAGGACTTAGTCCAACGATGTGTCGGATGCCAGCTCTTTGCTAATCGAGCCACATGCCACCTACCGCCCTCAAAACTATACCCATCACCTGGCCCTTCGCGGTCTGGGGCTTGACATGGTTGGACCCCTCAAAGGGGGAACCCACAAGCAAAAATACCTACTGTTCATGGTGGATAAATTCACAAAATGGATAGAGGCCAAGCCTATTAAGACGGCCGAATCCGGACCGGTGATAGACTTCATATCAGGGGTCGTCCACCGTTACGGTGTCCCCCACAACATCATCACTGATAACGGCACGAACTTTACGATCGAAGAGGTCAAACTCTGGTGCAAAAACATGGGCATCAAGCTCGACTACGCTTCAGTCTATCACCCTCAAACTAACGGTCAAGTTGAGCGAGCAAATGGTCTAATTATGAGCGGCATCAAACCCAGATTAGTGCGGTCCCTCAAGGAATCTAACACGCACTGGGTAGAGGAGCTCGACTCCGTACTCTGGGGGCTTGCGGACCACTCCGAATCGCACGATCGGATTCACACCATTCTTTATGGTATACGGCGTAGAGGCAGTTCTGCCCTGCGACATAATTCATGACTCACCTCGCGTGCACATGTACGAAGAAAGAGAAGCCGAGCTCGATCGGCAGGACAGTTTGGACACCTTGGAGGAGGAGCGTGACGTAGCAAAAGCCCGTTCCGCATTCTATCAACAGCAGGCTCGAAGATATCAAAGCAGAGAAGTACGGGCCAAAACTTACAATGTTGGCGAGCTAGTTCTACGCCTGCCGGACAAGAAAAAGGACAAACTAAAACCCAAATAGGAAGGTCCCTTTATCATCGACCAAGTCCTGACCGGTGGAGCGTACCGTCTGCGAGATACATCGGATAACCGACTCGAGCCGAACCCATCGAACGCAGCCCGTCTCCGAAGATTCTACGCCTAGTGCCGGATTCTGAGTATGTCTCCTTCCTCTGTTCATATTTTACATTTTAGTTGTCTTCTATTTTTCTCCTTCTCCCTCCTTTTTCTTTCCAGCCTTTGAAGGCTCGTTAGCGCATTGTTCGCACATACTTGACGCGTTATCCGTGCTCATTGTACCTGGGGGCTTCTTTCACAAAAGCTTAATTATAAGGGCTTCATGCCCAATACATGTGTCACACTTCCGCATGTACCTTTTATTCACCATTATATGCATCGATATGACTTAAGTTTTGGCTAAGCTGGGTTGCCTGGCTCCAGTGCTTACCCCTACGTTCCCGATTGTTCGGCTAGGTGGTAAAGGGAGCACCTCTGTGATTGTTACTGCCGGGTCAGCCGGTTGTGTATCTCAGACTGGGTGAAGCCGAAAGCTAGCGTTCTTAAGAGTATATTCAGTCGGTGAACTAAAAGAAGATTTCTTACCTATTTATTTATCTTCCCCCAGATGTTTTTCTGCTTTTTTCGCAGTCCGGACATGCACTTTAGGGCATGCCTCCTAGGGAAAGGAACCCCTAATAGAACTATTCTCCCTGGAAGATGTTTCTTACTAACCATGTAATATAACATAACTAGTTGGGAACTTGTCTGATAAAGCACTAATGACCCCTACGCCCGGTCTCCACGCATGCCCCAGTTTTATATAACCGCGAGGGTATTCGGAGACACTCCGGACTATTGGGTCCCGAGGTTGAAGCGAAAAGGTCCGCTATGACAAACGATCTACAATCCGACTAGAAGGCATTTTACATGTCACCTTAAATTACATAGTCAATTTGACTGATTGTATTCCTCTTCAATGCTATCTAACGGGCTGTCTAGTTTACAGTCCTGCTGGGAATACTTTGCGGCCAATTCTACATGGCCGTACACTAAGCTCACATGGATCTCCTTCCCATCTGGCCCCACAGGTCCGACCTCGGCCATGTGGTTTGGGTCAGCCTTCGTGTACCGCGTCTTCACCATGGCCCAAGCCTCCCTGGCGCCTTGACGGCAGGCCGATATCTTCCATAATCGGAAGCGCCTCCGCGCTCCCTGGAGCCTCTCTGCAAGCTCCCCAAGGCCTTCGGGCAGGGAGACAGATGGCCACAAGGCCTGGGCGACGCCTTTCATCACCTGCCGAACTCGTTCGTGCAGTTGTAAACTTCGAAGAAGGTCACCCGTAGAACCGGGCATTTCCTCTGCGGGGGACGGCTGTGAGCATACCTACGACATAACTCTGTTAGTCGACTTCCTCGCCGAACTCATTTTTCAAAGTTCGTTTAAGCACTTACCAAAAATGCCGCGTCGAAGCCGCCGATTCTCCTTAACGGAGTCAGACAGCTGGGCACGAACATCTTTTAGTTCCTCACCCAGCTGGGTGTTGGCATCTTGGAGATTATTTTTCTCCTGCCTCACCCTTGTAAGCACGTTCTCGACGGCCTTTAACCAGTGCAAGAGCTGTGGCTTGTCCGGATCTACCTCGGCGCCATCTGCAATGTAATTATCAGATCTATATACACGCCGCACTTCACAACATACTTATCTTTTAAAAGTGTATGTTACCAGAGGTGGTCTCTTTGGCTCCCCACAGCCATGCTTGCGGCCTCAAGTTGGGATTTGCACTCTTCAAGCTCCCAGGACAGTTGGGTATTCTTTTACAGAAGATCCTGCACAATAAATGATCCTTAAATCAGTTATTCTAACTATTTCAAGTCTCGGGGCTCTTGGCATATATAATCGTTAAATTTCCTCACTGCATGTCTTTTACATACTTGCTCCGTGGCTCTGGCTAGACCATCTTGAGCGGCACTGAGGTGTGCATCTCCCGAATTGAAGGCGTTCAACGCCTCTTGGGAGAAACATGTGTCACGAAGAATTGTCCGGCGGCGCCTGTGATTCATGGCACTCTCCACCTCGGAGTTGGTGGCGGAAAATCTGTCGGCATCCTCTGTCGGAGGAGCATCCGACGGACGCCTCATGTTCGCCTCCGCTTCTGGGCCTGGCTTTGAAGCCTGGCTGGCGGAGGCTCGATTGGCAACCTCTCCGGTTATAGTCCGGTGAGCGCTCTTTTTCCTGAAGAGAGCACGAGCGTTAGTATGCCTTCCGGAATAAAACCTGGGAATAAGGTGACACACCATACCGTTGCGCCGGCGTTTCGATCCGGACCGCACTTCTTTTTAGCCTGCTGGGTCGCGCTGCCCCTCGTTGGCTAGCCGCCGCAGGCTCGGCCTTCCGCCTCAAGGGCTCCCCCTGCAAAACACCGTTGGTATACGATGATCAAAAATAAGCACGGATGAATCATTCTCAAAGTATTGGGGCTTCGGTCTCAGTTACCTGCGAGGCTGGAAGTATTCCGGGGTAATCGGCCGTAATGGCAACTAGGGCATTATCAATGCTCAGTTGGTGAAATACCCCATCAATCAGCTCCACCGATATGTCCGGATCCTCTTGGGAGGCTGGATCGAGGAACCGTTCCGGATCTTCAGGTTGTGAAGGCAGGCTGTTTATATCCTTTATGGCCTGGCGCAGTTCCTGCGTCCAAATCACAAAAATGAGATACTTGACTATGGGAATATGGATCGGATGGGCAAAAAGAAATGTCCGCTTACCCAGCTTGGAGGATTGTTCATAGAAAATCCGTCCTGTGGGTTGACGCGAAGAAATTCCTCCTCTTCTCCCTTGTACAATGCGGACAAGATCTTCATCAGATCGGCGACCGATCCCGGCCCCTTACGGCCATGGCGGGTGGCATCATCCTCCCCGTTGAAATCCCACATGGAGTGGCCTCTATACTGGAGGGGCTGCACCCCCCGCATAATGCATGTGGCCATGACTCCGATCATGGTTAGTACGGAATGATCCAACAACCTTATTCGGCTCATCAGGTAAAGGACGTCCCTGTCATTTTCCCTCTGAGGGCTCCGTGGATGCCAGCTTAGGCATTTCTTCAAAGGAGCATTACTGAACTCCGGGAGGTCGATCCGAACAGGGTCCGGCAGGGGGAGATCTTCTATATAAAACCATTCCGAAGGCTAGTCTTCGGACGCCTTCTTCGGGGTTCCGGATAGATATCCGGTCCCGGCGATGCGCCATAGTTCGGCTCCGCCCACTTGATATATCGACCCCTCCTGAGAACGGGCTACGAGGCAGAACAACCTCTTCCACGGCGCGAAATGAGCCTCGATGCCCAAAAACAGCTCGCAAAGGGCCACGAAGCCCGCAATATGCGTAATGGAGGCAGGCGAAGGTTGTGCAACCGGAGGCCATAGAACTCCAGAGCCCCGGAGAAACGGATGAATTGGAAATCCGAGCCCTCTTATCAAATAGGGACAAGGCATACCCGCTCTCCTTGGGAGGGACTGGGGGCGCTCTCCGCTTGTTTTCCGCCCTTATAGGTGGCGAGTCCGCTCGAACCGGAACCATGAAGGCCGGGGAAGAAATCCTTGGTTTGGGCGTCACTAGCTCATTGTGCGGGATTTGAGCATCTCTCCCAATCTCCGTGCCGAGGACTGGAGGCGAGAGGAGGAGTCGCGTCGACTGTCCATGATGGAATGGATTTCTGTCAGATGCGCTCCGATGAAAGCTCGCGAAGGGAAGATGGTGTGATTCGGATCTACATCCTCGTCTCTTACATAGGCAGCTCATTTGCGTAGCTAGGGGGTAAATGTAAAAATACCCTGGCTTTTCGCATTCGTTCAACACGTGGAAGATGGCCATTATTGGGCGTGGAAGCCAAGGAGCGCGACATTTACAAGAAGCCGGACACTATTCAACAAGTACACAGGATTTGGAGAAGAACCCGCCTTGCAATACCGAAGACAATCTACGCGCCGGACTCGTCGTCATTGAAGCCTGGTTAAGGGAGCTCTTGAGGAGTCCCGGATTAGGGGGTGTCCGGATAGCCAGACTATGACCTTTGGCCGGACTCCTGGACTATGAAGATACAAGATTGAAGACTTCGTCCCGTGTCCAGATGGGACTTTCCTTGGCATGGCAGGCAAGCTTGGCGATACAGATATGTAGATCTCCTACCATTGTAACCGACTCTGTGTAACCCTAACCCTATTCGGTGCCTATATAAACCGGAGGGTTTTAGTCCGTAGGACAAACAACAATCATACCATAGGCTAGCTTCTACGGTTTAGCCTCTCTGATCTCGTGGTAGATCTACTCTTGTACTACCCATATCATCAATATTAATCAAGCAGGAGTAGGGTTTTACCTCCATCGAGAGGGCCCGAACCTGGGTAAAAACATCGTGTCCCTTGTCTCCTGTTACCATCCGCCTAGACGCACAGTTCGGGACCCCCTACCCGAAATCCGCCGGTTTTGACACCGACAGTGACTATAGACTCTCAAGATAGGATCAAGAACTCACATATATTCATGAAAACATAATAGGTTCAGATCTGAAGTCATGGCACTCGAGCCCTAGTGACAAGCATTAAGCATAGCAAAGTCATAGCAACATCAATCTCAGAACATAATGGATACTAGGGATCAAACCCTAACAAAACTAACTCGATTACATGATAAATCTCATCCAACCCATCACCGTCCAGCAAGCCTGCGATGGAATTACTCACGCACGGCGGTGAGCATCATGAAATTGGTGATGGAGGATGGTTGATGATGACGACGGCGACGAATCCCCCTCTCCAGAGCCCCGAACGGACTCCAGATCAGCCCTCCGAGAGGTTTTAGGGCTTCGCGGCGGCTCCGTATCGTAAAACGCGATGATTTCTTCTCTCCGAAAGCGAATATATAGAGTTGTAATTGGCGTCGGAGGGTTTCCAGGGGGCCCACGAGGTTGGGGGGCGCGCCCCCACCCTCGTGGACAGGGTGTGGGCCCCCTGGTCTTCATCTTTGGCGAGGATTTTTTATTATTTTTTATAAGGCATCCCGTGGAGTTTTAGGTCATTCCAAGAACTTTTGTTTTCTGCACATAAAACAACATCATGGCAATTCTGCTGAAAACAGCGTCAGTCCGGGTTAGTTCCATTCAAATCATACAACTTAGAGTCCAAAATAAGGGCAAACGTGTTTGGAAAAGTAGATCCGACAGAGACGTATCAACTCCCCCAAGCTTAAACCCTTGCTTGTCCTCAAGCAATTCAGTTGACAAACTGAAAGAAAGAAAGAAAATTTTTACAAACTCTGTTTGCTCTTGTTGTTGTAAATATGTAAAGCCAGCATTCAAGTTTTCAGCAAAGATCATAACTAACCACATTTGCAATAATTCTCAGGTCTCACAATTACTCATATCAATAGCATAATCAACTAGCGAGTCATAATAATAAATCTCGGATGACAACACTTTCTCAAAACAATCATAATATGATATAACAAGATGGTATCTCGCTAGCCCTTTCTGAGACTGCAAAACATAAATGCAGAGCACCTTTAAAGATTAAGGACTGACTAGACATTATAATTCATGGTAAAAGAGATCCAATCATAGTCATACCCAATATAAATTAACAATGATGAATGCAAATGACAACTGTGCTCTCCAGCTAGTTCTCTTTAATAAGAGGGTGATGACTCAGCATAAAAGTAAATGGATAGGCCCTTCGCAGAGGGAAGCAGGGATTTGTGGAGGTGCCAGAGCTCGGTTTTGAAATAGAGATAAATTGTATTTTGAGCGGTATACTTTCATTGTCAACATAACAACTAAGAGATGACGATATCTTCCATGTCACACACATTATAGGCGGTTCCCAAACAGAATGGTAAAGTTTATACTCCCCCTCCACCAACAAGCATCAATCCATGGCTTGCTCGAAACAATGAGTGCCTCCAACATACATCAGGTCCCAGGGGGAGTTTTGTTTGCAATTAATTTTGGTTTAGTTTGCATAAAGCATGGGAGAGGGCATCTCGGTGACCAGCCATTTTCTCGTGAGTGAGGAGCGGAGTCCACTCCTCTTGAGAATAACCCGCCTAACATGGAAGATAAGGGCAGCCTTGGTTAATACATGAGCTATTCGAGCATACAAAACAGAATGTTTATTTGAAGGTTTAGAGTTTGGCACATACAAATTTACTTGGAACGGCAGGTAGATACCGCATATAGGAAGGTATAGTGGACTCATCTGGAATAACTTTGGGGTTTAAGGGATTGGATGCACAGGCAGTATTCCCTCTTAGTACAAGTGAAGGCTAGCAAAAGACTGGGAAGCGACCAACTAGAGAGCGACAACAGCCATGTACATGCATTAAAATTAATAAACATTGGATGCAAGCTAAGTAGGATATAATCCACCATGAACATAAATATCGTGAAGGCTATGTTGATTTGTTTCAACTACATGCGTGAACATGTGCCAAGTCAAGTCACTTAAATCATTCAAAGGAGGATACCACCCCATCATACCACATCATAACCATCTCAATAGCATGTTGGCACGCAAGGTAAACCATTATAACTCATAGCTAATCAAGCATGACACAAGCAACTATGATCTCTAATTGTCATTGCAAACATGTTTATTCATAATGAGCTGAATCAAGAACGATGAACTCATCATATTTACGAAAACAAAAGAAGTCGAGTTCATACCAGCTTTTCCCATCTCAGTCAGTCCATCATATATCATCATAATTGCCTTTCACTTGCACGACCGAACGGTGTGAATAATAATAAGAGTGCACGTGCATTGGACTAAGCTAGAATCTGCGAGCATTCAATAAATAGGAGAAGACAAGGCAATATGGGCTCTGGGTTAAATCAACAATAATGCATATAAGAGACACTTCAATAATTTAATCATGGTCTTCTCCTATCGACCCCCAAAGAAAAGAAAAGAAATAAAACTATTTACACGGGAAAGATCTCAACAAGCAAAAGAAGAACGGGAAATATTTTTGGGTTTTCTTTTTAATTACTACTACTACAGCAGAAAAGTAAACTACTACTATTTTTTTGGTTTTTCTTAAGGTTTAACTAACACACAAGAAGAAAGCAGGAAAAAGAAAATAAACTAGCATGGATATTACAGTGAAAGAGTATGAGCACCGACATCTAGCAATGAGTGTGTGTGAACATAAATGTAATGTCGGTGAGAAATACGTACTCCCCCAAGCTTAGGCTTTTGGCCTAAGTTGGTCTATTGCCAGGTATAGCCTGGCGGATACTCGTAGGTGTAGCTGGGGTCGTACTGTGACGAAGAATAGTTGGGATCGTACTGTGATGATGAAGAGGACTCTGACTACCACTGGCTGACAGTCATCTCTGGATCCCAAGAATAAACAGATTGTCGTGGAGGCTCATCTTGTGGTTCCTATTCCGGGGCTTGTGCGGGATTCTTCTAAGCTTGGACGGCAGCCCACGTAACGATATAAGATCCTACAAAGATGGGGCCCTTTGTACGGTTACAGGATGATGTTTATCAAAGTATAACTTATATTTGAGCTCTCCATTCCTGCCCTTAACGAGAAAATCATGTGCTATGATACTCCTATAATCTAGATAGGCATTAGGCAACAATTTTTATTCTTTCTCATAATGCCTAATAGCTATGTCAAAATGTGCAGCAAGGCGAGAAGCATAAATGCCTCCAAAGATGGGGCCCTTAGTACGGTTCAGACTCAACCGTCTAGCAACAATTCCGCCCATACTAATAGTGTTATCGCGGTATAAACCATGGAACAAAATAGTAATGTCAGGAACGCTAAGGTTCCCACAGTTCCCGCGACTAATCAAGCAACGACTAGCAAATAAAGCAAAATAGCGTAAAACAGGAAAATGTATGCTAGTGATTCTTGCATCAGAAACCTTCCTGGTTTCTCCCACAGAGATAAGGTTAACAAATGCTTCCACCTCTTTATGGGGCGGTTCCTCTAAAATACCCTCAGGGGGTATGTTGCATACTGCACAAAATTCAGACAATAGCATTTTCTTCACAACGTCATATAAATGAAACTCTACTGAAGGAGGTGATTCCTTAGGGTAAAAGTAGAAGTTTTGCACAAAAGTATTTGTGAGTAAGAGATACTGTGGACGTTGGTCGCGGACGAAGTCGGTGAGGCCATCATTCTCAATCAATGAATAGAAATCCTCATAAATCTCGACCTCTCGCAAGAAATTATTAGAAGGCCATTCACACGGCCGGATCTCCGCGGTACGAGGCTAATTATATTTGGGCCTCTGAGCTTCTTCATTTTGTTTCTCCTTTGAGCTTCGGCTCGATGAGCCCCTCAAAAGTCTCTTCATTATTTTTCTGAAATAATCTGAAATTTTTAGTAACTTCAAACAAAAGTGAACCAACTTCAATAAAACTGATAGCAACTACTCCTACAAGTGCCTAGAGCCTATATCAATCATTAGAACTACTTGGAACCATATAAATTTGACATGCAAGCTCAAGAACATGGTCACCTATGCAACACAAATTTGCAAATAATAGAGCACTAGAACAAAAACTAATTGGACCAATGGAGGAGTCACATACCAAGGAACAATCTCCCCAAGCAGTTTTGCAAGAGGTGCTTTGAGCACGGAGATCGAAAATCGCAGCAAAAGTGGCTGGAACTCGTGCTTGAGTTGGTTTTTCGGGTTTGTGTGAGACAGAGGAAGAAGATGGGTGCTGGGATAAGTGGAGGAGGGCCACCGTGGGCCCATGAGGCAGGGGGCGCGCCCAGGGGGTAGGGTGCGCCCTCGACCCTCGTGGCCAGGTGGCAGCTCCCCTCGCGGTAATTTTTGCACAGTAAATCCTCAAATATTCCCGAAAAAATCATATTAAATTGGCATGTCATTCTAAGGACTTTTATTTTCAGGATATTTTTATATTGCACGGATAAGACAGGAAACAGACAGAAAAATACTAATTTTACTTTATTTCAACTAAATAACAGAAAATATAGAAGGGGTACAGAAGTTTGTGCTTCTAGTTTCATCCATCTCATGCTCATCAAAAAGAATCCACTAACAAGGTTGATCAAGTCTTGTTAACAAACTCATTCCGATAATCATGGAAGCGGAGAAATTTCGAATAACACTATGTTACCTCAACGGGGATAGGCACATCCCCAATAATAAGAATATCATATTTCTTTTTGACAGTGGGAAGGGGAAATTCAAAACCTCCAAATATAATCGATGGAATTTTTCCAATAGAGTTGATACTATGAACTTGAGGTTATTTCCTCGGAAAGTGTACCGTATGCTCATTACCATTAACATGAAAAGTGACATTGCCTTTGTTGCAATCAATAACAGCCCCTGCAGTATTAAGGAATGGTCTTCCAAGAATAATAGACATATTATCATCCTCGGGAATATCAAGAATAACAAAGTCCGTTAAAATAGTAACGTTTGCAACCACAACAGGCACATCCTCACAAATACCAATAGGTATAGTAGTTGATTTATCAGCCATTTGCAAAGATATTTCAGTAGGTGTCAACTTATTCAAGTCAAGTCTACGATATAAAGAGAGAGGCATAACACTAACACCGGCTCCAAGATTACATAAAGCAGTTTTAATATAATTTCTTTTAATGGAGCAAGGTATAGTAGGTACTCCGGGATCTCCAAGTTTCTTTGGTATTCCACCTTTAAAAGTATAATTAGCAAGCATGGTGGAAACCTCAGCTTCTGGTATCTTTCTTTTATTGGTAATGATATCTTTCATATATTTAGCATAAGGATTTGTTTTGAGCACATCAGTCAATCGCATACGCAAAAAGATAGGTCTAATCATTTCAGCAAAGCGTTCAAAATCCTCATCATCTTTTTTCTTGGATGGTTTGGGAGGAAAAGGCATGGGTTTCTGAACCCAAGGTTCTCTTTCTTTACCATGTTTCCTAGCAACAAAGTCTCTTTTATCATAACGTTGATTATTTGATTGTGGGTTATCAAGATCAACAACAGGTTCAATTTCTACATCATTATCATTACTAGGTTGAGCATCATTATGAACATCATCATTAATATTCTCTCTAGGTTCATGTTCATTACCAGATTGTGTTTCAGCATCAAACATAGATATATCATTTGGATTATCAGGTGGTTCAGCAATAGGTTCACTAGAAGTTTGCACGTTTCTATCATTTTTCTTTTTCTTCTTTTTAGAAGAACTAGGAACATCAATATTATTTCTCTGAGAATCTTGCTCGATTCTCTTAGGGTGGCCTTCAGGATACAAAGGTTCCTGAGTCATTCTACCATTTTTAGTAGCCACTCTAACAGCATAATCATTTTCTTACTATTCATCTCATCAAGCACTTCTTTTTGAGCCTTAAGTACTTGTTCTACTTGAGTGGTAACCATAGAAGCATGTTTGCTAATCACCCAAGCGTCTAATCTTATAAGCAGTTTCTTTTAATTGTCTACCAAAAGAAGCATTGAAGTCGTCTTGCTTAAACATAAAGTTATCAAACTCATCCAAGCACTGACTAGCAATTTTAGTAGGAGGGACTTCAGCTTTATCATATCTATAGAGAGGATTTACCTTTACTACCTGTGTCGGGATATCAGGATCAGGAGGTTCTTCAATAAATAAAGGATTAAGATTATATACTTCTTCAACAGGCGGTATAATAAGACCATGTATTTCTTCAATAGGAGGTAAATTCTTAACATCTTCAGCTTTAATACCTTTTTCTTTCATAGATTTCTTTGCCTCTTGCATATCTTCGGGACTGAGAAATAGAACACCTCTCTTCTTCGGAGTTGGTTTAGGAATAGGCTCATTAATTGGAGCAGGAGCTGGCTCAGGAGGTGCCCAATTATTTTCATTTGTCATCATATCATTCAATAGAATTTCAGCTTCATCCGGTGTTCTTTTCCTGAAAAGAGAACCAGCACAACTATCCAGGTAATCTCTGGAAGCATCGGTTAGTCCATTATAAAAGATATCAAGTATTTCAGGTTTCTTAAGAGGATGATCAGGCAAAGCATTAAGTAACTTGAGAAGCCTCCCCCAAGCTTGTGGGAGACTCTCTTCTTCAATTTACACAAAGTTGTATATTTCCTTTAAAGCAGCTTGTTTCTTATGAGCAGGGAAATATTTAGTAGAGAAGTAATAAATCATATCCTGGGGACTACGCACACAACCAAGATCAAGAGAATTAAACCATATCTTAGCATCACCCTTTAATGAGAACGGAAATATTTTGAGTATATAAAAGTAACGTGTTCTCTCATCATTACTAAACAGGGCGGCTATATCATTTAACTTAGTAAGATGTGCCACAACAATTTCAGATTCATAGCCATGGAAGGGATCAGATTCAACCAAAGTGATTATATCAGGACCAACAGAGAATTCATAATCCTTATCGGGAACACAAATAGGTGAAGTAGCAAAAGCAGGGTCAGGTTTCATTTTATCTCTAAGTGATTCTTTCTTCCATTTAGCTAATAACCTCTTGAGCTCATATCTTCTTTGCAAGCTAAAATAGCGGCAGAAGATTCCATATCAAAACCATAACCCTCAGGAATAACAGGCATATCTTCATCATCACTTTCATCATTATATTCAGATTCAATAATTTCTTTCTCTCTAGCCCTAGCAATTTGTTCATCAAGAAATTCACTAAGGGGCACAATAGTATGAGGCATAGAAGCAGTTTCATCATAAGTATCATGCATAGCAGAAGTGGCATCATCAATAACATGCGACATATCAGAATGAATAGCAGAAGCAGCTTTAGGTGTCGCTAGCTTACTCATAACAGAAGGTGAATCAAGTGCAGAGCTAGATGGCTGTTCCTTACCTCCCCTCGTAGTTGAGGGATAAATTGTTGTCTTAGCGTATTTCAAGTTCTTCATAGTGTCCAGCAGATATAAATCCAAAGTGACTCAAAGAATAGAGCTATGCTCCCCGGCAACGGCGCCAGAAAAAGGTCTTGATAACCCACAAGTATAGGGGATCGCAACAGTTTTCGAGGGTAGAGTATTCAACCCAAATTTATTGATTCGACACAAGGGGAGCCAAAGAATATTCTCAAGTATTAGCAGCTGAGTTGTCAATTCAACCACACCTGGAAACTTAGTATCTGCAGCAAAGTGTTTAGTAGCAAAGTAATATGATAGTGGTGGTAACGGTAACAAAAGAGTAGTTCAAGCAATAGTAAATATTTTTGGTATTTTGTAGTGATTGTAACAGTAGCAGCGGGAAAGTAAACAAGCGAGAACCAGTATATGGAAAACTCGTAGGCACCGGATTAGTGATGGATAATTATGCCGGATGCGGTTCATCATGTAACAGTCACAACATAGGGTGACACAGAACTAGCTCCAATTCATCAATGTAATGTAGGCATGTATTCAGAATATAGTCATACATGCTTATGGAAAAGAACTTGCATGCCATCTTTTGTCCTACCCTCCCGTGGCAGTGGGGTCCTAATGGAAACTAAGGGATATTAAGGCCTCCTTTTAATAGAGAACCGGAACAAAGCATTAGCACATAGTGAACACATGAACTCCTCAAACTATGGTCATCACCGGGAGTGGTCCCGATTATTGTCACTTCGGGGTTGCCGGATCATAACACATAGTAGGTGACTATATACTTGCAAGAGAGATCAAGAACTCACATATATTCATGAAAACATAATAGGTTCAGATCTGAAATCATGGCACTCGGGCCCTAGTGACAAGCATTAAGCATAGCAACATCAATCTCAGAACATAATGGATACTAGGGATCAGACCCTAACAAAACTAACTCGATTACATGATAAATCTCATCCAACCCATCACCGTCCAGCAAGCCTACGATGGAATTACTCACGCACGGCGGTGATTATCATGAAATTGGTGATGGAGGATGGTTGATGATGACGACGGCGATGAATCCCCCTCTCCGGAGCCCCGAACGGACTCCAGATCAGCCCTCCCGAGAGGTTTTAGGGCTTGGCGGCGGCTCCGTATCGTAAAACGCGATGATTTCTTCTCTCCGATTTTTTCTCTCCGAAAGCGAATATATAGAGTTGGAATTGGCGTCGGAGGGTTTCCAGGGGCACACGAGGTAGGGGCGCCCTAGGGGCGCCCCCACCTCGTGGACAGTGGTGTGGGCCCCTGGTCTTGATCTTTAGCGAGGATTTTTTATATTTTTATAAGGCATCCGTGGAGTTTCGTGTCATTCCGAGAACTTCGCTTTCGCACATAAAATAACATCATGGCAATTCTGCTGAAAACAGCGTCGGACGGGTTAGTTCCATTCAAATCATACAAGTTAGAATCCAAAACAAGGGCAAAAGTGTTTGGAAAAGTAGATACGACAAAGACGTATCAGGGGCATAACCCACAGGCCCCAGGACCTGTGAAGAAGCAAGCACACTCTTGCTGAAGGAAAAGGCCTAGAAGAAGATACGACTTTATCAACAGATGATCTTATAGGAGTAACACAAAACCTGAGAGTTGTGAAGGAACGATAGATATTCGTTTGGCTTGGAGAAACAATGGATTTGTTCGAACTTGGTTCATTGACAAGAGAAATTCTGCAATGCTTGTGAGGATGACCGAGTGTTAGAATGCGAGATTCGCTAAAACCATATACAAGGTAATGATTTGGGTGCGGGATGGATTGATCACCATCCCGACTTACTCTTATTATTCGCCTTGCTATATGGGATGGTAAATCTGAGTGACTTACCTATAGTAGAGCGACGACGAACAAAACCTTGTTTAAACCTTAGAATCGTATGACAATTTTCCCTCGTACAAGGCACCTGTTGCCAATCGTAGGATATACGGTGAGGTTCAACCCAGACCCATTTCCTGCAGGAGAAACCATAAATTGTTGACCACCACAAGACATCGATAGTTGTTTAGTATTGGCGCCAGACCCGTCAGCTAAGAAGACCCAGTCATGGAAGAACCTTACCAAGATGAAAGGACACAAGAATTGAGAAAAAAGGTTATGCCACTACCAGAAGAGCCCAGAGAAGGAATTATCCTTAAGATCTAAGAAGATGGACACTTTCAACGATAAGGATGGATAATATGAGTGTTGATGGAACCGTAACCATGCTTCTAAGGGTGGTAGCACCCCAGACCCCCTGTGACGATCGGTAGATTTTTTAGGAGACCCCCAAACCCAACCTATTTCTTTCTAGCCTCTCCGAATCTCGAGGGCGAGATTCATTTTAAGGGTGATAGGTTTGTAACATCCCAAAATTCTAAATTTTGGAATGTTATATTAAATAAATAGTTTTTATTGTTTGCTTGATTGTGGTGTGGTTGCTTGTGTGAAATTGAGTACAATTTGGAACTTTTCGAAAGTTAAATGAGAGGGAATAAAATGACTTTCCCAAAACCTTCACCTTGCATTTATGATCTCCTTGAAATCAAATTTATTTCATCACAAAACCCTGGAGTGAAGATGATATGACTTCTTCCATTTAAATAAATGAAAAGGGTTTTGAAAAGATTTGAATTCCATTTGGAAATATTTCAAATTCAGAAACTCTAAGCAACTCAATGATTTTCATGAGAGAAGATAACATGATTTCTTCAAAACATATGAAATATGAGTTGGAAGTTTAAAATGATCAAATTTAAAGTCCTTTTGAGAATTATTTTCAATTTGGAGTTATTTGGCTTTTATTCAAATTATTTTCTCCAAAAATAAAATATATGGAAAATAGGGTAAAATGATTCCAAACATTAGAAATTGAAGAGAAATAAATTCAAATCATTTTCGTATTTTTTAAAATGATTTTTATTGGGTTTTATTGCAACAGTAGCACTATTTGCTTTATCTAAATTTTTGTGGAGTTATTTGACGCTAGGAAAATATTCATGTTATAGAAAATATTTTTTTGAAATTTTTGATATATTATGTGCCTACATTATATTTTTTTTATTTCTTTTGTTTTATTATTTTCTGTCTGTGTTTCTTTAAAAAAAGAGAGAGAAGCCGCTGCCGAACTGGGCTGGCCGAGCCAACCGGCCCAGGCCGCAGCCCACACACCCGCGCCGCCTTCTTCCTCGCGTGCCCGAACGGGACTCCCGCCGGAGTCCGGCATCGACACGGCCGCCGTCGCCCCTTCCCCAAGTCGTCCGCCCTGGCCTTTAAATGGCGAGGCCCAGCCGCCCCTCTCTCCCCTCTCCTCCTCACCGCAACAGCTGCCGCCTCGCATCGCCGCCACTGCTGCATCTCCGCCGCCCCCGACGCCGACTCACTGCCCAGCGCCATACTCGATCCGCCGCCCCGCATAGCTGCCGCCGTTGCCTCGCCCACAACCACCGCCGCCGACCGCCGCCGCCGGTTTTCGAAGAAAACCGCCCGAACTGGTAATAAAACCGCCCCGGTCCGGTTTATATTTTCAGGTTTTCTTCGGTTTTTCTTTTAAAACTGATTTATTATTTATTTAGTTATTTAGCGAACGTTCATTAGATTAGCTTCTTTAGCGAATGATTTTCGTCGGATTAGGTTATAGCGAACGTTCGTTCGTTAGGTTTTTTGTTTTAGTCAGGGACCTCTTTGTAGATGTTTTATTTACACATTAGCCCCTGGTTTTCAAACGATCACAACTTTTTGCCCGCTTATCCAAATTCAACGTAACCAATGCACACTTCTTCGTTACGATCCCCTCTATCTAGTAAAACAACTTAAACATATTTTTGAAAGTTTAAATTTATTTTCAAACAGATTTGAATTCAACCTTCTTTTGTTCATAACTCGAGTTTTATAACTCTGATTTACTTGATTCTTTTTGCTGATTGAAGCTCTTGACCTAAACTTTCTGATAATACCAAATCCGCCTAATTTTAGTACTGTTAGTAATTGTTTTATGTTGCAAGAGTAAATTGCTTGTTTTTGAAGTTTTCCGAGATCTTTTCTTTAATATTTTTGCATGATTGCTTATGTGTGGTTACTATTGCTTGCTTACGATAGATTGACCGGAGTGTGACGAGTAGAACTATCAAGAGTTATGAGTGCTAATAATCTTCATCAACAGTACAAGGCAAGATCACACTTTGATCATATCCCTTTATTACCCAGTTTTTATGCATTAGTTACAACCCTCACACATTGCATGAGTAGGACTTGATAACATGTGGGCTTTGGGAAGTAGTTGATGAGGTAGGAACCTATTGTCTTGCATTCAAACCCAGGGTATAATTGCATTATGCTTGCACTACTTTGCTATGCTCGTAGACGTGGATTGGTATGTGAGATTCATGATAGTTGTGAGAGTAATATTATCTAAGGTTTAACTTAAGGTGGCTACTTTAATACTCATCTGGGTGGATTGGTTTGTGGGCACCTGGGGAATCCAGTGTTGTCCAAGGAGATCCCGGGGTATCTGTGTGGTTTTCCTATGGTTCGCCACCTAGGATCAAAGGGATCATAAGACTATTCATGCTAGAAACTTCTGTGTGCAGCCACATGCCATTATGGGCTCTGGCATAGTTGAGTAAGTTGTGGGAATCCTTTCCATGATGGGCTAGCAGATGTATGGGATTGTAGGTGTACCGGCCTATCTATCGGTTAAGGGGACCTCTTCAGAAAGACTGTGTCTTGGTCATCCGTTTCTCAAACATCATGTAGTGCGAGAAATTCAACGGAGGAGATCGAGTCTTGTGGGAAAAGTGCGCAAACCTCTGCAGAGTGTACAAACTAATCATGATTAGCCGTGTCCCCGGTTATGGACATCTTGAGTATCTGGTACTTGAATTATTGATTTGATCTCATCACTCTATTTAATGAAATTGTTGGGTTATTAATAATTTGGGATTGAGTTGGGGTTACCTTCTCAATATTGTCAACAAACTTTGTAGTTAAATAAAATCTATTCTGTTGTTGTAGGGAAAAATTAGCTTTATGCAAAATTAAACTTAGAGCCTCCTCCAGCCAAATATGCATGTAGTGATAGCCATTATTCAGCATTGCTCTATAGTGTGAAATTGCCATTACATTCAATGTACTGACCTATATGGCTGCAACGTCTCATGTTGCAGGATTCTTATGACGAGTAAGTGATACGTTAGGGTTACGATGTCTACACTCAACTTTGCCGTTGGTGTTGATGGGAATCCACAACTTTGTTGTTACTTCCGCTATATGGATTGAGGTAATAGTATTTACGTTACTTTATACATGTGATCCACCTCTGTTATAAATCCTTGAGTACTGTGTGTGTCAGCATACCGATCCAGGGATGACACTTAAGCACAGAGACTTCAATCCATTCGGGTCGGGTCGCCACAAGATGGTATCAGAGCACATGTTGACTGTAGGACGTGACCCCTAAAAACTGGCAAGCCCATAGGAAAGTTTTTCTCTAAAACATTATTTCCAAAAAGATTTTTTACCTCTCTTCTTTTCTGAGTTTTATCAAATAATCCCTTTTAGTTAGACTATACCCCTTTCCCCTTTTGACCACACGAATATTTGACTGATGAGGCCATTCTAAGAAGTACAAGATATTGGATAACTAAGACCACTTCAAAATGAAGAGGATTTTACCTAGCATTATTATAATGGAAACTACAATGGTTGAAGACTCCGAAGACTTGGAGAATTTGAAGGCTCTGAAGAATTTCCAGATTGGTATGACCTAGGAAGGCTACCCTTAGGGAATTTGTCAGACCTTCAAAGTTGTCAATACCCGAGATCAAGGTGTGTCGGAGAAAGACTGGAACATGGAGCGTTAAAACTCAAAGTTTTTGTCAAGAAAACCCTAAGGCGGGAGATATCAACTATGGAGTGATAGCTCATGACAATGACAAGGGCAGAAACACGACTATCCATGATGTTATCGCTCGCTTATGCTATTGTCACTGTGCTGAGTTAAGCATGCATTTCTTCAGAAGGATTGGATGACAAAAGGGCTAATGGAGCACCTATCATCAACAGATGAAGTTTTAACCTTAGCTGGTGTATCATCAGGATCTGGAGTATTACATCAATAATTTTAAGATGGATATTCAGGAAGCCGTATTTGGCAAGGTAGCCAAGATGGAGGAGAAAAACCCCGAGATACCAGAGATTCGTCAGGAATTGAAGGACAGTAGGACCATGGTTCATGCCAAGGATGTTGAAACCCAAAAGTTTGGAACGCAACTCCAGAATATTAAAGGACATCACGAGAGACTTCGCGTCAACAGGGATGATCTGGCAAAAGAACTTGAGAAGGACAAGCATGATTGGAAGAAGCCATCGGAGACATGAACAGACTTGAAGAGTTTGGCAACTTTGAAGACCAAACCCCTGTTATATACCTACGTGTGACGCCCCCGATTCAATCGTACATTAATCATGCACGAAAACGTGTACGATCAAGATCAGGGACTCACGGGAAGATATCACAACACAACTCTAAAACATAAATAAGTCATACAAGCATCATAATACAAGCCAGGGGCCTCGAGGGCTCGAATACAAGTGCTCGATCATAGACGAGTCAGCGGAAGCAACAATATCTGAGTACAAACATAAGTTAAACAAGTTTGCCTTAAGAAGGCTAACACAAACCGGGATACGTATCGAAGAGGCGCAGCCTCCTGCCTGGGATCCTCCTAACTACTCCTGGTCGTTGTCAGCGGGCTGCACGTAGTAGTAGGCACCTCCGGTGTAGTAGCAGTCGTCGTCGAAGGTGGCGTCTGGCTCCTGGGCTCCAGCATCTGGTTGCGACAACCAGGTAGAATGGAAAGGGGGAAAAGAGGGAGAAAATCAACTGTGAGTACTCATCCAAAGTACTCGCAAGCAAGGAGCTACACTACATATGCATGGGTATATGTGTAAAGGGCCATATCGGTGGACTGAACTGCAGAATGCCAGAATAAGAGGGGGATAGCTAATCCTGTCGAAGACTATGCTTCGGGCCACCTCCGTCTTGCAGCATGTAGAAGAGAGTAGCCTGAATTCCTCCAAGTAGCATCGCATAGCATAATCTACCCGGCGATCCCCTCCTCGTCGCCCTGCTAGAGAGCGATCACCGGGTTGTATCTGGCACTTGAAAGGGTGTGATTTATTAAGTATCCGGTTCTAGTTGTCATAAGGTCAAGGTACAACTCCAAGTCGCCCTGCATCAAGATCACGGCTATTCAATAGATTAACTTCCTGCAGGGTGCACCACATTACCCGACATGCTCGATCCCATTTGGCCGACACACTTTCTGGGTCATGCCCGCCGCGGAAGATCAACATGTCGCAGCCCCACCTAGGCACAACAGAGAGGTCAGACGCGGTCTAAACCTAAGCGCCAGGGTCCAGGCCCATCGCCTTAGCACACCTGCACGCCAGTGGGCGGCCGAAAGCGCACCTAGCCTAGCAGTGCTCCAGTCCAATCCGGCGTGCGCCGCCAATCGCCGACGCCATGAAGTGCTTCAGCTGATACCACGACGCCGGTTGCCCATATCTTGTCCCACGTGGCGGTTAGTGCGTATAAGGTCAACGACCCAACTCAGATCAAATACCAAGATCTCGTTAAGCGTGTTAAGTATCCACGAACGCCGAACAGGGCCAGGCCCACCTCTCTCCTAGGTGGTCTCAACGTACCCTGTCGCTCCGCCACAAACATCCACACAGAGGGCCGTTGGGACAAAGGTCCTTTCAGCCCCCAATCCGTGAATCACTCGCGGGTGCTCCATGAGCCGACCCGACTTTAGTCACCACATGTATCATGTATAAAGTATATAGTATATACCCGTGATCACCTCCCGAGTGATCACGGCCCGATAGTATAGCACAGCAGACGGACAAGAATGTAGGGCCACAGATGGAATACTAGCATCCTATAGTAAGCGAGAGGATAGCGGTGTAAGGGTAACTCATCAGAGCAGCAAGGACAAAGCTATGCATCAGGATAGGATTAACGAAAAGCAGTAACATGTTACACTACTCTAATGCAAGCAGTAGAGTATAGAGTAGGCGATATCTGGTGATCAAGGGGGGCGGCTTGCCTGGTTGCTCTAGCAAGAGAGAGGGGTCATCAACTCCGTAGTCGTACTAGGTAGAAGCGGCGTCGGTCTCGGTGTCTAGCGAGAGAAGAGGGGGAAGAAACAATAAATACTTAAGCAAACAGATGCATAGCGATGCATGACATGACAAGTATCGGTGCTAGGGGTGCCCTAACGCTCTATGAGGTGATACCGGTGAAGGGGGGAAACAATCCCCGGTGTTTCGCGTTTTCGGGCAGAGGAGCCGGAGGGGGAAAGTTGCGAGTTTGATATATTAGGGATGTGTGGAAGACGAACGGGCTGCGTATCCAGATTCGTCTCGTCGTTCTGAGCAACTTTCATGTTGAAAATAATTTAATCCGAGTTACGAATTAAAAGATATGATTTTCTAAAGATTTTATTAATTTCTGGAATTTAATAAATTATTTAATTTAATTCAAAAGTGGATTTATGACATCAGCAAGATGTCATGCTGACATCAGCAGTCAACAGGGTTGACTGGTCAACCTGACTAGTGGGTCCCATCTGTCATTGACATATCACCCTAACTAATAGATTTGTTAGGTTAATTAGATATTTTAGGTTAATCAAGTTTAATTAGTTTAACTAAACAGGATTAATTAAGTTAATTAATTAATTAATTAATTTTATTATTAATTATTATTATTTATTTATTTTTATTTTTAATTTTAAGGAAACGTTCTGGGGGTTGAGGCCCCGCATGTCTGTGGTACAGAGGCCTATCGGGCGCGGGCGTTAATCAGCGCTTAGTGCTCACCGATTGGGCATACGCCAGACGACAGGGGCCAGCCCATCGGCGCAGAAAGGCGAGCAATGGCAAGGCCATGCCGGGCGGGCGCTGTGGCACGGGTAGCAGCTGCTGCGGAGGTGGGTGCGTGGAGCGGTTGCCGAGCAGGTGAGCAGATTTGCGCGGGGCGGCGTCGGGCGGCGGTCATGGGGCTGAGGCAACCGAGGCAAGCTGAAAGGCAGATCATCGATCATCGCAGCAGCGATAGCAGCAGCAAGCGACGAAGCAGGGAGGCGGCCAAGCAGGGTCGGGCGCGGCCACGCGACCGGGCGCGGACGGCGTGGCGCGGCGAACAGAGGAAGGCTGGGGCGCGGCGGGCGGCTTGCGAAGCGTGCGTGCGGCTATGGCGCGACGACGCGGTGTGGGCGCCTGAAAGCACGCTGCTGTGTGTTGCACAAGCGAGGTGAGCACGGAGTGGCCGGCGTGGTGTAGGCGGAGCGGAGGGCCGAGCGGCGCGGTGGCGTCAACGGGTGCGCGCGGAGGAGCATGACAGGGCGAGGGAGAGAGAGGAGGGAGGGGCGCGTGCTCACGGGAGGATGTAGGGAACGGGGCAGCGGTTGTTGGGGAGAAAGACGGCGACGACGAGCGTGGCGGAGACGGGATGCAGGCCGGCGAGGAAGAGGAGGCAGGCCGGTGAGGTAGAGGAGGCAGGCCGGCGAGGTGGCACGGGCTCCGGGCGGTGTCGTCCTGGCGCGGGGCGGCGAGGTCTTCAGGGAGGCGGGGTGGTTCGTTCCCCCCGATCCGATCTGGATCGGGAAGGAGGGGGGAGAGCGAGTGGGGGGAGTGCGGGGTGGTTAGGGTTTCGGGAGGGAGTGAGTGGATAAGGGGAGGGGGGTGGCCGGTTGGGCCTGGTGGGCTGAGGCCCAAGGAGGGGGGCTTGCGGCCTGCCGGGCCGAAGCCTAGGGGGCAGGGAGTTTCTCTTTTTCTTTTTGTCTTTTTTGTATTTTCTTTCTTTTATTTATTTTCTCTTCTGTTTTAATTCAATTTAAAATATTTATGCATTTTATAAAATTGTGTGTTCTACACCACAATTATCTATGTAATATTTAGTACAAACCGAACATTTTTATTTCAATGTTTGAAAACTTTTATTATTTACCAAACTTTGAATTTGAATATTGGACCGGTTTTGATCTAACGATCGATTAGCAACAGTAACGTAGGTAATGTGGCTCCATTAGCATGGGATTACTGTAGCTTAATTACCCGGGCGTCACAATTCTCCTCCACTACAAGAAATCTCGTCCCGAGATTTAAGAGGGTCAGTAAGGGGGAAGGGATTTGGTCGCGAAATTCTAACGAGGCTTCTCGGTCTTGGTTGCTCTTCTTTAAGTGGTCGATCCATAATGTTGATGTCTTCATACCTCGGCTTCAGGTCACTATGATGAAGTCGTCATCCTTTCTTCGGAGTATTCGTTGTACGCATGAAGGACAAGGGGTCACTTCGGAAAAACGGACCTCTGAAAGGTCGACTATCAGGTTGATAACATCGGGGACGGTGGCAGAAAGTAACTCTCGAATGGAAACTTAAGACAATATCGAGAGCAAAGTAAGTAAGTACCATGAGATGTTTCGAGCGGGTAGGCAATCATTCGATGCCTAAAACAAAGTGTGGAAGGGGTCCAGAGAAACGAAAATAAGTACCGCGTCCGATACCAGATTAGACCATCTCTAGTAAGGTGGCTGGTGATCTTCATACGAAGCCCATCATGAGAAATAACTTCGGAGATAGGGGTATACAGGACAGTCAGGTTTCGATCCTGGGACCTGTGGGTTATGGGCCCACCATGTGGGTTAAAAATAGGAGCGGTGACATCTTGCATGGTCACAATAGCAAGGCATGTCAGAGGGTAGCCTATCAGTTATGTCGGCAACAATGTCGGTACCAAGGGCGAGGGACGAGAGAACCATTTTCCTGCTCGTTGAATGAGGCGGACCAATAGGCAAAGTTCTCGTCCATCGGTGGTAACCGGAATGCTAACGACAATTTTAACACGGTCTTACTGACACGGTTGTACACCAAGGTTTTTTTTACATAAGCAGAAGAATATTACTGCTTAGATCATATAGATCACATCAAAGGTTAAACCAAACGACGAAAAGGAAAATATGGTTATTAGATTAAACAGAACAATGGAAAGGAAAATGTGTTTAAACACATATTACAGGGGAATATTCTTCCCAAGGTCAAGCAGAGCATGATATATGTGACAGAATATAATGTAGAAAACCCTTTAGGTAAGGGAAGAGAAATTCCATGCCATTATCCATACAACGGTGTTTGGATAATTGAGCAAGAAACATTTAGCATTGGGCTTCAAATGTTCTTGTTGAAAAATTGGAGTACCACAAACATGCTTCGAGATAGCATTGACATGGTCTTCAAGCGAAGGTCAGACTTTGGATACTCAATGGATTCATCAGGAACAACTTATAGAATAAGTCTTTCAATTCCCTCATGGAAGAATGGTTAACATTGCTAAAGGAAGAACTATAACAATGGGCCCTCCAGCCAGGTGTGCTAGGCATGACATCACCTTACTGGGTCACATAAAGACCAATGTTATAACTCTTGGAAATATGTTCCAACCATCATATCTGACTGAGATTCAGATCTGATTGGTGTCAGGATATCTCAGACTCTAGATGCCTGAGAAGGAAAGGTGCAACAACAGTTGACGCAAAGACATTTTAAGATCCTTGAGAAATGAACCACGGAAGCGAGTTCCGAAACATGAGTTCATCAGTAAACCAACGAGAGGATGAGGAGGTGGCTGATGGAATCAGCGGTAATTCATCGAGATTAACAAAAGATGGATTTCCACAATTATGTGAACAAGGAAATATCATTTTTCGGATCAAATGATATAATGAACCATGTTTGAGGAAAACATACACAATTAAACATTGGTAGAAAGGTGCGCCCGAAATATGGGTTGGGCTGCACGACCAATGTTAGAATGGTGATTCAATAATCAATAGTCTAAGAATGAATGGCCGACCATTAACTTCAAAGCAATAGGATTGCTAGAAAGGCAGAATCCAAACGACACCGTTCACTTGTTGGTACCCCGGTTGGAATCAACGCGAGGACCAAGAAAGAATGGTGATGATGAGAAGTATCATTATACCAAGAATTCTTAAGAGGTGGAGCAATCCTCACAACATCCTTGATATTAAAATATGGTAATACTCCAAGGTAAAGAAGAACAAATGCTGGATAGCAGGGATATCAAGGTATAACACAAAACACGAACAAGTTTGTGTTGAACGGAAGGCAATAAAGTGGTCAAAGATAACACAAATCATCGGGGGCAAGGATAGTATTTCTCATCATGAACTCAATTGATATCCTGGAAGAGCTCATAAGGTCGATGATGATCACGACACATTTGTCGAGAGATTTCATGAAGATGTAATCAATCAGCAACGACATCAGGTCAAAGGAATGATGAAGCGGAAGGTTATTGGAACCATGGGTAGGACACAAACTATAAATCAAGCTTGTTGTTCAAGGCGAACTGATATGACGAAGATCGACGTAAGCTTAGCTCATCATCGTAAGTTGTGCTCTGGGATTAAGGACCAGGTAGCACAGTTAAAGTTTAGCATGATAATAATATAGCCGAGCAGGCCAGGACTTACGTGATCGAGTTCAAATTCGTAAGTAATGAAGGTTACCAAGAGTTTTTTAATTGCGGTGCGATCTCGATTCAGTTATGGGTGTCTTTGAGTGTCTAATAATTCAGAGCCCGTGGAAAAAATGGAATCACTAAGAATGTAGTACTTGATGAAGAACTCATAAGAAGTTATGCAGTTCCGTGATAATCTCGAGATACCAGGGGGTAATACTCGACGACAGATCAAAGTAGAGGTTGGTCCGGGGAATTTCTCTACAGAAGACAAGTGCTTAATCTTGCACGAGAAATGGTATTTAAAGGAGAACATGGTCAGAACCACGCTTGCAAGGGCCAGATCCCAGATATAAGATGAACTTATACCCGGGGAACAATTAATTTAAGGGAAGCTTTCACGATAAGATCTACATCGTGTCCATGGGCATGAACACAAAGTTCAAGGTCGACTCCCACTTTTCCAATGCATAAACTTTCAATCACTTCTCGTTTTCGATGAAGTTGCAGTGTTGAAATTTTATCTGGCATAACACCAGTACAGTATGACCCGTAGAAGTTTCTGGGTTTACACAGATTAGAAAAGGTATAGGTTCAACACATCGGTGCATCTTAGAATCATTTACCACAATCTTTAGGAGTAATTTAACTCAAGCTCGAAGGTAGAGCATGGTCGAGAAAGCAGAGGATACAATTTACCAAAGGCATTATGTATCCGAGAATAGGCTCGCAAGGTTATTGAATATGAAGGGCGTTGTCAGATAAAATCCAACAAAGGATCTGGTGGTCCATAAGGGATCTGATGTGAGCATCGGTACTCAACCAGAAGAAGAAAGAATGCAAGGAGATCATATGATAGAAACAACTGACTAATTCAAAGCTCACATGTAAAGGAATTATGATTTCCCAATCAAAGGATCAGAAGCAAAAGCTCTGATTAGGGATGGATAAGTTGAGTAAGCTTAGGGGTAAAATTGACAACAATTTGATTGGTCGAGATCCAGCTCATGGTTAATATGACATCTGAGCCGAAAGGATGAATTCTAGGATCTGATTGAGGATTGCGAGCATTTGCAAAATATTGAATCAATGGACTCAAAATGATAGTGACAAAGGCTGCCAACAAGATTACTATACTTACGGGATGAACCACAATGAAAGCAAGCAAGAATTTCAAGAGCAATAAGTTGCTAAGGATTTTCGGAAGATCGAATAGTATTTCGAAGACCTTAGTGAAACACATAAACAACTAGGAATGAAGAAATCCTCAATAAGGGTGAGAATTTATGCGTCGGTGTAATCCTGCAGAAAAGAGCTACAAGGCAGCAAGCACGAAGGATTCACGGAATAGCGGGAAGTAGTTCAGGGTATCTTGTAGTAACAAGAGTAATCGAGAATGAAGGTAAGGGTGGCAAGTATAAGTAGCTATCCATAGGGATGTCTCGGTGGTAGGGTTGCAAACCCGATGAGCACAAGTTCTCGGTAGAACATCGGAGAGTATCTTCGGAACCCTACGGTGCGCCAAGCAATCATCTGGAGTGACGGGCTCTCCGGGAGAAAGTAATTACGAGATCCTAGAGTTAGAGTTAGCAAAATCATTTTAAACCGAATAGAAGAGAGATCAGAGTCCCAGAGTAAAGATCGAGGAGTAAAATATCCTAATACCACCCAATGGCGACGTGGGCCCGTAAGCTACACAGCCATGTTAGTAAAAGTTTTGCAATGACTAGACTCAACTTCGGCCAAGGAGTTTGGAAGGGGGATTCCTACAGGCAGTCGGCTCTGATACCAACTTGTGACGCCCCCGATTCAATCGTACACTAATCATGCATGCAAACGTGTATTATCAAGATCAGGAACTCACGGGAAGATATCACAACACAACTCTAAAACATAAATAAGTCATACAAGCATCATAATACAAGCCAGGGGCCTCGAGGGCTCGAATCACTACAAAAAAATACACTTCCGTGATGATACGTGTTTGTCACAGTAGGTCGCGTTTTTTGTCATGCATGTACATCCATGACAAATTTATGACAGAATCAAGATAGTCATACCGTCTTCGTAGAAGTGTTCCATGACATTACCAAAATTATCATCACGGAAGTGTCCACTTCCATGACGATAAATCGCGCGTCACAGAAGTGCTTTCGTCAAAGGTGACCGACACGTGGCATCCACCGTAACGGAACACCGTTAAGCTATCGGGTCGGGTTTTGGATCCGATAACCCGTTAATAGCCCCGACCAATGGGAAATTTCTGCGTGTAAAATTCTTATTGGCGGACGAAACACGGTCACCGCGTCGATGGGTTAGACAGCGCCTATGATACGTCGACAGTGGCACGCCCAACAGAGGCCCATTCTCGTGAAAAGGCCGCCCGTTTGACTTGGTCAAAAGTGGCGGGCGGCCCATGGAAAGCTTGTTAACGCCCTGCTCGCATATAGCCCATTTACAGCCCGCTAACCCAAGGCCCGTTCGCCTTATCCGAATTAAGCCCGAGGCGTCATCTGGGCCATTCAATATGATTCCAGCCGTTTTCGCTTCGCCCATGTATGGCCCATGACGTCTTCGCCCATATGAGGCCCTATGTAACTCTTGGCCTATTAACGGCCCGTGGTGAAACGGCTCGTAATGAACAAAGTATCACTTTACACCCATTAACGGCCCGTGGTGAAACGGCCCGTAACGAGCGAAGGTATCACTTTATACCCATTAACGGCATGTTATTCCGTTGGGCCGTTTCCAGCCCATGTTATCTTTCGGCCTTCTTAGAGCCCATTTATTCTTGGGCTCATTTCCAGCATTTGTTTACTTACGGCCCGTTACTGTCATTTTCTGCTTGTGGGCCAAATTCAGCCCGTGGTTACAGTCGGCCCGTTTATGGTCCGTTAATACGTTGGGCCGTTTTCATAGCGTCATCAAACACGGCCCATTAACGATGGCCCGTTACGGTCGGCCCATGAACGAACGGTTCCAACTCTAGCCCGTTTACGGCCATAATGCGGCCTATTATTGGCCCATGTTTGGCCAATCGATCATACGGCCCGTATAAGGCCCATTGATGATACGGCCCACAGAAGGCCCATTGTTACTACGGCCCGTAGAAGGCCTATTGTTTCTACGGCCCGTAGAAGGCCCATCGCTTCTGACCCGTGGGAGGCCCAAAGTCACTACAATAAATATTAGCCCATGGTTATTGTGGCCTAGTTTAAAAAATAGGTTATTGCAGCCACTAGTTAACCGCGGAAAAATAACTGCAACAAGACAACAAGGAAATAAATAAGCAAGCAACTAACGCTAGGCTATCACGGCTATTACACATATTACATCCACTAGGCATCAAAATTCGCCACCAGTGCAAATATAGGGAACAAAGCAGCATATCATATACACCGGCGTCAAAATTGACCACCAAAGCAAATAAACGCGGCAAACAAAACAAGAGCATAATCTGAAACAACTTCGAAGAGCTCAAGAAACGTTATCCCGGTATCCACCATGCCGGCAATAAGCTTAGCAAGCTGATTAGCTTTGTCTGTTTGGCGCTAAAATCCTCCAACGCTTCTTCGTTGCACGTAAAATATGCATCTGAATGCTCCGAGGACTTCCGCAGTCCTTCCGCTTCTTGTCACAAAGCCACAGTTGATCGATGTCTTTCACTTGTAGTTGAGACTCAACAAACCAAACTGATTCGCACGGTGAGTTTGAATAGCTTGTGCAAGCGGTAGTGGCGATAACTCCAACACTAAACCAAGACAGGATGTGTCACTATCACGAACCTTATCTGCATTACTTCCTTTACCGCTGCTTAATAAGGCACTCTTCCCCAATATTCATCACAAGATTCTAAAAGAAGAAACAAGCGAGACACATAACAAGTTTAGCATGTACTAGTATATGAAACTCATTTCGGTGAACCGGTTCATTAGTAAGGTGCACAGGATTAAACTACCAAGTCTTCTATTGATAAGTACTAGTACATAATAAAAGCATCAAACAAACATATATCTATGTCCTATGGTAGCAATGGAATCTTAAATTAGAACAGTTGTTCTTGAGTTTAGGCACTTGTTCTACATGAGCAGTCTGATAAGACGCAAGAATATAATACTTAAAAATAGAAAATGAGCTCATAGACCTTACCAAATTCTTGGTTCGGGACCAATCTGAACAAAGCGTTCCTGTCATCGCCCGATAAATGTGTCTCGGGAGAACGTAAGGGAATTTGATGAGTTTCTTTGCGGTGAAGTACGTTTTCTTGTGTAATTCGATCATCGCCACCAAGCATTCTTGGAGATAGCAGAGGCATTAGCACAAAGTTACCTCATCCTGAGTTTCCAAATCGTTCCTTCTCTATAGAGAAAATGGGAAAATTTGCTGTATTATAACCATCATGGAGGTAGGATGTATGGGACAAAGCAATGTAATTGCCATGAATAACATTACTTACACATAACTCTGGACAAACACCACCTGGCGGCATTTTCCTTCATCTTGATATAATATTTCCAAGATGGGAAGATACACACATACGATTTAATAACATCAAATGCGATAGATGCTAAACTACGACTAGTTGGTTGTGCTTCCTCCACAGGAATAGGCGTACTAACTGGTGGAGTTGGGGTTCGCCGCGATAGTATTGGCCCTTTGGGCACTGGAGTAGCCTTACTAACTGCTCTTGTTTGGGAGCTCTGTGGTGGAGATGGTGCTGTGTCAACAGGAACTGGGTTACTATCGGCTGGGGTTGGGGTTAGATTGGGTGAAGCTGGTTCTCTGTCCATCGTAGTAGGGGTACAATCTGCGAGAGTTTGGGTTATGTGTGGTAGGGCTGGTTCTTGTGCATGTACAACTGGGGTGCTATCTCCACCAAGAGGTAGAACTGTTTTATTTGAAGACCGTGTTTATAGTCCGCTAGATATTGGCATCACCCGCTCCAATTCAAATGGCTGATAAACAGGAAACATAGTTGAATGTACAGACATTGTATGAGAGACAGATGCAATAGATAGTGTGGAAAAAAGAGGGCATGAAATAGTTGACATGTATATTGTTTAACTAAATCAGATAGCATGACATAATTTCACATATATGATGTCTATCTAAACTGGATAGCATAGCATAACATAATTCAAAGATATGATGAATAACTAAACATGATCGCCTGACATAATTCACCTACATGTTATCTAAGTAATCAGGATCGCATCATTTAATTCACATATATGATTTATATGCTAAGCAGAGGGCATTCGATATGATGTCCGAACTAAGAACATGGTGTTGAATATTGTGTATATGATGTCTAAACTATGCAATGCAAGACACCGTATGCATGATATGAGCAGTATAACCGTGCCAAGTTAGAGCATACACCTTAGTGGGGGAATAGGACTGGTCATCTGTCTCTGAATCCATCTCTGAGGAGCTATCGAGACCCAACAAGAGATCTGCTTCGACAGGTAGCACTGTTTGCTCTGAAGGCCTTGTTTTCACTCCAGATTTTTCCAACTCCGACCCAAATGGCTGATTCACAGGAAGAGTAGTTTAATGTACAAACATTGTTGACAAATGGAAATGTAATGAAGAAAAGGATGGGCAAGATATCATTCGAATATATGATGTCTGGTTAAACAGGATGGCATTGCACATTTCACATCTATTATGGCTGGCTAAAAGACATGAGATTGCATAATTCCCATATATGATATAGAAACTAAACAGGTGGCATTACAGAACATGTCTAAACTAAGCAGATGATATATATGATGTCAAAAGTAGGCACTGCAAGGCAACATATGCATGATATGACTAACAACATCAAGCCAAGGTAGAGCAAACACCTTGGGGGTAAATAGGAGTGGTCAGCGGCGTCCGAATCCGCCTCAGAACAGATATCTTCCTCTAGATTACAATCTGGAGAGGGGTGGGGAGGGTTTGCCATTGAACCCACCATGGAGCGATGTCTGCATGACATTGTATCGCCGCGCAAAACTCTTCTCGTTTTCTCTACATGTTCAGCATGACTGTGTACAATATCTGACATGCATATGAAAAAAATATGGTGAGATTATGTAAGGAGAGCATGCAAAAATTTAGAGTGATGGTAACAACCAGTGGATCGATGTTTTTCCGTTGAACCAAAATAGCCCTAATGGATCGACGTGAATGTATATAATAAGTGATGCAACAAGTGTACAACCTCTTTGCCGTAGCCGTGTCGACCTCAGCATCATTGTGTTGGTCGCTGAAGCAGTTGAGGCAGAGGTGGCTGTCCGAGGTGTGGAGGAAGATCTGAGGTATCTATAGACGGCGTCCAGGGCATTTCTCTGTTGTGATGGATTGTTCTGTCGTTGGAGCAGCTCCGGTGAGCCGTAAGACGTCAATCTCAAGCAAAGACAAGAGACATCGTCAATCTCAAGTGGGATTCTAATAGCATCTCCAATAGATGATGTAAAATGGATGTAAAATTAACATCACCAAAAACCACCGACTACAACAGATGAGGTAAAACTGTTGACTCGAACTTAATCGTCGAAACTGAAATTTACAATGGAATCTGAATGCTACTGCCGAAACTGAACGCAATAGTAGCAGAGAGGCACTTGACATGTAGTTTAGGGAGGGCCTGCAGTTCATCTTCAACCTGCACCCCCCTGAGCCGCCATCCACCACCGGCTGAACCGCCCGCCCCGCCCACGCCACCACCTCAAACAACTCGCCACCGCCGCCCGCCAGCCCTCTAGGACCCCCCCCCCCACCGTGAACCCTAAGATAGATAGTGGGGTACCTCTTCGGCGAGCCTCCGTCCCTGCTGCGGGTGGTTCTTGCTTAACTCCGACGAGCCCCCCAACCCCTGAAAATCGATCGACCCAAAAGTCGATTCAGTCGACTGAAGTGTGGCTTAATCGGAGCAGAGCAGCAGCACGAGCGAGAGGGAGAGCAGCAGCAGCAGCTGGGCGAGCGAGCAATCGAGCGAGAGCCGGAGCAGCAGCAGAAGATCCGGCTGGTATGGACGCCGCCGCCGAAGGGGCCTCGCACTAGGGGAGAGCCGCCGTGGAGATGTTGCCCGCAGCGCCGGGTTCAAGGTAGCCGCTCCATGGGGGTGCGGGATGGAGCACCGTCGGCGCCGGGAGGTCCGGTTAAGGAGAAGGTGCGATGCGATGAGTGTACAACCTCTTTGGTGGCGCCGAGTAGGCCTTGGCTTCGTCCGAGGAGTCGGTGAGGATGCTGCGGTTCTGGTGGAGCAGGTTAAGGCGGCGCTGTTGGGGATGGAGCAGCCGCGATAGACGAGGCGATCGTCGGAGCAACTCCTTGGAGGTGGAGGACGGGGCGGCTGAACTGGCGGGACGGCGAGATGGACGACGGATCCTCATTCGGGGAGGTGGACGAGGGACGTCGAGCTGTTGCGGTGGACGATGTCGTCGGGGAAGAGGCTCCGGCTGGGCAGCGGTGACGTGGCGTACGGAGGAGGGTGGGGTTTCGCGGCTGGAGTGGAGAGGTTATGGCGGCCTGGGATTTCGAATGGCGAAAAGGGGGTGATGGGAGGGGGTGAAGCATGACTTAGGAACGCGCTTGTCCAAAATGTAGGGTGTGTTACAAAAGTACCCCCCACCGATTTGAACTAGCGGCGCTTTCAACTCAGGGTTAGAAGGGGGATTTCGCGTGTCAGGATTTGGCAGCTGGAGGGAGTTTTCGCGCGCGTTGTAATTTCGGGATAGCAAGGCGCGGGTTGTGAAGGCGCCAGTTTTGGGAGCACGATATCTGAATTTTTGGGATATAACAAGACGCGGGTTGAATTTTAGGGACAAGCCTAACGTGTCGTAATATTGTACTTGTACGTACCAAATCAATTCGCACTTCCCTCAACCAAAAAGAAAACGAAAAAAGTAAAACTATTCACACCACACAGAGAGAGAGTCTTGCCCCGTTTTACTATACAAATGCTATTCAAAGCTACTCCCTCCTTCCATCTATATAGGGCCTAATGCATTTTTCGATGCTAACTTTGAGCAAATATTAGAGCAATGATATATGACATGCAACTTACACAAAGCACACCGTTAAATTCGTCTGTGAATGGTTCTTTCAATGATATAATTTTCACATTGTGCATGTCATGTACTATTAATCTTGTCAATAGTCAAACGCGGTCTTAAAAATCTCATTACGCCCTATGTAGATGGAAGGAGGGAGTATGAATCCATGTTATGTCCGATTAAATTTTTTCTCTTGCTGTATAATGCATGTAACCTGCTCATACCAACATTTTAGTGCATTCCAAATGTCTATACTACAGCTGCAATTCGAACTAAATTTTAATTCGTTTCTCTATTTCAATAAGAATCTACAACCATGATTGTTGCCAACTTCAACCATCATAGTTTCCTTGCTATCCGCCAGATATAAATCAGACGGCCTATAATGCAGGATGGCAGGCACACCATCATCAACAACTCCGTTTTTTATAAGAGTAGAGATAAAATATATTAAATATAGTATACCATGTTCATAACCACACCATGTGTATCACCGTTATATATATTCCACATCCGTCGGTTTGAAACACTATGATAAATTCTTCAAATATCCGAATTCACTTTTTATAATGAAGTATATATGATCTCTATTCGTCTTTTACACCCACACAACCCTCTTATCTTTGTAGCTAGTGCTAACTTTCTCTTGTGCATGCACACACCCGCATCCCTCTCACCTCTCCTCAAAGATTCTCTAGCTCCATCACGCAAATTGTCTTTTCACTTTAGGTCGTTCACCCACGATGTGTGTAGGCCCCCCAGCTCCTTCTTTACGGCACACATCGATCGATATGCCTCTCTAGCCAGGTGTGCCTAGCACAAAGACAAGCTTCCCCTCTTCTCTTGTCACCGTCCATGCCTCACTCCACCACTCTTTTCATCGTTCTCGTACTCGCACACTCCTCATCCTCGATATAGTATGCCTCTCGTACCACCTCCTACATGCATCCCTCTCTCTCTATCCTTATCCTCGTGCCTCATTTGCTTCTAAAACACACATGCATGTATACCGATCGATCTCCCAACATATACCTAGATCAACTTTAACTACCCCCCCATCGATCGGCGTACCTCACAAGTTATGTCTCTCCTTTCTCTTACAAAGGGTGATTGATCTTCCTATGTAGTTATGTCTGCTTACCACAGCCACATCGTCCCCCTCATCATTCGTGCATGCCTCCTGACCCGTCTCTCACACGCACATGCACATACAACAAGCAACCATCTCCTCTCTTATTGATATTGCGGGCGTGCCCTCCGTTTGTCTAGCAAGCCTATCCCACCATTTGTTAGAAGCAACTCCACTACCACCCCGTCCAACACTCTAGCTCTGTCTCTCTCCCAACCTTATTCATCTCCTGCACATATGCATGGATGCCGATCAATGTCCCTTAATACATGAGGCAGATCGATCTCCTTAATACATGAGGTAGGCCTCCCTCCTCCTCCACACATATACCAGCCATTGTACCTCTATAGTTAATTGGGCCTCCCTCTTCCCCACCACACACCGATAGTCGAAAGGCCGCAGGTAGGTATCCATGCCACGAGACAAACTGCACATGTCCCATTTCACATTCCAGTAGGCCAGCCACTCTATATCTTTGACGTGGGCACACACAAATTCGATGGCACTCTTTATCGATCGCGCGCGCGCACACACACACACACACACACACACACACACACACATCATCCCTCACTTCGATTCTATAGACACCTCAAGCCGATGATACCTCCACTCTCTTCTCATGGATCGCCCCCTCTATATATATGTTACATCCAGGACTCTATTTCACACACATTGCATACTCCTTCGTTCCTAAATATTTATCTTTTTACAAATTTCAAACGGGCATATTTTAGAGTGTAGATTCACTCATTTTGCTTCGTATGTGTACTTCCTCCGTTCCTAAATATTCTATTCGTCTTTCTAGAGATTTCAACAAGTGACTACATACGGAGCAAAATGAGTGAATCTACACTCTAGAATATGTCTATATACATCTCAGATGTGCCACCATTTGAAATCTCTAAAAGACAAATATTTGAGTAGTCACTGCTGAAATCTCTAGAAAGACAAATACTCTAGAGTATATTTAAGAACCGAGGGTAGTGCACAACCGCATGGGAGACTCAGCCCGGTCGTTATGCTGCATTAATAGTGAGTAATGAGCAGTCAAATCATAAGCCCCACCTTTCCCTAATCGTAAGTTGCTCAAGAAGCAACCATCAATACGCTCTTCTTTGAATCCGCCATACTACTCCATCCACATCGCTTATACAACAAGGCTTTAAAAAAAGAAAAAAAATCTGTGGGACCAAGGCGACTAGTGATCGGCCTGAAAAATAGCATTGGTAGTTATAGCACGGCGTCTATTACTAGAGGGAATAATGCGTACACACATGCATGCAGTGCTTCCAATCCGGGTACACACATGCATGCACTCTTAGTAGTACAGTAGTACATGGAGAGAAAATTGTGGACTTGATTGCGGTTACCACGCCCTAATTAATTGAGCATTAAACCAAACGCGTCTAAAGTCTCTTCGGTGGTGGAAATGCATTGAGAGAAATGCATCATAATGAAGCGCTACCAGAACTGTGACGGAGGGTGGAGTAGTATGAAGGTGCAAAACCAAGTACGCGTACTAGTACTGCGCTTGGCTCTTCGCCCCTTCGTGAAGTCGAACAATGATGGTACTACGCATGTTGGGTAACTACAGTGTATGCCTCGACAACTCGACACCAATGGATCGAGGCATGTCCACCGAGGGTAGGTTGCATTAGTCAAAAGCGTAAGCAAGCTTCACCTTGTCCCGCAAGCTTCTCCTCGCTCATGAAGTTGACGGACACACCAAAAGTAGTGCTAGTCCATACTCCCTCCTTTCCGGTTAATATGGCTTAATCTTTTTACGGGTAAATGAGAGAGCTTTATTAATATATAAGCATTCTTAGGACGATCGCCAAGACACTGGTCACTAGGAAGCCAAAAAAGAAGTAGGAAGCGAGGTGTTTCATCAAGCCAAACAAAGTTGACGGGACACGTAAAAGTAATGCTAGTCCATGCTGCCTCCTCTCCTGTTAACATGGCTTAATTTCAAACGAGATAAATACACCGCTCATCACTTTGATATTTGTAAAAATACGGTCATGGACTACATAATACGCCATTGCGCTCAATATATATATTTTCCGTGTTCATACGGTCACTAGCTCACCCCGACCGAGTATGTGTGTGCATGCACGTAGGTTGAGCACTTGAGCGTGACCGTGTGTGTTCCGTCGTGTGCTCGGACATGCATGCATTAGGGCGTCAAGGCGTGCGTTTTGCGTCCATGTGTACGTGTGGATTGTTGCATACACGTAGGGGGAGTACGTAGGGGCCACTAAGGAGCAAATAAATCACAGAGTATGTTAGTCGGAAGAAGCAACCATCATTTCACTCTTGAATGACACGTACGCAATATAAAATGGTTGATATGGAGAGAAAAAGAAAACCACTATATATACACTAGCAGGGTGCGTGTGAGAGACAGGTCAGGAGGTGAATGACACGTGGCCCCAGGGAGTGGCTGGCCCACCTATCATACAGCCAAAGGCAGGTGTAGTAGAGGGCCGAGGAGTAGTACAAAATCCTACGCACCTACGCATGCTAACCAAGGGCTGAGTGATCACTCAAATCGCAAGATCAGTTGACTAGAAGCTACGCTAGACCCATGGAGGCGATGAGCGCGAGCATCAGCCGGCTGTGCCAGATGGTCCACGACGCCGGCCTGCGGCCCGGCAAGTAGTATTGCTCGAGGCCGCCAGGGCGAGGGGCCGCTTGGACGACAGCTTCGTCTCCTTATTCGACGAGGTCCTCGTCGGTTTCCTCGACAAGTTCACCATCATCAAGAAGCTTGCGGACGACTTTCATGTAAGCCTCCAGCCGACACGCCCAGGCTCTGCGATGCCTGCCACCCTCAACGTCCACTATGGTAACAACCTCTTCGACGCACTGGTGGCCCTGCGACTGCTCGTCGTCGCGCCAAGAATGTCCACTCGAGGTCGCTTTCGCCACAAGAAGCGCTGGCGCAGCAAGACACCATCGACATAATCACCCACGTCTACGCGCAAATAGTCCACAAGGACTAGTACATGCAAGAGGAGGACGATAGGACGCTGGCCTTCTTGGAGCGTAGGGCAATCTTGGACGGCACTGTTCAGAAGCACGTTGAGCTCGCCACCAACGCCGCTGCTCCTCACACATCGGTTGGTGACCCGGCGCACTAGGGCGTGAGGATGTCGTTGAACGTTGATGGATCTGTATGTATTTTTATCCTTCCGTCAAATCCATGTAGTAGTATATGATACTACAGTAATTATCTTACCTTTCACATCAACTTCATAATTTTCGTACGTACTCCATGCATGAACGGCACCAGAAGCAAACTTCTCATTTCTCTAGGCAAAATCGTTATTTTCTGTCTATCGGTCGCGCCATGGAGCAGAACCAAATTTTACAAGTTACGAGTTAAAAAGGAAAAGCTTGTCGTGTTCGCGTCGCACCCCCACACGGTTGGTCCGGCACGCCGCTCAAGTGGGAATGCGTGCGGTGTTGCATTTTCACTTACAAGTGGGACCGCAGTTGAGCAAACCGACTATCGGCAAACCCCCACCCCGCCCACCGCGCGATGGCTGAGAAAAGAGGACAAGAGGGAGAAGAGATGGCTGTAGCACGGACTCCAAGAAAATTGGTGTCGGATGGGACTCTTGTGGGTGGCGTGTGCCATACTGCTAGACGTAAATGCTAGTTATGGCCCATGCCACCCCACTATATCGAGCCTATATCGAGGTACGTAGAACAAATTTCCAGCAGTCCATGCTCAGCCCTCCTCTATCTCTCTTCTCAGCCAGCCAGCGGAGGCGCGGAGCCCATCGTCGCTTGCTCACATGCGCCCCACGTCGCTGAAAACGCAAGAGGACCCAATCAACCTGCACATCTTTCACCTCGACGTCTTTGGTGATGAAAAACAAATCCAATAAAGATCTTCGGTGGCCGCTTTTGGAGTTACTCAAGAGTAGTAAGATTCTATTTATAGTTTAACCCAATATGCACATCTCGTGGCTTCAACTACCACTCTATTTTCTTTCATGACACGACCTGGATGCTGGATGTCCCACGTGTCGGCAAAAGGAGGAAGAACCCGACCAAATCTTCGGTTATGCTCTCGGATTAGACTAGTTGTGCTAACTTAAAAAATTTATTGTGTAATCCATCCGTTCCAAAATACTTGACTTCCATTTGTCCAAAAATGGATGTACCTATATACTAAGACATGTCTACATACATATATATTTTGACAAATAGAAGGCATGTATTGTGCAACAGAGGGAGTAGAATGGATGTACCTATATACTAAGACATGTCTAGATACATATATATTTTGACAAATAGAAGGCATGTAGTATTGTGCAACGGAGGGAGTAGAATGGATGCAAGTTTTTGTATTGGGAAGAAGAGTACATCCATATATTGATAGAGCGCAATTTAGTAGATGTTCTATCACTTTTAGCTAGTATAGAATAGAGGCTAGACATGAGACTAGATGCGAGGAAGCAACGTCTACTTCTTTACACTCGAAGAAGAAAGAAGCACGCAAGATCGAGCCTCCGCAGATCAACAATGAATGCATCGAGAAGGCACTAATCCAACTTACTACAGGAGTAGTCAAAATTATCGTTGGAGTTCGTGCAAAACGGAGGTCCGTTTGGGGTCGTGCGTTGGAGTTGTCCTTACAAGTGGGACCGCAGTTAAGGAAACCGACTATCGGCAATCCCCCACCTCGCCCGCCGCGTGATGGCTGAAGTTAGAGAAACGACGAGGTTGAAGAGATTGCTCTCGCACGGACTCCAAGAAATAATATGGTGTCAGATGGATGTCGTGGTGGTGGCGTGTGCTGTACTCCTGGACGTGAATGCTTGTTCTGGCCCATGCCACCCTACTACTCCTACTACTTACTCCTACTATATACTATACTAGTAGTATCGAGGATTCGAGGTGCTGGTTACGTACAACGAACACATTAACATATGGCTACAGTAAAAACACCCGCCCGACGCGCGAAGCATGTGAAGCTAGTACAAATAGTGTACTACTATTGTTGATTGGCCTCATCCGATAACATGTTGCAATGCACGTACAATTATGTATTCGAAAATATTTTTTGCCTCGCCGCACCACTCACTCGTGAGAAGCGACTCAAAGCCATTCATAAATTTAGTACAGTAAGTTTATCACAGGCATATCATTTTATTACATAGAACAATAGGTCATCAACCCACATCGACAACGAGGATACATTATAAATACTAAAGTTTTCACCACACAACAAATAACAAGCCATGAAATGAACTTCAACTCAACCATTCCGCGGCATTGGAACGCTTGCTTTGAACCACAAGTGATTCTCTCGACGGGCCATCCGTTGTCGATCCGAGACCAACGCAAGATCGATCATCCAGCTGAAGCGGCCTACTATATCAAGCATTCGTGGTAGGGAACCACCCAAATGTCCGGGTATAGACACAGCTTGCTTCTCATAAATGTTTCAACAGCAGTTGGATCGCTTTTCACCATCATCGGATAGTTTTGTCCAAGGAAGAGCGAAGTTTTCCAAGACTATCAATTCTGTGCGTGGAGAAGGAGTTGGCACTAGCACACTAGTATCCATCCCGAATACCATGCAACGGGTGTTGGAATAGGTCCGAGAGTGCGACCATGGGAGACTACACCGCTTCCTTAGCAATAACATCATCGATGGGCTGTATACACACAAGAAGAGGTGATCCATCGGAATTAGTTGCCAGGCGCCACAGAGTATATCGGCGCTGCTTGTGATCATCACCATCGTCATCTCCCCCTTGGTTATAAAAAGCTTCAAGTATAGGTGGTGGGATGTCCACACGACCTTGGAAACACAACAAGAAGGTTAATTGGTAAAGGGAAACTTGCTAACCCGCATGCATGTGGATGAAACAATTATAATTACGGTGGAATACAAACGTACCGAAACAACGAGGATGCCATGCATAAAGAGTGCCACGAGTGGTGCAAGCAAACACAAGGCCCTCGTATTCAATTGCCTCACAGTACTCCTTCGTGCACAGAAACTGATTTTTGAGCAATATCCATCGAGTCAAACCATCAAGGACGGCAACAAGCTTGTCGAAGATAGCAACAACATCATAGTTTTTGTAATTCCAAGAGCGGTTGGAAACTCGACAAATCGCTATCTTCCGTAGAAGACAGTCACCATGATCATATTTGAACATGCGTACATTACCGGTGTGCTCAACCTCTGGGCAATGTGCTGAGATTTTTGGAAGTGGAACCCGGTGACGAGTGTACACATTCACAAGTTCCCACTCGCAGTTGGACCCAATGTAAACAACCCAATCCCCATTTGCGCCCGCCCAATCCTTGCCCTCAGCGATGGCATCTTAACATCACACGATCATTATCAAGCGGCATCAACTTGCATTGGCGAGGCCTCCGTCGTCTTGGCGCCGACCATCGTGGTCACGGCGAAGAAGATAGGGAGATCAAACCGCCCTTGACCCTTGGGTTCCTTGCAATGATGTTATTAGTTGAGTCGAGAATGGGCTTGAACGAACCTGCCATGCTAGCCGAGGTGATGACGTCGCACCGATCAATGAGTTCCTCCACCACGTCATCTTTCAGATCGGGGCAAGAATGACGGGGTCATTTCCGGCCTATTCCCTCCATGGAGAAGACGATCGAACGATGGTAGAAGAAAGGGTGAAGGGCTGAAGGAAAATGGAGGAGGGAGAGGAAGAGCGTGCGACAGCAGTTCCAAATCAAGAGGGAAAGGCGAAGAGTCGGTGGATGGTTGCGAGTTTCCACGGTTCACGAAGAGGCGCCCCGGCCTACACGTCCGTTCGGAAATACTCCTACTACTCGCCGTCGTCTCACTGATATGTTGGAACGGGACCACATGTCAACGAAACATGGTGTGTAATTTCTCGTGCAAAATGCGATCTAGTCGCGTTGGCTCGAGGTGCCGCATTAGTTATCGACCTTTATTTTTTTAATGGTGTGCCGATCAGTTTTGAAGCACGACTTACTGGTACTGTATGCAGAGAAAATATAAACTACTCTACCACTACCCCACCTCCAGTACTAGTAGTATAAAAAAGATATATAGGCTGGAGCTTCAGCGCTTTCTTGCTAAGGGCTGCCCACTTGCTTCTCACACTACCACCCTCTCTCCAGATCTAAAAAAGATGGCCCCTCTCTCCATCCTCACCGGTGGTCACAGATCCGCCGGGGAAGAGAAGGACGTGCAGCGTTGACACACTCGTCGTCGGCGAGCGAGGTCACGCACTGACGACAAGGCCGTCCTCTCAGACCTAGCGCCCGCGCGGGATGGCCTCCGTCCCCAAGCTCGTTGTCGTAGTGTGTGCGGAGGACGACGACCACGAGTGAAGCCACTTCCCGCCGACCCTCAGGTATACTACCTCTTTTCGAGCCATAACCTTGTTCTATTACCCCATCTGCTACGTCGTTGCATGTGGATCTTTTTCCACTCCACCATCTTCCCAATTTGCTATCCTCTACTCTGCTGCCACGCAGATTTAAAACCATAATTTGCACTATTAAAGGAAACCCTACTTCATGCAGACTAATCCATGTCCGGGTTGAATAAGGAAAGGAAGGAGACTGTCTTGTCCAAGAGAGTAGGCATCGAACCCGCATCTAGGTTGAAAAGGGGAAAATCAGTAGCTAAGGAACGAGTCTCGTGTCTCTTGGTTGAAGAAGGGTAGAAAGGCATGACAACACAATAGAGAATGACCAGGTCGATCGGTTTGTTGTCCTCGCATAGGAAAAAGGTGGCTAAAGAGAACAACAATGGGACCGTAATCCACATATGTTGCCTGGATATTTGTTGCTCTGGGCAACTATACCTCCCTCACCACTCTGCGTCCGTGGAGGTACATCGTACTGGTGCCTCCCATGCTCTTATTGCCACTTTTTTGTGTTAGTATAACGCCAAAGAGTCAAGTCAAGCAATGCTATTGCTAAAGTGATGCCACATTTAACTAATGCCGCTCTCAGTCTAATGCCACCCATAAATTTAAGCAATGCCATTTAATGTCATGGGATTATTTCAGGGTTAAATGTTGATTGTGGATGTATTAAAGATTTTTCAGCTATAAGGCATTCTAATGCTGTTGCACGTACCAAGATACCAACGATGAAACTTGTTACTCCGTCAGATTTTTGCATTGTTAATGCTTATAGATTACATACCTCACTTCCATGAGATAAGTTAATTTTTTTGTACAAGTGTCACCAAAATGCCAAGGCGCTGATGTCATTTTATTTTGGTTAAACCGCATGCATAATTATGAAGACAAGAGGAAAGGTCAAGAGTGGGCACCTCCTCCTCCGGCTTTTCTCTTGAGGAGGTCTGTATGTTTGTCTCTAATGCCTGTCGACTACATACCTGACATCATGATGTAATGTTAAGTCATTTCCTTTTGTACAGTGTCATTGAATTGTCAAGGCGGTGATGGCATTTTATTTTAGTAGAACTGCACAAATTTTTCTTAAAAGAAGAAGAAAGGTCAGGAATGGCTCACTTTTCTAGAAAAAACTATGTATGCCTTCCTCACATCAGCCGTTGTTGCTTTATTTATTCCTTCAAACAGGTGGTTACAAACAGTCTTGCTACCTTTTCCCATTAAGAAATTGGAATGCTTATATTTGTGAGTCTATGCTTCAACTAGTGCCACTTTTAGAGTAATCACACTTTCAATATCTATGCAAACAGGGATGCTCGATTTTAGTGGAACTGCACAAAAAGTCCAACTGGTTCAACATTAGGAGCATGTTTTTTCCCAACCTTTATATCCAATTGGTGGCACTATGAGCTGTTCATTACGAAGGTACATGGTTTGCTACTATCTTGCTACTCTTTTTGTACTGTCATTAGATAGTAATACTAGTGGTTTGCATGTGAATTTATTGGCAGGGTGGACCTACATTGGAGGTGCGGGACAGAATTCAATGATTGAATGCTCAATTTCGGTTGTATCGATTTCACCTCTTCCATCACTGCGAACATGGATATCCTTGGTCCGATGAAGAATAGGCGCTATATTTCTGCTCGAACCAGCAAATCAATTCAAGATGAAATTGTCCAGGCAAAACATAATCAGATCGATTGTCCAAAGTCGTAACATGACAGATGCTAAGCGGAAGAGACATGTTTAAACTGAAAATACAAGGTGTGGTATATGTTTACTAGCTGCTTGATATTTGTGCAGACAGAGATGTCTGCCCGTTGCTATTTGGCAAACAAACAAAGTGCCCACAATTTTGGTTGAACTACACAAGAGAATAGTATAGTCACTGCATGTAGTGCCATTTGAAAATAGACACAGAAAGATTGGATATTCACTTCATGGACTGCAGAAAAGTAGTACTGTACTATTTATTGGCCAACACTTGGTGCTTCATTGCTTTGGTCTGATTATACAATGGGCATCATTTTGCCTAAGTTAAAGTTTGTATTCAAAATAGTCTCAAGAAGTGATTGAGGGAAGACCAAATCATATTGCAAAGGCATGTTCCTCCATCATGTCTGGTTCATTCTCATGGTTCCAAATGTTGGTGAAACCACTTACGCTTGCAAGAGGAATTGTAGACTTCACAAACAAATTTGTCTTTCAATCAGCATCTTGAATGTTGGCCAATAGAAGCATCCATGTTAGTAGGAAGAACAGATGTTTTCCCAAGATCTTTGCTTTTGGAGCTACATATTTGTATATGATCTGTGAGTCATTGAGATGCATTAACATGTTGATCTTATGTATGGGAATCGTACTAGTTAATTTTAGTTTCAACGCAAGATCCGAAGTGGCTGATCTTTGCTTTTGGAGCTACATATTTGTATATGATCTGTGAATCATTGAGATGCATTAACAGTTACTTATTTCTGTTCGCTCAGTGTTTACAAGTTACCGATCGATCACTAGCTAGCCTACAAATGCGCTCTGGCCGCTTTTATTTATGACGAAGATGCGGCGGCAGTTTTTGAATAAAATGCCTACCTCAAGAAACCGACAAGCTCAACGCAAGCAAGTGCCTCCTTATTTCAAGCCAATAAAAATGGCTCCTCCTAGTGGATTTCGACATCCGGGTCCCATGCCATTGTCAACGAGTCAATAAACGAGAGAATTGTACAACGAGCAACCGACACGAGGGACCCAAAGAGCTCGCCCAGCTTATTTTTGTTTTGGGTTAATTTGATAAATGTCACTCCAAATCTGGTGTATCCGAGAAATGCCACTGCAATTTCAAACTTTGAAAATGCCACTTCATGCCATTTCTAGTGGCATTTTTCAAGTCCGGAGTGGCGTTTTCAAAGTTTGCAAACTGCGTATGCTTTCAAAGTTTGCAAAATTGCAGTGGCATTTTCAAAGTTTGGAAATTGCAGTGGCATTTTATGAATCGCCATAATTGGAGTGGCATTTATCTAATTTGTTTTTGAGATGGAAACGGGTGTCAACTGGCTGTGCTGGACACTCTGCATGTCTAGACAGCCTTTTCTTTTATGTTTACCATGCACCAGCCCAAGAGTTTTTTTTTTTCTGAAAATGGCTAGCCCAGTTTTTTGTGATTTGTCAAGTAAGTCGCTTTATCAGGCCTGTTGGGCTGCAAATATTTCAAGACGAGGAGAGCTTCATTCGGCTGGCCGAGAAAATGGCCTATCCGTAATGAGAAATGGGCTGTACATTTTTCAAACACATCAAACCGGCAATTATTTTCAAATATCTTTTTTTATTTCAAGATTTTAAATTGCATTGATTTTTATGCATGGACAATTTATTGGATTTTATATTGATATACATTTATTTTTAAAATCAGTCTGAATGTGACTCGAAATTTCGGGATTAAAACAGTTCAGACCGCACCGACATATGCAAAATTTTGTATAATTTTTTGACCGTGGCCACAATATGGGCTGTAATGCTAACATAAAGAATATGGGCTCCAAAAAAACCCGTAAGAATTAGCAAATGGGCTATAAATTATTTGAAATAATGGCAGATGGGTTGTATGCTGTTTTCCACAGATTTGAGGCTTTCCACAGATGGTTCAGATAATGTTGGATGTCCATCCAACGGCCCACGTGCTTCTTCAATCTCTGCTCTTCCTGCTCCAACCACTCAAACAAGCGCCAAGGGACTGCTCTGCTCCCTCCTTCCCACGGCGGTTGTGCTGCCGCAGCCTCACCGCCCGACCGCATCCCATCGCTAGCCTAGCCATCCCTCTACTCACCCACACCGCTTTGTTATTCTCTGGCGACGGCAGATGAACCAAGAACCCTCGTGACAACAGATTCCCCTCCGTGTGGGAAAGAAAACAACGGCCGAAGTCTTCCCTGCCTCCGTGTCGTTTCCTTCCTAGGCCTCGCCGTCGCCCACCGCCTGGTGCTCTCGGCGTGGCGTGGTCGCGTGGTCAACGAATCGACATGCATCCGGCGGATCAGACGTGGAGAGGCTGACAGTTGGGTCCACGGCCGCACACAAGGAAATGCATCCTTATTACGCACAAAATAATGATTTCCTCCACCTGACATCTGGGACCCACCGAACGGCCTCTGTATTTCACGAAAAAAACGTTACCACCGCTGACAGCCCGGACCCACCAGCTCTATCTTCGCACGCAAGAAAGTGCCTCCTTATTACGCATAGAAAAAAAGAATACTCCCCCTGCTAGCTGGCACCCAGTATAGTGGGCATACTAAGTTGACGGGGACGAAGGGCTTTGTCAACTTAGTCAATATGCACGATTCTAGCTCGACTGACCGTTCGATGTCCATCCAACGGCCATAGTACTTCTTCAACCTCTGGTCTTCTTGCTCCAAATTACCAAAGCAGCGTCGTGTCGTGCCGCTTCTCTCCCTGCCTCCCGCGGCCGGCTGTGCTGCCGCGGAGGCCTCACCGCCCCATACTACTCCCACCGCTGGCAAGGCCATCCTCCACTCCACTCACCCACACCCCTCGTTATTCTCAAGGGCGACGGCAACGCAGCCAACCAGTGAACCTCAGACTCCTCTCCACAGGGGCATCCACCGCCGCGTCTTCCCGGCTCTGCGTCATCCCCTTCCTAGGCCTCGCAGTCATCCACCGCCGTGGTGCTGTTGGCACGCCGTGGTCAATGTGGTCAACGACCAATTCCATCGAAGAATATCAGACGTGGAGAGGCCGACAGCTAGGTCCACGCCACCGCAAGGAAGTGCCTCCTTATTACGCTGAAAATAATTATTCCTCCACCGACAATGAGGGACCCACCGGACGCCCACCAGTATATCACGAAAAAAATGTTTGCCCCTGACTGCTGGGACCCACCCGACGGGCTACCGTATTTCGCGAAAAAAAGTTCCCCTGCCGTCACCTCGGACCCACCGGAAGTGCCTCCTTATTACTTAACAAAAATGAATACCCCCACCTAGCTAGGACCCACCTTGGTGGAGGCTGACTTAGGGCCTACTAAGTTGACGGGACGGAGGGCTTTGTCAACTTAGTCAATATGCACGATTCTAGCTCCATTGACCGCACGATGTCCATCCAACGCCATAGTGCTTCTTCAACCTCTGGTCTTCTTGCTCCACCGCCCAAAGCAGCGCCGGTCATGCCACCGCTCCTCCCCTCTCGTGGCGGCTTGTGCTGCCGCGAGGCCTCAACGCCTTTACTATTCCCACCGCTAGCCAGCCCTGCGGTGACGGCAGCCTCACAACAAGAGCCGAACGAGTGAACCTCATACTCCTCTTGGCGTGGGCATCCACCGCCGCTTTTCACTGCTCCGCGTCATCCCCTTCCTAGGCCTCACCGCTGCCCACCGCCTCGGTGCTCTTGGCGCGGCGTGGTCAACGTGGTCAAGGAACGATTTCCATCGGACGTGGATCAGACGTGGAGAGGTCTGGCAGCTGGGTCCATGGCGGCAGCAAGGAAGTGCCTCCTTATTACGCTGAAAATAATGATTCCTCCACTTGACAGCGAGGACTCACGGACGGGCCACCGATATCACAAAAAACGCTTCCCGAAAGTGCCGGGACCCACCAGCTACACCTTTGCACGCAAGGAAGCGCGTCCGCAAAAAAAGCGATTCGCCCCCCTGACTGCTGGGACCCACCAGCTACATCTTCGCAAGCAAGGAAGTGACTGACAGTCGGGACCCACCTGGTCGAAGCGTACATAGCGTTGTCATTCTGGTCGCGAACGTGTATGTACATATATACTGGTCGATGTAGAGGCGCGCACGTGTCGTAGTAGAGGCGTGCACGTGTCGTAGTAGAGGCGTGCACGTAGCATGTACACGTACGTACAGCGGCCAGGGTGCAAGAAAGAAAATACGACCACGTATGTGTACATACGGGTGGGGTATCGAACGCCTACTCGCGCATACGTATGGCGAGGGCTCGTTGACATGGCTGGGTTGGAACAGAGAAACAGCGTCGTCGTCGTGTTCATGGGGAGGCAACGGAATGCGTCGTGTTCATGGGGAGGTGTAAGTGCATCTAGTGCCACCCCTAGTTGGTTTTGGAGTATTGACGACAAATGTGGTTGAGGGACTAATGCGTTTGTGAGAATTGGAGGATAACGCAGGTAGTGTCCCTCATTGATTCGGTTTACCTACCGGAGACGACCCCTAAAAACGTATGAAGACAATGGTGGTATGTGAAGATATTCACATCAAAGACTATGGCATGAGAAGACATTGAGTGAAGACTATGGAGCGCGAAGACTGTGTCATTTCGTTGTTTCCTTTTCTTCTTTGTTGAGTCGTAGGAACCACCGTCATCGTTAAGTGGGGTCCAAGTGATCATAGTCGTAATGATCAAGTGATGCTCAACCTAAATCCTATGTCTTCGAGCGAAGACAATGAGAGCAAAACTTATCTAGAGTGGATGAGTCAGCTTTGCTTGTAGCCCAAGTAAAGTTGTCGTGAGTGTTTGAAATCGATCGCTTGAACACGTGTCGGTTCCTTAGTGACCTGTGGTCATTTCGGACATAACAGGTCGGGTTGCCTAGTGGCTATAAATAGCCCACCCCTACACCATAAATTGGTGGCTGCTCAAAGTTAGTGCACGGCTTTTGTCGCTTGAGAGCAACCCACCTCAAGCCTTTGAGAGAGAAATCCTTGCGAGGACAAAGCCAAAACACCCAGAGCCAAAGAGTGTTAGGCATCATCAAGTTTTCCCGTCTGTCTGACTCAAGACTTATTACACTTGAGGACTGTGAATCCTCCACCGGTTAGGCGCCGCGCTCGAGCATCCAAGAGTCATTGTGGATTGCCGGTGAACGCCGTCTCAGAAGGTTCAAGTCTACCTTGAAGACTTACCAGAGTGATTGAGCGAGGACTGTGTCCTTAGCTCAAGGGGAATAAGGTGAAGACTCGGTCTTCTCGAGTTGAATCTCAGCCTCCCTAACTAGATGTACAGCTTGTCACAAAGAATCGAACTGGTCCAACAAATCATGTGTCTTCAACAAGTGACCGGTTCTATCCTTCCTCCTTACCTTGAGTTTGTCTTCATGAAGTCATTGCTTATATGCCTTATCTGCTTGACTTCACCGCTTGACTACTTTTGTTGATTGGCTTCATACTATCTTCCATCCCGATCCTTACTACATAGCTGCTATTAGTCTTGTCCGCTCACATTATTGCATACTTGACTATGGCTTGCTTGTTGTAGTTTATCTTCCGCTGCATATCAATTAGGTCATTTCATTTGTTTGTCTTCAAACATCCGTGTTTTGAAGACTTTCATAAAATCGCCTATTCACCCCCTCTAGTCGATAACTAGCACTTTCAATTGGTATCGAGCAAGGTACTCCTTGTTCTGTGTGATTCGGTTTAACCACCGGAGTTTTAGCTATGTCGATCGCAGGGATAATCAAGGTCTCCGCTGCTTGCCTCGTGTTCGATGGAACTGACTATCCCTACTGGAAGAATAAGATGCGCATGCATCTTGAAGCCATTGATGTCGACCTCTGGTATGTCATCAAGAACGGCGTTCCTAAATCTGCTGAAGGTGTCACCCTTGCTGATGTCAAGAATTTCATTCAACTAGACTCCACTGCAAAGAACATCATCTGTGGTCATCTGACCAAAGGACAAGATGGCCGTGTGAGTGCTCTGAAACGCCGGCTTAGTCCAGGACTGGCTATCCAAGGTCAACGAAGGCGCCTCAACCCGGAGAGATCAAAGGATCGGTTCTTCGCAACCTCTTCAACCGCTTCAAGAGAAACGACAATGAAAATGTCCAGCTCACGCTTGATCGCCTCACCGACATCACAAATGAGCTTCATGCTCTCGCGCCACCGAGGTCACCAAGCATGAAATCGCCAAGACACTACCGAGATCTCTTGACAGCTCTTTTGACACCCTTGCCCTCATGATACAAGAACGCCCGACTTCAAGACACTCGATCCGTCTGATATACTTGAGAGGCTCAACACACATGAGTTCCACTATCTCGAGAAAAGAGATATCTATGGTCCAAACTATGGCCGAACTCGCTTTGAAGGCAAAAGTTGTTTCCTCATCCAAGAAGAATCTGATCATGCGGTTACGATGATCCCAAGACATTGGAAAGGAACTTGCTATGCTTGTGAAGAAGTTCCAAGTTCACTAGGAAGAAAGGCTTCGAAAGTCTTCACGATCCAGCTCAAGAAATGATGAAGCTTCCACTCAAGACTACAAGAAGAGAACCCATCACAAGTGCAAGAAAACTGGACACTATATCTCCGAGTGTCCACAAGTGGGACAATGAGAAGAAGAAGAAGAAGAAGAGCAAGGAATATGATTCTCGATGACAAGAAAAGAAGAAATCTTCAAAGTCTTCTTCCAAGTCTTCATCGCATAAGAAGGGCTCATCTAGCAAGGGTCGTGCTTTTGTTGGCAAGGAAATGGATTCAGAGGAGGAGTCTACTTCTAAGGAAGTGGAGATGGAATCTGAAGAGGAGTCCGACCCGGGCATTGCAAGTCCGGCTTTAGCCACAACCTATGTTGCCAAGTCCATCTTCAACATCAAGACAATGACTTCTACACCAACGCTCAAGCGATGACAAGGACGACCCTGCTCCCACCTATCGCTTCATGGCACGCGGTGCCAAGGTAAAATCACGTGATGCTTACTTTCAAACATCAAGTGAAGATGACTCGATTGTGAATCCAAACCCAGCTACAAAACACTTGCTAAAATTGCAACTGAACAACAAAGAGCTATGGAACATACTCAAAACTGTTAGACAAAAGCGATGACCGTTGGACGCGGAAATGACACGCTCACAGTCCTTAGTTGAAGACATTAAAATCTTCATGCTAAGTACCAAGAACTTGAAAGTCGCCATGAAACGCCTCAACTACTCATGAAAGGCTCTCCTATGATTATCTTCAAAGGAAGCAAGAGCTTGAGAAATTGAGAGCGGCTCATGAAGATCTTCAAAAGAGAATGAGTCACTTCACGCCAATGATCAGTTCCGCCAGATGGATTTGAACCACCATGTCTAAAATGTCTTGAGCGTGATATCACTACCTTTGTTGTCTGAATGTTCAACTGCTGCTATCGTTGCATTGTCTTCAACTACCAATGTGGTAACTAACCCTCTCAAGGAGGATACCACCGCCATTGCCGATGAAAATGCTAGGTTGAAGACATTGCTTGAAACAGGATGTATAAAAGTCCGAAGGGCATCGACACTTTATGATGTCCTCAAAAGCAGATTCTCGAACCAAACCCTAGGAAAGAGGGTGTTGGGTCTGAGAGGAAAATGAATGTTGATGGTTCCTACCGAAGCCCGAGCGGTATCCCAAAACCACATGGGTTGTGCAAAGGGACCTTCAAGGATCCATCCACCTTATCCGGCTTTACCTGTGCTAACCCTATTATCATTGATGAATCCTTTGATGCAAACTATAAGCTGTTCAAGAATCGTAATGGTGAAGTGTTTGCGGTATATTGGTACTAACTGCAGGAATGGACCGCCTATGAAGAAGATCTGGTTCCCAAAAGCTGTCTTGAGAATCTTCCAGGAATGTCATCATGACACCACCGGGAAGAAGACAAACCCTGCACAAAGGCGCCATATGGTCCAAAGGCTTCATATAGACAGAGGACTCACTTGAGTCACCCTAACGCCAATGTTTTGCAGGAAACAGACTCAAATTTATGAATATGAGCGTGTGTCCTCAAACCGCTATGTTCATAGAACTAAGAACTTTTCTCGCTTATTCATATGAGTATCACTCATCTCCTGCAAGGCTATTTGCTAGGGCTCCAAAGCCGAAATTCTCGATGCTGCACTTAGACTCATTGCTTCTAAGCCACCCTCAAGATGTGGGTGGTTAAGAAGAATTAACTCTCTTTTGCAGAAAGGGTCTCCACCAAAATCAAAGGCGCCTCGATGCTATTGTCGGGGACCTAAAACATCTTGTAGGGCACAAGATCAAATGCCCAAATGGTCTCACTATGTATTTTGTTCTGAATCATTTGCCATTCATCCTATCAGTCCTAATCTTGATTTAAGCTTCAATAATCCACTTGCCGTCAAATGTTTATGCTTCACAATGCTCTTGGTGAAGCCTATCCCCTAACTGCATCAGAGGGTATGACACCTCATGCTTCAAGAATGGATTATGGACAAGGATGCACTAATCATATGACTGGTGATCAAGTCTTCTCATGGACTCAACCTTACGCCCATCGATAAGAGTCACATCACATTTGTTGACACTAGTAAAAGCAAGGTATTGGGTCTAGGTAGAGTTGCAATATCAAAGGATCAACACATGGACAAAGTGATGCTTGTTGAATCCCTTGGTTTCAACTTGATGTCCTGTCTCAATGCTTTGTGACTTGAACATGATTGTGATATTCGAAAATATCGCTGCCTTGTACTAATGGAATCGACAAGTCTCTAGTCTTTGAAGGGTATAGGAAAGATGATCTATACATGGTAGATTTCTCAAGCAGGTCCACACTTTTGTCGATGTCTTCTTGCAAAAGCTTCGAATCTGGCTCTAGCATCGGAGGCTAGGGCATGTTAGCATGAGGAACTTACACACACTTGCCAAGAAGAAGCATGTCATAGGCATCAAGGTGTCAAGTTCAAGAAGGATCATTTGTGTGGTGCCCGTGAAGTCGAAAGATGACTAGGCAAAGCACCCTCAAGACAATCATGACGACATCTCAACCCTTCGAGCTGCTACACATGGATTTGTTTGGCCCTACTCATTACTCTACCTCACAACAACTGCTTGTCTCTATGGCTTCGCCATTGTTGATGACTACTCAAGATACACATGGGTGCACATAATTTCTACAAGATCAAGTGCAAGATGTCTTCGACAATTCGCCAATCGAGCAATGAACAATTATGGCGCCAAGATCAAGCATATCGAAGTGATAACGGCATCAATTCAAGAACACCGGACTTGATCTTTATCTCGATACCATGGAATCACTCATGAGTTCTCTGCCCATACACACCCAAAGAAAATGGCATCGTGGAGCGCAAGAACAGAACCCTCATTGAGATGGCTCAACAATGCTCGACGAGTACAAGACACCAAGAAAGTTCTCGCCCGAAGCCATTGATACAGCTTGTCACGCCATCAACCGTGTTTATATCCATAAGCTTCTCAACAAAACATCCTATGAGCTCCTTATCGCAAGAAGCCAAATGTCGCCACTTCAGAGTATTTGGGGCTAAGTGCTGGATCAAGGATCCCCATCACAAGTCAAAATTTGAACCCAAAGCTCACGAAGGCTTCATGCTCGTTACGGAAAGGACTCACACTCCTACAGTAGTCTTCAATCTCTATCTCTACAAAATCGTCGAAATCTGTAGATGTGCGATTTGATGAAACCAATGGTTCACAAAGAGAGTTCCTGCCAAGCACACTAGACGAAGCTCCACCCAAATAATCTATCAAGCTGATGGGAACCGTGAAATCATGCCAAATGAAGCACACTCAAGAGGAACTTATCATTTCGCACCTAACCAACTCAAGACAATGCTCACTCAAGACAATCCTCCCAATGATGACAATGATCAAGATGAGCAAAGTCTTCGCCCAGTTCATCCTCGAGTTGCAAATGAAGTACAGATTGAGAAGATAATCGATAGCATCAATGCACTGGTCCGCTTACTCGCCAAGAGCAACACAGCTAGCAAATTTCGTGGGCACTTTTCCTTTGTATCAATATCGTAACCCAAGAAAGTTGTTGAAGCTTTTATGGAACCGAATGGATTCAAGCTATGCAAGAAGAACTTCAATAGCTCAAGCTGAATAATGTTTGGGAACTTGTCAAGCGCCCCGACCTCGCAAGCATAACATTATTGGCACCAAATGGATATATCGAAACAAGCAAGATGAGCATGGTCAAGTTGTCAGAAACAAAGCACGGCTTGTGGCTCAAGGATATACTCAAGTTGAAGGAATTGACTTCGATGAAACATTTGCTCCTGTAGCTAGGCTTGAAGCTATTCGCATACTACTAGCCTATGCTAACCACCACAACATCTTGCTCTATCAAATGGATGTGAAAAGTGCATTTCTCAACGGCAAGATTGAAGAAGAAGTATATGTCGCTCAACCACCTGGCTTTGAAGATCCAAAACATCCTGATATGGTGTACAAGCTAAATAAAGCATTGTATGGCCTCAAACAAGCTCCTCGCTACCGGTATGATACAATCAAAGACTTCAAGAGCAAAGGCTTCAAACCTGGATCCCTTGATCCCACACTCTTCATGAAGACATATGATGGTGAACTGTTTGTATGCCAAATATATGTGGATGACATTATCTTCGCCGCACCAACCGAAGTATAGTGATGAGTTTGGATACATGATGCAAGAGCAATATCGATGTCCATGATGGGAGAGCTCAAGTTCTTCCTTGGTCTTCAAATTCACAAGAAAGAAATGGCATCTTTATATCTCAAGAAAAATACCTCCAAGATTGTCTGAAGAAGTTTGGAATGCAAGAATGCAAAGGATACACGACGCCAATGCCAGCCAAACACCACTTGGGTCCCGACGACAATGGTAAAGAGTTCGATCAAAAGGTATACCGCTCCATGATTGGTTCCTTACTTTACCTATGTGCATCTAGGCCAGATATTATGCTTAGTGTTTGCATGTGTGCTCGATTCCAAGCGGCACCAAAGGAATCGCATCACTTAGCTGTGAAGCAAATTCTTCGATATTTGGCTCACACCCCAACACTCGGATTATGGTATCCAAAGGGCTCAAAATTTAATCTGGTTGGATTTTAGGATGCTGATTATGCTGGTGACAAAGTGGATCGCAAGTCTACATCAGGCACATGTCACTTTATGGGACGATCACTCGTCTGTTGGTCTTCAAAGAAGCAGAACTGTGTGTCACTCTCAACTATTGAATCTGAATACATTGCTGCTGGATCTTGTTGTGCTCAGCTTCTATGGATGAAGCAAACTCTCAAGGACTATGGCATCAATCTGACACAAGTACCTCTCTTCATGACAACGAAAGCGCCATCAAGATTGCCAACAATCCAGTCCAAAGACTCAAGACAAAGCACATTGAAATTGGCCATCATTTTCTCGTGGATCATGTCATGAAGAAAGATATTGACATCATTCACGCCAACATCAAGAGCAATCGCGATATCTTCACAAAGCCCTTGGATGAGAAAAGGTTTTGCAAGTTACGTGTGAGCTAAATATCTTGGAATCCTCAAATGTCGTGTGATCAAGCACACATCCTAACACTTATGCATGTTGATGACTTAGATGTGCAACACAAGAAGTAACGTATATCTTCAATCAATGAAGACTTACATTCGAAGTGTGAATACATTAACGTGGAATTTGACTTCGGAGCGCCATGATAATTGTGCGCCGTGTCTGGGTCTAATACTTCCTATACGGTGGGTAACGCCACCACCAAATTTCTTTGTTTGAAGTGTTTCACTCATGGCGTTATTTCTTGAAGCTATTCGCATTTTTCTGTCCTCTACAGCATTCACTTATAGCTATGTCTTCAAGTTGAATCTTTTAAACTAAGTGAATGTGATCGGACCCCAATCTCTCTATGCTTTCCATCTCAAACTCTATCTGTCCAAATCATATGCATTCTGTTGAAACTGTCGAATGTCTTCTCTGCGTCCTTGTCATCAGAAGACACAGAGACAAACTTTAAGTCTATTTTAAATGATTCATCATTACTGTTGAACTCCGGAGAAGCCGGAACTACCCTCCGACAAAACGGGCGAGCGTGGGAACGTGGGATAACTCACAAGATGTTGCATGCGTGCCACGTGCCCCTCGATGTGAACGCCAGGCACTCAGATAATTGCGCTGCGCCAAGACAGCTCATTATAAATACCTGTCCCTCGCGGTAAAGAAAATCTTCTTCCACCTCTCCACCTCGTCAAAACCCTAGCGCCACCGCTAGCTCTCGACGACGCCGGCGACGAAGCGCTTTAGCTGCCGCGATTCTCCGACGCCGCCCTCACGCCGCCACGAACATCTTCATCTCCGCCGCCGAGGTGTCCTCCATCGCCAAGTTAGGGCACGTGGATTGAACTGCCGCCTCCTTTCCTTCCGCCTAGCAGTTCTTCAAGCGGTAAATATATCTCTATTTTTACCATCTTTTTTATCTTCAAGATTCATCCTACTTGCCAAAAATGGTTTCTGCCCATACAAAGTTAGATCCATTCTGTCCGCATCTCGTACTGCCTAGTATATTCACTTAAGCTTCACAACTAGTTAGATTCCTCACTTGTACTTATTCACGGATTCATACAAATCTGGAACCAACTCTGAGTGTATAAGTGAATGTCTTCGCATCATGAGGTCAATATCTTCAAACCGATTTATCTTCAAAATCTTCTGAGAATGCATATGACCTCTTCCCTTCCTCGTGATCTCTAATGCCGCCACAGTACATGTCCGTGGAGAATCCTTTGGTTCTCATAGTCTGCATTCGTTTGCAGAATTCTTACAGCATCAAACCAACTCTCTCGAAGCCAGTTCTTGTCGGTCAAGCAAACGCAAGCCTTTGAAGCCTTTGAACGTGAAGCCATTCAGTTTGAAGCTCATGGCTACAGATAAATCAGTCAGGAAGGGCGGCAGACAGCGTCGTGAGGGAACCTCAAAAGATCTGCCCGATGACCTCGCAGAGCTATACAACACAGATCCTGAAGAGACTTATAATCAGCGCAAGACACGAATCCAATGGATTCGACGCTATTGGGCTGAACAGTCGTTTAAGTACAATTTCGTCACACAAGAATATGCCGAGAAGAATGCCATCAGAAGCCCTTGGGGTGATATCCTGTTTCGAGGCCTTCCTCCCAAGAACATGGCTGAAGCCATTGCACAAGGTTTTTATCCTTGCATGGTCCGTGGACCTCAAACAAAATGCCGACCCGACGCCTTTTGCTCGTGTCGCGATGACAATCTCTTCAAGCACAACTTCCAAAGATGCAAAGGCTTCACGAAAGGAAAACAAGAAGTCATTGGGATTAGACTTCAACCCTGGTCCTCTCGCTTCCCGTCGGCCGACGGCTCACGCGACGCCGAACCCAATGTCATCGGTCCGCTTTCAAACCTTGAAGGCCTCATCACTTATATTTTGGTCCAAGGTGCCAAAGTGGATCACTCGATGACAATGATGACTCGATGAAGCCCCAGCCCAGCTCCTGCTCCTGCTCCAAAGCCGCAGGCTTAAGAAAGTCAAGGCTCCAAAGTCACCTGCTCCTCCAAAAGCTTCTCGTGAAGCCATCGCCATCGCACCTCCCCGCCGCATACAGCGAGGATCAATCCGCATCTCCAAGAGGACGGAGAAGAGAAAGAAAAGTGTCATGAATATCGAATCGACATCGACCCTCGCCGCTATTCTACGTGAAGAGCACATTGATCTCGCAAGTGATGACGATCTTGCGATGATGCTCTTGAGCAGCTTATCAAGAGCAAAGAAGAAGCGTAAATCTTCAACAACTTGCCTCTCTTTGATGTGGCAATCATCCATCACTTCATTGATGAATGGTTTGATACCCCAAACATCAGTTTTGAAGATCTGCAACTTCCTATTGGCCTCGCGTCTCTTTCAATGGCGCCATTGCTTCGAGCTAGCTCTAGCTCAATAATTGTTGAACTGAAGCACAAGATTGACTATGAAAAGGCTCAGTTCAAGAAGCACATGGCTGCACTCAGCGTGCAAGACGTGAAAAACTTCAAGGTCATGTTGCACGACCTCAAAGAAAACTTTCTCAAGAAGCGTGAATAAGCCAGAGGCTCTCGCGAGCGCATGAAGGCTCTGGCTGACAAGTGTGTGCTTGCCTACAATGAGGCTGAGAAGCGCAAGGCACTTGGTCGTCCTGGCATCGACCCCAGGATGGCTGCAAAGAAAAAGAAGTCTTCAACTGACCAAGCTGCACCTTCAAGGCAGGAAGAGCCCCGCATTGTCTTCCCAAGCAGCATGACTGGCTCGAAGCCAAAGGCCCGGTCAACCGCTTCTGAACAAAAGAAGACGAGGGCTGCAGAGGCTGAAGCCAGAAAAAGGAAAAATCCTGACGCCTCTGATGTTGTTCCCTCCAAGAAGAAGCTAAAGACCAAGAAGAATCGGGCTGCTCCCACAGAGCCCTTGATTGTTGAACCCATTTCGTGGTTCGCCCCCGTCTGCAACCCAAGAACTTTGCATGACTGCTCATGAGCCCGCTTCACAGAGGCTCCCGAGGTCAAGATATTCCAAGAGCTGATCCCTCATCGCTAAAGACATTGGTCACCATGACAATGTTGAAGATGATGAAGTTCTTCCTCAAATCGAGTACAATGTGGTATCATCGCTTGTTCATACGAACAGCGAACTCATCAAGATTGGTCGCCCTCGGACGCCAATTGCACAGATGCTTCATGGGCTGATCGCCTAACAACAAGACTCCCCAAGACTCCCCAACAACAAGTCACTCCCCAACAAAGCAACACCAAGAAGAAGAGGAAGACTTTGAGGCCCAGGCAACCCCATCTCCAAAGGCGTCGCCAGCATTTCGCAGGCTTCGCAAAGGTCAAAGGCCTCAAGTGCCTCTTCCAAGCGTTCCAGAAGGACAAGTGCACCACCAACCTATTGCACAACAAGTGTTTTCAGAAGCCACTCCAACTGTGAACATCTCTGAGTCTGAAGCTAAAGCTGCTGAAGACAATCCGGCTGCATCAGCCGCTGACACCCAAGAAGAAGATTGTGTCCCTACACCCCCTGTAAGTGAAGAAGTTATTCTAGATATCAACCTGCCAGTGCCCGACCCTCCAGCTCCTCAAGTGGAGGATGAGAACATTGAGGCTGCGACCTCCAACACCAATGAAGCCAATGACGTGGTCATGGCTGAAGCCAATGTGGAGCCTGTCCCAACCGCTCCTCAAGCCATTGAAGGAAATGTGCTCGAAGCCAATGAGGCCATCGCTCCGGTTGCCTCCGCCAGCAGCCTCAAGCCTCGCCATCGCCATCGCCTCGGTTCCGCCACCAAGGCCCTACACAATCGAGCAAGCATACAACTATGGCGAGCTAGTCACAGTAAGATGGCCTGTTCTGGTCCCTTCGCCTCATGCCTCTGGTCCTCAGTTTGACTATCATATTGGGCATAGGCCTCAGGTCCAGAAGCCAAAGCCAAGACTGCCAAGGTTTCCAGGCACTGCCACCTCAACGGGTTCTTTCAATGCAAATGGCTTCAAAGCCCACAATACTTTCTTTGATAGTGCAAAGAACCCCTACACAAGGCCAAGGATCTCCTCTGACCAGTTCTGGAGCTATCAGCAGAGAAGCTATTACTCCTGTGTTCTCAGATGACCAAGGCCGATTTTCCTCATATGCGCCTTTGACATCGGGCCATTGTCGGACCGCCGTGCTTAGAAGAAGCACTTGATTGCTTTCATGATGCAGGTTTGCTTGGCTTCAGAATGCATAAAGAGCACCGGAATGAAGAATTAGTGCTTCAATTCTATGCCACACTCCACATCCGCTGCTACAACAGAGATACGAAGACATGGGTTCTCGAGTGGATGACCGAAATGTCCATCATGAAGCCAAAGCTCTTGACATCATTGAGCTCACAGCCTACCCACTCCCGGAGAGCTGTTTGAACTCGGATGTCAACTCCACCGCGATGCCTTGAGAGCATATTTCATAAACCGTAACCGACATGAGTCGATGTTGAGCATGATGAAGCCATCGCCACATGATCGCTGAATACCCTCAAGACTTCTTTGTTGATGACCTTGAGTATCCGCCTCGCACCATATATCACATCATCAAAGTAACTCTATGGCCAATCAAAGGGCATTCATCGTCCGCAAAGCTTGAAGGAGCAATGAAGACATTTGTCTTCTACATCCTCAATGGCATCGCTTCAACACGCAAGATTTCTTCATAAGGCAATTAGTCTGCATCCGGATCTGATCCGCTTGGTCCAAGTTCTATGCTCCATGGGTCATGCGCCTCATCAAGATGCACTCGCTATCAACTATCAACCCTCCGCCGCAATCATCCGATCTTTCTACCGAGGTTGATATGTCCGCAAAAGCCATATACCCCGAGCCCGCCAAAACGCCTAAGTCTTCGTAACGCAGATCACCACAGCTTCTCTCAACCCATGGAAGGCGCCCAAGCGGTATCTCGTGTCTATCCTCCGCTGGGAACACACGCTCGCCTCATCGCACGGATCAAGCCACCGATAGCACCATTGGCCAAAGGCCTCTAAGCGCCTCGAGTCCTCAATGATCGAGAACTTCTTGTGGTGCTGCATCAAAAGCAAGATAAGCATCACTCCCGCTAAAGCGCCAAATGCAAAGCCTCTTGGTGGACGCCAATCGCATTCGCAACCTTGCCACCAAGAATGCTTTTGTCACTCACGAGACTTGTCGGCGATCATGGAAGAGTTTGACCGCCTTTCGGTCAAGCCGATCTTCAAGACGATGGCTTCACCGAACGCTTCAAGTTTGACTCCACCTCCACGGAATGCAGTCCCACGGCGAACTCCATCTCTTGAAGACTCTGACTATTCTTCCTCCGCGGCAACTGTCAATGCCAGAGTGATCGACGATGAAGCCGATGCTACTTCACCGCCCCCTACTTCTGCACGAATCGACACTGCGCCAAGCTCGTCTGCACCACCAACCAACAACAACAACCCTGCTGCATCATCTTCTTCAGAAGAGGACGAATAGATGCTCTATGTCTTCAAACCTTTTTGGTCCTTACTGACAAAAGGGGGAGAAGCATATGAGTTTGATAGTATTCAAGCGGGTTCATAAGGGCGGTTGCACTATATTTTAACTAGTGTTTACAACTCTCGTTTTTGAAACATTTGGTTCTTTGAGTTGTAACACTTAAACTCGATGGTCGTCTGCTACTTATTTGCTTTACCCTGGTGCGATGATAAATTCCGCTTGTGCGACGATAACTTCCGCACTTAGATCATTCTGCAGACGTCCATTTTTCATTATGCATGTCATTCTCTTAGCTATATCATTTCATGCATGATGAATTATCTTCATAAATTGAAGAGGATCTCCACAAGTACAACCTGCCATGTGCATTTTCATTCCAAAAGCAAACTACTTATATGCACATCTTCAGGGGGAGCCTTTGCCACTTATGAAGACAATTCCCTATCCTTTACAATTTCACATATTTTATCCCCGTTGAAAACTTCAACATTTTTGTCATCAATCACCAAAAAGGGGGAGATTGTAAGTGCATCTAGTGCCACCCCTAGTTGGTTTCGGAGTATTGACGACAAATGTGGTTGAGGGACTAATGCGTTTTTGAGAATTGCAGGATAACGCAGGTAGTGTCCCTCATTGATTCGGTTTACCTACCGGAGACGGCCCCTAAAAATGTATGAAGACATTGAAGACAATGGTGGTATGTGAAGATATTCACATCGAAGACTATGACATGAGAAGACATTGAGTGAAGACTATGGAGCGCGAAGACTGTGTCGTTTCATTGTTTCATTTTCTTCTTTGTTGAGTCGTAGGAACCACCGTACTGTTAAGTGGGGTCCAAGTGATCATAGTCAGAATGACTGAAGTGATGCTCAACCCAAATCCTAGGTCTTCGAGTGAAGATAATGAGAGCAAAACTTATCCAGAGCTGGATGAGTCAGCTTTGCTTGTAGCCCAAGTAAAGTTGTCGTGAGTGTTTGAAATCGACCGTTGGAACACGTGTCGGCCCTTAGTGACCCAGTGGTCATTTCGACATAACAGGTCGGGTTGCCTAGTGGCTATAAATAGCCCACCCCTACACCATAAATTGGTGGCTGCTCAAAGTTAGTGCACGGCTTTTGTCGCTTGAGAGCAACCCACCTCGAAGCCTTTGAGAGAGAGAAACTTTGCAGGACAAAGCCAAAACACCCAGAGCCAAAGAGTGTTAGGCATCACCAAGTTTTTCTTTCAGTGTGACCAAGACTTATTACACTTGAGGACTGTGGAATCCTCCAAATTGGTTAGGCGTCGCGCTCGAGCATCCAAGAGTCATTGTGGATTGCCGTGAACATCGCTTGTGAAGGTTCGAAGTCTACCTTGAAGACTTACCAGAGTGATTGAGCGAGGACTGTGTGTCCTTAGCTCAAGGGGAATAAGGTGAAGACGCGGTCTTCGAGTTGAATCTCAGCCTCCCTAACTGTGATGTACAGCTTGTCACAAAGAATCGAACTGGTCCAACAAATCCTGTGTCTTCAACAAGTGACTGGTTCTATCCCTTCCCTCCTTACCTTGAGTTTGTCTTCATGAAGCCATTGCTTATACGCCTTATCTGTTTGACTTCATTGCTTGACTACTTTTGTTGATTGGCTTCATACTATCTTCCATCCTGATCCTTACTACATGGCTGCTATTAGTCTTGTCCGTTCACATTATTGCATACTTGACTATGGCTTGCTTGTTGTAGTTTATCTTCCGCTGCATATCAATTAGGTCATTTCTGTTGTTTGTCTTTGAAACACCCGTGTTTTGAAGACTTCCACAAAAATCGCCTATTCACCCCCCTCTAGTCGATAACTAGCACTTTCAGGAGGCAATGGAATGCGTTGTGTTCATCGGGAGGCAACGCGGCTGGGTCGGAACGGAATGCATGGTCGTGTTCACCGGGAGGGCTTGGACGGAACAGGCAATGGAAACGAGGCCTGGCATACCGCACAACGGAGGAAACGGACCTCCTACGGTCGAAACGGGGGTCCTGTTGATCGGGAGGGGTGTGGTGTAACGCAAAACGGAGGAAACGGACCTCCTACGGTCGAAACGGGGGTCCTGTTGATCGGGAGGGGTGTGGCGCATCAAGAACGGAGGAAACGGACCTCCTACGGTCGTAAACGGGGTCCCGTTGATCGAGAGGGTGTGGCGATCGCAAAAAGCAGGAAACGGACTTGTGTTGGAGCGCCACTGGTCAAACGGGGTCCCGTTCATCGGGAGGGTGTGGCGTATCGCAAAACGGACTCCACGGATACCGTTCATCTCCATCGTCGACCCTCCACCTCCACGAGCTACTATTCATCCACCGCCAACCTCCTCCGGCCTCCACGGGCCCCTGCTCATCCAGCCTCCACCGCCGCTTACTCCATCGCTACCGCTCAACCACCCTCCATCTTCTATTGTTCATCCAGCCTCCACACCACGGGTCCTGCTCAACCACCCTCCACGGGCACCCCTCCACCGCTCATCGCTTATCCAGCCCTCCACGGGTGGTCCTGTTCATCCAGCCCTCCACGGGTGTTGTTCATCCAGCCCCAACCGCTCGACCGATCGGGGTCCTATTCATCCAGAGGCAACACCACGGGTCCTATTCATCCACCCCCACCGGAACTGCTCATCCAACCACCCCCCGCAACGCCACAAAGCGCCAGACGCTTCTGAGAGAAACATGCATCGCCGCCCCGACCTCCCACCGTGAATCGAGAACTCCCAAATTTTCCTCCCCTCGCTTCTACCACGGTTATTTCCGCCATGGACGGCCCAAGGAATGTCATGCGCTATGCCTCCGCCCGCCTGTGACGAAAAGCCCATTTTCTCGTCATGATTTTTGTCATAGAAGTAGGAGCCCACCACATCTACGATGATACCGGTTTTTTCACAATTATCGCCATAGAAGTGTCATATGTATGATGTAAAAAATTGCTCGCCCAAAATGTCATGGATGTGTCTTTTTTTGTAGTGAATACAAGTGCTCGATCATAGACGAATCAGCGGAAGCAACAATATCCGAGTACAGCATAAGTTAAACTAGTTTGCCTTAAGAAGGCTAGCACAAACCGATATCAGATCGAAGAGGCGCTGGCCTCCCGCTCGATCCTCCTAACTACTCACGGTCGTCGCCGCCGGGCTGCACGTAGTAGTAAACACCTCCGTGTAGTAGCAATCGTTGTCGAAGGTGGCGTCGCCTCCTGGTTCCAAGATCTGGTTGCGACAACCAGGTAGAATGGAAAGGGGGAAAAGAGGGAGAAAAGAAACCGTGAGTACTCATCCAAAGTACTCGCAAGAAAGGAGCTACACTACATATGCATGGGTATATGTGTAAAGGGCCATATCGGTGGACCGAATGAGAATGCCGAATAAGAGGGGATAGCTAATCCTGTCGAAGACTATGCTTCGGGCCACCTCCGTCTTGCAGCATGTAGAAGAGAGTAGACTGAAGTCCTCCAAGTAGCATCGCATAGCATAATCCTGCCCGGCGATCCCCTCCTCGTCGCCCTACTAGAGAGCGATCACCGGGTTGTATCTAGCACTTGAAAGGGTGTGATTTATTAAGTATCCGGTTCTAGTTGTCATAAGGTCAAGGTACAACTCCAAGTCGTCCTTGAAAGGACATGCGGTGCCCCCATGTGTGGTTTTGGTAATTGATGACAATCTCTGTGGACTAATGGTTGCCTTGAGTTATATTTGAAGGGTTTGTCCATAGGCCTTTCTTGGAGTCCATTTGTTGGTTTCAAGGAGAGTTTGTGATGACCAAGTTGCTATTAAGGAATTATCCAGATTGGTCTTATGAGTGTTGAGCTTATTGCAAGCATGTCCCAAGAATAAGATTGTGTGATCATTCATGTCCACCTTCAAGACATCATCGTAATGAAGAGAGTTGGAAAGATTCAACACACAAAGCGCATAAGATGTACAGAGGGATCAAGTGATCCCATGGTATGGTAAGCATTGTCCATTACGCTTTGTGTGCTAACCCATGTCTTCATGAGAGTTCTTTGTGGGGTTAGGTTGCGGTGTGCAAGTTCAAGTGATGCATCACGAAGAGATCAAGTGCTTGAAGCTTGCCGTCCATTGTGGTGACAATGGACTTGTGAAGATGAGCGGAAGAGAGGCTCACCCACAGAGAGTATGGGGGAGCAATCAACTAGTCTTCTTCGAGCCAACGCAATCAAGAAAGGTGGTCCAACTTGAGGGAGTCAAGATCGCCATCGCCTAGCTCAAGTGGACCATGTGCAAGGCAAAGGTTTGCCCTTGATAGGTTTTCTAGTTTACCGGTCTCATGATGGTAGTTGGGAGACCGGTTTATAGGATCGATTGTCAGATTATCAAGGGGGCTCTCGATGAGTAGCTTGATCGTATCATTCGTAGAGAGCTCAAACCATTGCATCCTTGCATCATCTTTTGGGTTTCTTGTTTGGTTCTTCTCCTTGTGAGATTTGGAGCTTATGGTCATTTTTATGACAAGCTCGAGTTCATCGAAAACGGAGTTCTCATGCATCTTCTATGATGTTTTCGATGTTGGAGGGTATGCCGTTTCTTCTCGGTTGGAGGTTTCACTCCTTTGTTTGCTAAGCATACCTCCCCTCGCTGTTTTGATGCTACTCGTTGTCTTGTTTCAAACAAGCTTGAGTTTGCTCAATTCGGAGCTCATATGAAGAAGTTATGGCAGTTCTGGTTTTCCTTGGAGTATTCTTTGTTTTCGTGGTTGTGGCTTAAGGTTGGTGCCAGCGATAGTATCAGTGACCCTCAGCGGTAGTACTGCCGAAGCTCCCCAGCGGTAGTACCGCTCAAGCGGTAGTACCGCCTCCTAACGGTAGTACCGCTTGGGAGTTTCCGCCAGTAGTACCGCTGTGCGTCTTGGCTACTTCCGCCTCGATTCTCGAACGAAGTTTTTCGTGTCGGGTTTTATGGCACTAGTAGCGGCGAGAGAAGCGGTAGTACCGCTCCGAGCGGTAGTACCGCTCTTCCTAGCGGTAGTACCGCTCGGGGCGTGGCCTTGACCTTCTCTTCACGTGGTAGTACCACCGGATAGGAGCGATAGTACATCCCTCGTGATAGTACCGCTTTTCCTAGCGGTAGTACCGCCTGCATGGGATTTTCGGGGGTAACGGTTGGATTTTCCCCTCCTATAAAAGGGGTCTTCTTCCCATTGAACCTTATCCTTTGAGCTCGTGTTCTTCCCCATTGTTGACCTTCTCCGAGCTTGCTATCTCTCAATCCCTCCATGGATTCTTGCTAGTTTTTGGGGGAAAAGAGAGAGGAGATCTAGATCCACATTTCCACCAATCACTTTCTCCTCTTTGTGAGGGGAACCCTTGGATCTAGATCTTGGAGTTCTTGGTGTTCTCCTTCTTGTTCTTCCTCTCATTTTCTTCCCTAGCATTAGTTGCTTCGTGGGATTTGAGAGAGAAGGACTTGGCACTCGTGTGCCCTTGCCATTGCATTTGGTGCATCGGTTTGAGTTCTCCACGGTGATACGTGGAAGTTACAAGTTGAGAAGCTTATTACTCTTGGGTGCTTGGTGCCCTTGAGCTTGTTCCTCTTGGGTGCTTGGGCGCCCTAGACGGTTGGTGGTGTTCGAGCTCAATCATTGTGGTGTAAAGCTCGGGCAAGCGCCGGGTCTCCAATTAGGTTGTGGAGATCGCCTGAGCAATTTGATCGGCACCGTGACCGCCCCAAGGGTTGCCAAAGTGTACGGGTTCGGTGACCGCCTCAAGGGTTGCCATTTGTACGGGTTCGGTGACCGCCTCAAGGGTCCCTTAGTGGAATCACGGCATCTTGCATTGTGCGAGGGCGTGAGGAGATTACGGTGGCCCTAGTGGCTTCTTGGGGAGCATTGTGCCTCCACACCACTCCAAACGGAGATTAGCATCCGCAAGGGTGTGAACTTCGGGATACATCGTCGCCTCCGCTGCCTCGGTTATCTCTTTCCCGAGCCCTTTACTTATGCACTTTACTTTGTGATAGCCATATTGTTCTTTGTCATATATCTTGCTATCACATAGTTGATTATCTTGCTTAGCATAAGTTGTTGGTGCACATAGGTGAGCCTAGTTGTTTTAGGTTTTGTGCTTGACAAATTAACCGTTAGGTTTATTCCGCATTTGTTCAAGCCTAAACCGTAATTATTTTAAAGCGCCTATTCACCACCCCCCCTCTAGGCGACATCCTCGATCTTTCAGTCCTGTTACCGAAGATCACGGCTATTCGAATAGATTAACTTCCCTGCAGGGGTCTACCACATTACCCGACACGCTCGATCCCATTTGGCCGGACACACTTTCCTGGGTCGTGCCTGGCCGCGGAAGATCAACACGCCGCAGCCCCACCTAGGCACAACAGAGAGTCAGACGCCGGTCTAAACCTAAGCGCCGAGTGCAGGGCCCATCGCCTTAGAACACCTCGCATGTTGCGAGGGCGGCCGGAAGCAGACCTAGCCTAGCAGTGTTCTCCACCAATCCGGAGCGCCCGCCTGTCACCGACGTCACGAAGTGCCGGCCGATACCACGGCGCCGTTGCCCATATCTTGTCCCACGTGGCGCTTAGTGCATATAAGGTCAACGACCCACCTCGCATCAAATACCAAGATCTCGTTAAGCGTGTTAAGTATCCGCTAACGCCAAACATGGCCAGGCCCACCTCTCTCCTAGGTGGTCTCAACCTTCCTGTCGCCCGCCACAAAGATCCACACAGAGGGTCATGGGACAAAGGTCCTTTCAAATTTCAATCCGTGAATCACTGCTGGGTGCTCCACGAAATGACTCGACTTTAGTCGCCACATGTATCATGTATAAAGTATATAGTATATACCCGTGATCACCTCCCGAGTGATCACGGCCCGATAGTATAGCACAGCAGACGGACAAGAATGTAGGGCCACAGATGAAATACTAGCATCCTATACTAAGCAAAGAGGATAGCGGTAAGGGTAACGATCAGTGGCAAAGAAGGACAAAGCTATGCATCGTGATAGGATTAACGAAAGCAAGAATATGTTACACTACTCTAATGCAAGCAGTAGAGAGTAGAGTAGGCGATATCTGGTGATCAAGGGGGGGGCTTGCCTGGTTGCTCTGGCAAGAGAGAGGGGTCGTCAACTCCGTAGTCGTACTGGGTAGCAGCGGCGTCGGTCTCGGTGTCTAGCGAGAGAAGAGGGGGAAGAAACAATAAATACTTAAGCAAACAGATGCATAGCGATGCATGACATGACAAGTATCGGTGCTAGGGGTGCCCTAACGCGGTATGAGGTGATACCGGTGAAGGGGGGAAACATCCGGGAAAGAATCCCCAGTGTTTCGCGTTTTCGGGCAGAGGAGCCGGAGGGGAAAGTTGCGAGTTTGATATGTTAGGGGTGTGTGGCGGATGAACGGGCTGCGAATCCGGATTTGTCTCGTCGTTTTGAGCAACTTTCATGTTGAAAATAATTTAATCCGAGTTACGAACTAAAAAATATGATTTTCTAAAGATTTTATTAATTTCTGGAATTTAATTAATTATTTAATTTAATTCGAAAGTGGATTTACAACATCAGCATGATGTCATGCTGACGTCAGCAGTCAACAGGGTTGATCGTCAACTGACCATGGGTCCCATCATCATCGACATATCACCCTAACTAACAGATTAGTTAGGTTAATCAGATATTTTAGGTTAATCAAGTTTAATTAGTTTAACTAAACATGATTAATTAAGTTAATAATTTAGTTAATTAATTATTTATTTATTTTTATTATTAATTATTATTACTTATTTTTTTATTTTAAATTTTAAGGAAACGTTTTGGGGGTTGAGGCCCCGCATGTCTGTGGTACAGAGGCCTATCGGGCGCGGGCGTTAACGGGCGCTGGAGCCCAGCCCGATTGGGCATACGCCCAGATCGACAGGGTGCCGTCCACAGGCGCAGCGAGGCCTGGCAGTGGCAAGGCCATGCCGGGGCGGCGCTAGGGCTACGGCAAGCAACGTGCATGAGCGGTGGCTAGGCGAGGTGAGCAGACGACGGCCAGCGGTCAGGGGCCGGCCAATGAGGTCTGCGCTGATAACAGCATCGATCGCGCATCGATGAGCAGTGCAGCGACGAAAGGTGGAGGCGGCAAGCTGGGGTCGGGCGCGCCACGACCGGCGCGACGGCGAGGGCGCCCGCGAACAGAGGAAGGCCCGGGCGCTGGCGCGGCTGCGATGCGCGACGAAGCGGCTATGGGCGTGCGGCAGTGTGGGGCGCACGAAACGCTTGCTACTGGCCAGGTTATGGGCAGGCGAGGTGAGCACGGAGCGGCCGACGTGGTGTAGGCGGAGCAGAGGGCCAAGCGGCGCGGTGGCGTCAACGGGTGCGCGCGGAGGAGCATGACAGGGCGAGGGAGAGAGAGGAGGAAGGGGCGCGTGCTCACGGGAGGATTTAGGGAATGGGGCAGTGGTTGTTGGGGAGGACGACGGCGACGACAAGCGTGGCGGAGACGGAATGCAGGCCGGCGAGGAAGAGGGGGCAGGCCGGCGAGGTAGAGGAGGCAGGCCGGCGAGGTGGTGCGGGCGGGCGGGCGGGCTGGCCTCAAGGGGCGGCGAGGTCGTCGAGGCGGGTGGTTTCTTCCCCGATCCGATCTGGATCGGGAGGAGGGAGAGCGAGGGGGGTCTTGGGTGGTTAGGGTTTGGGAGGAGTGAGTGGATAAGGGAGGGGGTGGCGGTTGGGCTGGTGGGCGGAGGCCCAGGGAGGGCTTATGCGGCTGCCGGGCCGGGCCTGTAAGGTGGGGTTTCTCTTTTTCTGTTGTTGTTTTGTATTTTTGGTTTTTTCTTTCTTTTATATTTTTTCTCTTCTATTTTAATTAAATTTAAAATATTTATGCATTTTATAAAACTGTGTCTTCTACACCACAATTATCTATGCAATATTTAGTACAAACCGAACATTTTTTTTTTCAATGTTTGAAAACTTTTATTATTTACCAAACTTTGAATTTGAATTTTGGACCGGTTTTGATCTAACGATCGATTAGCAACAGTAACGTAGGTAACGTGGCTCCATTAGCGTGGGATTACTGTAGCTTAATTACCCGGGCGTCACAATTCTCCTCCACTACAAGAAATCTCGTCCCGAGATTTAAGAGGGTCAGTAAGGGGGAAGGGATTTGGTCGCGAAATTCTAACGAGCCTTCTCGGTCTTGGTTGCTCTTCTTTAAGTGGTCGATCCATAATGTTGATGTCTTCATACCTCGGGTTCAGGTCACTATGATGAAGTCGTCATCCTTTCTTCGGAGTCTTCGTTGTACGCATGAAGGACAAGGGGTCACTTCGGAAAAACGGACCTCTGAAAGGTCGACTATCGGGTTGATAACATCGGGGACGGTGGCGGAAAGTAACTCTCGAATGGAAACTTAAGACAATATCGAGAGCAAAGAAAGTAAGTATCATGAGATGTTTCGAGCGGGTGGGCAATCGTTCGATGCCTGAAACAAAGTGTGAAAGGGGTCCAGAGCAGCGAAAATAAGTACCGCGTCCGATACCAGATTAGACCATCTCTAGTAAGGTGGTTGGTGATCTTCATACGAAGCCCATCGTGAGGAATAACTTCGGAGATAGGGGTATACAAGACAGTCAGGTTTCGATCCTGGGACCTGTGGGTTATGGGCCCACCATGTGGGTTAAAAATAGGAGCGATGACATCTTGCACGGTCACAATAGCAAGGCATGTCAGAGGGTAGCCTATCAGTTATTTCGGCAACAATGTCGGTACCAAGGGCGAGGGACGAAGAGAACCATTTTCCTGCTCGTTGAACAAGGCGAACCAATAGGCAAAGTTCTCGTCCATCGGTGGTAACCGGAATGCTAACGAAAATTTTAACAGGGTCTTACTGACACAGTTGTACACCAAGGTTTTTTTACATAAGCAGAAGAATATTACTGCTTAGATCATATAGATCACATCAAAGGTTAAACCAAACGACGGAAAGGAAAATATGGTTATCAGATTAAACAGAACAATGGAAAGGAAAATGTGTTTAAACACATATTACAGGGGTATATTCTTCCCAAGGTCAAGCAGAGCATGATATCTGTGACAGAATATAATGTAGAAAACCCTTTACGTAAGGGAAGAGAAATTCCATGCCATTATCCATACAACGGTGTTTGGATAATTGAGCAAGAAACATTTAGCATTGGGCTCCAAATGTTCTTGTTGAAAAATCGGAGTACCACAAACATGCTTCGAGATAGCATTGACATGGTCTTGAAGCAAAGGTCAGACTTTGGATACTCAATGGATTCATCAGGAACAACTTATAGAATAAGTCTTATATTCCCTCATGGAAGAATGGTTAACATTGCTAAAGGAAGAACTATAACAATGGGCCCTCCAGCCAGGTGTGCTAGGCATGACATCACCTTGCTGGGTCACATAAAGACCAATGTTATAACTCTTGGAAATATGTTCCAACCATCATATCTGACCGAGATTCAGATCTGATTGGTGTCAGGATATCTTAGACTCTAGATGCCTGAGAAGGAAAGGTGCAACAACAGTTGACGCAAAGACATTTTAAGATCCTTGAGAAATGAACCCTGGAAGCGAGTTCCGAAACATGAGTTCATCAGTAAACCAACGAGAGGATGAGGAGGTGTCTGATGGAATCAGCGGTAATTCATCGAGATTAACAAAAGATGGATTTCCACAATTATGTGAACAAGGAAATATCATTTGTCGGATCAAATGATATAATGTAGCATGTTTGAGGAAAACATACACAACTAAACATTGGTAGAAAGGTGCGCCCGAAATATGGGTTGGGCTGCACGACCAATGTCAGAATGGTGATTCAATAATCAATAGTCTAAGAATGAATGGCCGACCATTAACTTCAAAGCAATAGGATTGCTAGAAAGGCAGAATCCAAACAGCACCGTTCACTTGTTGGTACCCCTGTTGGAATCAATGTGAGGACCAAGAAAGAATGATGATGATGAGAAGTATCACTATACCAAGAATTCTTAAGAGGTGGAGCAATCCTCACAACATCCTTGATATTAAAATATGGTAATACTCCAAGGTAAAGAAGAACAAATGCTGGATAGCAAGGATCTCAAGGTATAACACAAAACACGACCAAGTTTGTGTTGAACGGAAGGCAATAAAGTGGTCAAAGATAACACAAATCATCGGGGGCAAGGATAGTATTTCTCATCATGAATTCAATTGATATCCTGGAAGAGCTCATAAGGTCGATGATGATCACGACACATTTGTCGAGAGATTTCATGAAGATGTAATCAATCAGCGACGACATCAGATCAAAGGAATGATGAAGCGGAAGGTTATTGGAACCATGGGTAGGACACAAACTTGAAATCAAGCTTGTTGTTCAAGGCGAACTGATATGACGAAGATCGACGTAAGCTTAGTACATCATCAAAAGTTGTGCTCCGGGATTAAGGACCGTAGCACGCTTAAAGTTTAGCATGATAATGATATAGCCGAGCAGGCCAGGACTTACGTGATCGAGTTCAAATTCGTAAGTAATGAAGGTTACCAAGAGTTTTTTAATCACAGTGCGATCTCGATTCAGTTATCGGTGTCTTTGAGTGTCTAATAACTCAGAGCCCGTGGAAAAATGGAATCAGTGAGAATGTAGTACTTGATGAAGAACTCATAAAAAGTTATGCAGCCTGCGGATAATCTCGAGATACCACGGGGGTAATACTCGACGACAGATCAAAGTAGAGGTTGGTCCGGGGTATTGCTCTACAGAAGACAAGTGCTTAATCTTGCACGATAAATGGTATTTAAAGGAGAACATGGTCGGAACCACGCTTGCAAGGGCCAGATCCCAGATATAAGATGAACTTATACCCGGGGAATAATTAATTTAAGAGAAGCTTTCACGATAAGATCTACATCGTGTCCAACGGCATGAACACAAAGTTCAAGGTCGACTCCCACTTTTCCAATGCATAAACTTTCATTCACTTCTCGTTTTCGACGAAGTTGCAGTGTTGAAATTTTATCTGGCATAACACCAGTACAGTATGACCCGTAGAAGTTTCTGGGTTTACACAGATTAGAAAAGGTATAGGTTCAACACATCGGTGCATCTTAGAATCATATACCACAATCTTTAGGAGTAATTTAACTCAAGCTCGAAGGCAGAGCATGGTCGAGAAAGCAGAGGATACAATTTACCAAAGGCATTATGTATCCGAGGATAGGCTCGCAAGGTTATTGAATATGAAGGGCGTTGTCAGATAAAATCCAACAAAGGATCTGGTTGTCCATAAGGGATCTGATGTGAGCATCGGTACTCAACCAGAAGAAGAAAGAATGCAAGGAGATCATATGATAGAAACAACTGACTAATTCAAAGCTCACATGTAAAGGAATTATGATTTCCCAATCAAAGGATCAAAAGCAAAAGCTCTGATTAGGGATGGATAAGTTGAGTAAGCTTAGGGGTAAAATCGACAACAATTTGATTGGTCGAGATCCAGCTCATGCTTTATATGACGTCTGAGCCGAAAGGATGAATTCTAGGATCTTATTGAGGATTGCGAGCATTCGCAACATATTGAATCAATGGACTCAAAATGATAGTGACAAAGGCTGTCAATAAGATTACTATACTTACGAGATTAACCATAATGAAAGCAAGCAAGAATTTCAAGAGCAATAAGCTGCTAAGGATTTTCGGAAGATCGAATAGTATTTCAAAGACCTTAGTGAAACACATAAACAACTAGGAATGAAGAAATCCCCGATAAGGGTGAGAATTTATGCGTCGGTGTAATCCTGCAGAAAAGAGCTGCAAGGCAGCAAGCACGAAGGATTCTCGGAATAGTGGGAAGTAGTTCAGGGTATCTTGTAGTAACAAGAGTAATCGAGAATGAAGGTAAGGGTGGCAAGTATAAGTAGCTATCCATAGGAATGTCTCGGTGGTAGGGTTGCAAACCCGATGAGCACAAGTTCTCAGAGAACATCTGAGAGTATCTTCGAACCCTACAGACGCCAAGCAATCATCTCGAGGACGGGCTCTCCGGGAGAAAGTAAGTACGAGATCCTAGAGTTAGAGTTAGAAAAATCATTTTAACCCGAATAGAAGAGAGATCGGAGTCCCAGAGTAAAGATCGAGGAGTAAAAGATCCTAATACCACCCAATGGATACGTGGGCCCGTAAGACACACAGCCATGTTAGTAAAAAGTTTTGCAATGACTAGACTCAACTTCGGCCAAGGAGTTTGGAAGGGGATTCCCTACAGCAATGGCTCGATACCAATCTTGTGACGCCCCGATTCAATCGTGACACTAATCATGCACGCAAACGTACGATCAAGATCGTGGCTCACGGAAGATATCAACAACACAACTCTAAAACATAAATAAGTCATACAAGCATCATAATACAAGCCGGGGGCCTCGAGGGCTCGAATACAAATGCTTGATCATAGACGAGTCAGCGAGAGCAACAATATCCGAGTACGTACATAAGTTAAACAAGTTTGCCTTAATAAGGCTAGCACAAACCGATACAGATCGAAGAGGCGCAGCCTCCCCGCTCGATCCTCCTAACTACTCCCGGTCGCCGCCGCCGGGCTGCACGTAGTAGTAGGCACCTCCGTGTAGTAGCAGCCATCGTCAAGGTGGTGTCTGCCCTGGTTTCCAAATCTGTTGCGACAACCGTAGAATGGAAAGGGGAAAAGAGGGAGAAAAGCAACCGTGAGTACTCATCCAAAGTACTGCAAGCAAGGAGCTACACTACATATGCATGGGTATATGTAAAGGGCCATATCGGTGGACCGAATCGCGAATACCGTAATAAGAGGGGATAGCTAATCCGTCAAGACTATGCTTCGGCCACCTCCGCCTTGCAAAGATGTAGAAGAGAGTAGACCGAGGTCCTCCAAGTAGCATCGCATAGCATAATCCTACCCGGCGATCCCTCCTCGTCAGCCTCGCTAGAGAGCGATCACGGGTTGTATCCGCACTTGAAAGGGTGTGATTTATTAAGTATCCGGTTCTAGTTGTCATAAGGTCAAGGTACAACTCCAAGTCGCCCTGTTCATCAAGATTACGGCTATTCAATAGATTAACTTCTCTCGCAGGGTCTACCACATTGCGGGGCGACGGAAGCAGACCTAGCCTAGCAGGCGCTCCACCAATCCAACAGGCGCCGCCTCGTGCCGACGCCACGGCGTTTCGACCGATACCACGACGCCGGTTGCCCATATCTTGTCCCACGTGGCGGTTAGTGCGTATAAGGTCAACGACCCAAGTCGATCAAATACCAAGATCTCGTTAAGCGTGTTAAGTATCCACGAACGCCGAAGGGCCAGCCCACCTCTCTCTAGGTGGTCTGAACCGCCCTGCCGCTCCGCCACAATGATCCTCACAGAGGGTCATGGGACAAAGGTCCTTTCAGCCCCAATCCGTGAATCACTCATGGTGCTCCACGAGCCGACCGGACTTTAGTCACCACATGTATCATGTATAAAGTATATAGTATATACCGTGATCACCTCCCGAGTAATCACGGCCCGATAGTATAGCACACAGAGGGACAAGAATGTAGGGCCACAGATGGAATACCAAAGATCCTATACTAAGTAGTAGGATAGCGTAAGGGTAACAATCAGAAAGCAAGGACAAAGCTATGCATCGTGATAGGATTAACGGAAAGCAAGAATATGTTACACTACTCTAATGCAAGCGAGAGAGTAGAGTAGGCGATATCCGTGATCAAGGGGGGCTTGCCTCGCTATGGCAAGAGAGGGGGTCGCCAACTCCGTAGTCGTCTTGGGTAGCAGCAAGGCTTGGTCTCTGTGTCTAGCGAGAGAAGAGGGGAAGAAACAATAAATACTTACAAACAGATGCATAGCGATGCATGACATGACAAGTATCGCTGCTAGGGTGCCCTAACGCGGTATGAGGTGATACCGGTGAAGGGGAAACATCCGGAAAGAATCCCTTGTTTCGTGATTTTCAGCAAGAGGAGCCTGAGGGGAAAGTTGCGAGTTTGATATGTTAGGGGTGTGTGGCGGACGAACGGGCTGCATATCCGGATTCGTCTCGTCGTTCTGAGAAACTTTCATGTTGAAAATAATTTAATCCGAGTTACGGATTAAAAGATATGATTTTCTAAAGATTTTATTAATTTCTGAAATTTAATTAATTATTTAATTTAATTTGAAAGTGGATTTATGACATCAGCATGATGTCATGCTGACGTCAGCAGTCAACAGGGTTGACTGGTCAACTGACCAGTGGGTCCCGTCTGTCATTGACATATCACCCTAACTAACAGATTAGTTAGGTTAATTAGATATTTTAGGTTAATCAAGTTTAATTAGTTTAACTAAATAGGATTAATTAAGTTAATTATTTAGTTAATTAATTAATTAATTATTTTTATTTTTAATTATTATTATTTATTTATTTTATTTTAAATTTTAAGGAAATGTTCTGGGGGTTGAGGCCCCGCATGTCTGTGGTACAGAGGCCTATCGGGCGCGGGCGTTAACGGGCGTTGGTGCCCAGCCCAATTGGGCATACGCCCAGATCGACAGGGTGCCGGCCACAGGTGCAGCGAGGCCAGGCAGTGGCAAGGCCATGCCGGGGCGGCGCCAGGGGTACGGGGCAGCAGCTGCTGCGGAGGTGGCGCGTGGGCGGCAGCGAGCGAGGTGATTTGGGGCGGCGTGCGGCGGCGAAGCGGTCAAGGGGTCAAGCCAATGAGGTTGCATTGGCAAGAAGATCAACATCGCAAGCGCAGCGATGGCAGTGACGACGCAGGGGAGGCGGGCTGCGGTGTCGGGCGCGGCCATGCACCAGCGCGGGCGGCGCGTGGCGCATGAACGAAGCGAAGGCCCGGCGCGCAAGGGCGGCGGCTTGCGAAGCGCGACGAAGGGCGATAAGCGCGCCACGGCGCTGGTGGCGCGACGAGCATGCGCCACTGTGGTTATGGGCAAAGAGGTGAGCACGGAGCGGCCGGCGTGGTGTAGGCGGAGCGGAGGGCCGAGCGGCGCGGTGGCGTCAACGGGTGCGTGCGGAGGAGCATGACAGGGCGAGGGAGAGAGAGAAGGGAGGGGCGCGTGCTCACGGGAGGATGTAGGGAACGGGGCAGCGGTTGTTGGGGAGGACGACTGCGACGACGAGCGTGGCGGAGACGGGATGTAGGCCGGCGAGGAAGAGGAGGCAGGCCGGCGAGGTAGAGGAGGCAGGCCGGCGAGGTGGCGCGGGCTCCGGACGGAGGCGTCCTGGCGCGGGGCGGCGAGGTCGTCAGGGAGGCGGGGTGGTTCGTTCCCCCCGATCCGATCTGGATCGGGGAGGAGGGGGGAGAGCGAGTGGGGGGAGTGAGGGGTGGTTAGGGTTTTGGGACGGAGTGAGTGAGTGGATAAGGGAAGGGGGGGTGGCCGGTTGGGCCTGGTGGGCTGAGGCCCAAGGAGGGGGGCTTGCGGCCTGCCGGCCGAAGCCCAGGTGGCAGGGGGTTTCTCTTTTTTGTTGTTGTTTTGTCTTTTTTATATTTTCTTTCTTTTATTTATTTTCTCTTCTGTTTTAATTCAATTTTAAATATTTATGCATTTTATAAAACTGTGTCTTCTACACCACAATTATCTATGTAATATTTAGTACAAACCTAACATTTTTATTTCAATGTTTGATAACTTTTATTATTTACCAAACTTTGAATTTGAATTTTGGACCGGCTTTGATCTAACGATCGATTAGCAACAGTAACGTAGGTAACGTGGCTCCATTAGCATGGGATTAATGTTGCTTAATTACCCGGGCGTCACACTATGTTAGATGCGACATTGTGAGTTGTCATTTGTTTGATGTTTTCCCGATAGCCACAAAATAAAATCAGCCTTTTCAAAACTATTGTTTGTATTGTGCGTATCCCTCTCTATCTCACTTATCTCACCCCAAAACCCTTGGAACCAATAGAGGATGAATGGAGATGAACTCCTATTTTCTGGACTGATGACTCAATTGGAGACTGGTCGATGGGTTCAGAACATGGAAGATCACATGAAGAATAACACTATAGCCGGAAAGGATATGGCCCAGCATGCTCTTTAGTGCTTTGAAAGAGGTGCTGCTACTTGGTGGAGGATGTACCAAACCATCAATGGATGGCAAGGAGTAACCACTTGGAAAGATTTTAAGTTGACTCTGCAAAGGTCTCATCTTGTGTCCCAGAAATTGAAGCCTTATGGAACTGATGTGAAGAAACCTTGTGCATGCAAGCTCTATGGAGAAATAGGACACAACCATAAAGAACACAAGGATGAATGCCCTCGTTGTGAAGAAAGTCACCCAGTTGAGGAATGCCCAACTAGGCAGATTACTTGTTTCTTGTGTGAAGGGACTACCCACTACCCTGTTCAGTGTCACATTTACCCCATGGTACAAAGAACCATCCAGCAGAAGAAAGAAGCAATGAAAGGAGCCCTCATGGGAATTTTAGAAGAACGTGTGATGAAGGAAGAGGTGGAGGACACACCCAAAGAAGACCCACTTAAACCCTGCACCAAGTCATGCTATTCATGTGGAGAAGAAGGACACATCTCCCAAAACTGCCCGAAAGGATCTAGTAGAATTCCCGACAGAGGAACTAGAGTATGACCCACAGGAAATAGAAGCCTTGTTTGGCACGGAAAAGTCCAGGAAGAGAAATAGAATGTATCTCCAGAATAACCCAATTTCTACCAAGAAGGACCCGAGTCATATCACATGTTACAAGTGCAAAGATTCAGGGCACTACTTCAACGGTTGCCCAAAAAGGAAGCCGAGGACCCAAGGAGGCTATGTAATCACAAGGAAACCACGAGACTTGTCAGAAGTAATATGTTTTTGCTGTAATGAAGCAGTGCACTTTGCCCGAGATTGTCCCAATGAGGAGACTTGTGCTAAATAGTGGAGTTTGTGAGAAATATAGTAGTAGTAGTGGCAACACTTCTCTTATATTGAGGTGATGAGTTGAGACATGTAATAGAAATGCGGGAGATTGTAAAAATTTGACAATCAATAAAGTTAGCGTCGTTGGTACTCCTTTGGATTTTATGAGTTGTTACTCTATGAAGAAATATTTTGACCATTTTCGAGGATATGAGAAATATGGTCCACGGATAAATTTTGTGCATTTCAAGGGTGGTAGTACCCTGTGAGGACCCTTGACCCCTGGAGAAGATAATGATATTCCACGGAGTGCACTTCGGACAAAATAAGTACGAGTTTTATCTCGATATGTGGGATACCCCAAGAGTATGAAGGGATGAAGTGCTATTGGATATAAAGGAGGTAGAATGTTGGTAATGTGGAGCAATTGTAACCCCATGATGAGTCTGAGTAATCACGTCTTAGTTTGGTACCAATAGAAGGAAGAGAGACAGTACAATTGGATGGATTAAGGATGCTAGGAAGTTGGATGTTAGAATAATGATCGGTTGCCCCGATGATGAGTTTAAGGTTTATATGTGATGAGATGGGGCATAACCCACAGGCCCCAGGACCTGCCAAGAAGCAAGCACACTCTTGCTGAAGGATAAAGCCTAGAAGAAGATACGACTTTATCAACAGACGATCTTATAGGAGTAACACAAAACCTGAGAGTTGTGAAGGAATGATAGATATTCGTTTGGCTTGCAGAAACAATGGATTTGTCCGAACTTGGTTCATTGACAAGAGAAATTCTGCAATGCTTGTGAGGATGACCGAGTGTTAGAATGCGAGATTCGCTAAAACCATATACAAGGTAATGATTTGGGTGCGGGATGGATTGATCATCATACCGACTTACTCTTATTATACGCCTTGCAATATGGGATGGTAAATCTGAGTGACTTACCTATAGTAGAGTGACGACGATCAAAACCTTGCTTAAACCTTAGAATGGTATGACAATTTTCCCTCGTATAAGGCACCTGTTGCCAATCGTAGGATATACGGTGAGGTTCAACCCAGACCCATTTCCTGCAGGAGAAACCATAAATTGTTGACCACCGTGAGACATCGATAGTTGTTTAGTATTGGCGCCTGACATCTCGACTAAGAAGACCCAGTCATGGAAGAACCTTACCAAGATGAAAGGACACAAGAATTGAGAAAAAAGGTTATGCCACTACCAGAAGAGCCCAGAGAAGGAATTATCCTTAAGATCTGAGAAGATGGACACTTTCAACGATAAGGATGGATTATATGAGTGTTGATGGAACCGTAACCATGCTTCTAAGGGTGGTAGCACCCCAGACCCCCTGTGATGATCGGTGGATTGTTTAGGAGACCCCCAAACCCAACCTATTTCTTTCTAGCCTCTCCAAATCTCGAGGGCGAGATTCATTTTAAGGGTGGTAGGTTTGTAACATCCCAAAATTCTAAATTTTGGAATGTTATATTAAATAAATAGTTTTTATTGTTTGCTTGATTGTGGTGTGGTTGCTTGTGTGAAATTGAGTGCAATTTGAAAATTTTCGAAAGTTAAATGAGAGGGAATAAAATGACTTTCCCAAAACCTTCACCTTGCATTTATGATCTCCTTGAATTCAAATTTATTTCATCACAAAACCCTGGAGTGAAGATGATATGACTTCTTCCATTTAAATAAATGAAAAGGGTTTTGAAAAGATTTGTATTCCATTTGGAAATATTTCAAATTCAGAAACTCTAAGCAACTCAATGATTTTCATGAGAGAAGATAACATGATTTCTTCAAAACATATGAAATATGAGTTGGAAGTTTAAAATAATCAAATTTAAAGTCCTTTTGAAAATTATTTTCAATTTGGAGTTATTTGGCTTTTATTCAAATTATTTTTCTCCAAAAATAAAATATACTGGAAAATAGGGTTAAATGATTCCCAACATTAGAAATTGGAGAAATAAATTCGAAATCATATTGGTATTTTTAAAATGATTTTTATTGGGTTTTATTGCAACAGTAGCACTATTTGCTTTATCTAAATTTTTGTGGAGTTATTTGACGCTAGGAAAATGTTCATGTTATAGAAAATCTTTTTCCTGAAAATTTTGATATATTATATGCCTACATTATATTTTTTATTTCTTTTGCTTTATTATTTTTCTGTCTGTGTTTCTTTAAAAAAGCGAGAAGCCATGATCCGAACCGGGCCGGCCCAGCCAACCAACCAGCCAGTCAAGCCCCACACGCCCGCGCCGCCTTCTTCCTCGCGTGCCCGAGTGGGACTCCCGTCGGAGTCCGGCATCGATTCTGGCCGCCGCCTTCCCAAGCCGTCCGCCCCTGGCCTTCAAAAGGCGAGGCCCGGCCGCCCCTCTCTCCCTCTCTCCTCACACGCAATTGCCGCAGCCATCGCCGCCATCTTTGCATCTCCGCCGCCAACGCCGATTCCGCCGACTCGCGCCTACTGGATCCGCCGCCCCGCAAAGCTGCCGACGCTGCCTCGCCCGCAACCACGGCCACCGACCGCCGCCGCCGATTTTTGAAGAAAACCGCCCGAACCGGTAATAAAACCGCCCCGGTCCGGTTTATATTTTCAGGTTTTCTTCGGTTTTTCTTTTAAAACCGATTTATTATTTAGTTAGTTATTTAGCGAACGTTCATTAGATTAGCTTCCTTAGCGAACGATTTTCGGCAGATTAGGTTCTGTAGCGAACGTTCGTTCGTTAGGTTTTGTGTTTTAGTCAGGGACCTCTTTATAGATGTTTTATTTACAGATTAGCCCCTGGTTTTTAAAAGATCACAAATTTTTGCCCGCTTATCCAAATTCAACGGAACCAATGCCCACTTCCTCGTTACGATCCCCTATATCCAGTAAAACAACTTGAACATATTTCTTGAAAGTTTAAAATTTATTTTCGAACATATTTGAATTCAACCTTCTTTTGTTCATAACTCGAGTGTTATAACTATGATTTAATTGATTCTTTTTGCTAATTGAAGCTCTTGACAGAAACTTTCTGATAAGACCAAATCCACCTAATTTTAGTACTGTTATAAATTGTTTTATGTTGCAAGTGTAAATTGCTTGTTTTCGAAGTTTTCCGAGATCTTTTGTTTAATTTTTTTGCATGATTGCTTATGTGTGGTTACTATTGCTTGCTTACGATAGATTGACCGGAGTGTGACGAGTAGAACTATCAAGAGTTATGAGTGCTAATAATCTTCATCAACAGTATAAGGCAAGTTCACGCTTTGATCATATCCCTTTATTACCCAGTTTTTATGCATTAGTTACAACCCTCACACATTGCATGAGTAGGACTTGATAACATGTGGGCTTTGGGAAGTAGTTGATGAGGTAGGAACCTATTGTCTTGCATTCAAACCCAGGGTATTATTGCGTTATGCTTGCACTACTTTGCTATGCTCATATACGTGGATTGGTATGTGAGATTCATGACAGTTGCGAGAGTAATATTATCTAAGCTTTAACTTAAGGTGGCTACTTTAATACACATCTGGGTGGAATGGTTTGTGGGCACCTGGGGAATCCAGTGTTGTCCAAGGAGATCCCGGGGTATCTGTGTGATTTTCCTATGGTTCGCCACCCAGGCTCAAAGGGATCATAAGACTATTCATGCTAGAAACTTCCGTGTGCAGCCACATGCCATTATGGGCTCTGGCATAGTTGAGTAAGTTGTGGGAATCCTTTCCATGATGGGCTAGCAGATGTAGAGGATTGTAGGTGTACCGGCCTATCTATCGGTTAAGGGGGCCTCTTCGGAAAGACTGTGTCTCGGTCATCCATTTCTCAAACATCATGTAGTGCGAGAAATTCAACGGAGGAGATCGAGTCTTGTGGGAAAAGTGCGCAAACCTCTGCAGAGTGTACAAACTAATCATGATTAGCCGTGTCCCCGGTTATGGACATCTTGAGTATCTGGTACTTGAATTATTGATTTGATCTCATCACCCTATTTACTGATATTGTTGGGTTATTAATGATTTGGGATTGAGTTGGGGTTACCTTCTCAATATTGTCAACAAACTTTGTAGTTAAATAAAACCTATTCCTTTGTTGTAGGAAAAAATTAGCTTTATGCAAAATTAAACTTAGAGCCTCCTCCAGTCAAATATGCATGTATTGATAGCCATTATTCTGCATTGCTCTACAGTGTGAAATTGCCAGTACATTCAATGTACTGACCTATATGGCTGCAACGTCTCATGTTGCAGGATTCTAACGACGAGTAAGTAATACGTTAGGGTTACGATGTCTACACTCAATTTTGCCGTTGGTGTCGATGAAAATCCACAACTTTGTTGTTACTTCCGCTATCTGGATTGAGATAATAGTATTTACGTTACTTTATACATGTGATTTACCTCTGTTATAAATCCTCGAGTACTGTGTGTGTCAGCATACCGATTCAGGGATGACACTTAAGCACAGAGACTTCGATCCATTTGGGTCGGGTCGCTACAATTTAACCTTTGTAAAATACATTGTGAATATTTTTTTAAACCTACATTGCTCATTAATTAAAACAAAATCATGAATATTTAATAAAATGTGTGAATATTGGTTTTAATTGGTACCAAAAACATGTGTAATAAATTTTGAACTTTTTCAAGTGTCACGGAAATTTATTAAAGTTATGTGAACACATTTTATTATGTTGGGTTAATATTTTGTTTAATCATGAAAAACAATAGTTAGAAAATTAATAAAATCAAAATATTTGCAAGATATATATTTTTAAGGAATTTACAAATATATATAAATATAATGAAAAATTATTTAAAAGAAAAAATTGGGATAACCCTTAAGCTACACAAATGATCATTCCGCTAATAGGCCAGGCCCATTTAGCCCTTTGTTGTGCGCGGAGTGGCTGTTGTAAATGAGACGACAAGCCCGGTTGATTCGGCAGTGCGCTAGCAGCGTTGGCATACAATTTTGTTAGGCGCGTCCATGAGCATAATTGGTTTGATGGGAATATTTGGCAAATGCCAAATGCTGGCTTGTGATTAGTTAGCTACCAATTTATTTTGTCAATCTCACAAAAAGTTGCCAAAATTTTGCAACTTTTGATTTTGCTAAATATTGGCAATGCCGAATGTTGGCATCAAACCAATTATGCTCTATGTCTCGCTTGTCGCGAGACACACAGCTGCCTCGCATCAGGGAGCTGGTATTTTAAAACTCAATTTTGAAAAAAATACGAAAAACCCATGATTGTTATAAAAAATATTACTAACGTATTGTACAAAAAATGTGAGCATAGTTTTGTTTAGAGTAAAATGTGAGCATAGTTCTGTTTAGAGTAAAATGTTAGCATAGTTTAAGAAAGTTGATACAATTGAAAACTGTTTGTAACAAAAAATTGTACATGTGTTTCAAGAAAAAATATATGACATTATCAAAAATGTTAATCATATATTTAAGAAATGATAATCATGTAAAATGTTTTTGATATATAAGAATTCAGAAAGTAGACATTAAAACATATATTGAGAAAACATTAGTTCTGTGTTTAAAAATGTGAAATGCATATTAAAATTTGTTAGTGATGTATACAAAAATTGCAAAAGATACATGAATAAATAGGCATCAAAACCATATATTTGGAAAATAATGATAAATGTGTATTAAGTAAAATGTTTTCTGATGTATGTGCATAATATTTTTACATCCTGTATGAAAAAAAGTAGACATCAAAACATATACTTCAAAATACGTTAATGTATTTTAAAAATTAAAGATGTATAAAAAATGTATCTGATGTATAAAAAAATGTACATTGAACGTGAGAAAAGTAGACACGTGCTGGAAAAAGGAAAATATATGTAAAAAAACCGACAAAACAAATAAAGAAAACAAAAGAAACCCAAGGAAAAGGAAAAAGAACTACAGTGTTGGGCCAGCCTGCTAGATCCAGCAAATAGGCGATGCCTAATAGGAATGGGTACATGCGAGACATAACCTTTGTGGGCGCCTGAAGATACCGGACGGTTTGTTTCTCCGGTAAATTGATTGGTAGGTGGGCGGAAACTGTGGCTCCTGAACGATGGCAGCAACTGTAGCGAGTAGTGGTACTCCTGCACTTACTCTCTAGTACTCGTACTACAAATTTTTTAGCATGATCCACGTCACATGAATGAACAGAGACCCTAAAGAAAACGTGAAGGACACAACGAACAGAGTTTTTCTCAAGCAAAGCAGCAGCGGTCAGTACACAATCCACCATTTCCTCAGTCCCATTCCAACACAGGAGTGGTAGCGTTTGCTCCTGCTGGTTCAGATCAGCTCACGCGGTTCCCAGCAGCATCCAGCATCGCATCCGGGCCCGGGCCCTCCCGACCAGGCACTCCACTAGTAGCACTACCTAGTCAAAAGTAGAAACGCACCGAGCCACGAACTGGATGCCAACGTGAGAACCTGCACCGAAACGGAACCTGGCCGTTAGCCTCGAACAGGGCAGGAAAGTATCCCGATCGGGCACTGAAAGAAGGAAATGGAAGGCCGTGTCACTCGAGCGCGCTCTCAGCGGCAGCAGCAATTCGTTCACTGAATCTGCTTTACGAGGCCGCCGAAAGGCGTCCCACCCCACCACCCCCGGGCCTCCTCTCGCCCGCTTTTCCCAATGATTGTACCGCAGGCCCGTTGTGGGATCCTTTCTCTTCCGGTGCAGACATCCTTGGGCGGTTGGGTGCGAGCCTTTCGGAAAAGATAACCGTGCTTTAAGTACTCCACCGCATGACTATTTTGTCGCGTTCGTTTGGGTAAAGCGAACAAAAAGAGACGCTACCAATGCATGCCATAAACGGACTTTGTCCGTTTAGTGTCGCTTTCGACCCATCCGCCCCAAGTTTGCGCGCTTTTGAGGTAAACGGACACCGTCGGACGCCAGCGGTCGTCTGCGTGTCCTCCCCAGCCCGCCCGTCGGTGGCACGGGACAGCCTTTTCTATCCGCCCCCCTCCCCTCGGCGCATCCACTCCACTCTTCCACTCTCTTCCTCGCCGCTTGGCCGCCGCCCACGCCATTGCGGTGCGTGCAACTTCAGACGCTGGCATTTCAAATTTCTTCTCTCTCGCCGCCCGAGCTACCCAAGCACGCCACCATGTTCTTTTCTTGCCGGCGGATTTGGGCGGATACGGTCGGTCTTGAGCTCGCCCATTTGTGGGAGGCGGGCAGCGCCATGGATGGCCGGAACATCGCCGGAAGGCCTGGCGAGGCCGCAAAGGCCACATCTGACGATGGCTCGTCCTCTAGCCGCTCGGATCTGCACCCTCGGTGGCCGCCGCGAATCTGCTGAATGGCGGTCGGTAGGGCTCGGTGCTTGCCCAAAGCTCGTCGGCGCACGTTGCCCCTCATCAAGTCGACCAACGCCCAAGGGTGGTCGTGCGCCGCGGCGTGTCTAACGCCGAGCATCCGGATGGGAGTTCATCAAGTGCTTAAGCGATGGGGTATGTGCTCTTTTAGCCGGTTTGTGCTCTTAGATTAGACTAGTGGTGCTAACTTTAAGTTTTATTGTGTAGAAACGGATGCAAGTTTTGGTATTGGAAGAAGAGTACATCGATATGTTGATAGAAGCGAAATGTATTGCATGTTAGCAGCACTTTTAGCTAGCCTAGAGGCTTTAGATGAGACAAGTGCGATTGTTGCTAGATTAGAGCTAGCACGATACTACGTCGAAGAAGCAACAAGGCACGATACTACGTGTGAGGCGGCGTCTACATCGGCTTGAAGAAGAAAGGAGGTGCTGCGTCGTGCCTCCTCCACGGATCAACAATGAGTCATCGAGAAGGCTAACCCAACTCAAGGGAGCGATTATGGAAGTTGGGTATCTTCTCAAATGTATTCTTATGGTTATCGTTTTCTTTGGCCTTGCTTTACTAATCAAATTTTGATGATATATTGTCATGTACTAAAAATAAATGATAAAAAAATTTAAGGACTTGCAAAGAAATATCTTGCAGACGAGGCGGGCAAATGAATCTGACGTAGCTTGTATTTGCATAGCCACCGTGATCCCGTGACAGTCCCGACCGACCCCAAATCCCTACCCAAACGGACAGAATCTGGACAAAACGGACGTCCGTTTGGGGTCGTGCGGTGGAGTTGGCCTTTACGCGAGCGATTCGATCTTGCCTGTCTTCTACAGCGGTGAACAAGTCCCTGTCCGCACACCCTGGATCAGTACGTAGTACGTATCATCACCCCTCCAGCCAGCTTGCACGCCACCGCTCGCAAATTATGGAGGGCCGATCAGCAACGCCGGCATGCGGCAAAATAACGGGAAGCGGATCCTCTAACATCGTGAAGGGATGTCATGTAAGCTACAGTAACCGTGACATCCCTTCTTCACATCCATATAGTTAAGCCTAAAATAATTATAATTAAATTGCAAATTACAAATCTACTATATATATTTACAAAAATTACATACAAACAAAATTATGGTGCAATAAAATTATTTTTTAAATTTTTTTGTACATGCTACAGTAAATGCGCACGGTGATTTCTAAAATATTCACTGTAGCTCGTGACATCTCTTCTTTATTTTACATATACATGTCACTATAGCTTCGTGACATTCCTTCAGGATGTCAGAGGATCCACTTCCAAAATAACGGCCTGGCTACTTGGTACACGGCACGTGAAGAATGGTCAGTCCAGTTTGCTTCGCCGCATGCGGATCACGTGCAAATACCACGTGATCGTCGGCATGCAGATGCAGGGCTACAGAAGGCTGGACCTCCACAACTAGGACTTGCTCTCCAAATTCATCCATCATTATTTTTTAGTCCATAGGAGTATTTCATTCATCCGAGAGCGGCCGGGTCCATCGCCATCGCTCTGGATGGATACCCCGGAGGCCCCGCACGCCAAAGGCGACCGGACCAGGTAAGCAGCAGAGAAGGGAAGAGGTCACGAGAAAGAAAGCCGACGCCTGCGGGGCCGCGCCCCACTTCCAGCCTGGGCCACGTCGTCGTCCACATCCACGACGCCGCTGGATCAACGAGCAGATGAGATTCCACGCAAAAAAAAAAAAAACTAGGAGATGAGATGAGATGGATTAAAGAAAAATCGCCGCTGCGGTGGTGGTGGTGCCTGCCGACCTGTGCCGGTGGTGCCGATCGATGCCATCCATCCGCAAGTGGGTGGGTCTCCGGTGCGTGTGCCACCACCGCTCTGAATTTCTACCCGCCGACGGATCATCTGCGCGGCCCCGAGCTGTGACCCGGTGGATGGATGGATGTCGCTGGCCAACCCAACCTAGTTAGCCCGGCAGCTGGCTGGACGTGTCCTGTTACTTCCGAATTCTGATCAGCGGTCTGTGCAGAAAACGGGACGTCGCTGTCTATCCTTCGTGGCACCACCTCGACCCACAATCCACAGAAAATCATGGACGCCTTTGGTGCTACGCTGAGTTCCCAACCGAAACGTGCGATTTCACCATACGCCTTGCAAATTTTGCTCAAACAGACGTGAATTTCTACGTGATAAACGGACAAGTACAGATGCACCTACCCAATAATTATTCCCCGCCGAACCGATCCAACAGAGCGATCCAAACGTCAATGGTTGAGCTGTCATGGACAATTCGCGGCCAGTGGAAGGAAGAAAAAGGTTGACAGCTAAAGCTAACGAATACTGCATCATAGAAATGATAATAATAATTTATACAATAGGGAAATTTGAATTAAATAGAGATTGTGGGACAACAGTACACACCAACCCCATCCTCCTCATCTCCTCCTCTCCACCGCCAACCACCGCTACAACAACAACGTTATCATCGCACTGTTTCTTCGTCGTGGCTGCCCCATCGCCATCTTTCACCCTCCTCTCCTTTTTTTTTCACCTTTAAGAAACTCTCGGGAATGCCTTTAATTTTTCAAAGGAAAGAAAGAAAAAGAGTGGGTTTTTGCTTCAGATTTCGCCGGTCCGGGTAGGCGCGCGTGGTGTCCTGTTGATCAGAACCGAACGATCTTGGCGGCGCGCACGACGGGGTTCTCCCTGGCGATCGCGTCCCTGGCCGCCGACTTGTAGTCGTAGCTGCAGTCGTGCCGGTCCGAGTACCGGTGCGCGCCGCAGAACATCTCGCCGCACCGGCAGCGGAACCCCGTCAGGCCCACGCGCTTCCGGCAGTTGTGGCAGCGGTTCACGGACGACTTGGACGCCTTCGGGTCCGCCGGCCCGGCGGCCGGCCGGTCGACGGCCATGTAGACGGGCGCCGCCTGCTGCATGGGCGACGCTGCGGCGGCCGGCCTCGGCTTGTCGAAGAGCGGGAACGCGGCCGCGGGCGAGGAGGAAGGGGACGGCGGCGAGGCGGCGGAGGGCGACGGCGAGGAGGACGCCAGGAAGCAGTTCTGGCAGAGGTTCTTGGTGGCCGGGTTGCCCGGGAAGCCGCAGCTGTTGGCGCAGAGCGTGATCTCCGCGGCGTGCAGGTGCACCTCCGTCGGCTCCTCCACCTTCTTGTCCCGCTGCGCCATGACGCCTACGAGCCGAGAGAAGGTAGCTAGAGGATCCCGCGCGCGCGAGGACGGCGAGCTCTGCACCGCACGGTGGCCTGATCTCCTCGGAGGCCGGGCGTGAGCGGGAGATGGGATCGAGCGAGTCGAGGCGCGGCTCGAGGCTTTGAGGAAATGGGGCGGAGGAGGAGAAGGCGAGGCGGGGACGGAGGGTGGGAGGGGGTGGGTTTTTATCGCGGGAGGAGACGGGCGGCGTACGCGTTCCCGCACGCGACAGCGACGTCGGCCGTGGCCGTGCCCGCGGGGGAGAGGGGTGGTTATTTCCAGTGCTGGCCGCGTTGGCGCGGCGTGGAATGGCGGTGTTGCCCCCGGCGCGCTCGAGAAAGAACGGGCTGCGTACGTTGCGTTGGTTAAACAAGTGGAGTTTTCTTTGACAGCCTGTGCTGTGCTGCCGGGGAGGGAAGTCTCTTTCTTTCTTAGGAGGGAGGGAAGGGAGGAAAATGGCGACGGGTGGTGCGTGTGAATGATGCAATGGGAAGGGGAGTGCGCGTTCGTGGTTGGCACACGGACACGCCTGTGATTTAGCGGGTGGACTCATCTGGTGCTATTGTTTTGGGTGGTGGTGGTGGTGGTGGGTACTCTCCTTCGTAGGCGGCTACCAGGCGAGGCTCATCTTTGTTGTATCCTTTTCTTTATTAATTTCATGGATCTTTGTATGCTATGCTTAAGTCATCTCCAACATCGACCCTCAAAACGTCCGCATACGTTCGGACGTGTTGCGTTATTTAACATGGGTCTGCGTCGGTCCGCTAAACAGTCCGGATGTATTTTCTTTTGTAAACTGGAGACAAGCATGGGGCTTTGCGGGCGTCCGGATCGCTCACAAGCCCGCGTCTGACAGTCCTGGCCCGCCAAAACACCCTCCCTCGCCCGCGCGCTTCACGCCCGAAATGGTCAGCGCCGCTCCAAAGCATCAGTGCCACATTCATGCCCGGTCAGAGCGGACGTGACTTCTCACTGGCGCCAGAGTGGTGAAGGCGACTGCTCCCCGCTCAAATGACACGACGGCCGTCTGCCACCCACATAAATGACACAAGATTGACGAGGCGGCTACTCCGACGTCACATGTTCGTCCCTTCGCCGCCCGCCATTGCTATATAAACTACTGACCCGGTCATAACCGCAGTCATCCGCCTCTGATCCTTTCTCTCTCCGCAACAATCCCACCATGGCTTCCTTGCGCTCCAGAGCTCTCTGGGAAGCGTTGATGACGGGTGAGAAGAAGGAAATAGCCGACATTGCTTTCTGTTGGCTGGCCCGCAGGCAGCCGGAGGACGACGACGACCCAATGGAGGACGCATCCGACAACAAGCCGGTGCCACCCTCCTCGTCTGCGCCACCCACACCGGTGCATTGCACCATGACCATCGAGAGGCCTATACCCATTACATGGACATGGTGCAGGAGGAGCAATTTTGAGAGGTGCATACTGCCGCCGCCTACAACCACCAGCTCCTCCAAGAGCACCAGCAGGCAGAGGAGCAGCTCGCCGCCGGCAAGGCTATTGCGCCAGAAGCGGACCTGGCAGAGTAGGTGGCGCTGCTTGAGTCCTACCACTCCGACCGCGAGATCCAAAGCACCCGCTGGCGTTACCGCCATCGTCAGGCAGCACTGGAGGCCACCTACAAGGAGTTCGACAAGGCGGCGGATGAGGTGTGGGGCAAGAACGACGATGAGGCGGAGGACATCGCAGGCTCCGCCGAGGCCGCCCCCCGGCGCCAAGACCACGAAGCAGGCACGTCCGCAGGTGTCGCCGGCAACGACAAAGAGTAGAGCACAGTAGGTCGCCGCAATTCGAGTCCCAAGAAAGCCACCACTCCTCCCCTCCCGCTGAAGCCAAGCTTGGTGGCCTCAACATCGATGGCCAATTAGCCGCTTGGCGGCGACGTGGAGGCGGACATCTTCACTTCTCGGTCTCCGGAGGCGGAGGTTACGAAAGCTGAGTTAGAGAGCGCCGAGTGGAGAAGGCGAAGCTTCAGTTCTCGGGTGAAAGGATCGATATGGTTGACTAGAGGGGGGTAAATAGGCAACTACCAATTTTTGTTTTTCTTCAAATATTAGGTTAAGCAACAAATAGGATGTCTAAAAATGTACCTAGGTGAGCAACCTATATGATGCTAACAACAATAACCACGCAAGCAAGTAAGATAAACAACACAAGTAAAGCTTGCACAAAGTAAAGGTAAGAGATAACCACAAGTGGAGTCGGGGGAAACGAGGATGTGTTACCGAAGTTCCTTCCCTTTGAGAGGAAGTACGTCTCCGCTAGAGCGGTGTGGAGGCACAATGCTCCCCAAGAAGCCACTAGGGTCACCATATTCTCCTCACGTCCTCACACAATGCGAGATGCCGTGATTCCACTAGTAGTGCCCTTGAAGGCAGCAACTGGACCTTTACAAACAAGGTTGGGGCTCTCTCCACAATCGAATTGGAGGCTCCCAACACCACCACGAAGATTCACCATAATGGAATGTGGCTCCGAGGTGATCTCTTCTGTCTAGGGTGCTCAAACACCCAAGAGTAACAAAATCCACATAAGAAAGTATGGGTGAATCAAATTTACTTTGGTGGAAGTGTAGATCTAGGTCTCCTCCTTCAAGACCTAGCAAATCGACGAGTTTGAATGGCTAGGGAGAGAGATCGGGCAAGAAAACTTAAAGGGCATTAATGGAGGTGAGAGAGAGGCAAGAGGTGAAGTGGTAGGTAGAAGAACCCCCACTTTATATAGTGCCTGCAAATCCAACCGTTACAGCTGTTTTTATACTGCAGCGGTACAACCGCTTCAAGACCCGATACAACCGAAATTCACGGGTACCGGTAGAAACCCTATTAGGCGGTACAACATGTGGAGTGGGCGCTAGTACCAGTTAACAAAAGTAACCGGAACAACCGCTCCAAACGAGAATGGTATCACCCCTATAGCGGGTGTAGGAGCGGTAGTTGCACGGATGCACACGCCTGGTCCCAGTCCGGGTGGTGGCTAAGTCCTGAGCGGTACAACCGCACTGGAGTACCAGTAGTACCAGTTAAAAGACTATAACCGGGACAACCGGGCCACCACCGCGCAATAACCTTCGTACCACAAAAAGTTGACCGGTGGTTGGGCGGTACTGGGCCGGTACAACCGCTCCTGAAGCAGCCCCAGGGTTTTCCCAGATGTAGCGGTACCACCGCTCGGGGGCAGCGGTACAACCGTTGGTATGGCACATGGGAGCTGCAACCCCAAGGTACCACCCTTGGGGCCGTGGAAGCACCCGGTGTACCGGACAGGCGGTACAACCATCCTGATCAGCGGTACAACCGTTGTAGGGTCAAAACCACTATTAGGAGAGTTTGAGGGCCCCTCTCTCCTCGAACGGAAGGATAACAAGGGAAGACAAGAATGTGTACGTGTATTGATTCACCCAATACCTTTCGATGCAGATTCCCTCTTAATAGTACGGAATTCTTACGACCAAATAAATAAACACGTAGGAAACACCGTCTTCGATCTTTTCCGTCCAAAGGGAATGGCTAATCGTCTTGTACGAAAATAGAGAGTACCTGAAGAACTTGGCACACGATTAGACCACAAACTGAATTGTCATCATCACCAAAACACTAAGGCGGGAAATGCCCTTGAACAATTTGCAGGATCCATGCAGGGTGTTTTCATTCGCTTTCTGGTTTTTCCCTCGAACATTTGGCTTCATGAACTTAACACACCGCTTGTGGTGTTGAAATACTCAGTCGTCATGTAACGTTAAAAGACCCATGCCTGCAATATTATTTGCTTCGTACTATTTGTTTGCAGGTACCATCAAATGAGTCTTTCCCTTGAAATGATTATCCTCAATAATTATCTATCTTACAGGGAGATGTGTTTGCTCCTCGAAGAAGAACAGGGAATCATCAAGTGATGATACTAAGGGGGAGAAGTACTTCGAGTACTAAATGAATTATATCTGTTGTGGTTGGCTATGTTCTGATTGTTATCCTTCCTTATCTAACCTTGTAGGAAGAGAATGTCAGTCTAAGCTTTTATGCCTTACATTGTGAAGGCTATATGTTTCACTGACAAAGTGTTTTTCCTTCGAAATTATTTCTCGTATTTGTTGTGGAACATTGCATGGAAAACAAAAAAATTCGACGCACACGTAAGATCTACCCATTGAGATGCATAGCTACGAGAGGGGAGAGCATCTTCATACCCTTGAAGATCGCTAAGCGGGACTCCACGACCTATTGTTCACCCACCGTCGACTTCCTTCAGCCTCCACCTGCACTGTTCATCCACCGCGTCTTCCTCCTGCCTCCACCAGCTACTATCCATCCATGGGCTATTGTTCATCCAGCCCTCCACTGGTTACTGTTCAACCAGCCCTCCACGGGGTCCTGTTCATCTAGCCTCCACGGGGTCCTGTTCAACCAGCCCTCCACGGGATCCCTCCACCGGCTACTGTTCATCCACCCCCACCTCCTCGATCGAGTCTTGTTCATTCAAAGTAGCGGCCTCTACTACCACGGATCCTGTTCATCCAACCCCCATCGAGGCTGTTCATCCAACCCACATCGGGACCCCATCATCAAGAGGCTTGATCGGCTTCAGTTAGCAGCAGTAGTGAAGGAATCACTAGGGATCAGTTAACACCAAGGGATCGATCGGGGTTCAGTAATGTAGGTAGTGCAATCACTCGGGTTCATTTAGAGCCCAACGCCTCGCTCGGGTTCAGTTAGAGCGCAACGCCTCACACAAACGCGAAAACGTGTATGAGAGAAACACGCAAACCTCTCCATGCATCGCTTGACCCCGACCACCCACCCTAACCAGGAACTCCCTCATATTTTCCCCGCCCTCGCTTCTGCCACGATTTTTTTCGTCATGGACGGCCCAAAGAATGTCATGCAGCTGCGTCTCCGGCCCGCCCAGGACGAAAAGCCCATTTTCTGTGATGAATTTTTGTCATAGAAGTAGGATCCCACCACATCTATGATGATACCGGGTTTTGCCATAATTATCGTCATAAAAGTGTCATAAGCATGACAGGAAAAAAAAATCGTTCGGCCCAAAATGTCACGGATGTGTCTTTTTTTGTAGTGGAGGACATGTAAGGTTGGTCCGAGCCGCTTCATCCCACAATACCGCCGAATCCAAATAAAACAAGAGAGGTAAGCAATTTGAGCATCAATGCCCACAACTCTTTGTGTTCTACTCGTGCATATACATCTACACATAGACCTAGCTCTGATACCACTGATGCGGAATGAAGCATGAAAATTAAAAAAATTCCTACGAACACCCAAGATCTATCTAGGAGAAGCATAGCAATGAGAGGGGAGAGTGTGTCTACATACCCTCGTAGACTGAAAGTAGAAGCGTATATGACGCAGTTGATTTAGTTGTACTCTTCGCGACCCGATCAGGATCCAACCGATCTAGTGCCGAACGGACGGCACCTCCGAGTTTAGCACATGTGCGGCTCGATGACATCTCCTCCTTGATCTAGCAGGAGAAGGCAGAGAAGTATATGGGATCACAACCAGCACAACGGCGTGGTGGTGGTGGAGCTAGTTCAGGAGGGCTTCGCCAAGCGCTAGTAGAGCGAGGACGGAGGAACTACGGAGTAACGGGAGAGAAAGGGGTGCCAAGGGCTTGGTGTATCCTCTTGGGGCGCCCCTCCCCTCTATATATGGGTGGAGGGGCGTGGGGAACAGCCCCTCCAAGCCCTAGGGCGCAACCAAGGGGGAGAGGACTTGGACTCCAAGTCCAATCCTATTCCTACTAGGACTCCCCTTTTTTCCTTCCCTACCCACATGGGCTTTTGAGGACTTGGTCTGCCTGGCCCAATAAGGCCAGGGCGCCTCCCCTCATCCCATGCCATCCAATGGGTCATGGTGGACCCACTTGTGTATTTCCGGGATCCTCCGGAACCTTCTAGAAGCTTCATGCTACAATACCGTAAAAACTGCACCTTTTTCTGGAACCCAAAATATGACTTCCCATTTATAAATCTTTACCTCCCGACCATTTCGAGACTCCTCATGATGTCCGGATCTCATTTGGGACTCCGAATAGCATTTGGTTACCAATCATCAAATATCCCAATACTACTCTAGCATCAACGAACTTTAAGCGTACGACCCTGCGGGTTTGGGAATCATGTAGTCATGACCGAGACACCTCTCCGGTCAATAACCAATAGCAAGACCTGGATGCCTGTATTGATACCTACATATTCCATGAAGATCTTTTATCGGTTGAACCACGATGTGAATGATTCGGTTAATCCCGTATGCAATTCCCTTTGTCCGGCGATATGTTACTTGCCCAAGATTCGATCATCGGTATCTCCATACCTAGTTCAATCTCATTACTAGCAAATCTCTTTACTCGTTCCATAATACAAGATCCCATGACTAACTCATTAGTAAAATTGCTTGCCATCTCTTTAAGATGTTGTATTACCAAGAGGGCCAAGAGATATCTCTCTGCCACACGGAGCAACAAATCCCAGTCTCGATTTGTGCCAACCCAACAGACACCTTTAGAGATACCTGTAGAGCACCTTTATGATCACCCAGTTATGAAGTGACGTTTGGATACACACTAAGTATTCCTCCACTATTAGGGAGTTGCATGATCTCATGGTCGAAGGAACATATACTTGACATGATGAAAGTTGTAGCAAATAATTAAACGATCTGATGCTAAGCTTATGGTTGGGTGTCCATCACATCGTTCTCCTAATGATGTGATCCCGTTATCAAATGACAACTCATGTCTGTGGGTAGGAAACCTTAACCATCTTTGATCAACGAGCTAGTCTAGTAGAGGCATACTCGGGACACGGTGTAGTTTATGTATTCACACATGTATTTAAGTTTTAGGTCAATACAATTCTAACATGAATAATAAACATTTATCGTGAACAAGGAAATATGATAATAACCAATTTATTATTGCCTCTAGGGCATATTTCCAACAAAAATACCCGCCCCGATCGCTGAGCGGTCGTACCACTATGAGGAGCGGTTGTACCGCCCCTTGGTACTGCCCTGGGGTTACAGGTGGTACATCTGTTGTCAAGAAGACCCGGTAGTACCGCCTGTAACCGTGGTAGTACCGGCCAGCTGCACAAGCCAGGGAGAAAGCGGTAGAACCACCATAAATAGTCCGGTTGTACCGCTAGGGACGATCTGACTAGGTGGCGAGTGATAGAATCACCCACCACGGTTGTCTTCCTGATCCGATGACACGATGCCAAGATCAACTTGTGTGCAATTGGACATAGATGGTTAGGGGAAGGATAAGGCTTGAGATGGAGGCAAGGCACTGGAATATGGTGAAGTAAACTCCAAGAATGCAAGAAGCAAACAAGAAAAGGCCACCACTTGGAGGTTACAAACAACTAGTGAGGGAGTCCTGGATTAGGGGGTCCTCGGGCGTCCGAACTATGGTACGTGGGCTGGACTGATGGGCTGTAAAGATACAAGACCGAAGACTATCTCTCGTGTCCGGATGGGACTCTCCTTGGCATGGAAGGCAAGCTTGGCATCCCAATATGAAGATTCCTTTCTCAGAATCGACTTTGTACAGCCCTAGTCCTCCTCGGTCTATATAAACCGAGGGCTTAGTCCAGAGAGGCAAGAATCATAATCATAGTCATCTGCTAGACTTCTAGGGTTTTAGCCATTACGATCTCGAGGTAGATCAACTCTTGTAATACTCATATTCATCAAGATCAATCAAGAAGGAAGTAGGGTATTACCTCCATAGAGAGGGCCCGAACCTGGGTAAACATCGTGTCCCCTATCTCCTGTTACCATCGACCTTAGATGCACAGTTCGGGACCCCCTACCCGAGATCCGCCAGTTTTGACACCGACATTAGTGCTTTCATTGTGAGTTCCGTTGTGTCGTTGTCAAGAGGTTCGATGGCCCCGTCAATCATCTACAACAATGCTGTTCAGGGAGAAGCCTTCCTCCCCGGACAGATCTTCCTATTCGGCGGCTTCGCGCTGCGGGCCAACTCGCTTGGCCATCTAGAGCAGGTCGATAGCTACGCCCCTAGCCATCAGGTCAGATTCGGAAGCTTGAACTATGTCGCGGACATCCGCGAAGACTTGATATTCGACGGATTCTAGACCGCGGCAGTAGCCGCTCCCTGTCACCACGATGAACATGCCTTAAATCTTTCATCGAACCATACCCAGGAGATAGCGCCTGCAACTGCTCCGGCTCTAGATCCGGAGCAGATCACGCCATCCGAGGACGGGAGGCTTAACCCCGCCACGGAGGCCGCAGACTCAGCGGTGTTGGATCCGCACACAGACCCAACCTCAAGTGAGATATGTGTTACCGGAACCTCAGACACGTTTCTGGCTACAGGTTCCGAAGCATGTGCATCCGCGCACGACGAGCTTGATCGGGCGTCGATCGTCGAATTCAGCTCTGCGGACATCTTCCGGCACTCTCCTTTAGGCGACGTGCTAAACTCATTAAAAACACTCTCCTTAGCGGGGGACTCTCAGCCGAATTATATCCGGTTCGTACTGGAGGCTGACGATGGAGAGTTTCGCTTCCCACCCCCGCCCACTTCATAGCCACTATCGAGGATCTAACTGACATGCTCGATTACGGCTCCGAAGACATCGACGGTATGGACGACGATGCCGGAGAAGAGGAGGCCCAAAACCCGCCATTTAGCGGACGCTGGACGGCCACTTCCTCGTATGACGTATACGTGGTGGACACACCTAAAGCGAACAACGGCATAACGAGAAGGATCCATTCGAGCATAAACCTCCTGAGATACAGCCAAAACACCGGCATCAGCGGCGCCGCTCTAAGTCACGCCGTGCAAAAGACAGCGATACCGGCACAAGAGAAGATAACACTCCGGACGGTGCCGAAGACAATGAGGACCCCGTTGAGGCAGCTTCCGAACAGGACGAACGGGAAGACGGTCAAGTAAGCCCTGATGAACAGGCCATACACGAAGACTCGGAGGACAGTAATTATCTTGCACTCTCCGAGGATGAGGTGAGCCTTGGCAACGAGGTTTTATCATGCCTGAGGAACCTCTCGAGCAGGAGCACTTTAAGCGCCGACTAATAGCCACTGCAAGGAGCCTGAAAAAGAAGCAGCGGCAGCTTCAAGCTGATCAAGATCTGCTCAACGATAGATGGACTAATGTCCTGGCAGCCGAGGAATACAGCCTCAAGCGCCCAGCCAAAAGTTACCCGAAGCGTAAGTTGCTACCTCAGTTCGATGATGAGGCGATGGAGCCCGTACCATCATCGCGCGATGCGGCTGACCGACCACCACGTGGTCGGGATAAAGCGGCAACTCAAACCGAACACCAGCCTGCCCCACCTCACCGTAAAGGCAGAGATAAAACAGCTCGGGGACATACATATGACCTATGGCAGGACTTGGACAGTAGAGCAGGTCAGAACAGATGGATCTATGGATCACGGGGACGTACCCCGACACGCGACAACGACTACCTAGCCGGACGCAACAATCATACTCACGCCCGGGCCGAGAATCGCAGACGGACTCCATCCGAGCTACGTCGTGACGTGGCCCGATATAGAGGCGCCGCACACCCACTTTGCTTCACCGATGAAGTAATGGAGCACGAATTCCCAGAAGGGTTTAAACCCATGAATATAGAATCATGCGATGGAACAACAGATCCCGCGGTATGGATTGAGGACTTTCTTCTCCATATCCACATGGCCCGCGGTGATGATCTCCACGCTATTAAATACCTCCCACTAAAACTAAAGGGACCAGCCCAGCACTGGATAAACAGCCTTCCAGAGAACTCCATTGGCAGCTGGGAAGACCTGGAGGACGCCTTTCGCGATAACTTCCAAGGTAGATATGTTCGGCCACCAGATGCCGATGACTTAAGTCACATCATCCAGCAGCCTGGAGAGTCAGACAGAAAGCTCTGGACTAGGTTCTTAATTAAAAAGAACCAAATTGTCGATTGTCCGGACGCCGATGCCCTCGCGGCCTTCAAACACAACGTCCGGGATGAATGGCTCGCCCGCCACCTCAGTTAAGAAAAACCAAAATCCATGGCAGCCCTTACCACTCTAATGACCCGGTTTTGCGCGGGAGAAGACAACTGGCTCGCTCGTAGGAGCAACAACGCCAGTGATCCGGGCACTTCCAAAGTCCGAGACGGCAATGGTAAGCCACAACACAATAAACACAAGCGTCGTAATAGTAATGAAATAACGCAAGACACAGCGGTCAACGCCGGATTCAGCGGCTGCAAACCCGGTCAACAGAAAAAGCCATCCGAGGCAAATAAAGACGGACCATCCAATCTCGACAAGATATTGGATCGGCCCTGCCAGATTCATGGCACCCCCGATAAACTAGCTACTCACACTAATAGAAGATGCTGGGTCTTCAAACAAGCTGGCAAGCTTAATGCCGAACACAAGGGGAAGGGGCCGCCCAGTGACAGCGATGACGAAGAGACTCGCCAGCCGAATACCGGGGTTCAGAAGCAATTTCCCCCTGAAGTGAAAACCGTAAACATAGTATATGTGACGCACACCCCTACAGGGGAGCACACGCGCGCACTAAGGGACGCATACGCCATAGAGCGGATTCCCCCAAAATTTAGTCATATCCGTCCCGAAGGCTTGGCAGCTCTGATCATCGATCCAATTATCGATGGGTTCCATCTCACGGAAGTCCTTATGGACGGCGGCAATAGCCTTAATCTACTCTACCAAGACACTGTCCACAAAATGGGCATTGATCCTTCTAGAATCAAACCCACCACAACCATCCTCAAGGGAGCAGTACCCAGCGTAGAAGCTCACTGCACAGGTTCCATCACACTGGAAGTTGTTTTCGGTTCGCCAAACAACTTCCGAAGCGAGGGCTTGACCTTTGATATTGCCCCATTCCACAGTGGCTACCATGCACTTCTGGGGCATACCACTTTTGCTCGATTTAATGCGGTCCCACTCTACGCCCTCGCAAAACTTAAAATGCCCGGTCCACGCGGCGTCAAAACAATAAATGGAAATACGAAACACTCCCTCCATACAGAGGATCGTACTACGGCTATTACAGCTGAAGTATGAAGTGGCCTCGTCAAGCCGCACAACTCATCGGCCATTAAGCCGCCGGTTTTTACTAAATGGAACCGGTCTATTTCAGAGCGGAATTAGCAGTTCGGCCTCCGTTGTTTGCCTCACAATCACGCGAAGTTTATACCGCGCATGCATAATTATGTACTTAAAATACCCTGGTCATCGGCGGAGGCACAATACGGGCAAGCCTACAAGCACCCCCACTTTCCCCTTTTCCTTTCTAACTATTTATCTTTTTTTTATCACAGGTGACTCAAAATATTGGTCATCTCACGGACTCTTTCGGAGTTCAGCTTCATACACTCACCCAAAGGTTACTCCTGTTAAATGAATCTTTTCACCGAGGCAAGGCGGTGCAGACGTGCGACAGGAGGTCCAAATAATTTTGTGTAGACCGCACTCTCAATTTCGAGCCTGTAAAGTGCCTTTCTCCTCACCCTCGACCACGTGCATGTCAAATAGCCCGGTCGTATGCTATTATTTGTAAAATGGCAATTGACATATCGATCAGGTCCCAATGAACATAATTCGTATCCAGTATTCGCTTTTTCTAAGGAGCTGAATTTTTCCGGTTGTTTCACACTCGCACCTTGGCACGGGTTGCCAGGGGCTCGATATGGGAACAAATGAGTTGCCGACAAGTCCGAACAGCTTTATAGCACACTTCGGCGTCGCGAGTTTGGCCTTATATGCATCAGCTCCGAATCATGTCTTTGGTCAATAGTTGGGTTTCGCCCTGTGCTTACTACCTTACGCTCCGCTATATTGGCTGTGGTAGTAAAGGAGAACTATCGCGATTGTGTCCCGTTTATCCGGATGAGCACCTCAAGAGAGAAAGCCGAAACTGATCATGATGATGCGGCGAGAGCTGGTCAACCACTCGATGAATTATTAGAATCTTTTGCGATTCCTTCCGTATTACACGAAGGACCGTTCTTCTGTTCAACCATGTAAGGCACCGTATTCGGGTAACTGCGTACATACCAGGGGCTATATCGTAGACCCACCGTCAAACTCCTATGGCTAAGTGAAAGTGTTAAAGCCCTATAGTCTGATTGCCTAGTTCGCCGCATTGACACCTCCTTCATGGATCAAGACATTGGGTCCAGAGTGATCAAGTGCTTTTCCAAACACCCTCGTATTTTATGCGAGGGGGCTGAAGCCGACGACTGAAAAACTTTTAGATTATACAAAAACGGCCGCACAGGAGCCAAAACTTCTAGGCATAGCCCTAAAATATCATAATATTGTTTTTACAATTTCAATACATTTCACTCGAATATCATCTCTTTCGAGCACTGACCCTCTATCAAGCGGGCACCCTCTAAGACATCCTCGAAATAATGCTCCGGCGTGTGATGCTCCTTGCCCTTGGGTGGACTTTTTGCTGCAATATCGGTGTCCTTCATCTTCGCCCAGTACGTCTTGACACGGGCAAAGGCCATCCGTGCACCTTCAATGCACGTTGACCGCTTAACAACGTCGATACGCGGCACCACATCAACTAGTCGTTGCACCAAACCGAAATAACTCTTCAGAACTGGCTCAGTCGGTCACAGCCGGACTATGACGTCCTTCATGGCAGAACCGGATATCTTGTGGAGCTCAGCCCACTGGGCCATCTATTCGTTCAGCAACAGCGGGCGCTTCGGCGTGCCGAATTGTGACCAGAAAAGCTTCTCCTTAGCATACCCTTCTTGTGCTTCGTAAAACTGCGCCGCATCGGAGGCACTCTTCGGCAAGTCCAAAAAGGCGTCTGGGGAGCTGCACATTTGATTAAGCGGGGAATACTTCGGATCACCGAATTTAGTCTGTAATAAGAAAGGCTTACCGGGCGCTATCTCCCGAGCTTGCCGGATCTCTTCCCGAGCCGCTCTAGACTCAGATCTTGCTTCTCTCGCCTCTTGTAAGGCCTTGTCGAGATCGGCCGCTTTGGCCTTGTTATCCTTCTCGAGGAATTCGCACCGGATAGTGTCTTCCTTCAGCTCGCGTGCCATAGTAGCCATTCTCTCCTCACAGTGGCGCTGAGCAGCCTGTCCGGCTTCTAACTCATCAGCTGCCTTCTTGGCAGCCACATTACTCATCCGGGCTTGCTCCTTGGGTCGGGCAAGTTCAGCCCGAAGGGTCTCAACCACGGCAGCACCATCTGCAGATACGCATGTCTCAAAATATAATTCTAGCTTCGTGCTCATGTTATTATATATACATACTCTAACACATACCTTGCACCTCGTCGAGTCGCCTGTTAATAAGCGTAATGTCGTTATCCGCCACATCAAGTTTGTTCTCCAGACCTGCAACCTCTGTAGCGTGGGCAGTCGTCATGGAGGTAACAGCCTGTGTTTTAAGTAATTAGATTATTTCCTGGGGACATCTTTTTCGATCCTCTGATTGCCTCCCTTTGGGCGCTAACCAGAGTCTCAGGGGCTACTATCTATAGACAGGTGCATTTTGCGTATAGAGCACAATCGAAAATATAACATTACATACCTCAAAACCTCTTAGCAGGCCCATGAAGGCTTTATTCAATCCGCTTTTCGCGGACAGAATCCTCTCAACCACCGTACCCATCAAGGTACGATGGTCCTCTGAGATTGACGAATACCGCAACATGTCCATCAAGGTATTCGGTGCCTCCGAATTCCTGGAAGCAGCTGTGGGAGTAGGTACTCCCTTTCAAAGGATATGTTTGCTCGACCCTAGAGTCGTCTCTGGCTGTAAACCGGATAGTCCGGAGCCTTTATTGTTATCCCCCGTAGAGACCACATACTTTGGACCCTGGGCGACTAAAGTTTCACCTTGGGGCGCTGTCTCCATTATCCTCTGTTGATCGGGAGAGATCCTCCGGGACGACACCTCGATGTCGTCCGCCCTGTTGGGCGAGGAAGCTTGTGGAGGCGTCTCGCTTTCCATCATCTTGTAAGAAGGTCCCCCGAGGAGGAGGATTGTTGAGGAAGACTGTGTGCCGGACTACAAAACACATATTCTATATGTTACCTTTGTAACGAGAAAAGGAACGGGATATGTTTTAAACACCTGTGTTCACTTACGATTCGGCTGGAGGCTTGTCCTTACGGAGGAACTGTGCGACGACGTCACCTTCCGAGCCTGAACCACCCGACAGGGGCGTCTTGCCTCGCTTAGGAGCCCTTACCTCCCAACTTTCGGAGGCGGCCCTTACCATAGGGAGAAAGGATGTCAGCTTCTCCTTCTCTTTTGCCTTCGGAAGAGGGAGCCTTAATCTCCCCGGACACAGTATGTGGTTTACCTCCGGGATGGAAGCCACCTTTGGCTCCCCCGCTCTCCTCATTGTCCTCTTCCACCGGCGCCTGATATGGCGTCGGGACCAGCATCCTTGTTAGCACGGGACTAGCTGAGTCTTCGGGAAGAGGAGCCGGACACCTGATTCACTCCGCCTTCTTTATCCAGCCCTGGAAGAAGATGGCTTTCTCAGTATCTTATTATGAGATGCTTATCTAAGCTGTTTTTGAGAGTCAAGTGCTTACCGAGGTATCCAGATGGTTGCAGTCAAGGCCGACGTCCTCTGTAGTATCCAGCCACTGTTTTCGTGCCCCAAAGAATAATTTCCACATCCCTTTGTGCATTGTGCTGAAGAAGTGCTGAAGGGTTTGTGGTCCTTCCGGATTGAACTCCCACAGGCGAAGAGGCCACCGCTGGCATGGTAGGACCCGGCGGACTAGCATTACTTAGATTACATTGATAAGTCCGATGTCCTTCTCAATAAGGCTCTAGATGTGGCTCTGTAGAGTCTGCACTTCGTCGATTGATCCCCAGTCCAACCCCTTATTGATCCATGATGCGAGCCGAATTGGAGGGCTAGATCGGAACGCGGGAGTAGCCGCCCACTTGGTGCCGCGGGGTTCAGTGATGTAAAACCACTCCCGCTGCCATAAATCGGAAGATTTCGTGAAGGATCCTTTTAGCCAAAAAGCGTTGATAAGTTTGCTCACCGTAGCACCACCGCACTACGCTTGTTTACCATTGACTGCCTTCGGCTTCGCCTTAAAGGTCTTGAGCCACAAGCCTAAGTGTGGGGGAATACGAAGGAAGGCTTCACATATGATAATGAATGCTGAGATGTGAAGAAAGGAGTCCGGAGCTAGATCGTGAAAATCTAGCCCGTAATAGAACATGAGCCCTCGAACGAAGGGGTGGAGAGCAAACCCTAGCCCTCGGAGGAAGTGGGAGACGAATACGACCCTCTCGCTGGATCTGGGAGTAGGGATAACCTGCCTTGAGCAGAAGCTCAGTGGGGATTTCCGCGTCGTATCTTGCCGCCGGAGCTTCAGAATATCCTCCTCTTGATGAAGAAGCCATCCACCAACCTTGAGAGCCGGTTCCGGACATGACTGGGAAGCTCGAAACAACTAGATTGAACCTTGGGTGCTGGAGCTCGAGGCTGGAGAAGGGTTGGCGTGAAGAAGCAAGACGAGTCTTAGTCCCTTTATAAAGGCAATGAATACCGAACGCCTCCTCCTAAGCCTTGAAACATGCCTATTCTTGAGGAATCATGCCAACATGAAGGTTGGGATACCCACGCCCGTATTGATGAGGATCCCGCAATAAGGGGACACGATCTCTGCTTCGACAAGACGTGCCAATGAAACCGCGTCTCGGAACATGGAGCGACGGGCGAAAAAACGGTTCAATATAATAACTGGGTGGTGACGTGATATCACGTTGCAGAAAAGTTGTCAGCAGATTGGACTCGCAAAATATTATTTCCTCTGCGGTGGTGTGTGGTATTTGTTTTGCAGAGCCGGACACGTTCGTTGCGTCCGAAGACTGTGTTGGAGTATTCGGAGAAGGGACCCTCCTTGCAATGCCGAAAACAATTTGTGCGCGCCGGACACCTCGTCATTGAAGCCTGGTTCAGGGGCTACTGAGGGAGTCCTTGATTAGGGGGTCCTCGGGCATCCGTACTATGGTACGTGGGCCGGGCTGATGGGCTGTAAAGATACAGGACCGAAGACTATCTCTTGTGTCCGGATGGGACTCTCCTTGGCATGGAAGGCAAGCTTGGCGTCCCAATATGAAGATTCCTTTCTCTGTAACCGACTTTCTACAGCCCTAGTCCCCTGCGGTGTCTATATAAACCGGAGGGCTTAGTCGGTAGAGGCAAGAATCAAAACCATAGTCATACAGGCTAGACTTCTAGGGTTTTAGCCATTACGATCTCGAGGTAGATCAACTCTTGTAATACTCATATTCATCAAGATCAATCAAGCAGGAAGTAGGGTATTACCTCCATACAGAAGGCCCGAACCTGGGTAAACATCGTGTCCCCTGTCTCCTGTTACCATCGACCTTAGACGCACAGCTCGGGACCCCCTACCCGATATCCGCCGGTTTTGACACCGACACCTAGGACCTAAAAAATCTATCAAGACCGAATAAGATCCAATGAAACCAACCCTTTTCACGGAGAATAGGGGCAGTGGCCGGAGCCACCTATGTTTGAGTCAATTAGTATGGCACCGCGAAGATTTTAACCTTGAGCCCATGACTATAACTCATCTTTGAAGCACAAGTACCATCAAGAAATGGCTAATGTGAAAGACTTGATTGATTTATGCATAATGCGGGAGGGATATTTCATTGAGAAAACAACACTCCCCCTATGTCCATGCCTACACCTAGAACACGTTATCATGATGAATGCGGTGGCGTGTGCCTTGACTCAAGCCACATTGCTGAAATCAATGATATTTAGCTCATGCCTTAACACGCAAAATCTTGCTTCATCCAAAGGCATCATGAAAATATCCGCTAGTTGCTCTTGAGTGTTGAGTAGATAATCTCAATCTCCCCATGCTTGATATGACCCCGGATGAAATGATGACAGATCTCAATGTGCTTCGTCTTCCTATGTAGCACCAGGTTGCGGGAGATCTTGATTGCACTTTCATTGTCACATAGAAGAGGCACTTTATCACAAGTGACACCATAATCCTTTAAAGTTTGCCTCATCCATAGCAATTGTGCACAACAACTTGGCGCGGCTACATACGCAGCCTCAGTGGATGAGAGAGACACGCAATTTTGCTTCTTTGAAGACCAACTCACCAAAGAGTGACCAAGGAATTGGCGACCTCCGGAAGTTGACTTCCTATCCACAACATCTCCCGCCCAATCCGAGTCTGAATAACCCATGCGATCAAAGCTTGCACCTTTGGGGTACCACAGGCGGGCATGGCTACGTCTCCAATGTATCTATATTTTTTTATTGTTCCATGCTATTGTATCATCTATTTTGGATGTTTTATATGCATTAATATGCTATTTTATATTATTTTTGGGACTAACCTATTAACCTAGAGCCCAGTGCCAGTTTATGTTTTTCCTTGTTTTTGAGTTTCACAGAAAGGAATACCAAACGGAGTCCAAACGGAATGGAACCTTCACGACGATTTTTCTTGGACCAGAAGAGAACCAGGAGACTTGGAGATGAAGTCGAAGGAGCCACGAGGCGGCCACAAGGACAGATGGCGCGCCCACGGGGTAGGGTGCGCCCCGACCCTTGTGGGCCCCTTATGACCCTCCTGACCTAATTCTTTCGCCTATATATTCCGAAATATCCCCAAACCACCAGAGGCATCCACGAAAATACTTTTCCACTGCTGAGGGAGTCCTGGACTATGGGGTCCTCGGGCGTCCGGCCTGTTATCCATGGGCCGGACTGATGGGCCGTGAAGACATGAAGGCCGAAGACTGTACCCGTGTCCGGATAGGACTCTCCTTGGTGTGGGAGGCAAGCTTGGCGATCAACTATGAAGATTCCTTTGTATGTAACCGACTCAATGTAACCCTAGATCCCCCCGTTGTCTATATAAACCGGAGGGTGTAGTCCGGAAAGGATATACTCATTACCATAGTCATACATGCTAGACTTCTAGGGTTTAGCCATTGCGATCTCGTGGTAGATCAACTCTTGTAATACTCATATTCATCAAGATCAATCAAGCAGGAAGTAGGGTATTGCCTCCATAGAGAGGGCCCGAACCTGGTTAAACATCATGTCCCCTGTCTCCTATAACCATCGATTCTAGACGCACATTTCGGGACCCCCTACCCGAGATCCGCCGGTTTTGACACCGACATTGGTGCTTTCATTGAGAGTTCCACTGTGACGTCGACGAAAGGTTCGATGGCTCGCCTTGTCCTTAAAGACAACATCACCTCCGGGAGTTCGCCCAGTGCCAAACCCTCCGGCCAAGGGCTTTACCATGATCGCTGCTCGCCGTTGAGCCAACGATGACCTCTCGCCATCGGAAACCCCTTCGCATCAACTCCAACACTCCAAGCAGATGGATCCGCCGAAGTTTTCGCCCCAACGAACTCCTAGATCGTGACGCCGCTTTGGGAATCGCCACAGATTACGATCGGATCGGGCCTAAAACCGATCAAGGAGAAATCAAAACTCCACCGGTCACCCACCAGATAGCGGTAGTCGAGGAGCAGGACGGCAAGTCTTCTTATATATCGAAGACGGACTATGTTCGGGATCGCAGATCAGGAAGAACCGGATACCCACCAGCGAAAGGATGCGACCTGCCCTCCGAACATAGAATCGGGTGGCAGTCCTAAACAATCAGAAGATATTCCGGAGCCGGACTGTTGAGTCTGGAAGGTCTTCAGACTCCGGATAATCGGTCAGGTCAGGGTTCAGATTTAATTCCACCCACCCACCCAGACATAGACGCCCTCATGAGCATTAAACAGCAGTCTCAGGAAACGGTCCACCACTTCTGGGTCAGATTCCTCCTTGTCAAAGACAAGGTAAAAGATTGCCGCGACGAGGACGCGATATCAGCGTTCTGCAACAATTGTGCGGACGAAGGAAACCTCAACGCCATCAATCGCCGCCACATACTGAAGTTCCCCGACTTAGCAACTATCGCATGATAAGCATAAAGACGATGGCAAGCGCCTGGAAAACTCAGGCAGCTTGCTGGGAACCGTCGGTCCCAACTCAACCCCTCCTACAGGCGAAGAGGGCGCACCCCCGTGGCACGCCCAACCCAACAGTCAAGAAACATAAACCCATTACACGACACGACACCGTTCTGGAGGGATGGCTCGATGGCCCATGAAAAATGCATACGACACCAGATACCGTGGCAACCCACAGCCTTAGAGCTTGTTGGATACTCCGGCAGATGGCCAAGAGCGGCGAGGACATCCTTATCAAGGACACCCCAGAACAGCACCCTCCAGAAAACGACGACACAAGAGTATTGACGGTCTTCGAGACATTTGCTTCAAACAACAAGCGAAAAAGGGCACTTCACGACCTCGCCGAAGTCTGCCAAATCGCTGCAATAAACCCTTGGAACGACACGGCTATAACATTTAATGTCGGTGATGAACCGAAGTATAGGACAGTCCAAGTGCCAGCAGCATTAGTCCTCAGTCCCATCGTGGACGGGTTTCGACTTACCAAGGTCCTCATGGACGGCGGCAGCGGACTAAACCTCATTTATGAGGACACACTCCACAAAATGGAAATAGACAGGAGCCGTATCAAGCAAAGTAGCACAACCTTCCAAGGAATCATTCCCAGTCGAGAGGCGCGATGCGCGGGAAAAATCACACTTGACGTGGTATTCGGCACGCGGGAGAATTATCGGTCCAAAGAAATCACTTTCCAAGTGGCCCCTTTTAGCAGCGGATACCACGCCCTGTTAGGGCGGGATGCTTTTGTTGGGAACGTAGTAATTTCAAAAAAAATCCTACGCACACGCAAGATCATGGTGATGCATAGCAACGAGAGGGGAGAGTGTTGTCCACGTATCCTCGTAGACCGAAAGCGGAAGCGTTAGCACAACGCGGTTGATGTAGTCATACGTCTTCACCTCCGAGTTCAGCACAAGTTCAGCCCGATGACGTCCCTCGAACTCCGATCCAGCCGAGTGTTGAGGGAGAGTTTCGTCAGCACGACGGCATCGTGATGATGTTGATGTTCTACCGACGCAAGGCTTCGCCTAAGCACCGCTACAGTATTATCGAGGTGGACTATGGTGGAGGGGGGCACCGCACACGGCTAAAAGATCAACTGATCAATTGTTGTGTCTATGGGGTGCCCCTTCCCCGTGATATAAAGGAGCAAGGGGTGCGGCCGCCAAGGGAGAGGTGCGCCAGAGGAGTACTACTCCTACGGGAGTAGGACTCCCCCTTCCATGTTGGACTAGGAGAGAGGGGAAGAGGTGGAGGGAGGAAGGAAGGGGGGGCGCCGCCTCTCATTGTCCTATTCGGACTAGAGATGAGGGGCGCGCGGCCCTACCCTGGCCGCCTATCCTCTCTTCCACCAAGGCCCACTAAGGCCCATTAAGTTCCCGGGGTTCCAGAACCTCCTGCATCTCAGAAAATCCCGATTTCACCCTAACACTTCCGATATCCAAACATAGGCTTCCAATATATCAATCTTCATGTCTCGACCATTTCGAGACTCCTCGTCATGTCCGTCATCACATCCGGGACTCCGAACAACCTTAGGTACATCAAAACAAATAAACTCATAATATAACTATCATCATTACGTTAAGCGTGCGGACACTACGGGTTCGAGAACTATGTATACATGACCGAGACTCGTCTCCGGTCAATAACCAATAGCGGAACCTGGATGCTCATATTGGCTCCCACCTATTCTACAAAATATCTTTATCGGTCAGACCGCATAACAACATACGTTGTTCCCTTTGTCATCGGTATGTTACTTGCCCGAGATTCGATCATCGGTATCTCAATACCTAGTTCAATCTCGCTATCGGCGAAGTCTCTTTACTCGCTCCGAATACATCATCCTGCAACTAACTCATTAGTTGCAATGCTTGCAAGGCTTAAGTGATGTGCATTACCGAGAGGGCCCAGAGATACCTCTCCGACAATCGGAGTGACAAATCCTAATCTCGAAATACGCTGACCCAACATATACCTTCGGAGACACCTGTAGAGCACCTTTATAATCACCCAGCTTCATTGCCAGACGCTTTGGTAGCACACAAAGTGTTCCTCCGTAAACGGAGTTGCATAATCTCATAGTCATAGGAACATGTATAAGTCATGAAGAAAGCAATAGCAACATACTAAATGATCGGGTGCTAAGCTAACGGAATGGGTCATGTCAATCACATCATTCTCCTAATGACGTGATCCCGTTAATCAAATGACAACTCATGTCTATGGTTAGGAAACATAACCATCTTCGATTAACGAGCTAGTCAAGTAGAGGCATACTAGTGACACTCTGGTTGTCTATGTATTCACACATGTATTATGTTTCCGGTTAATACAATCCTAGCATGAATAATAAACATTTATCATGATATAAGGAAATAAATAATAACTTTATTATTTCCTCTAGGGCATATTTCCTTCAGCTTTTACACGCTTCCAAGCTATACCTCATTATGGGTATATGAAGCTCAAAATGCCCGGACCAAATGGTATAATCACTCTCGTCAGTGATCCGGACATAGCACACCGCGCTGAAAATAAAACGGCATCCCTCACCCTTGAGGCGCTATCCGAAGCCCTCGCGGCCGAAGAATTAACCGCACTGCGCTCCACGGTGGACAGGGACGATGTGATCCTCGACAAACGCCCCAAATCCACCTCCTTCAAACCAGCAGAAGAAATATTCAAATTCTAGGTCCACCCAACAGACCCCAAGAAGACAACATCTATCGAGCGAATCAACCCAACAGCTTGACGCCAGACTACGAGACTTCCGCGCGAAAATCGATATTTGCTCGGCACCTTCGGATATGCCAGGGATCCCACGCAAGCTGGCCGAACATAGCCACAATATATTAAAGGGATTTAAACCTGTCAAGCAAACACTGCGACGCTTTTCCGAACCCAAGCGACAAGCCATGGGGGAGGAGCTAGCCAAGCTTATCGAAGCCGGATTCATTAGAGAAATCAAACATTCGGACTGGCTGGCAAACCTGGTGATGGTACCAAAGAAGGACAAATCATGGCGCTTCTGTGTAGATTTCAAAGACCTCAACAAGGCTTGCCCTAAGGATCCCTTCCCCCTCCCCCGCATTGATAAAATCATTGACGCCACCGCAGGACACGACTCACTATGTTTCCTCGATGCATACTCTGGATACCATCAAATCAAAATGAAGGAGTCCGATCAAGCTGCAACAGCATTTATTACCCCATATGGGCCATTCTGCTTCAACACCATGCCCTTCGGGCTCAAGAACGCCAGCGCCACATACCAACGCATGATTCAAACATGCCTGGAGAAGCAGATCGGCAAGACAGTAGAAGCTTACGTCGATGATGTGGTCATCAAAACTAGGCACGTCGAAACACTAATAGACGACTTACGTCTTACATTCAACAACCTCCGTGCGTATGACATTAAACTCAACCTGGAAAAGTGTGTCTTCGCGCCCCTCGCTGAAAACTGCTGGGCTTCATCGCTTCCAATAGAGGAATAGAAGCAAATCCAGCTAAAATCCGAAGCTCAAGAAGTTGGCTACGCCAATGCACCTCAAACAAGTCCAAAACAAGCTGGTTGCGTGGCAGCGTTAAGTCGCTTATCTCTAGATTAGAGAAAAGGCACTACCACTCTATCGCCTTACGCGCACCAATAACTTCGAATGGACAGCATGGGCGATCGCCGGATTGGAGGAAATAAAGGCCCTCTTAGCAAGCAACCCAA